>JAEOAD010000010.1:20275000-21475000 GCA_036365145.1 Orientallactaga sibirica | reverse complement strand
TTTTTAAAAATATTTTATTTTTATTTATTTATTTATTTGAGAAAGAGAGAGAGAGAGAATGGGTGCACCAGGGCCTCTAGCCACTAAAAACAAACTCCAGACACATGCACCATCTTGTGCATCTGCCTTACAGGGGTCCTGGAGAATCAAACCTAGGTCCTTCGGCTTTGGAGGTAAGCCTCTTAATGGCTAAGCCATCTCTCCAGGCTTCATTTATTTTAATAGTTTTAATACTTCTAGCCTCTTTGTCAAGTGGATGGATCTTTAGTCTCTCTCACATAGACATCTGCACCTGCTTTCAGAAGTCCTGATTAGGTTTGAGATGTAGCCCAGGATGCAGCCCTAGTTTGCAATGACTATGCATGTAGATGGTAATGCTGGTGGACCCCAAATCACACTTTGACAAATTCTGTCCCAGGGTGGAGGGCACTGGCTAGCCCCAGGTAAACTCTTTGTTCTGAGGCAGATCCCTGTGATCAAGTGGCCGAATCAACAATGTGGTCAAGACTACGGTTCTGCATCGCAGGCTGATAAGCCTCTCACGAGAGCAGGATTGCTGCTGCAAGAAGTCGGAGGACAGCTGTGAGACACTTTCCCATAGTCCCTATCTCTAGTCCTTTAAAGACACAGTTTTCCATGTATTAAGGAGTTAAGTCATGAGGTGAAGCAGTGTCTGGTGCTGTTCTAAAGCAAGCACTTTTCATAATTCCACCAAAAAGAACTAGGGGCCAATCCCAGAGAGATGGTCTAAGTGCCGCTCAAGGCAGAGCACACAGCCTTTAGCAAAAATCTGAAGAGAGATTTTTTTTTCCCAGCAGATGATCCAAGAGAGAGGTTTGCCAGGCATTGTGGTATCTGAGTCAACATCAGTAGCTCACGGCCTTTTCTGACTGCCCTAAAGAGCTCTTCAGTGAATCATTGGCAAGCACGTCTCATTTTTTCCTACAAGAAGGAATTTTATGTGACCTTCCTTCCAAACCACTTTTTTTTTTTTTATTTCACCCGTTCATGTTTTTTTCTTCTTTTGGTAAGATTCAACAGATGAAGTATAGCTCCTTGTTTCCACGTGCACAGAATATAGGAAGCTGTGAACTTTTCTTCCTCTGCCTGGGTTTGTCTGGAACACAGGAGCTGGTGCAAGAGCATGTAAGGGAAGGAGTTGGAGAGACCCGGCTGTTCATCTGAGAAGCTGTTCTGCTTCTCTCTGGCCTTTGTTTGTGCAAGGACACAGTGGATTCAATGGAATGGTAGTGCTATGCATCACGAAAATCCATGATCCATGGTTAGCATTCTGTATAACACAAGCCTGTCACATAGCCAAGCAATAAAATGCTCTTGCATGCCCGCCCATCCATGTTTGGATATAGACTCCTCAGCAATCAAAGTTTTAACAGAAGTAGTTTCAGTTTCTACAGCAACTGGTTTATTTGGAGTTTTTCTCTTATTTATTCATCTATCCATCCACCCAACACGTTGCGTATTTAACGAGGAACCTGGCAAGTACTAGACCCTGTCCTGAATGCTGAAGATACAAAATTTAAATAAAAATGGCTCTTCTTTTCCAAGAGTCTGCAATCCAGTGGGAGAAACAAATGCTGAACTAGATTTCAAGATGGCTCTTGAGGGCCAGAGAGATGGTTTAGCCATTAAGACACTTGCCTGCAAAGCCTAAGAACCCAGGTTTGATTCCCCAGTACCCATGAAAGCCAGATGCACGTGGTGGGGCATGCGTCTGAAGTTTGTTTGCAGTGGCTAGAGGTCCTGGTGAGCCATTCTTTCTCTCTCTCTCTCTCTCTCTCTTCTCTCTCTCCTTCTTTCTCTCTCAAATAAATAAAAATAAAATATTTTAACATATCTTTTTGTTTAAATTCATTTTATTGATTTTAGAGAGAGAGGCAGATAGAGAGAGAGAATGGGTGTGCCAGGGCTTTCACTCAGACGCATGCACCACCTTCTGCATCTGCCTTATGTGGGTTCTAGGGAATTGAACCTGGGCCCTTTAGCTTTGTAGGTAGGTGTCGTAACTACTAAGCCATCTCACTAGTCCAAAAATAATTTTTCTTTTTTTTTGGTTTTGCAAGGTAGGGTCTCACTCTGGTCCAGGCTGACCTGGAATTCACTATGTAGTCTCAGGGTGGCCTCGAACTCTCAGCGATCCTCCTACCTCTGCCTCCCGAGTGCTGGGATTAAAGGCGTGCACCAGCACGCCAGGCCAAAAATAATTTTTAAAAAGATGGCTCTTGAGTACCAGGAAACCTGGAACACAGGAGCAGGTGCAAGAGCATGCTAGGAAGGAGTTGGAGAGACCCAGCTGTTCACGTGAGAAGCTGTTCTGCTTCTTGGTGGCCTTTGTTTGTGCAGGGACACAGCGGATTCAATGGAATGGTATGGTGAGAAAGACGTTTGCTATGCATCACCACAAGCATGCTGGGATCTTAGTTGGTACCAAAATAAAACCAGTTGTTGTAATTAGCTCTTCTTCAATGAAAGCCAAGATTTTCTTTCTTTAGGACACTGTCGAGTGACTCTGTTGATGTGTGAAGCTTAAAGATGAGAGATGGAAATGCTTGTGGAAGAAACGGGTTCTTCAAGGGAAATAACGCGCGCTCTCTGAGATCCTCTTGAAGTGTAGCCAGTTCATACCAACCCTTGTGGCTGGCCAAACGCCTGATTTCTGGGAAGTTCAAAGCACGTTGTGGACAATTCCTCCATTGTTACCATGGAAACTCCCCAATGTACAGTCAGAGACATTGTACAAGTGGGGCAGTAAACATCAGGGAGGAACATGTCTGGGTTCCCCTGGGCTGTTTCCATGGTCCTTGTTTAGCATGTTCATCCACCACTTCTCACAACATCCATCCCCATCAGACCTGCACCCCACATCTGTATATTCCGTTCTTACCACTCCCTCCAGCTTTCTGTCAGTGGCTAACCTGCCCCTGAGCCTCTGTTCTAGATGTCCACAGCCAAACTTGATAAGTACCCCCTAGGCCTATGGGTAGGAAAGAAAACATAATAGTAAAAATATAGATAACTCTACGCTCTCGTGCAGAGAGAGACAAGATTCAGGTCACTTCCAGCAATTTGGGTATTTGGATAGCTCGTACCCAAATGGACTCCTCAATCTTTCATGTCATCCTCTTTATTTTTGTCCTTGCAAAGTCCCAGTATTGGCAGACAGAACAAAGAGTCCCAAGACACCCAAGCAGAATATGGCAGAAACGCTTAGCCGCCTCCCCGTTTCCATGGTCCATTTTTTTTCTTGGTGAGATAACATTGACTTGGTTGGGTCCATGAATGTGCATAGCTCAACTGTCTTCCACAGCCTGGGCTGCAGTTAGCTGTGGCCAAGTGACTGAGTCAGGAAGAGGCAACTGGCAACATTGTAGAGGACTTGCAAGAAGACTGCTTAAAGAGGTTTAAAGAAGTCTTACAGTTCAGGCTTCCCCGCCCCCGCCCCACCATTTTGGTCTTCCTCTGCTTTGAATGTAGATGCGATGATTAGAGCTTCAGCAGCCTTCTTCTAAAAAGACCCCAAGCCATGGGCTGGAGAGATGGCTTAATGGTAAAGGTGCATGCCTGCAAAGCCTAAGAACTCACGTTCAAATCTCCAGGTCCCATGTAGCCAGATGCAGTGACACAAGTGGGCAATGTTGCATATGTGCCACAAGGGGGCACATGCAGCTGGAGTTTGTTTGTAGCCGGCTAAAGGTCTTGGTGTGCCTCTCTCTCTCTCTCTCTCTCTCTCTCTCTCTCTCTCTCTCTCTCTCAAAAATAAAAAAATTAGGGCTGGAGAGATGGCTTAGTGGTTAAGGTGCCTGCCTCCTAAGCCTAAGAACGCTGGTTCCAATCTCCAGGTCCCACGTTTAGCCAGATGCAAAGTGATGCAAGGGCACAATGCCACACTTGACCACAAGGGGGCACACGTATCTGGATTTCGTTCACAGCAGCTGAGAGGCTGCTGCCGCGCCCATTCTCTATCTCTCTTCCTCTCCCTCTCTCTCTGTGTCTCTCCAAAAAATAAAATAAAATAAATAAAAATAAAATAAATAAAAAAATTAAAAGGCCCCAAGCCTAAAAACTATGTGATGAATACAGAGGACACTGTGTTTTGGATGACTTCATGAAGTTGGCCCTGGACCATGTTTGTTGCAGTTGCCTTTGTGTAGCTGGGAAAAAAACATCAGACCCAAAGCAGCTGATGGGAGGAAAGGCTTATTGTGGCTTACAGTCTTAAAAGGCAGCATCGTGATGGCAGGGGAAAGGATGGACATCAACCTTTGCCACAGCAGGTGGCAAATAGCAGCGGGAGAGTGAGCTGAGTTCTGGCAAGGGGGAGCTGGGCTGTAACACCCCAAAACCCACCCCCAAGAGCACACCTCTTTCATCAAGCCTCCCAAATTGCCACCAGCTGCAGACAAAGTGTTCAAAACACATGGGTTTATGGGGGACAACTGATTCAAACGACCACAACTTTCTTCCATAATTCTTTTTTCTTTTTCTTTTTTTCTTTTTGAGGCAGGGTCTCAGTCTAGCTCAAGTTGAACTGAAACTCACTCTAGAACCTCAGGCTGGCCTCAGCTTCACAGAGATCTTCCTGTGTCTGCCTCCCAAGTGCTGGTATTCAAGGTGTACCCCACCATACCTGGATCCTAATTGTCTATATAAAAGAACGTAAGTCAGTGTGTGTTTAAGTTCAGGCCTCTATTAGGGTAGAATCTTACCCTTACTGTGCTAGTCAGTTTTCCATCACAGTAGCAAAATACTTGACGTAATAAACCTAAAGGAGAAAAGGTCTATTTTGGCTCATAGTTTTGGAGGTTTCTGGCCATTGTCAGTTGCCTCCTTGCTGTGGGCCTTGGCGAGGCAGCACACACAGTGTGGCAGGAGCACAGAGCCGAGGAGATTGCTCTTCTCATGACACATGGCTCTCTCTTGCCACTCTCCACTCAGGGCCATCATCTGACAGTGCAAACAGGACATAGTCTCCTCACAAGGCCATGTGAGAGGGACTTTAAAACAATTTTTTTAAATTTCATTTATTTATTTCTGAGAGTGAGCGAGAGAGAGAGAATGGGCATGCCAGAGCCTCTAGCCACTGAAAACAAACTCCAGATGCATGCGCCCCCTTTGTGTCTGGCTTACATGGGCACTGGGGAATTGAACCTCGGTCCTTAGGCTTCACAGGCCAACAACTTAACTGCTAAGCCATCACTCCTACCCTGAGAGAGACTTTTTTGTTCCTTCATGTTTCTTTGGGCCCCTGACAGCATGGAATACTTTTCTGTGTGAAGGATTTCTTAGGAGCACAGTTATGTCAAGGGCATAATTCTAAGCAGTCCAAGGTAAAGTCACTTTTTATTGGCTATCTCTTCTTTAAATATTTTTATTTTTATTTACTTATTATGAGAAAAGGGGAGAGAATGGGTGCACCAGGGCCTCCAAGCCATTGCAAATGAACTCCAGACACATGCACCACCATGTACATCTGGATTTGTGGGTTCTGGGGAATCAAACTAGGGTCTTTAGGCTTCACAGGCAAGTGCCTTAACCATTAAGCCATCTCTCCAGCCCCTCCTTTTGTTGTTGTTGTTTTTCGAGGTAGAGTCTTGCTCTATCCCAGGCCAACCTGCAATGTACTGTGTAGTCCCAGGCTAGCCTTGAACTCACAGTAATCTTCCTGCCTCTGCTTCCTGAGTGCTGGGATTAAAAGCATGTGCCACCATGCCCTGAGCATCTCTTTTTTTAAAATACCATAATCTTACACTGCCATTTCTCAATTAAACACAGATTCTTAGACTATAAGAAGAATTAGCTAGATTTTTAACGCCCTGTCAAAGGCAACATCACTCAGCATGCCATATGGGAAAGAAATATTATGGGCTACCAGCAGCTGGGGTAGTAGTGAACTATTGCTCACTAGTGTTGCAGTCAGCTTTGTGTTGCTGGCAGAAATCACCCGACCAAGAGCAGCTTGTGGGGGAAAAGGGTTTATTTTGGCTTACAGACTCAAGAAGAAGCTCCATAGGAAGATGACTGCATGAGCAGAGGGTGGACATCACCTCCTGGCCAACATCAGATGGACAACAGCAACAAGAGAGTATGCCAAACACGCAAGAGGAAGCTGGCTATAACACCCTTAAGCCCGCTCCCAACAGTACACTGCCACCAGCAGGCTTTATTCCCCAAATCCCCATCAGCTGGGAACCTAGCATTCAGAACACCTAAGTTTATGGGGGACACCTGAATCAAACCCCCACAACTAGTTATCCATAGACTCATGGACTTATCTGTTGGTTGAGGGTTTTTTAAAAAAATATTTTACATATTTATCTATTTGAGAGAGAGAGAGAGAGAAAGAATGGGCACGCCAGGGCCTGTAGCCATTGCAAATGAACTTCAGACTCATGAGCCACCCTGTACATCTGGCTTACATGGGTACTGGGGAATCAAACCCCGGTCTTTAGACTTCACAGGCAAGTGCTTTAACAGCTAAGATCCAGCCTTGGTTGGTTGAATTTTATCCAACCATCGTGTGTGTGTGTGTGTGTGTGTGTGTGTGTGTGTGTGTGTGTGTGAATTCAGAAGTAAACAAAATTCAGCCATATTGGGAGTTTTGATGGGAGGGGATAGAGAAGGGCTGCACCTTGAGTACGGACTGAAACACGCACATGTATGTTTCCAAATGTTGGTACTTATTACGAAAAGAAAGTACACAGTTCTCAGAAAGGTAGCCATTAAATAATCTAGATCAAGAGAAGCATAACATTTCAGTGGACAACGGAGGAGTGGGGAGGGAACGATGAATCCATATTTCCCTTCTGCAGTTCCACAATCATCACGTAATATTCAAGTGACCCTTGAGAGCCTGCTGACCAAGGGCTGACGACAGATGTGAACATCTCAGGTTGTGCTGATAGGACATAAGCCAGTCACCAAAGACCAGACGAGAGGATTGTCACCTACACAGATGACAACCAAAAGCCAAGTGGTAGGCCTCCCCTCCCCTTCGCTACACGCCATGCCTGGACATCATGTGGACATTGTTTTTGCCACAGGACATCTAGGGTTTGGTTTTGTTTGCTTCGCGCACCCATGTTGTAACCTGTGAAGTGTTTCTGTGTAGGTCTGTGTGTGCTGTATAAAATGAGGCAGCCAGGGCCATGAATCATCTGTTTCTCAAATGGAGTATGGGTGTGCAGGCATGCAAGGACACTCCCCAAGCCCACATCCCCGTGCTCACTTGCACACCCCTTTATTCTTGCTTTCTTCATTCTATCAAGACAAATTTCTCAGTGCCCTCTGGGAACAGGTCTGCATGAACAAACGATGCTGGTACCTTCCCGTGGGCATGTTTCCCATCTTCTCATCTTTTCTTCTCCAGGATGTGACTTGAAGAGCCCACAACCTGGAGGCATCACCCTCTAAAGCCCCCTGTTTCAGAGTCCATGAGAAGCCCCTAGGTGTGTCCTCATGTAACCTCGTCTGACCTTTTAAAAGTGGAGGTGGTTTCCACCCACATGTGCTACCATGTGAGGGAAGAGGCTGGGGGCACTGGCTTGAGGGAAAGGCTGGACAAAAATGTGAATAACTATGAATAAATATGAGGCAGGCTTGGCAGGGGAGAAGCAAGCTTTGCCAAAGCCTTCAGGGCACGTGGCTCCAGGACCAGAAGAACAGCAGCCGCAAGAGCTGGGAAACCTTCTCCAGACAAATGCACCCCCATGTCCACCTCCCTGGCCAAAAGCTGACCAGTGCTGCAAACTTGACCAGACCCCAAAAACCTTGGGGGGGGGGTTTCATTCTGCCTAAGGATGCAGTGGAGTGAAAAGAGCATGACCTTAGAACCAGACAGGCCCAACCTTGCTTCCAGCTCTAACTGGGTCAACTGGAGCCAGCTACTTCATGTCCCTAAACTTGGCATGCATGCTTGAGTCAGTTTTTTTTTTTTTTCTTGACAGATTGGCAGTCTTGCATGTGACAGGTGATATTGCACAATACCTGGCCATTTTCTTCTGTTTCAGTAACCTCCTGCTGACAGTGTACCTTGCAAAGTGCAGTGATTTTTACTTGTTTACGCTTTTACTTCACTATTGCCGCCGCCGCTGAGGCTGGCTATGTCCCTTGCCAGACTATGAGTCTATGGGGCACAGACCTTAGCTCCTTGTTCACATAGATCCCCAGCACTAGCATAGTGGAGGCAATCAGTAATGATATCTACACTAAATTTAATGTGTTCCATAGATATTGGCTTCTTTTCTTTAAAAAAATTTTTTTTTGTTTATTTATTTATTTATTTGAGAGTGACAGACAGACAGAGAAAGAGGCAGATAGATAGAGAATGGGTGCCCCAGGGCCTCCAGCCACTGCAAATGAACTCCAGATGCATGTGCCCCCTTGTGCATCTGGCTTAACGTGGGTACTGGGGAATCGAGCCTGGAACCGGGGTCCTTAGGCTTCACAGACAAGCGTGTAACCGCTAAGCCATCTCTCCAGCCCTCTTTTCTTCTTTTTGACCCTATTGAATGAGATATCCCTGAGCCAGCCACCAAAGCTAGGTGGGTGGCCTGGAGCCATCAATACAATATTGTTACTCCCAACTACTAGGGGAAGCAGTTAAACACAGGAGACTGCTAGGAACAGTCCTGGAGCTTGTCTAAGGCTCCATTCCTAAATCACACCCCCTTTAGAGCTGCTTTATAATGGGGCAGTGGGCTGTCTTGCTCCCCTCCCCTTCCCGCCCTCAGCCCAGAGCACAGCCACTACTCCCAGGAGCCCAAAGGCCCTCCCATCCTGGGGAGACTTCTGGGAGAGCAAAGCTTCCAGTAATTGCAGCTCTGTTGCTTCAAGAGAGGGAAGGAAAAGCATTTCAGTAATAAGCAAAGGAGAGGGAAAAAAATCAATAAGGATGTGTGTAATGAATTTTTGTTTCCTGAAATAGCCCGGCAGGAGCCTTGCCAGGAAGACTTAGAGCTAATCAGTGACAAGATGAGAGACACAAATCCAAGAACATTATTCAGATCCGCAGCCCCCCTGGGTGGCAGAATGTCAGCATCGGACCTGCAGGGAGCCTGGCGCGTGGTGCAGAAAGATGGGGTGACTCTGGAAGGGAAAGGGAGCTTAGGTCAGTCCTGCTGGCTGAGGAAGGAGTGTGTGCTTGTCTGGCTGGCTTGAACTTGCAGGGGAGTTCCGAACCGGCTGGGCAAATGGTCCATTTTTCTGAACCCTCAAGTCAAATGTTCCTTTCTTATTATTGGGCTGTGACACATGGGTATGAGCCAGCCCTCAATATTGACCCTTAATGATGTGTTCCTGGGTAGGCGACATCACCTCCCAGCCTCACTTGTACCTTCTGTAAAACAGGGAGTTAAAGGTACCCGTGTTGTAAGGCTGTTGTGAGGACTAGATGAACTATACCATTCACATAGCCCAGTGCCTGCCACAGGGGCCAATAAGCACCCATCAGAATTGCTGTTTTAATGTTAACTTGCCCACTGTTAGGACCACTGAAGCTTTTGCTAGACTGTTCGCTCTTGAGGGGTCCGAGTATGTTGTCATCTCTCAGTGCCTTGTACCTGGCAGAACTAATATGATGCTGGCTCAATTAAACCATTGAATAAAATCTAGAAATAAAAGACAATGTCTTTTTGTTATTTTCATCTTCCTCTAACACTTCAGTGTGTGTGTGTGTGTGTGTGTGTGTGTTTCACCTGAAAAATAGAAGGAATTCCCTTATAGGAATCTTAAGTGTCTTAACAATTCACTCACCACCGACAGAGCAATTAGCCTGGTATTAGCACTTCTTAAAACCCCTCTGAACTATTTTCACTTCTTGCCATAATTGTGTGCAGCCTCGTGAAGCAGATCTGAACCATGCTTTCATCCTTTTGGTAATTCCTGTAATGACATTTTAAACATCAGTTTTATGGAGGCACGATTTGCATACAATGAAAAAAGACACACTCTGGTATAGTTTGGCAAGTTTTGACAAATGCCTACATTCAAGCAAACTACTGTCTAAATCAGGACGTGGAATTTTTCCGCTATCCAAATAGGCTCCCTTGTACCCTCTTCCCTGTCCACCCTTCCCTTCCCCTCCAGCCCCAGACAACCACTGTCACATCTATTATAGATTAGATTCAGCTTGCCAAGAGTTTCATTTAAATGGGAGCAAACCATAGGTAATCCTTTATGTCTGGCCTCCTGTGCACAACAGAATGTTTTTGAGATTCACCTATTGTGTTTCACACGTCAGTAGTCTGTTTCATTTTTATTGCTAAACAATGTTCTGGTATGCTGATATATAACATTAAAAATAATCTGTTCATTTATCGATGAACTTTTTGGGTTGTTTACAATTTGAGGCTATTCTGAATAAAGTTGCTATGAATATTCGTGTATAAATCTTATAACACATTTCCATTCTCTTGCAAATGCCCGGGGTTGGGATGGCTGGGTCATATGAGAAGTGTCCATTCAACTCTATTTAAAAAAAAAAAAACATGGCCAGTTTCCCACTAGCCATAGAGTTCCGAGCCCCCTATCATCTTGAACTCTGGGTGTGCTTGTGATTGCATTTTTAATGGGCCTTTGTTCTCTTTTACTGGTATTTCCCTAGTGTTTCTTCTCTCCCTCTCTGTCGCCAGTAACTAGAAACTTAAGCCTTCCATTTAGTGTCTGAAGGGCAGAGTAAGGTGAAACTGTTTCATATTAAATTCCAGAATTTGTTTTAAATACATTTTTTCCAGTGCTAAAAGAATTATCAGGATCTTATTTGCCAGAAAAAGTTCTTCTATCCCAGAATTTCTCTTGTTTATTTCATCCCAGCCCCCACGTGCAGATATACGTACTTAAAATCTCCTATTTTTTGGACAAGTACAGCTCTGGAATAATTTATTTGTAGCAAAGGACAGAACCACAGCTTCCTTTGTAGGCAATAAACCTTTAATTTCTAGGATCCTATTTTCAATGTCTGCGGAGAAGGTAAAATATTCTTTAGTGTCTGTCCCTCTTGACTTGTCTCTTGAAGTCACTATTTTGTTCCATTTGGTCTTTTTTATCTTATGCCAATCACTAACTTCACAGTAACCAACTACTGACCATACCTGTAAACAGACTCATTGCTTCATAAAATGTAAACGGCCTGGATTATGTTTTTTTTAGTGCTATCAGTTTCTGTTTTAGAAATTAAAATCTCAATCTGTAATAGAATGAAGAAAGCACACAAAGTAATTTTTTTTATTTGAGAGATAGAGAGAGAGAGAGAGAGAGGAAGAATGGGTGCACCAGCAGTCTCTCAGCAGCTGTGAATGAACTCCAGATGTGTGCACCCCCTTGTGGGCAAGTGCAGCATTGCACCCTTGCACCATTTTTTGTGTCTGGCTAAACGTGGGACCTGGAGATTGGAACTGGCGTTCTCTCCAGCCCCACACAAAATATTTTGCTGTAAAATTATGAAGAGTTTGACTTAAAAAAAAATCTCAGGCTGGAGAGATGGTTTAGTGGTTAAGGCACCTGCCTACAAAGCCTAAGGACCCAGGTTCAATTATCCAGGTCCCACGTAAGCCAGATGTACATGGTGGTGCATGCATCTGGAGTTCATTTGCAGCAGCTGAAGGCCCTGGCCCACCCATTCTCTCTCTCTCTCTCTCTCTCTCTCTCTCTCTCTCTCTCTCTTTCTCTCTTTGCCTCTTTCTCTGTCTCAAATAAATTCATAAAAATATTTTATAAAAATATTTTTAATTGCAAAAAGGTAAGAGTCTGGCAGAGGTACCTGGACATGCTTGGAAAGTCAAACTGCATTTCATACATAGTTTACAATTATTTTTCAAATCCCAAGAACAAAAGAATGTAAATTCTCTCTATTGCCAAATACTCTTTCAGCTTTAGAATGAAGTAAATTACAGATGTTGCTGTCACTGTCCCTTTCTACTTCAGTCGTTAAATGTGTGCCAAAGTTTCTGGTGTCTCTGGAAGCCATTTATAAGACTTTTCTTGGCCTTTTTTCTTAGCAACAGACATTTTTATTTTAAAAGCAAATTGACTTGAACATCAAAAGTTTCCAGTTTAGGTAGAAATGCTGAACCCAAGAGCTTTGGGTGAGTTATGAACTTGGCAAAATGTATCCTCTGCCATCCCCAGGGGTCAGTTTAGCTTCCACTGACAGAAATACAATGGTCAATCAGGCTGCAGGAGGGACTCGGCCAGTCCCTGTGATGGGCAGATGGTCAATAATGCTGTCAGCCTTTTCAGATTCAGAAGGGCAGAGGCACAGGGCTTCTCCACACTCCAGTCAGGCAACAAAAACCTTCACTTACAAAAACAAAACACTGTACACTGAAGCACAGAATTGTTCATAAAAGTAGAAGATTTTTACATTTAAAGAAAGTGTGGCAAGGAAATAATCATGAGTCACTGCAATGTATAATTTATAAAAAGACTTATCAAAGAATATTGATGTATGTATGCTATACCTTCATTAAAATGTATATTCTAGAAGGATGGTTGGTATCATGATTATCTTTTTTAAACTTTATTTTAAACATGCTTTTAAAAAATATATTGTATTTTATTTATTTGAAGGGGGAGAGAAAATGGGCACACCAGGGTCATCAGCAACTGCAAACGAACTCCAGATGCATGCGCCACCTTGTGCATCTAGCTTATGTGGGTCCTGGAGAATTGAACCTGGATCCTCTGGGTTTTGAGGCAATCACCTTAGCCATTGGACCATCTCTCCAGCCCGGTATCATACTCATCTTTCTAAGTGACAGTCATGGCACACCTGTTCTGGAATGATGAGAGGAACTTGCTGAAACCAAGATTCCTGGGACATACCTCAAGTCTGCAGGAGGGCTCCCAGGCAGTTGAGAACTACTTTTTTTTTTTTTTTTTTTTTTGCAGCCTGAATAATATTGCCATGAACAAAGAGACCCTAATGCTGGAAGCCATGACTTGGTTCCTTTACATGGCAGAGGGACTTTGCAGGGATGACTGTGGTGATGGATTCAGAAATGGGAAGCACAATATTGAGGTCATCCAGGTTGGCCTGGTCTCATCCCATGAACCCTCCCCCCGAAAGTTCCCAGATGAAGCAAGTGAGGTGGGTGCAGAGGACAATATTCATTACTGTTGGCTTAGAAAATGGGGTTGGTGACCATGAGCTGAAGAGTGTGGGCTGCTCTAGAAGCTGGAGATGGATCTCAGTACACAACTAGAGGGGGAAAAAGAATCTTAAGCCTGAAAGCACTAGGAAAATCAGATTCTGCTAACCACCTACCTACATGAGCAAGGAAACAGATTCTCCCGAAAACTTCTAAAAGGAATACCCAGGGCTGGAGAGATGGCTCAGTGGTTAAAGATGCTTGCTTGCAAAGCCTGATGGCCCAGGTTCAATTCTCCAGTACCCATGTAAAGCCATATGCACTCAATGACACATGCGTCTGGGGTTCATTTGCAATGGCAGGCGGCTCTGGCGTGCCCTAACTCACTCTTGTTCTCTCTATCTGCCTCTTTCTCTCTGTCTCTTTCTTGCTCAAATAAATAAATAAATAAATAAATAAATAAATAAATAAATAAAATATTAAGCCAGGCGTAGTAGCGCACGCCTTTAATCCCAGCACTCAAGAGGCAGAGGTAGAGGATCACCATGAGTTCAAGGCTACCCTGAGACTACCTAGTGATTTCCAGGTCAGCCTGGACTAGAGTGAGACTCTACCTCAAAAAAAAAAAAACAAAAAATAAAAAAAATATTAAAAGGAATGCTCAGCTACCACCTTGATTTTGGCCCTGCTAGACTTTGACATCTTCTGACTCAAAGAACTGAAGGAGAAAAAAAAAAAATGTGTGTGGTTGTAAGAGTGTAAGGTGCTAAGTCAGGCATAATTTGTTATGGCATCAATAAGAAAGAGATGTAGTTATGAAACAACACAGAGATCATGTATGCATGGAGAGCTCTCATTTTAGGGATGGCTTCAGGAGCATCTTTATTGTTATGATTGGCCTTTACTTTTCACAAGTGGGAATAACAAATCGGCATTACTTTTAGAAAAGGTAACTCAAAAATTTAAATAAAATGCTAGGGGTGTAGCTCTGTAGAGAGTATTTGCTTGATAAAAGTTAAATAAAATTAAGTCAAAATTAAGTTAAAAATGAAGATAAAAGGCAAAGCCCATTACAATTCAGGCATAACACTGGGGTAAACTTGGTCTAAAGAAAGAACCTTGTACTTGGCCCTTTGGACTCTTGAGTTCAGCCTTGGGACATCCGTTTTCCCGAATGGGGCTTCCTGCAGATCTGTACGGGCTCTAAGTTCTTCTTTATTTCCAAGAGAATGACAGGGACTTGTCACACTTGTTCTTCATGGGAACACAACCCAGATAACTGGTAAAATTATTTTTAATCTGTCTTTAAAAAAAACAAAACCTTAATAGCTATTACTGGAGGAATGCGTGCAAAAAAAATGGGTAGCACAAAGGTTTAGCAATGACTGTTACAAGCATAAACGAACATGTCAGACAGAAGAATAGCATTTTAAGTTCATGCAATGCATGTTGACTGTGCCAAGGAGTGCAGGGGAGAGAATAGCCAAAGATTCAAATCTCACTGGGAAGATAGAGGAAAAATATTTATTAGCATTAGCATACAAAATGTAATGTCATAATAAAATGAAATTTCTGTTAGAATGGTTTCATTCTGTAGAGTTAGGAGACCTATATATTCACTGAGCCAGACTATGGAAGTCCAATCAGAGCTTCAACTGAAGCCTTGAAACAATGATTAGTCACAATAGCTAGTTGTTAACTTAAAGGAGAAATCCATCTCAAGTGGGGACTGTAACGCATCAAACCAGGTGACTAGGTCATAGCATAGCAACCTTCATGGCTATCTGAACCCAATGAGGTTGGGCTCAAATTCTTGCCCTTGACATTCATTTGGCTGAGTGACCTTGGGTAGACCTTGATCCTGAGGATTAAGCCTTGGTTACCACTTCTGAAGAAGAAGTGATCATGCCACCTTACAAGAGTGTTTTCATTAAATTAGATCATACACATCAAGCATGTGAAATGTTGTCTGGCATATGGTGAAAGCTAAGTAAGGAGTAACCACTATGACTCTGGTTACAGATGAAGCCCAGACAAGGTGCTGCATTTGTCCACAGTCCCTGATAATAGAACATATGGGTGCAAATCCTAGATCACTGAATCCTGATCACAGATGAAGAGGAAAAGACAATAAGGTGCCAGAGAAATGCTCAGCAGTTAAGATGCTTACCTGCAAAGTTTAAGGAACAATGTTTGACTCTCCAGATCCCACTTAAGCCAGACACTCAAGGTGACATAAGAACACAAGGTTCGCACATGCACACAAGGTGGCACATGCATGCAGTGGCTGGAGGCCCTGGCATACCAATTCTCTCTCTCACTCTGTCTCTTGTTCTCTCTCTCACTCATAAAAATTATTTTAAAAAAAGATACTAAGGACAGGAGAGATGGCTTAGCTGTTAAGGCACCTGCCTGCTAAGCCTAAGAACGCCAGTTCCAATCTCCAGGTCCCACATTTAGCCAGATGCAAGGGCACAATGCCACACTTGCCCACAAGGGGGCGCACACACCTGGAGTTTGTTCACAGCAGCTGAGAGGCTGCTGGCACGCCCATTCTCTGTCTTCCTCTCCCTCTCTCTGTCTCTCTATGTCTCTCTCCAAAAAAAAAAGGATATTAAGATATTTCAAATAAGGCCTCCCCTCATAACACATGGCTACCCCTACAATGAAAGACCCACAATCCCCATTGTGGGGGGAGAGGACAGGGAGAAGGCTAAAGATGGTACCATCATGGCTGTATACACACTATATACATAACTAATAAATTTTTTTTAAAAAAAGGTATTTCAAATAAGATCCAAGCGTCTTCTCATTTCTGCAGTAGTTATCAACAATCCTGATCCACAGTGAGGTGGGGAAGAGAAGTGTCTCTTTTGTAATTTAAAATTCTCAGTTAAGGATTGTAATCCTTCGTGTTGTTTCTGCACTGCTCTAGAGGGGGTCACTCCCTAAAGGCTCCTGAACTAAGGAGCCATGGCTGTGCATGGGGACTAAGACAGCACAGCTAGTGGGAAGTTCAGTGGCAGAAGCTATATGTTGTCAGGCATGCATATTGACGTGATCAAAACGGCCTGGGATGTACAGACACATGGACACCAGTACTTGGGGGTCATGACCACCTTTTTTTTCTATGTTAATCAGTTCTCCCTTTGGAAAGGACTGAGCACTTCTGTAAATATCCCCATAAGATCAGTAACTTGGTAGTACTTAGTCACAAGATGACTCACCATTAAAAGTTTAAAAGTAGGTTGGATAGATGGTTTGGTGTCAAGATGCTTGCCTACAAAGCCTAAGGACCCAGATTTGATTCTCCAGTACCCATGTAAGCCAGATGCACAGGGTAGTGTGTGCAGCTGGAGTTCATCTGCAGTAGCTAGAGGCCCTGGCATGCCCATTCTCTCTCTCTCCCTCCTAGAACTTACTACATCCCTGTGGTTCTTGGCTATCTCTCCATCCTAGTGCCTGACCCAGGGCAGGGCATGAGTGGATGGATGATGAATAGATAGAGAGAAGGATGGATGGACATGCCTTCCTGAGGAAGCCTCTCTGATTATTAATAGATTCCATATTTGTACAAAATGTAGTTGGAAAAGTCTACTGTTGTCCAAAAGAAGTCAGAGTAACCTGCCTGTTTTGAGAATGGTGGTAAATAGCTTTCCAACACCATGCCAAGCCAAGGACCCTGCCATTTTCAGGATGCTGAGTTTATCCTATCCAGTCTGAGATACACACTACTCCATACTTGGAAGAAGGCATGAAGTGGCTGTTAAGCCCCACACATTTCCTCAGGACCACACTCAGTGAGTTCAGAACCACCTCTACAGCTGTACTCTTTACATTGGAACTCTTCAAGCAAGGAACATACCAAACTTACATTTGTCTGTCTCACTTCTTCAAGTCAGGACACAAGCAGATCACATGTATGCCCACCCTGGGCTCCACAGCCTTATCCATTCTTTGGACCTACTGCTGTTTATTTTTTAAAATATTTCTTAAATTTTATTTATGTATTTATTTGAGAGACAGGGAGAGATACAGAGAGATCAAGAGAATGGGCACACCAGGGCCTTCAGCCACTACAAATGAACTCCAGATGCATGTCCCACCTTGTGCATCTGGCTTTATGTGGGTCCTGGGGAATCAAACCTGGGTCCTTTCACTTTGCAGGCAAGTGCCTTAACTGCCAAGCCATCTCTCCAGTCACCGTTTATTTTATTATATTATATTATATTATATTTTATTTTATTTTGGTTTTTCGAGGTAGGGTCTCACTTTAGCTCAGGCTGACCAGGAATGCACTATGTAGTCTCAGGGTGGCCTCGAACTCACACTATCCTCCTACCTCTGCCTCCCGAGTGCTGGGATTAAAGGCGTGCGCCACCAAGCCCGGCTACCGTTTATTTTTAATATGGAATAATTAAATACACTTAACATTAGAAAAGTATAGTGTACTAATCACATATTTCATTATAATAAATACAAACAATGTTTTAATATATGTAATCCTTACAGACATAAGAACAAACATGACAGCCTGTACTTTTGTGACAGACACTTCTTAAGTAGACACACCCACATCTATATATGTATATATATTGAGTGTATATTATCTCTATTAGTGCTGGTAGCTCTGGTATCTCAGTCCAGTTCAGTAGATAGTGGGTCTGAGGCACAGTAGTTTCCATAGTCGCATAACAATGGTGCATGAGAATGGGAGCCTATGTGTCTCTATAGAACAAAGCCCTGCTCTCCTTCCCTCAGTGCTTCACAAGTAAAGCCACAAAACGGCCTGTATCCCCCAGGTTCTTGGCGTATCTTCTGAAATTTGTGCCAGCCCATCCCAGTCTTTCATGTTCCCAAATAATAAGATTGTCTCCCCGGGTGAGATTTCATCTGGGCGAAGAAGTGTGCACACCTAGAGTGTTGATTGAATTCTCTTGGACTAAGCTGATTAAGTGCTGAGCAGTTGAGAATCTTTTATAATTTTATTAGATGAGATCATTAGATTTCAGAGATGGGAATGAATGCAAACCTGACCAGAGACTAAAATAACCAAATCCAGCTGCATCAAGAGTTCCCCAGGGCTGGCTTTCAAGGATCCTAACGTGCAACAATACGAAGTGCGGTTCTCTTAATAATAGGGGTACAATTCTGATTTTAACGTAGCAGTTGTGATGCCAGGAAATCCAGTGACGTGCTTGTCCAGAAGCCTCGTACTTGTGCTGTAATGCACCCATAGATCATCGATTCTCAGACTCAAGGAGTACTGTCCTAATGGACATGGTCTAGTGACGTCACCACTACAGCCATTAACTGGAGTGACTGAAAGCAAATGACTTCACTTCCCTGGGCCTTATCTCCCTTGAACCTTTCTCACAGAATTTAGAAAATTGAGGATGCTTGATTTTAAAAAAATAATAATAATGTGGCCTCATGGAACAGAGACAATAGCAATGGAATGTGTGGTGACTTGTGCTTCTAGTTACTTCCCGGGCATGTGGGTTCCCTGGGCAACATCTTCATGATATCACAGCAGAAACAAAAATGCTTAGTGCCTGTGTTGCATCTGGCTCTGTCCTAAGAACATCACTCTCTTTGGTCTCTAGACTCATTCTTGTTTAATTTAAAAAAATGTACATAGGGGTTCATTATGCTTTCTCACACATGCATACAAACCCTCCCTGGCCCTGGATCGCACCTATGAGAGAAAACATGTGATATCTATATTTGCAGGAATGGATTACTTCACTTAGCATGATGATCTCCGGTTTCCATCTATTTTCCTGCAAATGGCATAATTTTATCCTTCTCTGTGGCTGAGTAAAGTCCCTTTGTGTATATATACATTTCACCCGTTCATTCATTTGTAGTTACCTAGGCTGGTTGCACAATTTGGTTATTGTGAATAGTGACGAGGTGAACATAGCTGGGCCGGTATCTTTAGACCAAGCTGGCTTTGGTTGCTCTGAGTCCACAGCCAGAAGCATCCGGACCCATTCTTGCTGGACTGCTCAGAGGAAATGTCACTTCACACATGGTCTCCCCCATGTCTCTTATTTCTAGCCCAAATTTCTTAACTTCTTGTGTTTCGTTTCTCCATTTATCCACAGGATCTTTCTATTTCGATATAAGAAGCTAAGCACTGTTTCCTCATCCTCCTCTCCCGGGTTTTTTTCTTCCGTCAATAGTACCAGAGCCTCCAGGCTCAGAATTCCATTCTTCAAAGCTCACAAGTCAATCATCTCTCCCTGTTCAGCTTCTTTCCCTTGATGTCTTCTGTTTAATTTCTGCAATCCTCCTAACCCAGGCTTCATTGCCCTTTTGTTTTTGCAGTTGCCTTCCATCTTGTCCAGGTTCCTCTGTTCCCATCCTACTATCATTGTTCACTCAGATACTAGCTCCCCTGACAGAACTTTCTTTGTCTGCCAGAGCAACTGATTCCTGCAGCACAGCCTGACATTCTTCTGTTTGCCCTACTCCAGCAGACTCACAAGCTTCTTCTTGTTACACCCCAAACATGGGCCCCCACTCCCTCACTCTAGCCAAACTCATTTCCATCCTGGCTCCCTCACTCTGCTTGCACAGTCCCGTTATTGGCATTCCTAAGAATTCGTTGAATGAACCAATGGATGGATGGATGTGTTCATGGCTGACGCGCCAAAGCCCATACCTCTGACCTCTGCCAACTCCATCCCTTGCCACCGCAATCAATGAGAAAGGTTCTCGTAAAGTCTTTGGAAACTGTTCTTCACAGCTTGCTCCTATGGAGCATGGGGGTCGCTCTTCTCTGGGGTCACATTGTGGACGCCTTGCTCTGTAGGTTCATGTATGTATGTGTTTGGGTTCTCTGTCCTCGAGGCAGAGATTGCTAGCTATTTCACTGGATCTTGTTAGCAGCTCAGCTCTCTTTAATCCTCTCCTCAGCTGGATCTCCAGTGCCCTGCTGAGTGGAACTGTGTAAGTGGTCAGGACCACACCTGGCTGTGAATCAGAGCTGTAGAAGTACCTCAGAGTAGGATGAGGTAAGCCCGTGAAAGGTGAGAAGTAAGATGGCTCCGGCTAAGCCTTGGAATTGGTCCCGAAGAGAAATACAGATTGAAGGGCTGGGTTTGTGACTCAGTGGTAGAGTGCTTGCCTGCCATGTGCAAGGTCCTGGATTTAATCTCCAGTAAGAGAAAAGTAGGGTGGGGGAGTGAATTGTGACATGGAGATGCTTTAGAAGAATTCACAAGCGGTCAGGGCGGGAGACTGATCCAGAGACCAATCAGTGGCTCCAGAAGTACAGGCATGGAATTTACTTTGGTTTTCTTTTTTAATTTTAATTTTATTTTTTATTTTAGAGAAAGCAAGAGAGAGACAGAGAGAATTGGCACATCAAGGCCTCAGCCACTACAATCCAGCTCCAGATGCTTGTGCCACCTAGTGGGCATGTGTGACCTGTGATTGCCCTTATGCGTCTGGCTTACGTTGGCTCTGGAGAGTGGAACATGGGTCCTTAGGCTTCGCAGGCTAGCACCTTAACCACTAAGACATCTCTCCAGCCCAGAATTTGCTTTCTTATCCTTATCCAGGAAACATTTCCAGTCCACAGCTGACTCTCCAGCTCCAAGCCAGGATGACTTTGGTAACATGACTTTCACAGTCACTTTGCTCTTTGACTCTCTCTCTAAGAGGACAAA
The DNA here is from genome assembly GCA_036365145.1 of Orientallactaga sibirica. Lineage (NCBI taxonomy): Eukaryota > Metazoa > Chordata > Mammalia > Rodentia > Dipodidae > Orientallactaga > Orientallactaga sibirica. The sequence goes on along the minus strand of JAEOAD010000010.1, from coordinate 21,454,218 downwards.
GAGAGGATGCGGAAAAGAAAGCTCAAACATGTATAACCTGTCTGTAAGCCCTTAGTGTCTGGAAGTGGACACATCCCATTATTCATTGTCCACCTCAAGCTAGCTGCAGTGGAAGATGGGAAATGTCATCTAGTCACATACACAGAGAGGAATTGGGGTTGGCAAACAACTAGCAATCTCTGTCCCAAGAAATGAGAATGCACATGTGTGCACATACATGCAAACGCTGACAGGTCTGAGACAGAGCGGAGAGAGTGGAAAGGTATAGCACCAGGGGCCATTCTTACTGGGTCTGGTTCTACTGCTAAGTCTGTGAGGATCACTGGGCCCTGCTTTGGGAAAGCTTTACAACGTTTTTGCAATTTCACATGGCAAACTATTGGGACTTCTATTTCTACAGATTCCTATTGACTTCTATATCCTTCCAGAAGAGCACAGGGTTGGGTTGAAGTAGGGTCTTTTGAGTCCCAAAAAGAGTCCCCAAAGTAACTTGCCTCAGTTCTCTTCCCTGGACCCAAAGCTCTAGCTTTGGCCAGAGCCTAATTCCAACCCTGTTGCCATGGAAAGCTCTAGCCAAAAGAAGTGGCAGAAAACTGAAGAAACTCAGCCCAGGAGCTCTGGATCAGACACTACCAATGGATTGAGTGTGTTTGGGAAGATCCTAGAGTCTGCTAGAAGTGTGACCGAGACAGGCATGTCAGCACTGAGTATGCCAGGGCTGAATAAAACAATGAAGGGCAGGGGACAGTCCTTTGTAGACTTCAAGTTCATTCCATCATTCATCCATTCATTGAATAAATGATTACAGATCACTTTTGAATTTCCATGTGATATCCATGTAGAACTTTGACAATATGAAGGCATCTAAGAAAGAAAATAGAACATGCTTTCTCTTCTTACTTCCCTTCCTTTTCCTTTCTATCCTCTCTTTCTTTCTTTCTTTCTTTCTTTCTTTCTTTCTTTCTTTCTTTCTTTCTTTCTTTCTTTCTTTCTTTCTTTCTGTCTAATGGAAACCAAGAGCAGTGTATGCCCATTATCTCCACTTCTATTGAAAAAATAAACAGGCTGGAGAGATGGCTTAGTGGGTAAGCGCTTGCCTGTGAAGCCTAAGGACTGTGGTTCGAGGCCCAATTCCCCAGGACCCATGTAAGCCAGATGCACATGGTGGCGCATGTGTCTGGAGTTCGTTTGCAGTGGCTAGAGGCCCTAGCACTCCCATTCACTCATTATCTCTCTCTCTCTCTCCCTTTCCCTGTCTCTAATAAGTAAATTTAAAAATTTTTTAAAACTTTAAAAAAAGCCTTTCAGCACAGGCTTCCCTTGTTGAAATTATTGAGATTGTATCCAAGTGTGTGGACTGGGCTACTCTGCAGTCCTTATCTTGGGCAATCTATGGCCAGGAAGGGACTGAGGAGCTGAAGAGGAGTAACATAGGTCAAGCCATTATCTATGGGGAGTTGGTGTACCCACCACACTGTCCAGGAGTGTGCATCAGCATGTCTCTCCTATACCATTGCTAAGGCAGGCAGCAGGTCAGAGAGCGAAGAACTGCTCTCTAATGAAGCGTTCTGCTTCTGAAGCAGCTTGATCAGCCACAGGAAGTCCAGGCAGGCTAACGGAGAGCATCCTTTCCTGAACATAAGGCCGGGACAACCTGATTTCCTGAGGCCAAAGCCGGGATCCCTGCTTTAGTGACAGTGTGAAAATTTTCGTGTGAAAATTAAGAAAGAGAATGAAGAGGAATCGTCACAGTGCCTGACCAAAGCCAGCATGAACAGTGTGTAGCTTTCTAGAGTCTTCTTTGCCAACAAAGTCCTGCCAGATGGAGTCAGGTCATTCTGTAGCCAGCTTATGTAGCCTAGCTCCTCACAACCCCTGCTAATCACTTGGAGGCTCTGACTCTGCCATAAAGAACCATACTGAAGCCTGAGATGTGGAGGAGCCAGCCCAATAGCTGCCTTCCTCAGGTCTAGAAAAATGGGCTCTTAGAAAAGAAGCCGCGAAATTCAATCACTCTGGGTAAGTGACGTGGAGGCTCTGATGTGGGATTGGTTACAGGAATGTTTGCCCTTTGTCAGCCAGAGTTAAAGAAAGAACCAGGCTAGAGAAATGCTGAGATCAACTACACAAGTATAACAGTTAGCTTTCAAGCATTCCCCTCACCAGAGGAGCATGTGGTGAAGAGGAGAGGACAGGAAGGAAGGCCAACTTGCCCTCAGCAGCCTTAAATTTTTTTTTTTTTTTTTTTTTTGAGAGAGAATGAGTATGGCTGCCTCAGAACTCGAGCCACTGAAAATGAACTTTGGACACATGCACCGCGTTGTGCATCTGGCTTGACGTGGGTACTGAAGAACTGAACCTGGGCCAGCAGGTTTTACAAGCAAGTGCTTTTAACCACTAGCCATCTTCCCAGCCCTCAGTAGCCTTTTGGAACTCCCCATGTGCTGCCCAATTTTAAAAGCAACTAGAATGCAAAAAGTTTAATTGTAGTTAAAAATTCAGACAGAGTTTGAAATGGATTGTTCTCATTTCTTGGAATCTGTGTGGCCACTTTCTGTCTTTTCTTAGATATCCTTAGATCTCTTATCCTTAGATATTTATCCATGGCCAAGAGATCACATAAATTACAAAGGAAAGCTTCTAGAGAGCAATCCATGGTAAACTATAATATGTTTACTTATGAATTAGCCTCTAATCAACAGATTTAATATTAGTTAATAATTCATAAGCTGCTCTTTGCATAGAAATGACCTAATTATGTCTCCAATTCAACCTAAAGTGTCCACTGCAGAATGTATAAAATGTTAATTAGCAGTGAAATGCAGTTAAGAAAAATTCTTTTAATTACGTAATAAGGTTCATTACAATGGGTAATCAACAAAGCTGCCAAATTAGTCCTCTGATGGCATTTTTTCTATATATATAGCAACTAAACTTTTGTTTGTACACAACGTGTATTTGAATAGACAGATTTCAAGTTGTTGTCAAGACAGAAGCAGGAGTAAGTCCCAGAAACAGAAATGACTCTGTGAGGCAGGGAACATGGCTCACAAAAAGGAAGAAATGGTCTCAAATATTCCTCCAGAAGATGAATAACGGCTTAAGACTTCCATCAGTTTTACATACTGTGGTCTTATTTCTTATAGAATAGCGGGAAAACTTTGGGTAGCGGGAGCATTAGTGGGAATCAACACAACCACCTGCAAGATATTGAACATAAAAAATACAGGCAATGGCTGAGTGTGGTGGCGCATGCCTTTAATCCCAGCACTTGGGAGGCAGAGGTAGGAGGATTGTTGTGAGTTCAAGGCCATCCTGAGGCTACATAGTGAATTCCAGGTCAGCCTGGGCTAGCAAGACCCTACCTCAAAAGACTAATAATAATAATAACAATAATACAGAAAATGGTTACCTCATGCTGCAATGTTGGCTCATCTGACTCCAAAAATACAGAAAATGTGGCCTTTGCGTTTGACTGAGGAAACCTCAGAAACTGAGTCTTCACCAGTCCCACACATGTGAGCATCAAGGCCAAGGACTCCCCAGTAACATATTTATGAGCAAAGATGAAATCCCACCATCACTCACTCATTCATTCAGTTTGCAAATCCATGTGGATTGCTTTCCACATTCAGCCCCATGCCAGAAGCACAAAGACATGGGCTTCTGACGGACGCATGCGCTCTGCCCCAGGCACCTTTCAGGAGTGGTCTGAAGGACAGATTTGAGCTTTGAATATTAGACAAATACTGGATTCCCATTCATATACCCCACCCCGTCACTCCACAGAACTAAGCTGTGTGAACTTAGCCAAGTAACTTGTCTGGGCTGGGCTTCCTCATCTGCTTGTGGGTTACTCTGTCCTTTTCTCATGGTCCCTCCAGTGAGGAAGCAGGAGAAGAACACAGCTCTGCAGGCTTCCTGCTCCAGCCAGGAACAGAGAGATCAGCCTCACAGCGTCTCCCCGATAGCTTGCTCCCCCAAAATAAGTTCCAGGGTCACTCTGGAAAGGTTACAGAGCTTTATGTCATCAGCAGGGTGTAGACTTGTTCCGACTGAGCAGGAGGGATGAGAGAGGTCTCAGATCCCTCTAGAGATTCAGTGGCTCAGAGTGCCTGGCTCACAGAGGGGACTTAATACATGTGGAATGTACAGATGCATGACTCTGCTATGCGGGCCACCCAGCAAACACAAGCTAACCCAAAGCTGGGAACAGCCAGAGTTTAGTCACCCAGCTTAAGCCGTCTTTCAGAGAGCCAGCTCTCGGATTTCATGGCTCCCTCAGAGGCACCCATCCATCTTGACTTCGTTCTGACAAAGCCTGGAACACAAACTGGATGAGGCTCCCGCTGTGGACATGTTCCAGAGTGGATCGGGTGGATCATTTAGGATGTGTTTGCCCAGACTAATGTACTCTTGTCAGGAGCATGCAGCCAAAGCTTCCAGTGTCTCTTCACCAGCGTGTGCTGCAGCAGGACATTCAAGGTTCAACAGGGAGGTTCAGTGCTGGTACCCAGGAAGCGGGCATCACCACCAGCCAGAGTGAGGGCAGACATACTCCAAAACTGTTGCTGTTCAGTTTCGGCCACTTAATCTACAACTCTGCACACCCCAGAAGCTGCTTTCAGAAAAGTACTGTATAAACTGCAAAGGCTAAATTTTCATAGATAGGTGATAGATGTTTAATAGATGATGATATAAAAAAGACAGATAAATGGATAGATACATGATTGGTAGATGATTTATAATGTGACAGATGATAGATCAATTGATCATTAGATAGATAATAGATAGGTAGATAGATAATTAGGAGGTGTGTGGTGGGTTGCAAAACAAGACCCTTACCCAGAGGTATGAGCATTTGAGAAGCCAATACAATACAGGGCTTGGGATGTAGCTCCGTGACAGAGTGCTTGCCTAGCATGCACAAGGTCCTGGGTTCAATTCACAGCACCACACACACACAAGAAAAGACAATGATACAATGCAAATCTTTAAAGAGGCAGTTTTTCTGTATTGAGATCCTTGGAAATCAAATTTGGCAGCTAAGTGGTAGAGCCAGCCCTTTCACACCGACTTCCTGCCTCAGATGAGCACCTCGGGAAGCCTGTACAGGCCACCATGGCCTCAGGGGAATGAATGTGAACAATTGGTTCAGTCCTGCTTCTAAGACGCAAACCTACTGGAGAACCAAAGCTAGGCACATGATTTGGGACTGTGGTGATAGCATTAAGACAACTGAGACAGGAGGCAACACTAAAACCATTTTCTTCTAATCTAATTTCACTTTCAATCCCCACAACAGCTGCTGGTGGTGTTATGTAATTCCCTACAGGGACCTCCTCCTGAGATAGCATTTGAAATAACTGCCTCAAATCCTGATGACCCTTGGCCATCAGCCATGACCTTGAAATTAATCAGACCTCTATCTTCTCTACCCGTCAGACCCTCAGAAGTGCTAGATATGTCTGAATGGCTTCATCCCAGTCACAGTCATAGTTGAAAGCTATAAAACCAGAGCAGCCATTTCTACACAATATGGGTACTGCCAGCTTATGAATGTGTTATTGGTCCTCACTGCTGTGAATCATATGAAGAAACTAGGGTCTTCCTTCCCATGTCAGAAGCTGTTCAAGTCAGAGCCCATGGGAACACTTCTGCTGTCCATCTGTAAATGCTCCGGTTCCTTCTGCTTGGAGTGACGGCTGGTTCTGTGTGATTCAGCCATTAGCTGGGGTCCACAGTCCCTGAGACAGGGTGGATTCATGTCTCTTACCAGAACCCAAACCTTCTCTGCTAAATTCGTTAGATTCCCAAAGGTTTGCCCTTTTATGCTGGCCTTCACTTCCACTTCTGGGCCCCTAATGAAACTTTTAAAAATCTTCACCCTGCTTCTTGATTTCCAGTCTGGAACCAACCCAAGTGAAGAATGCACTCTTCTAAATCCTCACCTTCAAAACAAGTTCAAACGTTTAGTTATTAACAATGGCTTGTTGAGTGCTGACTCTGACAGACACAATTGAAAGCACATAGGTGTATGATCTCATTTTACTTTCCTAAAAGTCTTTTGAAAGATATCCAGACCTGTTGCCTGGGGCAACAACATGATGAGGTGGTCATCACAGAGAAGCTGCATCGTACTCCACATGCACATGCGCATGCATGCACGCATGCGTGCATGCACAGAGAGAGAGAACAGTGTCTTGGTCAGGCTGGCTGCCCTGGCTGTGTCTCTCACATACTGTCTCTGCTGCAGCATCCTATCTTTTCATCCCACCATGAGTGTTTTACTCTCCCATGTGGAATAGCTTCTCATTCTCCCTGGAACTAGCCTCGGAACCTCTAGTTTACACAGGGAACTCTGCTTCCAGTGGAGCACCTGCCCCAAATCACTCTTGCCAAAGATTGCTGTGTTCAGCAGAAAGGAACAAGAGACAGCAATGACTCCATGGCAATGGCTGTTCTCAGAAGACAGCTGGAGCTTGTTAACACTTTCCTCTGACATGAACCAGTCCGTTTTGGCGGGAGGCTCGGGATGTACACACCTCTCCTGTTTCGAAGTTCCTCGACCTTACAAGATTTGCAAGGTCCCTCCTTAAGGTTATATAAGAAGTGAGAACAGCTTGGCTGAAGAGACACTCCAGCCAGCTGAGCAGCCTTCAGGTTATACAGAGAGCTGCAAAGCCGCAGCATCCGTGAGTCATCGCCCATGCCATTGGGGGGTGGGGCTTCTCTGTGATGCAGCTGCCTTTGGGTCAGGCATGCTCCCGCGAGTAACCCCAATAAACTCACGGGTTCACTAAGCTAGACTTGAGGGGCATTGCTCTAGTCTGGTGTCAGTGCTCTGTGTGGGGATGAATAGACATTCTCTCATGTCTCCTCAAAGGTTAACACAGCTACTGTGAGTAGCAGTTTTGGTTGACTTACTGCAGTTATACCTGGAAGCATTGAGAACCAAACCAAATGTCAGGAGTATAGCTAGAGCCATTTGAGGAAAACCACTGCTACAGCTTTGAATTTTTTTTCATAGGTAGTATGTTTTAACATTCTAAATTCTAAGGAGTCAAAGTAATACATATGTAAATATTTATTTATTTACAGAGAGAGCATGCATGGGCATCCCAGGGCCCCTTGTCATTGCAAATAAGCCCTAGATGCATGTGACATGTTGTGCATCTGGTTTACGTGGGTTCTGGGAAAATTGAACCCAGGCTAGCAGGCTTTGTAAGCAAACACCTTCAACTGTGGAGCCATCTCCCCAGGCCAGAACACATACAGATATTCTTTTAAAAATTTTTATCTGAGCTGGAGGGATGGATTAGTGATTAAGGTTTTTGCCTTCAAAGCCAAAGGACCCAGGTTAGATTCCCCAGGACTCACGTTAACCAGATGCACAAGGGTGCACATGTATCTGGAGTTCGTTTGTACTGGCTAGAGGCCCTGGTGCACCCATTCTCTCTCTCCCCCCCCGCCATCAAATAAATAAAAATAAAATATTTTTTTAAAAATTATCTATTTGTAAAGAGAAAGAGAATGGGTATACCAGGGTCTCTTGTTGTTGCAAACACATTCCAGATGCATGCACAACACTGTGCATCTTGCTTTACGTGGGTAATGGGGAATAAAACATGGGTTGGCAGGTTTTGCAAACAAGTGTCTTTAATGATTGAGCCATCTCCCCAGCCTCAAATATATATGGAGAGAGAGAGAGAAGTCTCTCTTGCATCAGTAACTTCCTTGTTGCTGAGATAAAGTACCCAACCAGAAGCAGCTCAAGGAAAGAGTTTATTTCAGCTTACAGTTCCAGAAGGTCAAGTCCATCATGGTTGGAAAAGTATGGCAGGAACAGGAAATTCACATTCCATTTTCACGTCAGTAGGGAGGAAGAGAGAGAGAGAAAGAAAAAGAGAGAGAGAAACAGCAAGCAGGGTCAGGGTCTAACACATCAAGGCCTGACCCCAGTGCCATACTTACTTCCTTCAGAAAAGCTCTACCCCCTAAGGATTCCATGATCTTCCTAAAATAGTGTCACTTTGCTGGGAACCAAGCATTCAAACACATGAATCTGTGGATAGGCATTACATTAAAACCACCACACTCTGCTACCTCCCTTCTCTAACAGCTATGTTCCTTCCTTCCAAGAGAAATCAATTTTATAAATATTTTAAGTGTGCTTGAGAGATATTTTAAGCATCTGCAAATACATGTCCTTTATACATTCCCCTTCCTTTTTTTTTTTTAACTTAAAATGGTCGTATGTTATGCTGCCATTAGGCCCTTGGCTTTCCTTGCTCAACAACAGCTCTTAGTGGTCATTCCATATCACTATCTACTGAGTCTCTCCCTTCTTTGTTAGAACTGCACAGTGTTCTCCTAAATTCCATCATGTGCATAATCACTTGCATGAGATTTATGCAGGTACCCATCTTCTTCTATTATGAACTGTGGTATAATTAGTAAATGTATATGTCCTTCATCCAAACAAAATTTGCAAAGGAAAGTGGCAGTTTTTGAAAGTGGTATTTAAGAAAAAATAAAAATAAAAACATAACCAAGTCTTGGGAGAATGGCTCAGTGGTAGAACACTGAGTCTAGTGTGAGTTGCCTAGTATGCAGAAGGCCCTAAATTCTATCCCCAACTCCATCGAAGTACTTGAAAAAGGAAAAAATCATAAGCAAAGCGTAAAAGGTAATCGTGATGCAATCAATGTGTTCTGCGCAAAAATACAAATATGCAGAAAGTTTTCCCTAGGCGATCCAAACATGCTTTGTGAAGCACATGGCACCCAAACAGTGTTTTTAGGGGTGAATAAGGATTTTCAAGTAGAGGAAAATAGAGACAGTATCCAGAAATACTCCAAAGAGCAGATACTGTTTGAAAGACTTGTTCAGTGTGGTAGGGAATCATGATGAGCCTGAGAAGAGAAGAGGAGGAGGAGGAAGAGGAGGAGAAGGAGGGTGACAGTGATTGGCAGGGGAGAGGGTGGGCCAAGGGGAAGGAGAGAGGCCTGCTGAGGAGCTCAGGCCTCACAGTGAACAGTAGAAGAACCAACACGGTCCTTCCTGCTTGTCTAATAGCACTAACCACATGGAGGCCTGTCGCTTCCACAAGGACAATGGTTGTCAAGAGTAGCTGATAGTAGCCGTGTGGTGCGCCCCTGCCCTGGGATACCTGAGGACATGTTTGGCTGTCTCAGCTAGAGAGAAGTGCTGTGGGCATTTGGTGGGTAGACACCAGGGGGTATTGCTAAGCATCCACAAATTTATCCATCCTCAATATAGAATGAGCTGACCTTCAAATGTCAATAATGCTGAAATTGAGAGGCCCTGACCTAGACTTCAAAGCACTTGGCAAGGGAGGTATACGCTGGTTGCTTAGTTAGCACACCCCCTGCCCAAACAGCCAACATGGAAACTTGATACGTGATAGCTTCTAAATGGTTACAGTAATAAAAATGGTACCCTTAGGATGTAGGAACAGGATAAGTTTTAATTAAGAAAAACAATAAGAAATATTGGTTAATTTCAGAGAGGAAATCATGGCCTAAACTTCTTTGCTATGGGTATGGTAAATTAAGTTAGTCTTTTATGCTCCAGTGTTGTGTTTTTGTTCATTATAAAATTTATCATATAAATCCACCAACTTACATAACTCATTGAGAAAGCAAGGGATTAATTAGGCAATTTCAAGATGCATAAATACATTAATATTAACAAAATATGTAGGGTGACTGGGGAGCACATTAAGGAACATAAATCAAAGATAATATAGCAGAGCAAACAGCAGTGGAATAAAAAGCTTGCAACGTCTACAAATGTTCTTTTGTATTTAACCATGTGGCAGATTCCTGGCACGGTCCATCTATTTGTTACAGAGCTGTTAATTTCGTCATCTGCACCATATGTGAACTTGCTTTATTGTGTTTGTAAGAGCAACGTGAAGGATCATCAGAGGTCACTGCCTTGGCAATGACTTGGCAGCCACAGCTTTTGAAACGGTTCCTGTGCACCCGGCAAAGACGAACATCTGGCAATGGGTGGCATTCAGGAGGTTCTAACTGGGATCTGCCCACAGAGACAGGCATATCAGGTTTAGGCTAACTGGAAGCTCAGGGCAAGCCCGGTGTCACCTTGCACATGGGGAAATTTCTACTTCAGCTGTCCAAGGAGACTCTCCTCAAGGGCATGTATTCTTTTTTTTTTTTTTTTAGCTTTTTATTTTTATTATTTTTTTTGGAGAGAGACACACAGAGAGAGACAGAGAGAGAGAGGAAGACAGAGATGGGTGCGCCAGCAGTGTCTCAGCTGCTGCGAACGAAATCCAGGTGCGTGCGCCCCCTTGTGGTCAAGTGTGGCATTGCGCCCTTGCATCTCTGCATCTGGCTAAATGTGGGACCTGGAGATTGGAACCACTGGAGATTGGAACCAGTGTTGTTAGGCTTAGGAGGCAGGCGCCTTAACCCCTAAAGCCATCTCTCCAGCCCAGGGGCATGTATTCTTAAGCCATCAGCTCTAGACGCTTGGTGCGAGTGGACCTAATGGAACCTTTGCTGTTACAGAAAGTGACACTGAGGTAAGGGGAGTGAGATGGGTGACCACAGGCAGAAAACTGGCTAGTAGATGGCCTGGCACGGCGGCCTTCTGCATCCACTCTGTTTACCTCCATTGCCTTCAGATTTTGAGCACCTAGCCACCACTGAGCGGACACCGCTCTTAGCATACCTCATGCGAGGGATTTGCTCCTTTGTTTCAAGTATGACTAGATTTCTGGTAAATTGTTGAGTTGAAAGAGGACCTGCACAGCCCTAATCGAACGTGGACATGCTGGTTTTATTCATGCCTCAAGGTGTGATGGTCAGTGCGGGTAGTGGCCACTGCCTAGCCAGGAAAACGGCTGCTATTCCAAGTAGTTCAGAGGGGACTTAGCACAGGAAAGTGAGGAAAGGATGTTGGAGGAATCACAGGGCACAAAAAGCCAAAATGCCAAATTGCTGAAAGAGAAGCAACTGTGCAGCGGGTCTGGAAGGACTGAAGGGGAAACGATGCCCCAAGGCTCACGATCATTGTGCCCATGAGGCTGCCACCATGGCTACTACTGCTGCCCAAAGCTGGGGTGGAGACTTCTCTTTCTCTCCCACAATTTGTTCTCCCAACAGTATTTCTCACTGGCAGAATCTAATAGGCTAGCCATATATCTGAAAAGTGTAGCTTGTAGGCTTCCTGGTCCGAAGGAAGAAGAGAGATGACTATAGAACCAAGAGTACTGAGCTGAGTGACCTTCAAGTGACTGTCACACTCACTTACCAAAAAGTCCAATTTTTGTCCCATGAAAGGGCAAGCTGCGCCTGCATTTTTAAAATGTGTCTCCTCCACCCAGCCTGTATCCCGTTTATAACCCCACTGGAATAAAGGCTCTCTTTCCTTCCTTCAGCATACATTATGGGCCAAACAGCACAATGGCCACTGAGAATGTCCACTGAACCAGACGACTCCCCTGTCCTCCTCCTGAGGGTGACATGCTGGTGGCAGGTAAGACAAGCAAACTCGGAGCTCTCTCTGATTCTTTAATCATTTTCGGTTGTGCTTTTTCTATTTGAACTTTCCCTGGATAGTCATCCCCTTATTTAAATGGCATACAGATGCTGCTTAATATTCATGAATTAGAACGCTGTTTACACTGTTTCAGTAAATGTAAATTATGCGTCTAATAGGATGCTATTCCAAGATTAAGGAGGCACTAGTTAATGAGTGAGAGAATTTCAGTCTTATTCTTCACAGCTGAGACTCAGAGTTGGTCAAGGTTTTCTGTGTATTCACTATAATTGGTTTGAGGGCTGTTAATAACTACTGTGCTTTGTCAAAGCAAAAATGCATAAAATGAAACCATAACTTGTAGATTTTCTCATAGATCTTCCCTGCAAAATATTTTTTAAAAAAAGAAAGGCTCAATTTCTGCCTGGCTAGCAGTGTAGCGGGTGCTTAGTGTTGAGTACACAGAAGAAAACAACAGAGTCCCTGTCCTCAAAGGCCTTGTCACCTAGTAGAAAAGGCAGGCTAACAGTGACAGTATAGGGCGCAACCTACCTGACTGGGATGGGAGGGAAAAGAACACAAATACAGAGTATCATGTCAGCCTGAGAGTTCAGGGAAGGCCCTAAGAGAAGGGAGGCCCTGGATGAATTTGAGGGAGAAGGTATTTCCATCCTAGGCAATGGGGCACAGGAAACACCGTGGGACAGGTGCCAAGGAAGATACGGGAACAACTTCGATCCAGAGTGAAGAGAAAGGACAGCATGATTGCTAAAGTGGGATCAGGGCAGGTTTAAAGTACTGTGTGAAGGAAGGATGAGGGTTCACGTCCACCAGCTTTGGAAAGGTGGGGACGATTGTTCTGGGAGCAACATGGAGGGAAGATTGAAAGGGAGCAAGACGGAGGCAGAAAGACCCCTTGTAGGTCTTGTGGCACCTATGTATGAAATGGCAAGGACCTAAGCTGTGAGTGGAGAGGAAATGGTGCAAACCTAACATCCCAGCATTTGAGATGCTGAGGCAGGAGGATCTTGAGTTCGAGGTTAGTCTGGGTAACAAAGAAAAAAAAAAAAAAAAAAAAAAAAAAAGAACTGATAACTGATTCAGGTGTCCTCATAAATTTAGGTGTTCTGAATGCTAGGTTCCCAGATGATGGAGATTTGGGAATTAATGCCTCTTGGAGGCAGTGTATTGTTGGGGGCGGGCTTATGTGTATGATAGCCAGTGTCCCCTTGCCAGTGTTTGGCACACTCTCCTGTTCCTGTTGTCCACCTGATGTTGGCCAGAAGGTGATGTCTGCCCTTTATTCATGCCATCGTTTCCCCCTGCCATCATGGAGCTTCCCCTTGAGTCTGTGAGCCAAAATAAACCCTTTTTGCCCACAAACTGCTCTTGGTCAGGTGATTTTCTGCCAGCAATGCAAACCTGACTGCAACAACTGGAGAGATGGCTTAGTGGTTAAGGCACTTGCCAGCAAAGCCAAAGAACCCAGGTTCCCCAGGACCCATGTAAAGCTATATGTACAAGGTGGTGCATGTGTCTGGAGTATGTTTGCAGTGGCTAGAGGCCCTGGTGTGCCTCTCTCTCTCTCTCTCTCTCTCTCTCTCTCTCCCTCTCTCTCTCTATATATATATATATATATATATATATATATATATATATATATATATATATATTTCTTTTTCTTTCAAATAACTAAATAAAATATTAAAAAATAAAATATTAAAAAACAAAGATGACAGATTAGATAGATGATAGATAGATAGATAGATAGATAGATAGATAGATAGATAGATAGATAGATGCATAGATACATAGATAGATAAGCAAGCAGAGGGCAGAGGCAAGAGACCCATAAGACAGAGAGTCGATACAATATAGTGGTAAAAGAGGAAGAAGAGCCTACAAGGGTATCTTAGATGTTGTGGGTAGCCAGAAGCCCAGTGATCCAATGACCAAAGCAGAGAGATACAGGGACAGGACAAGCAGGTGGGGACACATAATGAGGTAGTGCGAGATAGCTGAGGGAGAAGAAGCATTCCATTTTGAACATGCTGAAATTCAAATGCCTAGGGAAGAGTGAGGCGGGAAGGGTCAGTGTTTGGTGGCAATGTGTACACAGAGCTCAGTAGACAGGCTTGCTGGCTGCCTGGCTGTGGGAGTTAGCTGGTTTATAAAGGGAGCCATCCACCATGGAGGAAATCTCTCAAGGAGAAGGAAGCCGAGGGACAAAGCGCTTGAAAGCGTCAAGGTTTCAAGGTCTTGTAAAGTCAAAGAAACTTCCAAAGAGAAAAGAATGGCTAGAAGTGTAGGAGTGAGAAAGCCTGTTCTGCTCTTCATCTCGGGGGCCTTTACCGTTCAAGGTGCTCTTGTTGGAAACCAGGCAGCCAGGCTTCTGAGTTCTGCCAAGTGACGTTATCTTCCAAACATACTACAAAACTGGGTGCCTTTCACCATACCGCAGCAACATCTGGATCCTAGATCAAGCCACCAGACTTTGCAGTCACCTCCCTAGTCCCCCTCTAGCCCCTTTGTCCTGCAGAGCATCTTCCTGTTTTGTTCACGGTAGCACAGCCATAGTTTGTGGAATGGATGCATATTCATTCATAGCACTGTCCAGTGATATGAAAAGATTAAGGCATTCTTCTCTGAGGTAAGTGTTCTGGAAGACGGGTAACAACTGTCTGCCTGGAGGGGTGCAGAGCACAATGTGTTGGGAACAGTGATGAATCTTTGTGATCAGATATTTTCAGGAAGAAGAACTAAAATTAAACAGTTTCTCAATGGCGAGAATAAATCCTTCAATAAAATAATGCCCATTGAGGAAGGAGAGGGGTTTTTTGTTGTTGTTTGTTTTGTTTTGTTTTGTTTTGTTTTTCTTTTCTGGTAGACAAAACACTTCATCAAACCCAGTGCCTCATGTTTATAAGGAAATCATGCCTTTAAATTATCCAAACCTTGAGTCTTATACTTCTTCTACCTCCCACCAAAAAATGATATACCATATATTTCAATATCGTTCATGAGATAACAGTCCCTCCATCCCGCAGGCTCCTCACCTGCTATTTCTATGTCATGTGTCATAGCTTAACCACTTTGAGGAAGTCATCGAGGGGCTCAGAGCCTTCTAGAGGCAGAGCTAAATTGAGAAGTAGCTTTCACAGTGGAAAATTTGTCTCACCAGGTAAAAGGCTGCCAGCCCATTACTGTTCCTTCCTTTCTTCAACCTTTATGAGGTGTGGAGTGAATGAGCTTTAAGAAGAGAAAAGCATCCCTAACAGGGTTCCTAAGGAGTTATTTGCCAGGAATAGCTAGGGTGGGGAGGAATGGAGAGAGAGAGAGAGAGAGAGAGAGAGAGGGCGAATATTGAGAGGCCAGGGCTCTGCTGCAGGACTCAGACCTCATTAGTCGTAAGCCACACGGACCTGATGCCAAGCTTGAAGTATCTATGGGAGTATTCTTGCCGTTCTTGGATCGGGCAGACTCCAGTAAAAGATGAGTAAACAAGCCTGCAGCCTCGGTGCTGGAGTCTGCATGCCCAGACAGGAACTACAATTCACTATTTATTGCCCCGCCACTGTTTCCTATTATGGACGTTCCCCCGAAGGCTCCAGTATTAGGCACAGTTTTTCAGATAGAAATTTAGTAACTCTGTTGGCATCCACCTGGGCCTCGTGGCAAGCGGGAATAAAGCTTGTTTTCCCTTCAAGTGGCAACACGGTGATAAATAGGTTTGCTGTCTCTCCCTGCACCATGATACTCACCCTCTGGCCCTGCCGGATATGAAAACTCTTTGCCAGAGCACCTTGCTAGAAAGAGGGTAGCATTAAAGCTGTTTTCCCAATGCCACAGAGGCAGAGCTAGCTTCTCAGCTTGATCACTGTTGATAATAATTGTCAGTCTTCAATTCCACCCTCCCTAACTCCCAGCTGCTCCACCAGGGAGAGAGTTAATCCAGAGGACAGTCAAACCACACCAGCTGTGAAGGAAACCTGGGAAGAGGCTCAGAGAGGGAGCTGTGTAAAGGCTACCAGCTTGGCCAACAAGACATGACGGGGGAAGTTTCTGAGCTTAACTCATCAATAAAATCATCTTAGGGGACTGGAGCGATGTTGGGTAAAGAGCTTGCCTTGAGCAAGCACGGGAGCTGAGTTTGACCCTCTTCCCCCACCCCGGCCCAGGGCCCAAGCACAAAAGACAGACATGGAAGCCAGGTGTGGCGGTGGACACTCATAATCCCTGGGGAGGCAGAGACAAGTGGATCAGCTTTTGCACACATGCACGCATGCACACCCACACGAACACACACCAAAAGAAAGCAGAATAGGCTATTACCCACACTGGAGACAGATGACAGCCATTCTCCATGTGATGGTTTTAATCTGAAATGTCCCACCCAGGCTCGTAGTGTGAACACTTGCTCCGTACCTCAGCTAGTGGTGCTATTTATTTGGGAAAGTCTGGAACTTCTTGGGGGTAGGGCCTGGAGGGGAAGAAGTAGGTCACGAGGAACTGGATTTTGAAGGTGTCTGCCTCGTTCTCTGCTTCCTGGTCCTGCAGCAAGATGTGAGGAACCTTTACCACGAACTCCTGCTGCCGTGACTGGAGCTGCTTTGTCCTGCCATCATGAATGATCGAGACCCTCTGAAACTGTGAGCCAAAATAATTCTTTCCTCCACTAAGTTGTCTGTCACAGTAACCCAAAAGTAAGTAGCATACCCCAAGGCCTTACTTTTCCACCAGGTGACTTCCAAGGGCGTAAAGACCCTCATAGGCATCAGCCTGGAGAGAGGAGGGTACCCGACTCCTTCCCTGATCATGATGCAAGAAGCCCAGGTGTCCAGAGCCTGAGACTCAAAGAAGCGCATATGAATGATGACCACCCAACAAACCAACAAGCCAAGAGGGCACCTCTCTGGCTTCGTGTCAGCTGACTGTCAGGAAACCACCAACTCATGCCGCCAACCAAGGTCCTACCACTCTGGGCTTGAAGGTTGAGTAAGGCAGTGTGTGCTTGGGAACAAATGCAAGCCCACAAGTATGCTCTGCCAGCCAACAGACCCAGCTTCAGAGTTTACGGGGAGCCTTTGAAGAAATAATGATCAGGTCCCACCTCCAGTCCAACAGGAAGGGGCACTTAGAATTTTAAGTCATCTTTAAAAGAAGCAAGCTGAGTCAGATGCAGCATCTACAGTCCTGGAAAGAGGCAAGATTCTAGACCTGACTTCAGATTCCTCCTCTGCCATCAGCTGGTGGCATATTCTGACAAGCTGTTGTTACATCTCGGGCCTTCGTTTCTCCCCTCTGCAGCACAGGGACTAACCTTGAAATACAAGAACATCATCTGTATTTTCTTGCTATCTAAGCATGAGCATTTCCAGAGAAGGAAAACATGGGCCCAGAAGACCACCTCCTTTTTAATACATGGAGAGCCGGGGCAGGGGCAGGGGGGAGGAGGACCTACAGAGATCTTCACACTTCCAGAAACACCAGAGTGCCAAGGTGCCTCTAGATCTGGGTTATAAGGTGGTAAGTGTGTTCCTCCCTACCTCTGTGTGGTTCTTCAGAGGAAGATGGAAAAGATGAAGTGCAAACATTCTCAAAGAACAGACAAAAGGACATCTTCAAATGCCGATGTCTGCAAAGCCCACTTGAAATGCCTCCCATTCATTTCACCAACAGACAACTTCCCAGTACAAGTGGGTTATTTAATAATTAACCATAAAAATAGATAATGTGTGTATATATACACATAAAACCTTGACCAATTGAGCACTGAAAATAATTGAAATGAAAACTTAATCTACAATAAATTTTCTAGCAGCGTGCTATGATGACAAAAAATGTTTAAAATTTCCATTTATATACATACTTTTGTTGAAGAGAAGAATGATAGAGGGTGATTCATAAAAGACTTTCAAGCATAAAAATATATCACATTAGGATAAAGTTCTGCAGAAGGAGTGAAATGGAAATGCAATTTCAAGGAGAAAAGGGAAATACTGTAATATTGTGAGATTTCAAACTATTAAAAAAAAAAGAGCCTGTTCATGTGTTTTCTGAAATGTGGGTATTAAATCACTACAGTATTTAGATTCCACTGGATAGATTTAAAAGTTTTATTCCAAAATGGCAATATTTACAAGATGCCAGAAATCAAATCGTTGACAACTATTTAATTTAAATGGGAAGCAGCTAATGTCAACTTGAAAAGGAAATCAAGCTTCCAGAAGCTTTGGGTGTGCACAGAAGGGCTTCACCATAAAGTTTCCACATGCCAAGGGGAAGATACTTCATGGTAAAAAGGACGGGGAGAAGAAAGCTATTGATTCTCTGGGCTCCTCGTGGCCTAAACATGACATGAGGATCGAGAAGTTTCCATGCACCCCAGCACAGAGACATGAGGGTGCTGAGAAATCACTTCAATTAGGACAGGTGAGCAGACCCTGCAGTACCAAGTCATGCCACTCCAGAATACCTCATAGGTTCATTCATTTCCTCAGAAACTAGGCATTGTAACTCATACCTATAATCCCATTTCCTCAGAAAGCTGAGGCAAGAGGATCGCACCATGAGTTCAAGGCTAGCTAGGCTGCAAAGTAAGTTCAAGGTCAGCCTTGACCCCCATCCCATGGAGCAAATGAAAGCGGCCATTGGCAGAGAGCCACGTGTGTTCCCAAGTCCCATCGTTCAGCTATGGATTCCCAGTGAGTCCCTTGTGTGCTCTGGACCCATGTGTATGAGAAGGATAATGCAAGGAACACTGCAAAGGACCGTCAGGGTTATGAATGGACTTGAAACGTTCTCACAGGCTCTTACTTTGAATGCTCCAACCTCAATTTATGGTGTTGTTTTGAAAGCTCTGGAGCCTGTAGGAGGTAGGGCCTGGATGGCAGAAGTAGATCACTAGGGGTGAACCTTTGAAGGTCAAACCCACCCCAATCCTGGTCTGCCAACATGTGAGAAGCCTCCACCACATACTCCCTCCATCATGAGCTCCGCCACACCTCCTCCACATAAGACACTGGTAGCTCTCTAAAGCCATGAGCTGAAGTCATCCCTCTCTTCCATAAGTTGCCTTTGCCAGGCAATTTACTCATAGTGGTGGAAAAGCTAACAAAAAGCCAAGGAGACAAGAAGCTGATCTGTAAGTACTAAATCATATCCAGTAAAGCAGGCAGAGCGGAGTGCTAGGGCACAGTAGTTAAGCTTTAGGTAGCAGTTATGTACTGTGCCTTTCAGAAAGCGACAAGAAAAAAAAAATTAAAAATTTCAACCACAAAAAAGTAAACAAGCTGTTGCAGACAGCTTCAGGTTCGCTGAGATGAACTTCCAGACCAGGTACAGTTACGGAGGAAGGGATATTATTTATTGAAGCTTACAGATCCAGGGGACGTTCCATAATGGCAGAAGAAGCGACCTGCTCTCCACAGGGCCAAGCAGAGAGAGAAAAAACCAACCAGCCACCACAGCACACAGAGCAAAACTACAGCCAAAAGGTCACACAGCACACTTCAGGAACTCCTGCTAGTGCATTTGCATATCTTTACAATGGAATCTCAAACCCACCATTAAAAGACCAAGTGACATTGCCTCTAGCAAGGTGATTACAGATGCAAACTATAACTAATAAAACACTGAATATATTGGGGGACATATATTCAAACTACCACACAAGCCTTGAGGAGATACGTCTAACTTGATTTAAACATTATCTAACAATGTTAAACATTATTTAAGCATGTATTGAATGTTATCTTACCTCCTTAGTACAGAGAACTAGTTACAAAACAAATTTCATTTAAAAAAATAATAATAATAATAAAACAGCCCTCATAGGAGAGTTAACCTTGGCTATTGAACGGGAAAGTGGCTACAAAGCAGAAGAGATTGAATCATTAATTGGAAAGACTTGGTTTTGTGCCACCCAGCAGGGTGCAAAGTCAGAGAAGGTTGAAGTTCACTAGAGAAATAAAGCGCCTGTGTTGTCTCCTGCGCCCGAGTGTGCACGAGCAAATTTGCCATCCTATTATACCTGGAAAACGGGGTTAATGATATTTACCTTGCAGGGTTCCTGTTAGAATTAGAGAGGATGTATGGAAAGTGATCAGCACAAATGTGCCCCTCACAGGGCAAATGGCTCCCTAAGGCTGCAGCTGTGGTGGGTACTGCTGTCTGGGAGGGGCGGGAGGAATCCACCCAGACAGTACGTGACACTTATGCGTGACACTGGTGCTCCTGGCACTGGAGCCCACTTTGTGCAGAGTCAAGAAGACACCTCTGTTGTCTTGTTCTAGACGTTGTCTCTAGTACCTGGAGTTGTTGCTCAGAGCTACCCTATCATTTTTTATACATATATATAATTTTATTTATTTATTTGAGAGAGAGAGAGACAAATAGACAGGGAGAGTGAGTATGGGCATACCAGGGTCTCCTGCTACTGCAAACAAACTCCAGATGCATGTGCCCCTTTGTGTATCTGGCTTTATGTGAGTACTGGGGAATTGAATCTGGGCCATCAGGCTTTGCAAGCAAGTACCTTTAACTGCTGAGCCATCACTCCAGCCCCCAGAGAGGATGCGTTTTTATTTTTTAAATCTATCAAGTCACATAGCAGCTCTGGCTGCTCCCATCCTGCATTTAACACCATGCCACATCCCAAAGCCCACATAAGGGGGGGGGCACAAACACTATTTTGGCAAAACCCTTTCCCACTTCAGTTATTTCCCACCCATTTCCTACCTCAGTCCATGAATTATCATCCCGTTCATTTAAAGATGGGCTAAGGGCTGAAAAGATGGCTTAGTGGTTAAGGTGCTTGCCTGCAAAACCAAAGAGCCCAGGTTCCATTCCCCAGGACCCAAATAAGCCAGATGCACAAGGTGGCGCATGTATCTGGAGTTTGTTGACAGCGAGAGCAACAGTATCTTACAGAGAATGACAGAACCAGCTCTGAGAAAAGTCTGCAAGTTCTTCCCAAGATTGTTCCTATGATACCTGGGACATCATGATTGGAACACCCAGTGATCCTTCAGGCAGGAACACTCCTAGAGTGGGCCATCCACCACATCAACAGGCCATACCAGGAACCCCTTGATACTCCTGAATCTCAGAAGGCATGTTGCATGTCAGCCACGGAAACAAATTCACCATCAAATTCTTAGCATGAAGCTACCAGACCTTCCCCAGGCCCTGGGCCTCATTTTGTGTTCTTTCTCTTGTAAAAGGAGACCAGCCCAATTGTAAAAGGACACGCCTGGTTGTGCCTCCTCCAGACTCATGCTTCCTCACTCCTGCTGACCTAGAGAAAGACCTGGACCTCTCACACTGCTATGGTGTGGAAAACCCAACTGTACCAGGGATCAAAGCACTGGCACAGATGAAAGACACTTTCAAGTTGCATTTTCTCACCGAGCTCTCTCAGATCATGTACACATTCATCAAACCTGGAGCGCTCACCAAGGGCATTCCCTGTGCCAGGTGCTCCCAAGTCCTTGCCAGGAGAGCCACCTTAGAGCCAAGTGGGGCTACACGCCTTTCACATTTAGAATGCAATCTACCTGCAGGTGTCCTGGGCCATCATCAGCAAACTCCTCTCTCTAGGGGTCACCTTCATTCTAGAGGCACCAGCATGTGTCACCCTGCTCTCTCAGCTTCCCTAGGGCACCAAGACCACCCCACAACCCAGCAGCTAAAGGGCTAACCTCTGTAGTGCAGGAGATGGTGGCCACACTGGCCATTCATACTTAAACACTATTCCTCCTTTCAGCAAGCCTTTTCTTTTTTTTTAATTTGAGAGAGACAGACAGAGAGAGAGAGAGGAACAGGCTGAGAGAGAATGGGTGCACCAAGTCCTTTTCAGGTGCTGTGAACAAACTCCAGATGTATGCACCCCCTTGTGCGCATGTGCGACATTGCACGCTTGCATCACTTTTGCGTCTGGCTAAACGTAGGACCTGTAGATTTGAACAAGCGTTCTTAGGCTTCGCAGGCAGGCGCCTTAACCGCTAAGCCATCTCTCCAGCCCTCAATGAGCCTTTTCTGTTAGTTCTGTTGGGTTTAGAGGGACCAGTCCACAGACCCCAGGAGCAGTGACCATTCTGATCATCATGCCATCTAGCGAGAGAGCCCAGATGAGTCTAGATGACTCTTAGAATTTCTTCTTGACACTCATAATGACACACATGTACAGGTGGATCTGGCCAGAAAGGAAATTGAACTCTAGAACTTATGTCTGAACAAAAGGCCTACTTTCCTAGGAAGGGGGAAAGATAGGAGCTTTCTCCTATGCACTTAAAACAGTTTCTGTTTATAATAATTGCTTTGTACAATTTTTCAAGATTATGTCTCTTGGGTAAATGGAATTCTTTTTAAAAGATTTTTTAAATATTTAAAAAAAATATTTTAGGGCTGAAGAGATGGCTTAGTGGTTAAGGTGCTTGCCTGCCACGCCTAAGGAATCATGTTTGACTCTCCAGATCCCACATAAGTCAGACACACAAAAGGTGAGGCAAGGGCAAGGTTGCATATGCTCACTAGGGTGGCACAAGCATCTGGAGTTCAATTGGAGTGGCTGAGGCATGCCAATTCTCTCTCTCAAAAAAAAATATTTTATTTATGTATTTATTTATTTATTTATTTATTTATTTATTTGCAAACAAGGGAGATAAAGAGAAGAGAGACAGAGAAAATGGGCACACCAGGTCCTGCAGCCACTGCAAATGAACTCCAGATGCATGCGCCAGTTTGTGCATCTGGCTTTATGTGGGTACCGGGGAATTGAACCTGAGTCATTAGGCTTTGCAGGCAAGCGCCTTCACCACTGAGCCATCGCTCCAGCCCAGGTAAATGGAATTCTATCATCCATTCATCCATTTAGACAAAATCTGCTGATGCTTACTCTCTGTTCTAAATGCTAAGGATGCTGTAATGGACAGAAAAGGGAAATATGTGTTTGTATGGAACTGACACTCCGGTGGTAGTGGATAAATAATAAGCAACTATGCAATGTATTAGGTTGGGGTGGGTTCTGTCTGTAACTAAAGTGGGGCAAAGGGGGGTGCAGAAGGAAGGGGAGGGTGTAAAGTGCTGTCTCATGAAAAAGCAATGTCTGGCTGCTGCCATCTGGAGGAGCAGAGGCATTCTGGAAAGTGGAAGGTGAGGGGCTGGTGCAAGCCAGCACTTGTGTCTGAACTACTGAAAGCTGGCATTTGTCCTTAGGAAGCCCTGAGTATGCCCCACATAGAGTCAGAATTCACAATCTGCCTGGCTCTTTAAAAAAAAAAAGAAATCTAATCATTAAATGCTAAACCAAATTTAGGAACTCTAAACACATTTTAGATTAAAAAACAATTTTCCTCCAATATCATCTAATTCTAAACCGGGATGCCCATGGGAGATTGGACAAGGCACACAGTGTTTCTTTGTCCCTGAATCAATGTGATTTCTGCTCTGTGTGCTGACTGTGGACACAGGACACAGAGTTTCTGATTAGGTCTCTGGAGTGCACTATCACATCCCTCCCAGAAGGCGCTCCATAGCCCCAGCTGCTGAGAGCTCCGTACTCAGCCTTCCCTGCAAAGGCCACACTCACACTGACCTCCACATTCTTGATAATAAACATGGTGGGCTCACAAGCATATTAAACCCAACCAGGGCCTTTCATCACCCAAAGAGTCATATTCTTCAAATTCTCACCTCGTCCTTTGATGACATAGCCTTTATCCTATACTTTAAAAGGGGGAAATGATCGTCTCAATTTTCCTGAGTTATTTTCCCCCTTTAGATGTCTCCTAGCAATTCGGTTACTACTATCTGGGAAGAGTTGGTGTCTTAGGACTCTGATGTTTCTGCCCGAGAGCTGTCCAAAAAAAAAAAGATAGCTTCTTCACATTGGGGAAATTGTAGGTCACGTGGCATGCTTGGCTGTAGGAAGTTATCGGTGGCCGCTCAGCAGGGGATTACAACTGCATATAGAGAGACTTTTCGGTGAGACCATTCATGTCTCAAAAGTACTTTGTCTTCCTGTCTGTACAAAAGAATGATCTGGGCGGAATTTAGTAAAACATGGCCCCACTCCTCAAAGTTACTAAGAAGTTTTTATGCTGTTTTTATAAAGCAAAATCGCTTCTATAAATATAAAACGTTCTCATGATAGACATATCTATCCAGAAAAACACAGAGAAAATAAGAAAGAAAAGGTTGTGCTAGAGAAATGGCTCGGTGGGTAAAGTGCTTGCCACATAAGCATGGGAACCCGAGTGCAGATCCCTAGAGCTTGTGTTAAAGACCAAGAATAGTGGCGCACACCTGTAATCCCAGCATGAGGGAGGTAGAGACAGGAAAATCCCTAGAGCTCAATGGTTAGCTAATCTAACAGAATCAGTGAGCTCTGGGTTCAGTAAGAGACCCTGTCCCAGAAGAAGTGAGTTGGAGGACTGGAGAGATAGCTCAGCACTTGAGGCTCTTGCCAGCAATGCCTAACAACCCAGGTTCAATTCCCCAGTACCCATGGAAAGCCAGATGCACAGAGTGGTGCATGCATCTGAGTTCATTTTCAGTGGCTAGAGGACCTGGCACACTCATTCCCTCTTGCGCTCTCTCCCTCCTTCTGTCTCTTCTCTCTCTTTGCAAATAAATAAATAAAATAATTTTTAAAAAGTAAGTTGGGGGCTGAGGAGATGGCTTAGCAGTTAAGGCCTTAGCCTGCAAAGCCAAAGGATCCTGGTTCAATTCTCCCAGATGCACAAGGAGGCACATGTGTTTGGAGTTCGTTTGCAGTGGCTGGAGGCCCTGGTGCACCTATTCTTCCCCCACACACACACACACCTCTTTCTCTCTCTCAAATAAATTAATTAATTAAATATAATTTTTTTTGGAGAGAGACACAGAGAGAGAGAAAGAGGAAGAGAGATAGAGATGGGCGCGTCAGCAGCCTCTCAGCTGCTGTGAATGAAATCCAGATGTGTGCGCCCCCTTGTGGTCAAGTGCGGCATTGCGCCCTTGCGTCACTTTGCATCTGGCTAAACGTGGGACCTGGAGATTGGAACCGCCGGCATTCTTAGGCTTAAGAGGCAGGCACCTTAACTGCTAAGCCCCCTCTCCAGCCCAAATATATATATTTTTTAAAGTAAGTTGTAGAGAAGTTGAGGAAGACATGCAACATCACCCTCTGGCCTCCACATGTGTGTGTGTGCACACCTACATACACATACACATCCACATATGTATGAACACATATGCGGACATGTATATACACACACCACACATACACACACACACTCATGCCAAAAGAAAAGGTCCTCCAATATCACTACCCAAGGATATCCCATGCTAATATTTTGATGAACACCTGAATAATTCTTTTCATGTTTGAATGTACACACACAATTTTATATAAATAGAACCAAGGTATACTTAGAAATGTTTACCTGTGTTTTTTTTTCACTGCCACATATCATGGGCAGCTTTTGGAGTTATTAAATATAGATCTAAATAATTATCTTAAATAGATATTAATATTCCATCATACAAACTGTGAAGACACAAGTCACTTAACTACACTCATGCATACAAAATAATAAGGCTTCCTTATGGATTGTGAGTGGACCCATTTGCCAGCTAAAAGATAATTTAGTTCCTTCTAAAATCTCAGGCAACATTGGGCACTGTGATAGTTTAAATGAATATCTCCCAATAGATTAAGAGTTTATTTATTTATCTATTTATTTATTTATTCATTTATTTATTTATTACAGTCAGAGAGAGGGAGAGAAAGAGTGAGAATGGGCACATCAGAGCTGCTAGCCACTGCAAACAAACTCCACACGCATGCGCCACCATGTGCATCTGGCTTATGCGGGACCTGGAGAATCTAACATGGGTCCTTGGGCTTCACAGGCATGTGCCTTAACTGCTAAGCCATCTCTCCAGCCCTAAATTAGGAATATTCAAGCTTGTAACTTGGTGTCACTATGGGTGGATCCTCGGGTCCAGCTCTAAAGCGTGTTCTGGGACAGATTTGGAACTCCAGGCAAAGATATACAGAGTGTGTGAACTCTGCCTGGGGTTCCTGGAGTGTGCTTGCTTGATTGTGGTGCTAGTGATGGTATTTTGTGTGGACCTGTGAAAGGGGGCCAAACTTCTTCTGCCATTGTGGAACTTCCCCTGGATCTGTAAGCTTCCATGATTCCTGTTCTTCCTGTAAGCTGTGTCTGGTTTGGAGGTTCATTCCAGCACTGTGAAGCTGACTGTGACAGGAGTGTTCAGGGTGGTATGGCCACAGACCCATTACAAAACCTCAACACAGTTGAGTATGTGACCCACTGAACAATAATACCTTTTATTTATTGTAAATCACTCAGTCTTGCATATTCAGTTTCTCCCACAGACTCCTCTTTGGAAGACATGCAGCAGGAACAGTTATCTGACATTAATGATGGCAAAGAAAATAGGTCTTCAGATGCTTTTCCACTGTCTGATCCCTGGTCACTCGCTGGGCCTTTGGAGTACTCTCAGGTCTTAACCGAGGCTATTGATGGGATGCACACATGGCTGTCTTGTTTATTTGTTTGTTTTCTGGCCAGTAAATTAATCCACCCAAAATAGCCCGAACCAGATGCTACCCCAGCCAGCACACTCATGTGAAAGATGTGGGACTCTCAGCCATCTCAATCAATGTCAAGGTTGTCCAAGGTAACACACTTGAAAGGAGACTACAGAATGGACATCTTCTATGCTGCCCTCAACATACTGTTAAATCAATCTGAAGGTGGATGCCCAGTTACCTCATCTAAAAGCCAGGCCTGCTGTGACTTCAGCCAGTCCACCCTGGTCTTAACGACCCCATCACTGTTGTCTCTGTGACCTGCCACCAAGCCCATGTTCATTCACAGGAGCTCCCGGCCCACCCACAGCTACTTCAGTAAAACCTTGTTGGGCTCACAGCTCTTAGGGCAGTCAGGTGTGCTTTCTTCTCTCTGCCTTCTCATTTTTTGTGGACTCCAGAATGTTCATCATCATTTTTTCTATAACAATTCTGTTGTATAGAGTCCTCTGTGAACCCCAGACTCTGTCTCCATGATTGAACACCCTTCCTGTCCTCATCTACAAGCTCCAAGACAGTGGAAACCATGTCTGCTGTGTCTACTGCCGAAGCTGATGCAAGCACGTTTAACCAATGACCAAAGAGAGAAACGAATGAAGGTGTAAGTATATCATGGAGGGTCAGGCACCGCCACGGCTCTGGGAGGCGCATTTCCAGCCTGGAATGTCACAGGTGACACTGCCTGCATGCTGCTTCTGTCTTCGGGATCTATCAGAACCTGGAGTAGGATCATTGGATCTAGTTTCTACTGTGACACCAGCTTCCTTCTGCCTGGGACACCAAGTTGGATGACAAAATCAGGAGACAAGGGCGGCTACGCATCTGGAAGCACGGTTTTCAGATACCTGGTTAGAGACCTGCCACACCACAATAGTATCTCAATCTGGCATTGCATTTAACACTTATACCTATTACTAGGTGAGAATCTTGCCTTTGTGACTCATCAAACAGCTCTGATAATAAGTATGATTTATGATCCAGGTCATATCCTTTCATGAGCCTCATTATTTTAAACCAGGTTTATAGTAACAAAAGATAAAATATTCCCTAAATTGTTTTTCACGGTGTCAATTAGCAGTTTCCTTTAAGCACTGCTTCTAAATCTGAAGGCAGTTGTGCATGCTAAATAATATGTGACTATGATAGAATATGATAGTGCCTAAAAAGGAATCTCCCGCTAATCTCAGTTTTCACTACACACGTAACTTTTTAAGCCTTTATTGTGTGATTGTGTGGGTGCACATGTGCATGCATGCAGCTATGCGTCATGGCACATGTGTGGAAGTCAAAGGGCAATCTCAGGCATCAGTCCTCACCTTCCACTTTGTTTGAGACAGGGTATCTTATTGTTTGTCACGGCATTTGCCAGACTAGTTGGTCCACAGGCTTCCAGGCACGCTCTTGTGTCTGCCTCCCATCTTGCTGTAGGCATGCTGGGATTGAAGACACAGGCTGCTACTTCTAGTTTTATGTAGTTCCAGGGATCAAAACTCACTCTCAGCACTTTGAGTAGCAAGCACTTTGACCTACTGAGCCATCTCCCCAGCCCAAGTTCCTGCTCGTTTTAATCTACTGAGATAAATTGCAAATGTCTGTTTTTTTATTTAAAAATGCTGCTCTTGGGCTGGAGAGATGGATTGGCGGTTAAGGCACCTGCCTGCTAAGCCTAAGAACCCCAGTTCCAATCTCCAGGTCCCACGTTTAGCCAGATGCAAAAGTGACACAAGGGCGCAATGCTGCACTTGACCACAAGGGGTGCACGTATCTGGATTTCGTTTGTAGCAGCTGAGAGGCTGCTGGTGCACCCATTCTCTATCTGTCTTCCTCTTCCTCTCTCTCTCTCTGTCTCTTTCTGTGTATCTCTCCAAAAAAAAAAAAAATGCTGTTCTTATGCCAATGTCTAAAAAAAAAAATGCTTCTGGATTTTTACCATAATTATCAATTTCCCTGATTAAAAAATAATTGCTGATATTTTCCTGCAAGCTAAAAATGTAAACAATGGGGCCAGCCAACCAATAAATTCAGGTGGGGAAATTGGGATTTTCTTTGTTTTATGAATATATTACCTAAGAAAGTTTGCTAATATCTTTCTTTATTACAACTGCCTCTGCTTGGTATCTATTTATTGAAAAATCCCTTATGCTATCAAAGGGTCGTCCTTCCAAAGGGAAGCATTATTTCTAGCTTCTCTTCTAGAGTAGACACTGCCACCCTTCTGCTCCATAGAACTGGGAAAATGCTATCCAGCCATGCTAATCTCTCTGACCAGGGGCAAAATCAGTTTCAAATTCATTGTCTCTGCAGACTAAATTCGTCTGAAATGGTGTGGCCTGATGTCATCACCATTTATTCCCTCCCTGACCCCCACGATGTCAGATGTCCCTTTCTCATGGCCACCACTTTTAAAGTGGTCCCAGTCAAAAATTCCATGCCATGGTTAACCGTCTCTTCCCTTTGCACTGTCCTTCAATCTCATACCTTGTCTCGCCCCAGTGCATGACCCAGTGTGGCTGGCTGGTAAAGACCTAGTGCATTGTGCCTCCACCACAATTACCCTGGCCTTGCTCACCACTGGGGGAAAAAGAAAAAAAAATCAGTGTGCTATTCACCTAGGAATAAGCGACAACCATCAAGGGGCATCGTGCACTAAAATTCTATTGCTAGATTTGATGAACTCAAGTTACAGAAGATGGGCACATTCATATTAATATTAATTACTCAGTTAATATTAACAACACAGTACTTTGAAAAGGCATTGATAAAACCAAGCCTGATAATTTAGCTTAAGGAAGTTCCAGATGACTTGCTTTCATATTTAGTAACAAAAGCAAATCGTGAAGTCAGGAAACCAAGAAAAGGGCCCCATCTTCGTATTAATGACAATCTCCTCATGCCAAGCATGCAGGCTGAGGCACCTTGCTGTCACAGGTTGTATTCCACAGCAAAGAGAGACTCTTGGGGTTGGAGAGCGCATGTCACATAACTTCGAGTTCAGTAGGAATTTTTGCATTAGCCCAAAAGCTTCTGAAATAATTATAGAAGGATATAATCACAATTTTCCACTTACAACATTGCTGGGAGATGTCGCTTGGGTGTGTGTCCAAGTTTTGGGAACTGCAGTTGGAGACAATGGGATTTGATTAAGTGCGTGAAATTTTCCAGGGTGAATTTGGAAACATGTAATTCATGTTTTCAACCACACATTACGACATGCACATTGCCCATTTAGCTTTCTGTCAATTTCCGAATTCCTCTATAGTCATCCTTTTCGTTTCCTTTTAAGTGGTTTTTCCCTCTTCAACATGATTTTCCTTCTAACTTCAAGTAATTATGTGTATGACCTTATTTTCTCCTAACTCTTGAAAATACGCTCCTTACCAGCAGTTCTCTTTGCTTCAGGTTACTTCTCGACAATTGTTGCTAGCAACACGCAATGTCGATAATGTCATTCACTGGCAGCTTACTATGTGCCGGGCACTACAGTACGCCATTTAATTTACTGAAAACACAGTCGCAGATCCTCTTCCTTTGACTTGGTAGGTTTTGGGAAAGCTCCATTTATCGGTGGGAGAATTAGCAGCAGCTTTGTTGTTTGGATGAGACCAAAAACACAACTGCTCTGTTGTCAGCCTGGGGAACTGAACAGGGCTGTCTGGTCCAGCTGGCCACAGAAAAATGTCTGGATGATATCATGTGACGCTTTTAGAACTATCTCTCACTGGGAGAATTCAAGGAAAATGACTTGTCGAAGATGATATCTGACTATAATAAACATCGAAAATGCTTTCCCAATAAATATTGTAAAGCAAAACAGGTGTAAAGCTATGGTTGGAAATTAGCAGCCAGAGAGAGCTTGTAAAGGTTATGGCCAACTTTCCAGCAGAAGGCTGCTTCCCCGGGATATAGCACAAACTGTTACTTGGACAGTTCTCCTAGTGTTTTCAAGAAATTCGTTGTTTATTCAACCACTCATTTAATAAATGTTGATAAGCTATATAAAGGCACTGTATTTGGTCTCCATAGTATATGAAGACTCACGTACTTTGGCTCAAGGGATTGCTGGCTCCAAATGAGGCATTGCCACCCCTGTACTCAAGAATGCTCCCCACTGTGTGCAGGGAAAACCCAGGCCCCTGGATTAAGGAGATGCTAAAGTGTTGTGAATAGAATGGCTGGAGAGAAACTTAGCGGGTGTGGAGGTAGGAGGGCGGGCTGGGGAGATAGTTCAGTGAGTAAAGTGCTTGCCTTGCAAACATAATGACTGGAGTTCAATCCTCAGAAGCCATAGTAAAAAAAAAAAAAAAAACAGCCAGGCATATTGTAGCATAGCCCTGGAGAGTTGGAGATCTGGGGCTCCCTGGACAGCCCGTCTGAACTAATCTAATTAGGCAAGTTCCAAGTCAGTGAGAGATACTGTCTCAAAAAAGATGCACAAGGTGGTGCATGTCTGGAGTTCATTTGCAGTGGCTGGAGGCCCTGGCAGTGACAAATTTGAAAAAACATAAAAAAGTTTGTCTTTGAGTTTGTCTCTAGCCTCCACACACAAGTGTACTAGCACCACCCACCACAGACATCTGCACAAAGAGAACTAGGGGATGGATGCTGGTCATGGAAAACAGATCCCCTCCCCACTTGAGAAACCTGCCAGGGGTCAGAGACACACCAGCTGAGATGTGAGCACAACCTGGGAAGATAGCCTGGCATCAGGGAGAAGCTGGAACAGATGTGGTGGCAGGCAGTGGTGGAGAGCCATCCCCGTGGGCACAGCTTGGGTGGGGAGGGTCCATTGGTTGTCATTTCCCCATGGTGGCATGAGATGTTGTAGGGCCAGCCCTGAGAAAGAAGCGAAGCAATGCTTCCCTTTACCCAGCACAGAAATTAGAGGGACCAGAAGTTAGTGTATTCCCATAGATCTCCAAAGGAAGTGAGGAGGGTGGGTCTGCACTGAGAAGCCACCCATGCAAAGGCTGAAATGTCTGTGCAAAGGTAGGAGAGCCAAGGTTGTACAAAGCAAAGCCTGTGCACATAGCAACCAGATTTATTCAAGCCTCAAACTGGGAACAATCCAGGTGCCCACCAGTGTGTAAATGGCTAAACCCAATGGGTTACTTATCTAGCATGAAATACTACTCAGCAATCAAAGGCCAAGGGATTGGTACACACCACTACTTCCATGAATCTCCAGGAAATTAAGTTGTCTTTTTAAAAATTAAATATTTCATTTTTTTCATTCATTCATTTATTTGAAAGAGTGAGAAAGATGAAGACAGAAAAAGAAAGAATGGGTGCACTAGAGCCTCTAGCTACTGCAAAAGAACTCCCAGCACGTGTGCCACCATGTACATCTGTCTTTACGTGGGTTCTGGGGAACCGAACCTGAATCCTTAGGCTTTGCAGGCAAGCACCTTAACTGCTAAGCCACCTCTCCAGCCCCTAAGTCTTTTTTTCTTTTAAATCCTATAGGGTTGTATGCTTTGTGGTTTCATTTATGTAATATTCTCAATATGAGAACATCAGACAGATTAGTGATGTTCCTGGGTCAGTGATGGGGGAGCAAGGGAAGTGTGTGGCTACAGAGTGACAACACGGTTCTCCTTGGGAATAAGAGTGCTCTGATCTTGACCACATTGGTGAGGTGTGCTGACTGCGCCCATGGGATCTACTTTCAAGATGTTACTGCTGGAGAGTTGGAAGGAAGGGCAACATGACCACTCCAGATTATTTATTGCCAATACAAAATCTGCAATTATTTTGAAATGAAAACTCTTAACATAAAATGGCAACCTTACCAGATATCCAGACAGACAGAGGTTCCAAGACATCATCACTGAAGTAGACCTAAAATAAACCCAACATGACTATGGGAAATTTGCAAAAAAGGGGGCGGAATGATTGTTAGAGCCACAAGTTGGGTCATTATGCACAGAGACATTGTCTCTTCCCCATAAATGATGGCTACTCCCCATAATGCATGACCCACATTCCCCAATGAGGAGGGTCCCTTCGGAGGGGGGAGGACAGGGAGAAAGCACCCACATGAATGTATTCACATTATGAGCTAATAAAATAATAAAATAATAAATTTTAAAAATGGCAACCTATATCTTAGAACCAGATTGTTTTCTTTTTAGTTATTTGTATATTTTTCACTTAAGATTTTATTGTACATTCCTTTGAAATTGATAGCTGATTTGTTTATTTAAATGACCTAAAGCCAAGTATAATGTGCACACCCGTAACCCCAGCCCCCAGAAAGAGGAGGCAGAAGGATTGAGACCAGCCTGGGCTTCATAGTTAGGGAGATGTTATCTGAATTTTTTTAATTAGTCAAAATATGTTATAATCACATATGAAAATGTCACAATGAAACCCATTATTTTGTACAATTAATATGAACTAAGGGCTGGAGAGATGGCTTAGCGGTGAATGCACTTGCCTGCAAAACTTAAGGACCCAGATTTGATTCCCCAGTACACATGTAAACCAGATACCCAACGTGGTGCATGCAAGCTGGTGGTTCATTTGAAATACCTACAGGCCCTGACATTCTCATTCTCTCCCTCCCTCCATCCCTCCCTCTCTCTCTCTGTCTCTCCTATAAATAAATTTAAAAAAATAAAAAAGAATGCTAATAAGAATTTTAAATGAACTGGAAGATGGCTTGATGCATAAAACTCTTGCTGTGTAATCATGAGGCTCTGAATTTGGATCCTCAGCACACAGATAAAATGTAATGAATGGTGGCATGTGTGTGTACCCCAACGCTGGGAGGCAGAGACAGGCAGCTCCCTAGGGCTTGCAGTCTAGCTAGCCTAGCCAAAGCAGTGAGCTCCAGGGGCAATGAGAGACCCTGTTTCTTTAAAAAATTATGGAAAGACTTTGAGGAAGATATCCAATATCAACTTCAGGCCTCCACACACATGTACATACACATGCATACATTCATGCACCTGCACATACATGTGTGTCCACACATTGACAAACATACATATACATACAGCACACATACACATATGCAAAAAACTAAAAAAAAAGAAAAGAAAGATTTTAAGATTTTTCTTTATCTACGATAGTAAGTCCAAGCCTATATATAAATTCTGAAGAAAAATCCAAAATGCAACCAAAGACATTCACCACTTCATGAATTACTAGAACAAAAGACTGAGGGGAAATTTATGTCAGTATCAAAGGAGTCACGAGGGCTGGGGAGACCCTACAGACAAAATCCCAAAGTTTCAGTAATCTTAGCATGATGAAGGTGAAATGGGAGACAGACAATTTTTTAGAAGCATGCAGTGAGCACAACAAAGAATAACAGTAAGAATGAGAGAGAACCTGCAGCATTAAAGAAAGTGGAAGGGCCACGAAAGACACCTGAAATATCCTCTAACCACCACCCCCTACACGCATGCTATGACACAAACACCCACACACATACATATACAAACACACAGACATCACATGCATATACACAAGGAGCCAGTAGATATGATGCCAAATACAAATGATGAAAAACTCCATATACATCAAAGATTATACTAACAAAAATCTCAATAATATGCTAAGACAAAATTCTTACATATAATGCTAAGGGATTTAGTGAAAACAGCCAGTTTTGGTGGTGCACAACTTTAATCCAGCACTTGGGAGGCTGAGGCAGGATGATGGCCATGAGTTTGAGGTCAGGCTGGAGGTACAGAGTGAGTTTCAGGTCAGGCTGATCTAGAACGAGTCCCTACTTCAAAAAACCAACATAAAATAAAATGAAACCAAAAAATAAGGGCCTGGAGAGATGGCTTTAGAGGTTAAGCGCTTGCCTGTGAAGCCTAAGGACCCAGGTTCGAGGCTAGATTCCCCATGTAAGGACCCATGTAAGCCAGATGCACAAGGTGGCGCATATATCTGGAGTTTATTTGCAGTGGCTAAAGGCCCTGGCATACCCATTCTCTCTCTATCTAGCTGTCTCTTTTGCTCTCTGTCACTCTCAAATAAATAAATAAGTAAACAAAAAAATTTTTTTAAACTGTGCATCCAATGATGATTTGAATAACCTATCAGGATATCTATGGAATGACGATAAAAATCCAAAACATAGTAATAATAATATCTAGAACCCCAAGTGGCTTCTATTGTCCTGTCATCATTGTGTTGGCTTACCACAATGAACTGACCACTGGTACGACCTTAGACTCATCGTTTTCCTTTCTAAACCTGCTTTTCCTCATTCACAAAATGGAGATACTAATATTACCTTCTTTATATTTTTATGGCCACAGGCTTAGCAAAGCAGCTGCATATGGTGAAAAACAAATGAATATTCTATCTTTGCAAGTGTACACTTACAGGACTGCAGGGATCCAGGCACTGTTCAAAGATCTTCACAAATGAAAACTCATTTAGTCCTTCCAGGTCTCTGAAGTAAGCATAAGTATTATCCATCCATATCTAATCCAATGTGGAAACTGAGGTACAGAATAGTAAATAAATTTTCATTGTTGTGCAGCTGGTAAGAGACATAGCTAGAAATCTGAACCCAGATTATCTGGCTCCAAACTCTGTGCTCTTAATCACGATACCATTTTGCCCCTGTTGGTTATTACTGTTGTGGAGTCTAAGCAAAAATATAAAGCAGATGCTGAAATAATAGGGAAAGACAGAGTTTCTCTAGCAGTTGATGTTGTCACCCTGCCTGGGGAAAGGATGGCTGATAATCTGCTAGGAGCAGAAACGATGGATTTGGAGTCAAATGGGTTCAAGCAGGAATTAGTATTTATGTGACCTTGCATGAATTGCTTAATGTCATGAATTTCAAAATTTGTGAAGAGAACTAGCATAGAAGTGTGTGAACAATCATATATTACTTGGAAAAATATAAATTAATAAAACTTTTTTGGAAGGCAACATAGCAGAAACTCTCTCAATCAAACTATTGCTAACCAGTTCTCATATAAGTAGACATTCATTTGATTTTATTTTTTAACTTTTTTTAAACATTATTTCATTTGTTTGAGAAAGCGAGAGAGAGAAAGAGGCAAATAGAGAGAGAGAATGGGTGCACCAGGGCCTTCAGCTGCTACAAGTGAACTCCAGATGCATGTGGCACCATGTGCATCTGGCTTACGTGGGTCCTGGGAAATTGAACGTAGGTCCTTTGATTTTTTAGGCAATTGCCTTAACTGATAAGCCATCTCTCCAGCCCATCTGTTTGATTTTCTATAAAACATACTGTGGCCAGGGCTAAAATGAATCTTTGATAGTAATAAGTGACTAGTTGATTTGTTCTGGCTATTTTGAATTAACTTCTTAACCAAAAGATAGATAAAAACAGAGAGAAAGAAAGAAAGAAATGGGCACACCAGGGCCTCTTGCTGCCACAAATGAACACCAGGTGCTGTGCCTCTTTTTGCTTACATGGTAGAAATTTAACCTGGGCTGGTAGGCTTTACAAGGTGCCTTAACTACAGAGCAGCCTCTTGTTTCAACTTTTATGATTATTTCCTTTTGAGAGAGAGAGAAAAGGCAGAAATAGAGAGAGAATGCCAGGGCCTTTTAGTTGCTGTGAATGAACTCCAGACATGTGCACCCCCTTGTGTACATGTGCAGCCTTGCACACTTATGTAACTGCATCTGGATATGTGGGATCTGGAGATTTGAACATGTGTTCTTAGGCTTTGCAGGCAAGTGCCTTAACCACTAAGCTATCCCTCCAGGCCATTGTTTAAATTTTTTTTTTTTTTTTGGTTTTGCAAAGTAGGGTCTCACTCTGGTCCAGGCTGACCTGGAATTAACTATGTAGTCTCAGGGTAGCCTTGAACTCTCGGCGATCCTCCTACCTCCGCCTCCTGAGTGCTGGGATTAAAGGCGTGTGCCACCACGCATGGCTGTTTAAATTTTTAAAGCCAGGAGTGACAGTGCATGCAGAAGAATCATAAACTCTAGGCCAGTTTTGTATACATCTATAAATGCCTGCACCTTAAAAACAAAAGACAAAAAAAAAAAAAACAGAAAATAAAAATTTGTTTAAGGAGAAAGTACTTTGATAGCCTTGGAGAGATTCTAGAAACATGTCTCACACAAGAGTTGTCAAACTAGGAGTCAAAGATTAGGGGATAAAGTAAAAGTTTTGAATGTTCTAAATCTTCAGATGGCTTCATAAGTTTTGTGTGAGTTCTTGCTCTACCTTAGAAGGGGAGTCAGGGAACTAAAAAAATCTTAATTCATTGTGGATGTCATGTATCTGATAATGATTTCATGAAACTTTAGTTAGGGGTTCCATCATCAACAACAAATTCCTTGGTCCTAAGAAGAAATTTTTAAAATTCATTAAAATACACAATTAAAAATTCTGTGGAGTAATAACTGCAGAATCCCTTCCTTTTGGGGGGAGAGTCATTGGGAAGATAACTGAAGAAAATGCATGTCATAACTCTATGCAGTACATGCAACAAATGCTGGTTTTCTTTCACCCTGTTAACATTTAAAACATTCTCTTTTTTTAAATTTATTTTATTTTATTTATTTGAGAGTGACAGACCAAGAGAGAAAGAGGCAGATAGAGAGAGAGAGAGAGAGAATGGGCGTGCCAGGGCCTCTAGCCACTGCAAATGAACTCCAGATGCATGTGCCACCTTGTGCATCTGGCTTACATGGGTCCTAGGGAATCAAGCCTCAAACCGGGGTCCTTCAGCTTCACAGGCAAGCACTTGACCACTAAGCCACCTCTCCAGGCCCTAAAACATTGTTTTAAATAGGGCAGAACATACTTCTGTGATCATGTCCAGATATGCCTCGTGATGAATGGTCCATCTTCTAATTACCACCAGCAAAATAAAGTGATACATACATGGTACCTAAGTAACTTAATAGACCACCTCGACGACTTAACTCAAGGTTTCAAGAAAATGCGGAATTTACCACGTGTGGAACCGTAGCCTCTCAGTGGTCCTCCTCAGACCTTGAACGTGGGTTATAAGCAATAAGTGGGCATTTCTTGGTAACACTGCTTACTTGATAAACACAGTAGACATTGTAATACAGCCACTCACAGGGCCCTAGGACCTAATAGCATCTAAATCAAATATATACCAGATGTTCTCTTATAGAGTTTTATGATGGAATCAAAATTAAGACAACAGATCATTTTATCAGTATACAATCCCAATTTAACCATGCAAGAGACATTGGGGTATTCCATCTGAAGCAAAAGAAAGATCAAATGAGAAGAACTAAACTGTCCATAGTAAGTCCACTAGTCACATAGTGTTATCTACAGCTGAGGACGTGTCCACAGGGATCGTAACTGAAGAGTGTCCTGGAGAATGTCCCTTCCTACTTGAAGCATAAGTCTGAGGAAAAGCAGACGATCTGTGATGATACAAAATGTGTTTTGCATTGATCATTCTAACAGTCAGCTAATTAAATAGACTAAGCTATGTCAGTTGAAGTCATATGTACCAAAGCTGTGAAACTTGTCATGGAAAAAATAAAAGCCTTTGAGCAAGATGGCCTCCTGACTCCCTTCATTAAGGTGAACCTCCCTTGAGCAAAATATTAAGCCTGTCCCGGGTTCTATTTTATTCAGCTATGAAGTTAAAAGAAAAACTCTTAACCCTGCCGCATTATAAGGAAAAATATACAGAGTCAATATGGAAAGGGCACACATCAGTGACCACTAAATGATAACTGCCACTGTTGTCTCCATCATATTCATCCTTTGTCAAGAGCGTGAGCCAGCAATAATATTTCCTGTGGCAAGATTTCAAAAATACCACCACTGCCACCACCTTCAAAAACAAAAGTTACAATATTAAAGATGTTCAAATAACCTGCAAGAAACAGGTAAGGGGCAACAAAAGGTAAAAAAATATATGGAAAACAGAAACCAAATAATAATCTAATGGACCTAAATCCAAATATGTCAATAGTAACATTAATTATAAACTTTCAAAATATGTCAAGTCAAAGATATTGTTAGATGAGAAAAAGCCACCCAAATGTGTGCTGTCTAAAAGAAACTCAGAATGGAATGATGCAGGTAGGTTATATGTGAAAGGATAAAAAACCTTATGGAGGGCTATATTAATATCCTATAGAGTAACTTCACAGCAAAGCAAATGACCAGAGACCAAAGGATACTATATAATGATAACCGGGTCAATTCCATCAAGAAGACATTCCTTCATGTGTCCTCAAGTAACGACACAGCCTCGAAATACTTGAAGCAAGAACCAGCAGACTGGAGGGAAGAACTAGAAAAGGCCATCATGATGTTTGGATACTCTTCAATACTCTTCTAGATAATAGATAAAATTAGCAGATGGAAAATTAGCAAAGACACACTGCACAACACCATGTGGATCTAGTTGACAGACAGAAAACATTTTCCATAACCATCACAGAATATAAGCTTTTCTAGTGAATGTGGGGCATTCCCCATCTCCTGGGACATGAAATAAAGCTTAAAAACTAAGAGGATTGAAATCATATGTAGGATGGTTTCTAACCACAATAGAAGTAAGCTCAAAATCAGGAACAAAAGATTTTGAAAAAAATACCCCAAACACTTCGAAATAATCCAGCATTCAAGGCAGAATTATCAAGGGAAAAAATATGAGTTCTTAAGTGACAGAAAATGAAAATAAAATGCGTCATAATGTGTGGGATGCCTCAGAAGCAGTGCTAGGGAAAATGTATAGTATTGAATACTTATAGTAGAAGAAAAGAAAGTTTTCAAATAATCTAAAGTTTCATATTAAATAACTAGCAGAATAGCAAAATAAATCCAAATTATTCAGAAAGAAGGAAATTATAAGAAACACGATATACAGAATTGGAAAAGCAGAAAATAAAAAAGAGAAAATTAATGAAACAAAATGGCAGTTCTTTGAAAAGTTAAAAAAAAAAATTAATAAAGCCAGATGTGGTGGCTTATGCTGATAATCACAGCACTTGGGACACTGAGGTGGGAGAACTGCTATGAGTTGGAAGCCAGTCTAGGCTATAAAGTGACTTCCAAGTCAGCATAGGTTAGAGTTAAGACCCTGTCTTAAAAACAAAACAAAACAAAAAATTAAATTAAATTAAATTAATAAAGCTTTAGCCAAACTAGTAAGAAAAGAACACATAAATTATAATATTAAGAATGAAAGAGGAACTATCACTATACTATAGATATCAAAAGGTGAAAACTGTCTTCATACATAAATCTGACAGTTGAGATGAAATGAACAAATTGCTCAAAAAGAAAGAATTAACAAAATCATCCCAAATAAAACAACTAAGTTGAATAATTTTAAAATAATCAAACAGATCAAGTTAATGGATAAACGCCTTCTGAAACATAAATCAAGTCCAGATAATTTTACTGGTGAATTCTACCAAACATTTAAAAATAAAATCATACAAATTACATAAATCTCTTTCAGAAAACAAAAGACCCAAAAACACTTAAAGATCATTTTATAAAGCCAAAGACTTTATCACACTAAACCAGAAATAAAAGTTCAATAAAAAGAAAGTTAAAGACAAAATCCCCTCATTAACATAGATGCAAAAACCTTGAACAAAAATGTCCCTAAACTGACTCCAGCAATATGTAAAAAGAATAATATACCATAACCAAATGGTGTTTATCCCAGGAATGCATGGTGTGGTAGTTTGAATATATGTCCCCCAATATATTCAGTGTTTTATTAGTTATAGTTTGCATCTGCAATCACCTTGCTAGAGGTAATGTCACTGGGGGCTGGTCTTAAGGTGTGGTGGTGGGTTTGAGATTCCATTGTAAAGATATGCAAAGTGTGCCTAATAGGAGTTCCTGAAGTGTGCTGGGGCTTTTGGCTCTAGTTTTGCTCTGTGTGCTGTGCTCCTGGTTGGCTTTTCTCTCTCTTGCCTGGTCCTGTGAGAGCAGGCCACTTCTCCTGCCATTATGGAACTTCCCCTGGATCTGTAAGCTTCAATAAATAATATCCCTTCCGCCATAACTGTGCCTGGTCTGGAAGTTCATCTCAGCGAACCTGAAGCTGTCTGCTACACATGACTAGTCCTCATCTGTAGCCCAACCTTGTAATCTACCACATCAAAGTTCTAAATAACAAATTCCAAATGATCACATGAATTCATGTAGAAAAAAATTTTAAAATCAACATTCATAATAATAAAAACTCTCACAAAGTAGAAATAAAAATGTCTTTGGTCTGTTTTATATTGCAATAATAAAATACTTGAGACTAAGCAGTTGTAAAGAAAAGAGATTTTGGAGCTGGGGAGATAGCTCAGCTGCTAAAGACACTTGCTTGCAAATCCTGATGGCCTAAATGCGATTCCCCAGTATCCATGTAAAGCTAGATACACAAAGTGGTGCACGTGCTTGGAGTTTGTTTGCAGGAGCAGGAGGTCCTAGTGTGCCCATTAATATTCTCTCTTTCTCTCTCTTTCTCTCTCTCTCTTTGTTTGCAAATAAATTTTTAAAAATTTTGAAGAAAAGAAGTTTTCTCCAGTTCTGAATTCTGGAGGTCAGGAGCACCACAACCTTGCGTTGAGGGCCTCCCAACAATAGCTTCCCATGGTAGCACTCTGTGCAATTCAAAGAGAACAGAGATCAAATGGCAAGAAAGAAAGTGAAAGAGAAGAAGACACAGAATACCAAACTCTCCTTTTAACAGCCCCTTTCACATGGTAAGGCTGACAATCCAGT
This sequence comes from Orientallactaga sibirica, assembly GCA_036365145.1. NCBI lineage: Eukaryota > Metazoa > Chordata > Mammalia > Rodentia > Dipodidae > Orientallactaga > Orientallactaga sibirica. Next base: position 21,413,389 of record JAEOAD010000010.1, on the reverse strand, counting down.
CCTCTCAAGGGTGGCCTAACCCATCCTCCTCCTCCGCCTAGACTGGGATTTATCCCACCACGCCAGGAAACTCTCCTTTTAACAGCCCCTTTTCATGGTAATCAATCCAGTCCTTCAAGACCTAACCCACTTCCTCTAGACAGGCATTTATCCCTTCCAGGAGTGGAGGCCCTTTGACACAAGTCCCTCTTTAAAGTCTTCTACACCTCTCCATACCATTATTTTGGGGAGGAAACCTTTTGGGGACAAACAAATAGCAGAAGAGAGCTTCTTCTCTTGACTTGACAAATATCTGCAAAAAAAAAAAAAAAAAAAAAAATTTCCCATATTTAACAGTAACAATTTAATCTAACTATATTCTAGTTGAAATGGGGAACAAGCAGAGATATCCATGCTTGCTAGCTCAATATCAGGAAGCCTTATCCAGTGCAATTGACAAAATAAATAAATAAATGAAGATATACATATACAAAAAAGAAAGGAAGAAATAAAACTGTCTTTATTGGGTTGGAGAGATGGCTTAGTGTTTAATGCATTTGCCTGAAAAGCCAAAGGATCCCAGTTCAATTCTCCAGGGCCCACGTAAACCAGATGCACAAGGTGGCACATGCATCTGGAATTCGTTTGCAGTGCCTGGAGGCCCTGGCACACCCATTCTCCCTCTCTCTCTCTCTTTTTCTGTCTCTATCCCTGTGCCTCTTTCTGTCTCTTGAATAAATAAATGAAATATTAAAATATTTAAAAACTGTCTTTATTCACAAATTACATAATTATCAGCATATAAATTATTACATGAATTTAGCAGTCATTTCTAAATACTACAGTGAACTAAAGTATCTTTTGTAATCACAGTATATTTAAATATTTTTATTTTATTGTTTATTTAAAAGAGAGAGTGAGTGGTACACCAGGGCCTCCTGCCTCTGTAAATGAACTCCAGACATATGTACCTCTTTGTGTATAAGGGTTAATCAAACCCAGGACTATAAAAGCACATTTATACATGAGCCGTTTAGCCCAAATATGTCATTTCTAAATACACAGTGAAAGAAATTAAAGAAAACCTAAATAGTATCTTTTTTGTAATCATTCACAGTATATTTAAATATTTTTATTTTATTGTTTATTTAAAAGAGAGAGAGAATGAGTGGTACACCAGGGCCTCCTGCCTCTGTAAATGAACTCCAGACATGTGTACCTCTTTGTGTATCTGGATTTTTGAGGGTACTGGGGAATCAAACCCAGGACTTCAGGCTTTGCAAGCAAGCACATTTATCTGCTGAGCCGTCTCTCCAGCCCAAATATGTAGGTAGAAATTTAACAAGACAAGTATAGGGTCTATAGGATGGAAAAACACAAGTGAAAGAAATTAAAGAAAACCTAAATAGAAGAAAAAATACACTGGATTAAGGGCTGAATGTTTTGGGGTTCCAGCAAATTCATATGTTGAAGCCTTGCTCTCAGGAGTGGCTGTGTTTGAAGATGGGAGCTTCTAAGGAATGAATTCAAATTAAATAAGATCATAGGGTACAACTCTGATGGAATCCATACAATAGGGTCCTTATAAAACTAGACATCAAAGAGAGAATGTGTTCTCTCTCCTTCCTTACCTCCCTTTCTCTCTTCATGCATTAAATGAGAGAGAGAGATCATGTAAGGACTCAACAAGAAAGCAGCCATGCTCAAATGAAGGAGAGGGTTTCCACAAGACACCTACCCTGACGGCCCTTGGGTCTTGGACCTACAGCCCGCAGACTGTGAAAAATGTAATGTCTAATGTTTAAGCCAATCAGTCTAGATATTTAGTTGCAGCAGCCAGAGCAGACTAAAGTACCATTTTATGAATGGGAAAATGCAGCAATCTATAAATGTTAATTCTACCATCATTGATTTAGAGATTTGATACTATTTCTATCAAAATTCCAAAATGATTTTTATAGAAAATGTAATTTTCAAATTTATGCAGAAATGTAAAGCCACTAAAACAACCAAATCAGTTTTTATAAAAATAGAAATAGGGATAAAATGATGGCTTAGCAGCCAAGGCTGTTGCCTGCAAAGCCAAAGGACCCAGGTTTGATTCCCCAGGTCCCATATAATTCAGATGCACAAGGTGGTGCAAGCTTCTGCAGTTTGTTTACAGTGGCTGAAAGCCCTGGCATGCCCATTTTTCTCACTCTCTCTCACTCTCTCTCTCCTCATTCTCTCTCAAATAAATAAAATAAAAATATTAAGAAATAGAAATAAAATTAGAAGAACCATGTTACTTAAGACTTAATAAAACTCATAAAAAAAAAAAAAAAAAAAAAAAAAAAACTCATAGTGTTCAGCAGCTTATAGTCAGTATTGGTCAAAGAATAGACACACAGGAGGCTGGAGAGATGGGTCAGCAGTTAAGTCACTTGCCTGCAAAGCCTGATGATGGGGTTCAGTTCCCCAGTACCCACATAAATCCAGATACACAAAGTGGCACATGCATCTGGAGTTCATTTGCAGCAGCTAGAGGCCCTGGTGTACCCATTTTCTCTCTCCCTCCTTCTCTTTTCTCTCTCTTTCTGTCTCTTCTCTCTGTCTCTCCTCTTTGTCTCTCTCTGCTTGCAAATACATTTTTTTAAAAAATTTAAAAAAATACACACACAGATCAATGAAAAATAAAGTAGTTATGAATAAGTCCTGATAACTGTAAATAACTGATTATTTAGCAATGCAATGGAGAAATAGTAATCTTCAACCATTGGTGTTAGGACAAGTAAACATCCTTAAGTAAAACCATGGCTCACAACCTAGCCCTTGTAATTTACACAATTAATTAAAGATACATATAAAAACTGGGCTGGAGAAATGGCTTAGCAGTTAAGGCACTTGCCTGTGAAGCCAAAGGATCCAGGTTTAATTCCCCAGGACCCATGTAAGCCAGATGCACAAGGTGGTGCATGCATCTGGAGTCCATTTACAGCAGCTGAAGTCCTGGAGTGCCCATTCTTTCTCTCTCTCTCTCAAATAAATAAATAAAAATTATTTTAAAAATACATGTAGCTTTTTTTGTATCAGTTATCATCTCATTACTGGGACAAAATACCCAATCAGAAGCAGCTTATGTAAGGAAAAAGAGTTTAATTCAGCTTACAATTCCAAATGGTAGAGTCCTTTGTGGCCGGGAAGGCATGGCAGGCTGTAACAGTGAGCCTGTATCACATCTCCACACAAGCAAATAGAAAGCAGAGAAAGAGAACAGCAAGAGGAGCTGGGCTATCACATCAAGGCCCACTACTCAGTGACACATTTCCTTCAGCAAGGCTCTACCTCCTTAAGGTTCCACAACCTTCCAGAACAGCACCACCAGCGGAGGATTAATTGTTCAAACACATGAGCCCATGGGGGCGGGGCAGTTTATATTCAAACCACCACAGGTTTAAATGCAAAACTAAAACTCTGGCGCGCTTGGAGTTAGGGAGGAGGCTTAGTGACCGTGTTTAATTACCCAATACCCATACAAAGGCAGATGCACAATGGGGCGCATGTGTCCAGAGCTCATTTGCAACAGCAAGAGTCTCTGTTGTGCTCTCTCTCTCTTTCTCTCACCTCTCTCAAATAAATAAAAATAGCTTTAATAACCAAAACATTCTAAAGCTCTTAGGAAATATTTATGCTGATAACTTTATGACAGGGAAAATGCTATACAAATTAGAATAAAGCATAACACATAGGTATAAAAATGCATACTGAAATCCATTGTTTTGTATGCTAAGCTAAAAAATAAAATGCTGTAAGTGTCCAGAGTCAAAATGGAGTACAACATTTGATAATGTGAATGTTGCAGTTACTTTCTCATTGCTGGGACAACACACCAAAAGATGCTTATGAGAGAAAAGGATTTGTTTCAGCTTATAGTTTTGAGGGGAGGTTTCATTATGATGGGAAGGTATGACAGGTCTGAGCAGAAAGCTTAGGTCACACCTCCACGTCGACAAGAAGGAAATAGCCTGAGTGAGATAGATTGACCACCCAGTGGACTGGACTAACACCTCAAGGTCTGACCCCCAGGACACACCTCCTCTAGCAAGGCTCCACAGTGCAAAGACCCCATCCAAATTTCTACCAGCGGGTACCAAGTACTCAAAACATATGGGTCTATGGGGGACACTTCACATTCGAGCTACCACAATGAACATGACCTTGGCTGAGTTATATTGGTAGGCCTGAGGTTACAAAGCAGATAGCATAGATAGCTTAGCATAAGTTAGCATAAGTCTAATTTATCATACGATTGGCTATCTAGAAACATTTACACAGTTGATCCATGATGACATGCCAACCACATCACATTGGATTTTATGAGCAATACTTTTCATAATCAAGGGTCTGAACCAGGTTGGCCAAAAGGATCAGTATTCCTCAACCTATTAAAATTTATTTGCTATATCTTATTTCCAAAAACGGCCTGATTATTTATTTATAGAAATCTACAATGCAAATGGGTAGAAACTCCCTGTCCAGCTATCAACAAGAGCTTACTGTCTCCATGAGTACATTGACCATGTCAGAATTCTATTAAATTTGAGAACCTGTGTTTTGCCATTTCCCCCTAAATACAGAGCTTTCAAACTTTATGCAGAATGTAATTCTTGGGCACTTAATGCTTTGCTTTCTCTTATTGTGGAAATCAATAACAGGTATGCATGAAAATCCTGCAAACGTGATAAAAGCAATATCAAAGGGGCTTTATATAGCATCCATTTTAGAGACACTTGTCCATTCATTTATTCAACAAATCTTTGCAGAGTACTAACTATGTGGCAGGCAAGGTTCCTGCTCATAGAGCAAACATGGGGAGGGGAGAGAACAAGACATCAAGTAAGTAGGCAAATAAACAATGCATTTATAGATTATGATAGGCATTCAGATGGAGGAGCCAGGTGAAGGGATGGAAATGGACTAAGGGAGGCTATGATAGACAGAGTGGTCCCTAAAGACCCCACCCCAGCAAGGTAATATTTGAGCTGAGATCTGAAAATTTAAGGTGAGAGAGCTGTGTGGAAATGAAGGAATGGGGTTCAGAAGTAGTGACTAAGAATGCAGGCAAGGGAGGGTTGGTGTACTTAAGAACAGAAAGGCCAGTGTGGTTAGGGAGCAGTGAATGAAAGTGGAATTGTGCCCGAGAAAAAACACAGGCACCAAAATCAGGCATAATTTCCTAAGTCAAGGTTGAACTCAGATTTTATTCTAAAATAAATAGGAAGTCATTACAAAAGTTAAATTAGAGCAGTAACATATCTAATTTACACTATTTGAAAAAAAAGGAGGAGCAATTTTCTCTGGTTGATATCTAAAACAAATGAGTTGAAAGGGATCAATAATAGAGACAGAACACCAGTAAGGTAGCAACTATAAAAATTCCAAAAGAAAATGCTGGGCATGGTGGCGCACACCTTTAATCTCAGCACCCAGGAGACAGGGGTAGAAGGACTGCCATGAGTTTGAAGCCACCCTGAGAATACAGAGTGAATTCCAGGTCAGCCTGGGCTAGGACTGAGACCCTACCTCGAAAAACTGAAAAAAAAAGAAAAGAAAAGAAACAGAAAATAATTTTAGTGGAGTCTTCTATAGTCAACATATGTTGAAAGGTGAAGAAATGGAAGCTGTGAGTTTAGCTTTACCTTTTGAAGTGTCGACTACTCAAGGAAGTAGGTAAGTGAAGCTAAGGAAACATTTGCCAACATGGAAGGTGGTAGAACAGAACGCTGTGTTAGTCAGAACTTTTCATCACTGTGACAAATCCCCGAGCAGATCAGTTTAAAGAAGGAGAGGTTGATTTGGCTCACTGTTTTAGAGGTTTTTCAATAGTCAGCTGGATTCATTGCTCAGGGCTTGAGGTGAGGTGGAACATCACCGCACAGAAGCTAACCTCGCGGCTGCCAGGAAGCCAAGAAGAGAATGCCTGCTCTACTGAGCTTCTTTCTTCTTTTATTCTGGCTGGAGCCCCCACCTCTAAGGCGCTATCAGCCACATTCAAGGTGGGTCTTCCCTCCCTTAGTGAATTCTCTATGGAAATGCCTTCACAGACACAACTAGAAGTGCGCCTGATAAACCTCTTAGGCATCTCTCAATCCACTCAAGCTAACAATCAAAATTTGCCTTTCGTAGACTAACGAACATTGCCAGCTGAGAAGGAGACAGTGATCATGTGGTCACAAAGCTATGAACAGATCTTTGTAGAAACAGGCAGAGGATCTTCGGTAGTGGTGGAAGAGGGCCACTTGAGTACAGTTAAGACTTGCGAAATAACAATTAGGCTGTGTGATTCCCCCAGATTAAAGATAGATATAAACTCAGCCCAGAGACAGTCAGCCCCTTAGTCTTATGACTTCCTTGTCATGGTGTTATGCCCAGCATACCTCCAAAGGGAACTGAGTGAGAAGAGGAGCTACAGTCAAGAAATCTATAACCGAAGCTATCCGCTGCATATTCTGTTTCATGCGTGGATGAGTAAACTTATTTTGTTATGAATGGTACAGTGCTGTCAGGGTCCTGTCCTCTCAACCTAGTATTGTTCACGGAGAGCAGACCATGGTTTAACCAGTAACATACCCTACCAATGGAAACCAACAGCAATACAATGAAAGTAAGGAGTTAACTATTCCGAACACCTGCTCCAGTATTCCAAGTACATCACTGACTGGCTTAGCTGGAAGGGATGCTGAGACCCCTGCGGTGGACAGACTCAAAACTGGGACAGAAGTTTCCTTTCACAGACAAGAGTCACATAGCAATGGAGTGTGGGGAAAGGCTACAGTTTCCTGGATACTTCAGAACCCTTTAGATATCCCTTCAGGTAGTAGATTAAACCCAAGCATCACTTACAGGTAGACATGCATACTGCTCGGAGGCAAAGCGGCTGTAAATGGTCGGTGCTCAATTACTGTGCAGGATTATCCCCGTGGGATGAAAGCAACAGCATCCACAGCCGAGCAGGGTGAGGAGGGCAGGAGCTGACATAAGCTGAGAACACAGAGCTGTAAGACCAAGGTCTCCCAGAGAGTGAATACTAAAGCTGCTGGATTCAAGCTTCCCGGGCAATTCTGCAGAGCCCAGAGGGTTCTTATATCCCTTATCCTTCAGCCACAGCTAGGGTCTAGAGTGTTTTCTAGATCTTAGTGTTTTAAGATCCAGAGGGTTTAGCTAAGATGAGAGTGTTTTCACTGGTGATTTCAGGTTTACTTTGTTTTGGAGAACTGGGTGACTTTTCTATCAAGTTGAAAATAAGCATTCTTAGCCGCGAGTGGTGGTGCCCTCCTTTAATCCCAGCACTCAGGAGGCAGAAGGTAGGAGGATCGCCATTGAGTTTGAGGCCACCATGAGACTACACAGTAAATTCTAGGTCATCCTGGGCTAGAGAGAGACCCTACCCTGAAAAAGTACAGAAGGAAAAAGATAATAAGCATTTTTATTTTATTATAAAGCATGTGCACACATGTGTGCTTACACAGACACACACGCACAGAGGCAGGAAGTGCTTTGAAAATAGGCAAGAACATATTCCAACTTAGGGTGTGGGAATGGAGCAGGAAGCTTCCTGCAATCAAGTCTTTGACCTACAAACCTCAGCAAGTGACTCAGGGTCATCAAGAAATTTCGCTGATCCCTTGAGAAGGTCTCCAGAGGGACAGCCATGATGGACGTGCACAGTAGTGGAGCACCAAGCATGTGAAACTCAGGGCACACCAGGGCAATCCTAAAGCTGAGTGTTATAGACAGTTCCATGATGCTGGGACGAACATCCAACCAAACACAGTTTTATGGGAAGGACGAGATTTTTTTCAAGCTTACAGAACCCAGGGAAAGTTCCATCAATGGTGGAAGAAGCTGGTTCCTATTGATAAATCCAAGCAGAGAGAGAAACCACGGCCATCCAGCAAACACCAGAAAGCAGCAAGCACAAACCTGCCACAAGCTGGACACCCCCCCCCTCGGACCAAATATCTCTGCATAACTTTGGGCTGGAATTAAGATCTGTCCTCCTTTGGGCTGGACCCCAGAACCACCCCCCTCCAACAGTGATACCTCCTCCAGCCAGGCAGCTGGAAAGCCAAGTTACAAGCTTTAGTAAAACACCTGAGTCTGTAGGGGAAACACATTTAAACTACCACACTGACATTAACCATGGCTTCAGAGCTGAAGGCATCACTGAATCCACCCTCTGAGGCACCATCCTACTCAGCCTTAAAAAGTCTACACTTTCTTAGGGACCTTAGAATGTTAATCTCCACACCCCCAAGTCAGCAAAGGACAATTTTGGGCTTGTAGAAACTGCTGCAAAGATCACGTATTCCTCTTGAGTGATTTTCTGAATTTTCCTTAAGTTGCTTTCCACATTCCATTTGTGATTGGGAATAGGGTCCTTTCCTAGTAAATATTATTTGGAAAAAAAAATGATAGCCCCCAAACTCCTCCTGGTAATCTTTCTATGTGTGCCCCTTTCCACAAGTTTTTGTCAATATCTGTCTCACATACAAATTGAAGACCTACTAAGAGATGCAGATGAACCATTTGCTCTTGGATAAATTTACCATGCCTTTATATGTATGCTCTTAAATATAGTTTCACAATTTCATTTGTCTTTGGGGGGTAGTAGAGTAACTCAATCATATCCTACTTCCCTTGAACTTTTACTGCAAGTGAAGGAAGATGCAATGGTCTGATAGGACAAGACAGAAAATGTTGAGACACATAGTTCATCCACAGAGACACTGTTTGTCCCAGAAAAGCAGAAATAGTAGATGAGATCAGGAAGTAAAGAAAAATATTCAAAGCACAGCTCCCCCTTGGCTTACAGTGGGTTCACATTCCAATGAACCCATCATAAATTGAAACTATCTTGAGTCCAAAGTGCATTTGAGGGTTAGAAAGATTGTTCAGTGAGTAAGGCACTTGCCCCTAAAGCCTAACTATCCAAGTTTTATTCCTCAGCATCCATGTAAAGCCAGATGCCCACAGTGGCCCATGCATTTGGAGTTCATTTTCCATGGCTAGAGACCCAAGTGTGCCCATTCTCTCTCTGTCTCTGTCTCTCTCTCTCTCTCTCTCTCTCTCTCTCTCTCTCTCTCTCTAGCATGGTGGCACACACCTTTAATCTCAGCACTGAGGAGGCAGAGGTGGAAGGATTGCTGTGCATTTGAGGCCACCTTGAGACTACATAGTGAATACCAGGTCAGCCTCGACTAGAGCGAGACCCTACCTCGAAAAACCAAAAACGAGCTCTGGGCTGCCTGACCACTTGTGAACCTCCAAGCTGTGGTGAGTTTCCCCTCATCTCAGCCCACCAGGCTGACCCATGACCCCTACTTTCCTCAAGGGCTCTCTACCCCCTCCATATGGCAGGAGCTCTTTCCCTTCCTCTCTCTCTTTTTACAGCTTTCCTTGGCTCTCAGAGCATGTGGGTGTATTCATTTTCCTTCCCTTGGTTCTGGATTTCCCTCAATAAATATAATAATTTAATAATTCAAAAACAAAACAAAAAAACTGCACTTAACATACCTACCCAACACCATAGTTGAGCTGAGCCCACCTTAGATATGCCCAAACACTTATCAGCCTACAATGGACAAAATCATGGAACCCGGGGCTGTGGTGACTAGCCCATAGAATTGACTGCACACCGCATCGAAAGCGAAGGGTGCAATGGTTTCATGTCACACATCACGCCATCAGCATACACGGCTGAAAGCATGGTGTGCTTAAAGAATGCATGAAGCATTGAACTGAGACTGACTGCTGGGAGCTGGGGACACTGCGGTGACTGGGTTTGGCAACAGGACACTGTAGCATATGGTTTGTTTGCCTGGTGAGTCTGTGGCTGACTTGGAGCTGCTGTAAGGAGCATCTTGCTAGCTCCAGAACAAACTCAAAATTTAAAACTTGAAATATGATTTCTTTTGTTGCATACATATCATTTTCACACCATCATCAAGCCCAAAACTGTAATTTGAGTCATCATTAAGTCAGAGACCGTCTGCGTAGGGAAAGAAGCAGAAATCAAGACATGTGGGGTGCTGACCATGGTCCTGAGGAATAGTTGCTTACTGGGGCCTAGTTGCTTCTTCAAAGCCTGAGGGGCTGGTACCTTTGTACAACCCTCTTCAGGACTTCCAGGTAGGAAGAAGAAAGAGGTGGGGGAGTGAAGAAAATGGAAGGAGGTAAGAGGAAGAGAGATAGACAGTGGCGTTGGAAAAGCACAGTCTGTAATTACTAGAGAGAAATTTTAAAAAACAGATTTTTCTGGACCTTATTTTTTTTTTTTTTTCTTTTTTGAAGTTGGGTCTTGCTCTAGCCCAGAGTGACCTGGAATTTACTAAGTAGTCTCAAGCTGGCCTTGAATACCTGTGTGAGAGAGAGAGAGAGATTGGGAGAGAGAGAGAGAGAGAGAATGGGTGCTCTAGGACCTCCATCCACTGCCAAATTGCAGACACATGTGCCTCCTTGTGCATCTGGATTTATGTGGTTTACTGGGGAACTGAACTCAGGTTATTAGGCTTTGCAGGCAAGCACCTTAACTGCCGATCTATCTCTCCAGCTCAACATTTTTCACTAAATTATAATTACCAAAGAAGAAATCACCAATCACACTTAAAATATTAAATCTTCGAAGAACAGTAAGGACTTTTGCATGTGAGATGCAGTTCTATGAAGTGGGATCACGGGTATGTGGAGACTGTGCTAGAGAGAACTAAAATGTTCTTGTGAGTTGAGTTATATCGGCATTCTCCTCTCACCTCTCAACATCAGCTCCTTGGGGAACTCACGCATCCCTTTGGCTCCCGTGTCATCTAGAGCTGATGTCTGTAACTTCCTGGTCTCACCCATGAGCTCTTCTTTGAGTTCCAGAAATTAGTACCCAATTGCCTACTTCCCGTCCCCATCTGGATGATTCCTGAGATGTGAATGCCCTCGTTAGCAATGCTGTGTGCAGAGAACAATTGGCAGTACAAAGACTAATGTTTCAATGTGATGCTTAAATATCAGATCAGAAAGTATCAAGCATTTTCTCAACAATGTGGGGAAACTTACCTGGCTAGGAGACTTGGACATGAACCATGGGAGGCTTATTCTGAGAAAATGGCAAATGAAGAGAACAAAAACCTCAAGCAAGTCCTTTCCAAACATCTGCAGAAAGAATGGTTGGACAGGCACCTGCCTTCCCACTTGTGCTGCACCCCTGGAGTAACGGTGTCAAATGACAATAAAGAAGACCCTCAAATCTAGAAAATCAAAAGATTGAACAAGATAATGAAAAAACCTACAAATAATTATATATATAATATGCATATTATATATATAAAATCTAGAAAAGTAAGTCACAAGAGTGACAAGTCCCAGAATTCTAGACCCAAGACTCAGCTTGAAGGATGATGTTGCAGAAAAAATTCAAGCTTTTTTTTGAGGTAGGGTCTCTCTCTAGCTCAGGCTGACCTGTAATTCACTATGTAGTCTCAGGGTGGCCTTGAACTCACAGTGATCCTCCTACCTCTGCCTCCCGACTGCTGGGATTAAAGGCGTGCACTACCACACCCGGCAAAATGCAAGTTTTAAAGACAGCAGAAGCCAAAAGCATAGATCAGGAAATTATTGACTCTCCCCTTGGTGGACATAAAATAGCAAATTAACAAGATATTTTTATTTTGGAATAACATTGCTAGAGGCTGGAGAGATGGCCCAGTTGTTAAAGACATGTGTTTTGAGTAGCATAGCTAGACTTGTAAGATTGAAGCCCTAAAGAGATTTGGAAATACTATTTTTTAACTATTTTTAGATACTTTTATTTATGTATTTGAGAGACAGACAGAGAGAAAGAGGCAGATGGAGCAAGAGAATGAGTGTGGGCACACCAGGGCCTCCTGCCACTGCAAATGAACTTCAGACACATGTACTACTCTGTACATCTGGCATTATGTGGGTACTGGGGAGTTGGACCTGGACTGTCAGGCTTCGCAAGCAAGTGCTTTTAACTGCTGAGCCATCTCCTCAGTCCCAGAAATACTATTTTGATGTGACTATCCCTTGAGCCTCACATGAATAAAGAGATGGTACAATACTGCCACAGGTTACTTCTGTGGTAATGAGAAAAACCTGAGCATTAACATCTTGGGCTGAAACCGGAATCAAGATGACCCAAACACTATATATATATACACACATATATATGTGTGCAGTAAAAGAATGGCATTACATGGCAAAAAGGCAAAATAAAGAGAGGAAGCAGGTGGGTACTGGAGAGAGGAGCCACAAACACAGGAGTTTATTTCAAGGTCAAGGACTTGGGCCTGGTGAAAATCACACTGTTTCAGGCAGGAAGCCAGTGTACCCCCCTCCAGAGATAAAGCTTGCCAATAGGCCAGTGACCTTTCCATGTGCTTTTTGGACCTTGAAAAATGAAATACAGCAGACACCCGTTATAACAGCCTCTAAGAGCATTGTAGTACAGACCAGACCCAGGCATGAAAAGGTGTCCACAAACATGCACATTCTGAAACTTTTATTACTGCCAAAGGCCAAGAAAACATGAGGGGGAAATTCCTTTGAAGCAAGGATTGAATAACTCTTTTCACAACATGTCACGCACGTGAGAATTGACTGAGTCACAAATTCCAGTCGGTATTTCTTTCCCTCAATTTTCCAGTTTGTTCTATTTTGCAAATATTTGTGCTCAGATGATAATGTGACTTTTGTTGCGCAGCCACACTGACTCCCTCGCGAAGAGCTTTATTTTGAGTCAGAAGACATCTGCTGAATTGAGATTTACAAAGAACCTAATAGCTGCAAACATAAATAGATGAGCTCTGAATATTATATCCCGAGCATCGGCTTCCCTTATGTGCTCGCAAATTATACACCAGCATACGAAGCATCTCCAAAGAGCTATGCGTAAATCTTCTCAGGATCGGAGCACCTTGAAGATGCTCTTTCATCCAGAACCCTTAATTAGGAAGGGTAAGCACTGCCTTTCTCATAGGCAGACTCTGTTTTCACTGGCAGTTGATGCAGAAGGCAGAAAAAAAGACTGGGCAAGTGTTCCTGAGGATCCTGACAATTACTGATTGACATCAAGGATTTGTAATGGATTCCAGACACAGATTTCAATCATGTCTAGCAGCAGACAGGATATAGTACTATATGAGCCAAAATCCTTGAAAACATCATATTCCTAGGGAGCGGGCTGTTTTATGATTTTCATGCGCCTAAGTGAGTCAGAATTGGCCTCATTGCTTCACTTTTGAAACCGTTGCTTGGCACTGTCACAGAGACAAACCAATGGCCCAAAATGCAATTAGCGATCATGCATCCTTGTTAAGCAACAGCCTGGTTGCCCCAGGCACTGCATGTGAAATGCAGTTAATGTGGCATGCCTAGCTGTCAGGCAGGTCCCACTGCAGATGAGACAAGGAACTCACTTTAACCCAGGCATCCTTTGCAAATTCCAAAAACTATTAAAAAAATATTTCCTGCCAAATTAAAGGGATGTTTTATAACATGATAGAAATGCAGTGTCAAAGAGGTTCTGGGCTTCCTCTGGAAGTGTGTAATATTTTAATAATATTTATCATTTTATCTCCTATAGTTAGAAAGGTAGGGTCAGAAACACACAGCATATAAAATGGTTTCTGTGGCCTTTGCTAAAAAACTGTTTGTATTACATCATTTGAGTAGCTCTTGAATTCTGACAGGACATTATCAGCTCTCCAAAACTGACGGCATCTCCTTGGGGCATAAAACTACAAAGTAGAAAAGCTTGCACGGCCTCCCCTCCCCTCTCCTTCCTCCCTCAAGTCCTAACAAGAAGAAAGCTGTTTTACAATCTATCTGCAAACGTAAGGCCTGTACCAGAGTAATGATCATGACCAAGGCCACGTGACTCACAAGAATACTCTATGAATTCAAAACAGCCAGAGTCACACACCTAAAGGAGAACATTATCCTATGCTCGCATTCCCATTCCCTGCCCCAGTCCTACCTCTCCCAGCTGGTGCTCAGTCACCCACGAGGAGATCCTGCCAGTTTCTCGGACATTCAGCAACAAGGTTTGCATCTCTTTCCATGATAAACTCACTTCAGAGCTCATAGGTCCTGACCCTTGTGGGGCTGTGTTGTGTGCTGTGGGATATGCATATTTGAAGCCAGCAGTAGATACAGTGCAGTGACAGCTCCCTCCTATTAAGGACTTCCATGTCTATCCCAGCACACTTTGTCGGCCCCAACCACTATGACTCTGGGCTAGGACATGTGACATCCTTAGCCAGCGTCACAGCAGCAAATCAGACACATGAAAAAGATTTTTTTGTTTGTTTGTTTTTTTGAGGTAGGGTCTCACTCTAGTCCAGGCTGACCTGGAATTCACTATGTAGTCTCAGGGTGGCCTCAAACTCGCTGCAATTGTCCTACCTCTGCCTCCCGAGTGCTGGGATTAAAGGCATGCACCACCACACCCATCATGAAAAGCTTTTTTTTTTCTTTTTATCTTTAACAATTTTATTGTGTTGATTTTTTAAACTTTTTTATTGACAACTTCTATATTTACAGACAATAAAACATGATATTTCCCTCTCCTCCCCCATTCCTCTTCAGAACTCCATTCTCCATCATATCCCCTCCCTCTCTCCATGAGTCTCTCTCTTTTAATTTGATGTCATCATCTTTTTCTCCTATTATGAGGGTCTTGTGAAGGTATTGCTAGGCACTGCAAGGTCATGGAAATCAAGGCCAATTGCTATTTGGACAATTGCATTGTAGGGAGTCGTACCCTTCCTTTGGCTCTTACATTCTTTCTGCCCCCTCTTCCACAATGGACCCTGAGCTTTGGAGGGTGTGACAGAGATGTTTCAGTGCTGGGCACTCCTCCATCCCTTCTTCTCAGCACTATTTGCCTTTTGGGTCATCCCAATGGTCATCACCATCTGAAAAGAGAAGCTTCTCTAACCAGAAGTGAGAGTAGTGTTAATATGTGAATATGAACATTAAGTGTAGTGCTTTCAGGGCGGTTTGGTGGGAATAATATATAATATTAGCCAGACAAGAGCAGGCTTTATACCCCTAAGGCTCGTGACCTCCCCTGCCATAGAATTTTGATTAGTTTTTTCAGTACCAGGCATGTATTCCCTCCCGTAGAGAGGGCCTTCAGGCCAATTAGGGAGCAGCTTGTTTCCCCAAGAGCAGACATGCCACTATTGCATCTGTTCGGTCATTAGGCCTGTCAAGCCAAACTTTAATTTTCCAGTGTCCACTGTTTTCACCACTGATGACTTCTGTCTCCCATACGGCTGCATTTTCTAGCTTTCAGTTGGCTGGTCTACAGGGAGAAGGTTTTCTGCTCATCACCAGCTTGCTTTCTCAGTGACCTTGCCTCTCAGGCAAGAGATGTCTTCAGCAATAGGGTCTTACCATCTGTTTCTCAAAGGAAACCAAGGGCCTTGGCAATAGCCTTTAATGTTTTGGAGGCTACAGGGACCTCCTTGGCCAACAACTCACTGGAAGGTATCCCATCCCAGGCACTGAAAATTTTCTAGTAACAATCTATAGCTTCTGGATGTTCCATTATTCAAAAAAGTAGTTTTACATAAGTCTTATTCAGACTATCTTGAGTTTTGATAGGGGCTAGAGGGATGCCTTAATGTTTAAGGCACTTGCCTGCAAAGCCAAAGGACCCAGGTTCAATTCCCCAGTACTCACATAAGCCAGATGCACAAAGTGGTGCATGCGTCTGGAGTTCGTTTACAGTGGCTGAAGGCCCTGGCATGTCCATTCTCTCTGTCTGCCTGTTTCTTGCTCTGTCAAATAAATAAAATTAAAAAAAAAATAGATCGTGCCAGGCATGGTGGTGCATACCTTTAATCCCAGCACTTAGGAGACAGAGGTAGGAGGATCACCATAAGTTCAAGGCCACACTGAGACTGCATAGTAAACTTCACGTTAGTCTGAGCTAGAGTGAGAGCCTACCTTGAAAAAAAAAAAAAAAAAAAGCCGGGTGTGGTGGTGCACAGCTTTAATCCCAGCACTCACTCGGGGGCAGAGGTAGGAAGATGGAGGATTGCTGTGAGTTCCAGGCCAGCCTGAGACTACATAGTGAATTCCAGGTCACCTGGGGCTAGAGCGAGACTCTACCTTGAAAAAAAAATAGGTTGCATGAAATAAGCCAGACCTAGAGAAAAAACTACTGAATATTCTCACTGAAATGTGAAAGCCAGTTCAGTTGATCACATGGAAAAACATGACTGTGCCCAGCTGGGCATGGCTTAGACTGGTCAGATCAGAAGAGCCACCCAATCAACCAATGAACACATGGGAAATCATAAACAGCTAATGCTTTACACCACTCATTAGGGGCCAGCTTTCTATTCAGTATTATGTTGGCAACTGACATGGAGTCAGGTGTGATATTTTAGGGTCACAAAGAAGAGTCTGATGGCTGCTATCAAAAACCCTACGTCACCATTCTTCCTTAAACAACCTCTCTTTAGGATAAACGTTGAACAAAATCTGAAAGAATCAATTTGTGGGCTGGAGAGATGGCTCCATGAATAAGGTGCCATACTATCATAAGGACTGGGGTTTGGATCCCCAACCCCCACTTACTCCCTGGGGCAAGCTGGCTAGCTGAATCATGAGCTCTGGGCTCAGGGAGAGACTCTGCCTCCGGTAAAATAAAGAGAAGAGGGATTGAAGAGGATCCCCAATGTCAATCTCTGGCCTCCACACATACCCACACATGCGCCCCTTACACACATATGTGCATGTGAACACGTGTGTATGTCTCACATGCATATATGTAATACCACACATACACACACACACATCCAATGAATCAATCTGAAAGAACAATAAATTGCTAATCTTGGGTGATATCACAGATAAGAGATGAAGTAATCGTTGGAGACCTGTTAGCTGACCCAATAGGGAACATGCTTATGAGAAAGAAACCTCCTAAAAGCTGAGCACCCCACTGTTCGCTGGCCCTGGGGCTCAACAGGGCCTCCACAACTTAGAGGATCGGGACTGCTGAGTATCCAGCCTTGAGGACTGAGCAGCTACCAGGGATGCTTGACTCCCGGGCCTGCAGACTGCTACTGTTGGACTGCCGTAACTTAATCCAATAATTTCTTTAAAATTTTTTAAAATATTTTATTTTTTATTTATTTGAGAGAGAGAGAGAGAGAATGGGTATTCCAGGGCCTCTAGCCACTGCAAATGAACCCCAGATGTATATTTCACCTTGTGTATCTGGCTTAGGTGGGTCCTGAGGAATCAAATCTGGGTCCTTTGGCTTTGCAGGCAAGTGTCTTAACTGCTAAGCCATCTCTCCAGCCCTAAATTTGTTTTTTTAAAACATTCTTTTAAAAATATTTTATTGTTATTTATTTATTTATTTGACAAAGAAAGAGGGAGAGAGAGAGAGAATGGGCATGCCAGGGCCTCCAGCCACTGCAAACAAACTCCAGATGCATGCACCCACTTGTGCATCTGGCTAACGTGGGTCCTGGGGAATCAAACCAAAATCCTTTGGCTTTGCAGGCAAATGCTTTAACCACTAAGCCATCTCTCCAGCCCCTAAATTCCCTTTTATTATGATTTACTCGATCGGTTCTGTTCTTCTAGAGAACGCTGACTCATACAGTTCCCTACCTTCCAGTCTTATCATTTGCTGGAGAAAACCACATTTGAAATACTAACAAAAACTATAATCAATCATAGTCATAATTCATATGCTCATAAATATGCAGTCTCCTCCTTTGGAACACAGGAAAGGGTCATAATCCATCACCACCACCATCCCCTCCCTGGAAGTCAGATTTGGCCCTGTGTGTCTTATTTTTGGTGAAAGCATTTAGTTACTAGAGCCCACTTCTAGCCTTTTTCCTGCAGCATCAATCATGGAAGGACAGGTAAAGATAGAGCCTCTGTCAAGCCCTGAGTAAGCACAACAGATGGGTCCCTGCTATTAACCACCATGGTGTATGAGAACCACATTTTGTTATCCAAAGCCAAGAGATGGGAGGGTGGCTATCATCCCAGTGAAATGCAGACTGTTGCGACTGATACAATAGTCAGCTTCTCAAATTTTTTCGCCTTCACTATAAGCTTATAAAGAGCTTTAGAGGGCTGTAGGGATGGCTTAGCGGTTAAGGCATTTGCCTGCAAAGCCAAAGGACACAGGTTTGATTCCCCAGGACCCATGTTAGCCAGGTGCATAAGGGGGTGCACAAGTCTGGAGTTCATTTGCAGTGGCTGGAGGCCCTGGCGTGCCCATTCTCTCCCTCCCTCTCTCTCTCTCTCTCTCTCTTTCTCTCCCCTCTTTCTCTGTTAAATAAATAAATAAAAAGAATATTTTTTAAAAGGCCATAAGAGAGATAAAATCATAGGGAAATCTAGAAAAAGGTCACAGAGGATAATGCAAGGGGTGGAAAGGAATAGGAAAAAAAATAAAAGAAAATTCACATTAAAATGACAATGTAAGTCAGTTTCATCTTGATCATGAAGCTTAATAACACAATTACTGGTGTGCTTGGTGAGATCTTGGAAGCAGAGTCCTGGGCTCCATCTTGGACCCCATAGGGTTGGCAAATGGGGATGCTTGGTGACACCTGTTGGATGAATTAGTAGGCTCTGTCAAGGACTCAGGAATCAACCCAAACATAAAAGAATATGATCTGGAGACATTGCTTAGTGGTTAAGGCCCTTGCCTTTGAAGCCAAAGGACCCAGGTTCAATTCCCCAGGACCCACGTAAGCCAGATACACAAGGTGGTGCATGCTTCTGGAGTTCATTTGCAGTGGCTGAAGGCCCTGGTGTGCCAATGCTCCCTCTAACAAATAAAATAAAATTAAGTTAAAAATATGTTTTTTAAAAAAGAATACTTAGCTGGGCATGGTGTCACATGCCTTTAATCCCAGCACCCAAGAGGCAGAGGTAGGAGGATAACTGTGTATTCGAGGCCATCCTGAGACTAAATAGTGAATTCCAGGTCTGCCTGAGCTAAAGTAAGACCCTACCTCAAAAAACCAAAAAAAGAAAAAAGAATACTTGAATTGATTGGCAAAAGGCAGCACTCTGCATGTTAGGAGCAATGCACGAGTGTTACTGTGGAGAAGCCCAGGGAAGGGAAGGGGAGTCCTCATTGCTTCCCTGCACACTGAAGGAGCCAGAGCAGATGACCACCATGGTTTGCTCCAGTTCTCCCCAACTAGGACGCTACTATTGGGGCCTTTTTCCCCCAAAAGCTACATTGCTTTTTCTATTCAAGCCATCATCACATCTACGGTTTCACCATATCATCAGCATTCTTTTAAAAGCTCCAGGCTCTTATAAAAATTCTATAGAAACATTAAGCCAGGGAGTTCTTTAAAATAGAATAGAATGGATTTTCTTTTTTCTTTTTCTTTTTAAATTTGAGAGAGACAGAGAGAGAGAGAATGGGCGCACCAGCAGCCTCTCAGCCACTGTGAATGAACTCCAGGCACGTGCCCCCTTGTGGGCAAGTGTGGCATTGTGCCCTTATGTGACTTTTTTTTTCCTGGCTAAACATGGGACCTGGAGAATTGAACTGGTGTTCTTAGGCTTTGCAGGCAGGTGCCTTAACCACTAATCCATCTCTCCAGCCTTAGCATGAGTTTTCTAAAGAAATATTCTACTCGTGATGAGTTCAACCCCTGCTGAAATGGCTTCAGTGCATAAGTAGAAACGACAGTTTCAATTTTGCTCCGGGAGTCTATTCTTGGTGGAGTTTTTGGGGTTGCATGAGGGAGGAGGTAGAAGGGGATGGAGAGGGATCCCTGTGTGAGTAGTAGAGGCAAATAATTAGCCCCATCTGCACAAGTGACATTTTTATAACTATGATTTGTTTGTGCATGACGTGGATAATCAGAAAAATCAAAAGAAAGAAAAATATACATGTTGTATCTAAAGTTTTCCTAAATTGTATTTAGAAAACCCCTCTTCTGTTTTTTCTCCCCCTTAATTACATTTATGTTTCACTGTTAAGTTCTGGTATGTTTCATGGTATGACCCCCAAAGAAATACACCTAACGACTGGAGTCATAAGCTCCCTCACACATACATTCCAGTATACCCAAGGCAGGGCCAGGGCCTCTCAAGCACCTGCCTGAGTTAAGCACTAAGTGCTTCATAGACAGAGCAGCCCAGGAGTGGCCTCTGGCCACCAGCCATTTCCACAGGACTACCCCAACATCCTGGACTGGCCTAGGATAGCCTTCATCCTAGGTAATACAATAAGGTTAGTAAGTAGTGGGGGTGGAGTCTGTGCTTATTAGAATATGACCCCACTCAGAATGGTATTAGCAGCAAGGCCCACCCATAAAGCCTTATGTCTCTCAGGAAGGGAATAAATTAATAATAAACACTTACTGGGACCTTGCTTGCTTTGGGCATTTAAATGATAGCAATGATTCTTCTTTTATAGAGAAAGATGATAAGCTAGGGAGGGGAAAAGAACTTTTGAACAACAATTTCTGACTTTAGACATGATCCACGCAGATTAATGGGCTCTGCTATCAGTCAATGCTCCATTAAGTTGGCTGTTTTTACAACAAGAGAAAAAGATATTCAAGAAACCTTCCTCTATTGTAGAATTAAATACATGAATATATACACATTTGGGAATATATATACTTGTTTGTACAGGACTTGGAAAAATCAAAAAAGTCAAAAGAAAAAAAATACATGTTTTCTCTAATGTTTTCCTAAGTGGTATTTAGAAACTAAATTGAAAATATGTAGTCACTATATTCCCCACCCCACCCCCACCCAGAAAAAGACCTCAGGTTCAATGTAAGGATGAGGAAGGTAAGGAATTCACCTGGTCTAATTACCTATGGGGTCAGTTTGAATAAGTTTCTGTCTGTCTGTCTGTCTGTCTGTCTGTCTGTCTGTCTGTCTGTCTGTCTGTCTGTGGCAGTGTCTCTCTAGCCCAGGCTGACCTGGAATTCACTCCATATCCTTGGCTGGCCCCTACTTCAGTCTCCCAAGAGCTGGCCTTCTAGGTGGGAGCCACCATGCTCAGAGGTTGTCCCTCACTTTCCCACAGTGTTCAGGAAGAACACATCATAGCTTTTTCCTCTGGGTTTCAACATGCATGCTGACACCTCTGTGCCAAGTGCACATCACAGCCCATGCTGTTAGCCTCCAAGGGTATGTGATGGGTGAATGTGTGACTCACCCACCCAGGGCTGGGGCAGCATCTCTTTCAGGAAACACCTCAGAAGTCAGCATGTGACCAATCACAAGTGTTTTTCTCCACAGAAAGCCCAAACTTCTACACAATGGCTTAGCAGTGCTGTGGCTGCCAATATAACATGCTGCTATATGTGCTCATATAGAATCTGGCACTCCCGGGTACACAAAGAAAGGAATTTAGCTGAAACACCCCAAGGAAATAGTCTCCCTTTATCTTGTGCCACCTTGGGGCTCCGCTGATATAAGAGTTGGTCATTATGCCATCAGATGCAGTTCCTTATAATGACCTCCAATATCCCTCAGATCCATCCACTTTTCTCTATACTCAGAGCCACCATCCTTGTCCAAGCTGTCATCATTTCTTACCTGGACAATTGCCAAACCATGAGACCTTCCCCTTTAACCCACCATGCTTACTGGTTTCAGAATAACCAGGTTTTTCTTTTCATGGAGGTGAAAGTCACATAACATAAAATTAACTATTCTCAAATTTATAATACATTCGCAGTTAGTATATTCAAAGTGCTGTCCCATTAAGCAATCACTCCTATAACCCTCCACTTACCCATAAGCTCTGAGAACCACTAATCTGATTTTTTTTTTTTTTTTTTTTTTTTTTTTTTTTTGGCTTTCAAGGTAGGGTCTCACTCTAACCCAGGCTGCCCTGGAATTCACTCTGTATTATCAGGGTGGCCTTGAACACATGGTGATCCTCCTACCTCTGCCTCCTGAGTGCTGAGATTAAAGGCATGTACCACCATGCCCGGCTCCTGATCTGATTTTTGAGCTACAGCCCCAGCCCTATTCTGGATACTTCACACAAATGAAATCATGAAATATGTCATCTTTCGTGTCTGTCTTCTTGCACTTGGCATGTAATTTATGAGGTTCAGACACATTGTAGAACATATCATTCCTTCTTCTAGCTGAGTAGTATCCTACTGTTATGGAAACAGCACATTTTGTTTATAGCTCTATTGATGGACAAATGATTATATCTTAGGGATAACATGAAGCAGGCTGCTATGAGTGTTCATGTACAAAGTTATGATTAACACATTCATACACACATATACGTGCATACAAACACATCTAATCATGACCTCATTCCCTTAAAAGAGGACGGAAGGCTGGAGAGATGTCTTAGTGGTTAAGATGCTTGCCTGCAAAGCCTAAGAACTCATGTTCAAATCTCCAGGTCCCACTTAGCCAGACGCACAGTGATGTAATCATGCAATGTCACACATGTGCCACAAGGGGATGCGTGCATCTGGAGCTCACTCTCAGCAGGCTGAAGGTCTTGGCATGCCCATTCTCTTTCTCTCTCTCTCTCAACCTCTCTCTCTTTCTCTCTCTCTCTCTCTCTCAAAAATAAAAATAAAAAATTCCAAAATAAAAGAGGATAAAAAAAATAGAAAGGTCAAAGAGACCTGGATCCCAAACATGACAATCTTGGTGGCAGACAGAAGTCAATCAAAGCATCCAAGTGACATTATGACAAGCATTCTGAGCAGTCCTGGGAAGTGGCTTGAAGTGTGGCCAGCCTGGAGCTGCTGGAGTTCTGGCTTTCCAAGGGGAAGCAAGTGGAAAACTTTAGTCCTCCTCAAACTGGGGTCTTGATGCCAAGGTCATCCCAAGCTGTCACTCCCTCCATGATGGTGCTCCCCTTCTCACTCTGGAAAGCTCTCAATAATAAACAAATGAAAAATAAACTGATATGGGCTGGAGAAATGGCTTAGCGGTTAAGGCGCCTGCCTGCTAAGCCAGGTCCCACGTTTAGCCAGATGCAAAGTAGACGCAAGGGCGCAATGCTGCACTTGCCCACAAGGAGGAGCATGCATCTGGATTTCGTTCTCAGCAGCTGAGAGACTCTGGGGCGCCCATTCTCTATCTGTCTTCCTCTCCTTCTCTGTCTGCCTGTCTCTCTCTCTCTCTCTCTCTCTCTCTCTCTCTCAAAAATAAATAAATAAATAAATAAATAAAAATAAACTGATAGGTCAAGGCCAAACACTGGTCTTCTTGTCACACTCTGGTATCTTTTCTCAGGCCCACCCCGCTAGCTAGAAAAGGAAATGTAGACAGCTCCGTCTCCATAGACTACTAGTGGCCTATTTACCCAGCCTTCCAGCTGCACACCAATATGATTAACAATTTTATGCTAATATCAAGCCAGACCAGTTGAAGGCATTGTGTTGAGTAAAAGCATTCTTTTTCAGTCCTTCTTAGTATACAAATTAGATTTTGACTCTCTAGTCCTCTCCTCCAAAGATACACCGTCTGCAAGCCAATGATGTCATTTTTTTACTCAAGTAAAATGTGTCTCTAGCTGAGGACTGGGAGGTAGCTATTCTTCACATAGCCCTCCCACCTAGCATCAAAAGTTGAATCAAGGACATTCTGGAGCTGGAGAGATGGCTTAGCAGTTAAGACACTTTCCAACAAAGTCTAAGGACCCAGGTTCAATTCCCCAGTACCCACATAAGCCAGATGCACAAGGTGGCGCATGAGTCTGGAGCTCATTTACAATGGCTTTAGACCCTGGTGCACCCATTCTTTCTATATATCTGCCCCCTGCCTCTCCCTCTCTCTCAAATAAACAAATACATAGAATTGCAAAAAAGAACACATCTGGGGCCGGGCGTGGTGGCGCACGCCTTTAATCCCAGCACTCGGGAGGCAGAGGTAGGAGGATCGCCGAGAGTTCAAGGCCACCCTGAGACTACCTGGACCAGAGTGAGACCCTACCTCGAAAAACCAAAAAAAAAAAAAAAAAAAAAAAAAAAAAGAACACATCTGGGGCTGGAAACATGGCTCACAGGTTAAAGGTGCTTTTTTATAAAGCCTGCTATGCCAGGTTTGATTCCCCAGTACCCATGCAAAGCCAGATGCACAAAGTGGAGCACACATCTGGAAATCTGGAGTTCCTTTGTAGTGGCAGGAAGCCCTGGTGCACCCATTCTCTGCCTCTCTTTCTCTCTTTTTCTCTTTCTTCTCCTCGCAAATAAATAAATATTAAACACACACACACACACACACCTTTTACTTTCTGCTCTACAGAAAAGTCTCTGGAGACAGGCCTGAAGGGAGAAAG
The DNA here is from genome assembly GCA_036365145.1 of Orientallactaga sibirica. Taxonomy (NCBI): domain Eukaryota; kingdom Metazoa; phylum Chordata; class Mammalia; order Rodentia; family Dipodidae; genus Orientallactaga; species Orientallactaga sibirica. The sequence goes on along the minus strand of JAEOAD010000010.1, from coordinate 21,389,064 downwards.
AAAAGTCAAGGGGCAAACGCTGACGTGAGGGAGTTTCCCTGGGGAGCTCTGAGGAACATTCCAGATATGAAGTAAAGGATCCAGCACCAGGGGAGAAATGAGAGGGGAAAAACAAACAAACAAACAAACAAACAAACAAACAAACAGAAAATATGGTTAGAATAAATGGGGTTTTGACTTAAGGAAATGGTGACTATCCATATCATAAATGTGAGTGAAGCAATCTTTTCCGAGCTGCCTCACAGGCGTGCACATGCACACCCCTTCAGGATGGGGTTAAGAAAGGTACACCTGAGTTGAAACTGGCTTTGCAGATCTTTCTTAATCACGGCCTTTCATTGTACCAGAGGCAAACACACCACATGAAGCCACCTGCTCCTTTTGGTTTGTTCAGCAAAATCAGCCAAGAGAGTGAGTGAGAGTAAGCATTTCCTTAAAATAGGATGGAAGATTGGCCTATCCCCCAATCTGAAGGGCGTATGATGAGCAAAGACAGGTGGGGGGGTACACTGGGACATGCAGGGGTGGCCTTTGTTCTCTCACCCATTCCAGGCAGTGGCTCTGGAATAAACCCAACAACGCCTTTGGCGGCGCTGTCTCAATCCATCCAGAGAGTGATTCCTTTGCGTTTCATTCAAGTCCATGTTCCCCCAGCAGCCCTAAATTGAATCTGTGTTGGAAGGCGGCTGTGGAATGTAGCCATTAAAAGTATTCTTAAGTCTTTGTCTCTGACATTTCCTTTCCAATTAGGCTCAAACAAAACCAATTTCCACCCAGCCTTCTGGATGCAAACCTCTCAAGGTGTTCTTTCTCTGTGCACTAAGAAAGGAGACAGATTCTACAAATATCTCGGAGGCAGAGCCTGCAAATTTCCTCGAGGTGTTCTTCCGAAGGGCATGCCAATTTTCTTAATCTCTTCTAACATTTGCAACTTACCTACCTCACTGAGCTCTTAGAGAAAAAGAGCTTGAAATAAAAGCAAATTTAAAGCACGATGAGCCTTTGGATCAGAGTTTTGAGAAACACTTTATTATCATTACTTGCTTTTATAACAGACATCTATTGTTTGTCATCTGACAAATGTACCTTTCAGTAACTTTTCAACATGATTTAAACAAGAATCGCCATCAGTGTTTAGAACATGCCTCCCTCATCACCATGACTGGTCTGGAGGTGGTACATGACCTTGTAGGTGATCTTGAGTTTACCTTCAGAGGGGTCATATTTGAGATAAACTGGCAGTAGATGAACAGGAGAAAAAGCATTCAAGTCTATTTCTGTCCATAGGTTCCCAGGAGCCACACAAAAATTAAATCCAAAGGAGGGGAAAATGATTGGAGTTCCAATGCCCTCTTCACAGAGAGAGAGAGAAAGAGAAAAAGAAAGAGAAAGAGAAAAAGAGAGGAGGGGCTGTACGCAATTTTAAACAAGTAGTAAATGATTTTTAGAAAGTGAGTGGGCTCAAAGAACAATGTCCTAGGACAAAGTCCCTCTGGGCTCTAGGGGTGGTGTTTGATTTCCAGCCTCTTTCTCCTGTGATGTGACTTTAATCTTGCCTGGCTAACGGGATTTCAGTAGGAAGAGTAAAGATGGCTGTGTTCCTCCTTGGCGACAAATCTGGTCTTTAGGTAGATAAGGAACTTCAGAGAACTCTCTTGGTCTTCAGAAATAAAGGATGGTATTGGGAAAGGGACAGGGAGGAGGACCCTGGGACCTTGAGATTGCGTCTTTGAATTCCCAAGATGAAAAAACCATACTGTAGGATTCCGTGTTCTGAGCCCCAACAATTTAAGCAAGAACTTGCAGTCTAGTCCCTGAGGCAGAATGGAAAACCAGTAAGCTTATGAAAGTCACGCCGTTCAGAAAGGTCATTAGAAATGAGTCTCAGGGGGCTGGAGAGATGGCTTAGCCATTAAGGCGTTTGCCTGTGAAGCCTAAGGATCCTGGTTTGATTCTCCAGGCCCCACGTAAGCCAGATGCACAAGGGGGCGCATGCGTCTGGAGTTCATTTGCAGTGGCTACTTTCCCCGCTGCAGACTTCAGCTCCCATCAGGAAAGAGTTCCAGTTCTGAGTGAGGGAGGGGCTCGTCCTTCAAGTCTGCACGGGAGGAGACACCTCCTTCATAACTCCTCGCAGTATGAAGAGGTTCTCCCTCCTTTTCTGGTGGGCATGTGGCTGGGTTTAGGGTTCGAATGGCCTCTACTCAGACTTGGGGTTTCTCCCCTAGCATGGCCTGATATGGAGCCACTTACTCCCTGGTCATCCAGCAGCTGGCCATTCCATTTAACAGAAAGATGACTTGATGTGGCACTTTGACAGTGATGTTCTGTCCCAAAGTCAATTCCAGGTCAGCCTGGACCAGAGTGAAACCCTACCTCGAAAAAAAAAAAAAAAAAAAAAAAAAAGAAAGATGACTTGATGTGGCACTTTGACAGTGATGTTCTGTCCCAAAGTCAGTTTGTCTGCTTCTTGTGGCGGTGTTACTGTGGCCACCAGGGCCTGGAGACAAGGGGGTCATCCCTAGGGCACAGGTGTCTAGCCTTTGGGATAAGTATGTCACTGGCCTGTTCCATGGACCTAGTTGTTGCATCAGCACTCCCAGTCCAATCCCCTTTCTCTTGCACGTAAAGAGAAAAAGGGCAGGTTGAAATCTGGGAATACCAGTGTGGGGGCTTCAGTCAGTCTTTTCTTTTTTTTTAAATATATTTTATGTATTTATTTGAGAAAGGAAAAGAAGCAGAGAGAGAGGGAAGGAGAGAATGGGCACACCAGGGCCTCCAGCCACTGCAAACGAACTCCAGACACATACTCCGCCTTGTGCATCTGGCTTACGTGGGTCCTGGAGAGTCGAACCGGGATCCTTTGGCTTTGTAGGCAAACGCTTTAACCACTAGGCCATCTCTCCAACCCAGTCAGCCCTTTATTAAGTTGATTGAAAGCATCATCTTCTTCTCCCCATTTTAATGGTCTATTGCGAGCCCTCAGAGGGTGCTGTGGAGGGGTTTGGCAATTGTAGCAGACAGCTTCAGGTTCACTGAGATGAACTTCCAGACCAGGCACAGTTACGGAGGAAGGGATATTATTTATTGAAGCTTACAGATCCAGGGGAAGTTCCATAATGGCAGGAGAAGCGGCCTGCTCTCACAGGACCAGGCAAGAGAGCAAAGCCCCCAGCCACAAAGCATATAGAGCCAAAACTACAGCCTGAAGAGTCACACAGCACACTTCAAGGACTCCCGCTAGGCACACTTTGCATATCTTTACAATGGAATCTCAAACCCACCACACCTTAAGACTGGCCCCCAGTGACATTGCCTCTAGCAAGGTGATTGCAGATGCAAACTATAACTAATAAAACACTGAATGTATTGGGGGACATCTATTCAAACTACCACAGCAATGGAAGAGAATGGGATCCAGAACAAACAAAATCCACCCGCTCCCAGGAACTCGCGGAGCTGTTTCTTGGTTTTTAAGATAGGGATACTGGATGGTTTCTCACTTTTCCCTAGTTTCCTAGTTTCCTCCTGACAGATCTGGACCTTTTTCTTAGAGACTATATCTTGCCTCTTGCAGGAAGTTCAGTAGTTCTTCAGTCTCCCTTCTAGTCAATTTGGGGGAAACCTCGTGCCTTCTCTCCTGGTGCCTCTTGGTGGAGTCTCCATTCCTCTTCTGAGTAAATTTCCAGCATTAACAAGGGCAAGGGGCCGGGGATAGTTGTGAGACCTGAGTCCATGGTCACCATCATGCTGAGTTTGGATGGCAAGTCTCTCCCTAGTAGGGGCCCTAGGGTTTCAGGCACATACAGAAATAGGTGGCAAACCCAGTGGCCTCCCACCGAGCAGTCTCATGGCTCACAAAACCGGTATTTCTTGGCAGCCCCTGTTTCCCCTATGATGGTGACAGAGTCTAGTAAGCTTTCCAGTGGGAGAGGTCACCATGGAAACTGTCGCACTGGTGTCCAGTATAAAGTCCATGGTTTGGCCCCCTAGATCAACTCTGACCATGGGCTCCTGGGGATTGATCACAATTGAGCCAGATCACCTTCAGTCTGATTTGGAGCCCCAGGCAGAGTTCTCATTGCTGAAGGATCGGCTATGTTTGTGTGGAAACAGCCATTAATGCAGGCTTGGGTGCCCCTTGTCTTTGGTGCCCTCTTTCAGGCTCCTTTGTTCCCTCCTCTCATTCGGGGCATTCATGCTCCCAGTGTCCTTTCTTCTTGCAGTAAGCACGTCAATCTTTCTCTAGGGGGTCTGGGCACTTTCTTCCCCCATGATTGGGCCTGAGCTTCCCTAGTTCTTAGAGGGCCACTGTCATAATTCAGGCTTTTCTTTTTCTCTTGCCATTTTCCCATGTCCCTTGTAGCAGCCACCTCCCAGTTGGCTACCACCTTGGAGGCAATGTCAAACAACTGGCTTATGTTCCTCCTGGCAAATCCTTCCAACTGCTGCAGCTTTGGGCACACATTGTAGGCCGGCTGCTGGATGAAAGTGGTGTTGACCATGGATCAGCTCTCTGGAGCTTCTGGGTTGAAGGATGTGTAACAACCAATAAACGTCACAAAATCTCTCATAAAAATTACTAGGGGATTCTTTCTCTCCTTGCATGACCTCACTGACTTAAGTTGGGGCCCCACAGGCCCCCACTTAGGTCCCTTCTAGGATTGCTCATTGCATTTGGTCAAGGACTTGCGCCCCTTCTTGGGTGTTTGGATCCCAATCAGGCAGCTCATCTGGAAAGGTGGCGTCTGTAAACCACTCCCGATTTAATGAGCCTTGAGGGCCTGGGGGACAAGCCATGCCCTCGCCCCTTGGAGAATGTGCCACCCTTCATCTGAGTCAAAAAATGTGCCGAGAAGCTGGTGCAGTCATCCCATTTGGGTGGGTAGGTCTGCATAATGGAGCTCAGCAGGTCTATCATATCCTGGGCTTCTCTGAATAGAGTGGGGTGTGCTGTCACCACTTTAGGAGATCAGTGGTGGTAAAAGGTTGATATATCAAGCTGGGAGGGCCAGCTAGGACAGTTCAGTGTTTGCAGAGGAAGGATGGCCCAGGAGCCTGTCAGAGCAGACAGAGACACTGGGCCATCCCCAGTAGTGAGGCAGACCAAGTGAGGGGAGTGTCCCCATTTCTTTATGGGAATTGAGGACCTCAGTGGTGGGGAGGGCTCATATTCATTAGCAGGTTTTAGTGTTCCAGGTAAAGGCAGATAGAGGATAGGACAGGGACCCTCACTGGCTCTAGGGGCTTCTGGTTGTATGGGTTGGGTGACCAGGGCTGTATACCCCGAACTAGCAGATGGAGTCAGTGGCAGCAGGTATGGAGGAGGCTCAGAGTCCTGTTCATGGCCCTGATGAATGGGAGGCTTTGGGGGTTTCCCTTTAGGTGTGGTATTGCAGGAGGCCAAAACGCCAGCAGTTGTAGGTTTCTGAAGGACATGATATCTAAGCCAGTCTGGAGGACTGCGGGGTTAAGCCATACCAAGAGTCTAGATAGGGAAACCGGCAGGAGACCCTGGGTTGTTCACACAGATTTCTCTCACTCTTGTAATGGTAGGCAAGTCCGATGTGCCCCCTGATGGCCAGTCCATGTTGAAAGAAGGCCACTCAACATGGCATAGGGCCCTCAGCATGGAGGGTTTCATCTTGATGCCATCATCTCCTACAGAGCCTAGGTTAAACTTGTCTAGCATCATCTGGAGGACAGTCTGAGTCTGACACTTAGGGAGGAACACATGTGAATTTTTTTGAGAGAGAGACAGGGAGTGAGAGAGAGAATGGGTATGCCAGCAGCCTCTCAGCCACTATGAAAAAACTCCAGATGCATGCACCCCCTTGTGGGTAAGATCGGCATTGCGCCCTTGCATCACTGCATCTGGCTAAACGTGGGCCCTGGAGAATCAAACGGGTGTACTTAGGCTTAGCAGGCAGGCACCTTAACAGCTAGGCCATCTCTCCAGCCCCACATGTGAAATTTTATATGTGACTAGGATGTTTGCAGTGTGTGCACGTAGAGGGGTGGAGAGCATTAGTCTCTCCCTCACTCAGGTGCCTGCCTGGCTGCCTTGTGGGAACCTAAAAGGTCTTACCTTAGAGCCACACATATAAACCCCATGCTCAGTCACCTCCTGCTAAGGGAGATGAGTGTGCTTTTAGGAGAAACGATCTCAGCAGAGCCACAGTTTCAGGCCGACTCAGATTCCATGGTTAGACGGCCATGGAACCATCGCTTTCAATCTCACATTCACACAATCATTCAGCGTTTAAAACAGTTGTTTCTTAGTTATTCCCACTAAATTCCTGCTCTATCTAAACAGGGCCAGTCTCACCTCAGAAACCCTTCGAGGTTTAACTATGGTCCCTGCTTCCTGCTAAATTAGAAATTAGTGCCACCTTGGAATCCCATCAAGGCCTCAGATGCAACCTTCTGTGGTGGATCAGCCCTCACTAGCTCCTGTCTGGCTCTGCTGCCATTGTTCTTTGTGCTGGGTTCACAGAGAGCTTCTGGGAAACTGTCCTGTCTCTGCCTCCCTTCTCTCTGTCAGTGCGCTGGAATCACGGGAACTTACCACGGTTTTTGCCTTTTCACATGAGGTCTAAAGATCCACTGAGCCGTCACCCCATTTCAGGTCAGCCTTTCCCATTTTCTGTCTCTTTAATCCCAAGCATGCTTGTGCTAATACTCTGGAAATTATTTATGCTTTTTTTTTTTTGAGACAAGATCTCACTCTAGCACAGGCTAGCCTAGAACTTCACTGTATCATTGTATAGCCCCGGCTAGCTTTTTACTTACAGTGATCCTCCTACCTCAGCCTCAGAGTTAGTGCTGGGATTAAGGGTGTGAACCACCACACTTGGCAGTCATTCTGGAAATTCTTATTCTTTCCCTGAATACACCCCTCCCCATACACACTCCATGCAGCTGTGTCCAGACCTCCACTGTTGAAGCTGTCTGTTTCTTGGACTCTGATTCAAAAGACCTGTCTCTCCTCCTTCTATCCATCTCCCTCCTCTGAGCAGCTGCTCAGATTATAGTTTGCCTGCCTGTTGTTTTTCTCTCAAACTTTAATAAAATAATCCTCCAACTTCCTTATGAGCTTGTTTATAATTTCTTTTATAAATGAGATTAAGAATTTGCAAAAAGAAACCCTGGTTCTTTTTGTAACACTGTGCCATAAAGTACCCAGTCACCTTAACAGTGGCTCGTCTGAACTCTGTGACCTTGAACAATCTCTTTTTTGTTTGTTTGTTTTGTTTTTCGAGAAGGTCCCCTGGTAAGTCTCTCAGGGTTTAAAACTCTCAGATACTGCCTGGTGAGTGGTTGCACCACACCTGTGCCTCTCTTTTAAAACACAAATACTGGGAGGCAGACCTGTGCAGAAGAATCAAGAGTTCAGAAGAATCAAGAGTTCAAAGCCAGAGCTCTGAGGATGGCTCAGTCTCTAAAGTGCTTGCCACTTGAGCATAAGAACCTGAGTTCAAACCCCCAGAACTCAGATAAAACCTGGGCAAGATGGCATGTAATTATAATCTCAGTACTGGGCAGGTAGAGATAGGAGGGCCCCTGGGGCTTGCTAGCTAGTACCACATTGCTGAGTTCCAGGATCAGGGAGAGACCCTGTTTCTAAAAATAAGATGGTGAGTGACTGAGGAAGACATCCAACATTGATACTTGGCCAACACACACACACAAAGTTCAGGGTCATCCATTGCCATGCAGTAAGTTGAAGGGCAACCTGAGTTGCATCAGACCTAATCGCAAACAAAACAAAAGATATATTACCACTTACCTTGAAGCCTACATTAAGACACCTGCCCAAGACAAATTTCCTATGGTGAATATCTGCTATAATCCTTGATAACCCGCTTGCCAACAATAAGAAAATAATCCTTCCACTTCCTTTTGATTCTCAGTTGGAGCCCCGTCCCTCCCTTACAGTTCATGACTCTTCACAAGAGTCACAATCATTCATACTTAGTCTTTCACTTGTCTAAATTATTTTTCCACTTAGCTTCCTTCAAAGCTCGCTTCCCATCCTCCACAAAACCCATGGCAAGTGAAATTACCCCCAAGTTTTTCCACCCTTCTACAAATGTGAGTTAGTGCTAGACAGAGTATTAAGAATCCAGGACAATGAAGGCCTCTGTGATCTTGAGGAACAAGGTCTTGGCCAAGGTTCCTTCTTACCCTAATTTGTACTGTCTAAGCCAAATGTTACAGATTCCTAAGGTGGTCTCAGGTCAGTCATTTGACCTTGATGCCCATTTGTTCCTTACACTTCCCCTTGGAGTCATTTCCAAAGAGACCACCTACCTGACACAGAGAAGTCTCTGCAACTTCTGGACACTTTCACATGACTACTATGAACACAAAATGATGTGGAGGAAGACCACTTAATACTGTGGAAGTTTTTCATTCCGAATCTATGCCAAGTAGGACCTTAGTCTTTATAAACAGAAAAGAGTTGTAGTGACTGCATAGGAATGTTTTAAAGTTGATACATCCTGACAATATATAGTGGCTCTTTGCCCTTGTGAGTGGTGAATTTTCTAAGGTCTAAGTGTATTATTTCTTTGTAATGAATTCTGAGTCAGATGTTGAGCTGAAACAGCCTACCCATAAGCCAAGCAGGGAGGCTGACACTGTGACCTGAGTGCCTCCTGCATCCCAAAGTCCCAAGTAATAGCTTCCATGTGGTTCTGTCAGCTCCAGTTCCCAACGATCCATCTCACTCCCTCTGTGCTGGACAAGAAGTGAGGTGGCTCCCCAGGGACCATGTGAGGTTCCCCATTGTTTTCTCTGGGGAAAGCAGAAGTCCTGAGCACTGTGGGCCATGGCAGTGACTGACAGAAGTGGGTTTGCTCCTCACTTTTGCTACTCTCCCTTGCATTTCTTCAGTGACTGCTTGTGCTGGGGACAACTTGGGGATCATAAACCAAGCCCTGGTGATGGGTTACCCAGAACCATCCTCTGGATAAAGGGATAACAAGGGTCAGGAGAGGGAAGGGAGATTGAGGGTAGTGAGAAAGTAAGCAGAAGAAGGGAAAACATGCTTGTCAGAGAACTCAGAGAAGGACAGAAAATAAAAAAGATTGTAGGCTGTGGTGGATTTGGCGGTCTGCTAGAACTAGTTCCAACCCCACTTACCACCTATTAATCCTTAAAAAATTTAAGTGGATGGATCTGGAAAGAATTATCCTTAGCAAGGTAACCCAGGCCCACAAAGCCAAATGTCATGTGTTCTCTCTCATATGTGGATCCTAGCTACAAATGATTGGACTTCTATGTGAGTAGGAATAAAACTCAGTAGCAGAGGCCAGTAAGCTAGAAAGGGGATATAAAGGGACTAGAAAGGGAGGGAGGGAGGACTTCATAGGATGGTATTGTATATATGTAAGTAGAAGAACAGATTAATGGAGGTGAAAAGGTCTAAGTGAGGTCAGGGGAAGAGATTGAGTAAAGGAAAGGTGGAGGGAGGGCTAATCAAAATCTAAGAGGATATAAATAAGTCATGGAAACCTACTGTTTTGGATAATGGAACACTCAGAAGCCATACTAGGAAAGGACAATGTCCCTACTGTGGTAGCTACCATGGTAATAAGACTTGAGAGGGTGAGACTGACATGATTTGGAGACTGTGATGGTTTGAATGTGAATGTATCCCCCCCCCCCCGTAGCCTCAGAGATATTTGATTAAGGTTAATCTTGCAACTTAAGTCTCTAGCAGTCTGCTGGAGGAGGTGTCACTGGGGGTGGAACTTGTAGTCTAGCCCTAAAGTATATAAAAAGCCACTTTGAGCTCTGGCTGTGTGTGCTCACAGCATTGACTGTTTCCCTCTGTTGTGGAAGCTGAAGTGAGCCAGGTTCCTCTGCTATCGATTGTGCCTCCTCTGGAATCTGTAAGCCTGAAATAAACCCTTTCCTCCCATAAGCTGCTCCTGGTTGGGTGTTTGTCCAGCAATGTGGAGCTAACGGCAATGAGAAGGGACACATTACAATGCAGGGCTCAAGTCTAATGATGGATTTCTCTGGAATATTGAGGGGAAAAGCTCAATTTGAAAGGGAAATGGGTCTTGAATTTAAGGTGACAATGGGATGTCAGGTGAGACATTTTGTGAGCAGTCAACATATGAACCAGGGGCAGGGGAGATGGCTCAATGGTTAAAGGAACTTGCTTGCGAAGCCTGCTGTCCCAGGTTTGATTCCCCAGTACCCACATAAATACCCACATTTTGTTTGCAGCTCAAAAGGCCCTGGCATGCCCATGCTTTCTTCCTCTGTCTCTCTCTCGCACTTTCAAAGAAATAAAAATATCTGTTTTAGAAGAAAGGAAATATGGACTAGGGATTGAAAAGAGAACACTTGAATATCAATTCTGGAATCATTCACACCTGAGGGTCAGTTAATATGATGGCAATGGCTAATATCAGGAAGAAAAAGGAGTTGTCGGGCTGGAGAAATGGCTTAGTGTTTAAGGCACTTGCCTGCAAGGCCAAAGGTCCCAGGTTCGATTCCCCAGGACCCATGTAAGCCAGAATGCACAGGGGGTTCACGCATCTGGAGTTCATTTGCAGCAGCTGGAGGCCCTGGTGTGCCCATTCTCTCTCTCTCTCTTTCTTTCTCTGCCTATTTCTCTCTCTCTCAAATAAATAAAGAAAAATAAAAGAAAATAAAAAAAGAAAAAGGAGTTATCAGTTGGAAAGGGGCCAATGACCAGGGAACATCTAGGTTTGTCCAGGTTAGAACTCATTAACATCTGGCATCCTGACATAATTATCAATAGCAGCCTGTAAAATCTCACTCATATTCCACACTGGACAGTAAGTTGTACAGCCCTCCAATCAGGGACCCAGCTCTCAGGGTCATCAGATATCCTACAGGACATCAGCAAGGAGGGAGTATCAAGATATTAGGAGAAGCTGGGCGTGGTGGCGCATGCCTTTAATCCCAGCACTCGGGAGGCAGAGGTAGGAGGATTGCCGAGAGTTCGAGGCCACCCTGAGACTACATAGTTAATTCCAGGTCAGCCTGGACCAGCGTGAGACCCTACCTCGAAAAACCAAAAAAAAAAAAAAAAAAAAAAAAAAAAAAAAAAGATATTAGGAGAGACCAGGAAGGAGAGCATCTTTACCCATGTAAGGAATCATCTCTCATTCAATGTGTAAATTCCAAACTGTCAAACAAAAACCCTAACAAAATTTTTATTGGAGCTGGATCATTTATAATAAAGCCATCAATTAAAAATAAATAAATAAACACCAGACACAAACCATGAGAATTCTGAAACAGGAGTTTAGGGGAATCTGGACCTCACCGTATTTTAAGTTGCTTCTAAAGCTACAGCAATAAAAAGTAAGGTACTGGTGAACTGACAGAAACATCAGTGAAATAGAATAAAGGTTATAAACATAAAACCAAACACACGTGCGAGTCTAGTGCACACTAGAGGTGACATTTCTAATGGATGAAGCTAAGATATATTAATCATTCAATGAGGCAGGAACAGCTGGCTAACCATCTGGAAGGAAGAGAGGTTAGATTTCACCGGTTACCCTCATCCCAGATGGATAAAGCAGCATTAAACGTTTTTAGAAGAGAACTACATGTACTAGAGGAAATCACGGATGCTTTTCTCTAACCATCCTGAGGTTAATGATGGCATGCAAAGGAGCTTTACAACCATAACAGAAAGCTCCAAGCCCATAAAGGAATGTTTGATGAATTTGCCTCAATAAAAAGTGGTATCTGGGAGCCGGGCATGGTGGCGCACGCCTTTAATCCCATCACTCGGGAGGCAGAGGTAGGAGGATCACCAAGAGTTCAAGGCCACCCTGAGACTACGTAGTTAATTCCAGGTCAGCCTGGACTAGAGTGAAACCCTATCTCAAAAAACCAAAAAAAAAAAAAGTGGTATCTGGGCTGGAGAGATGGCTTAACTGTTAAGGCATTTGCCTGCAAAGCCAAAGGATCCTGGTTCAACTTTCCAGGACCCACGTAAGCCAGATGCACAAGGGGGCGCATGCATCTGCAGTTCATTTGCAGCGGCTAGCAGCCCTGGTGTTGCCCATTCTCTCTCTCTCTCTCTCTCTCTCTCTCTCTCTCTCCCCACTTTGGCTCAAATAAATAAATAAATAAATAAATAAATAAATAAATAAATAAATAAATAATACTAAAGTGGTATTTTCTGGTGGGCAAAAAGAACATGAATAAAGTTTTTTTTTTTAATCAAATAAGGCTGGAAAGATGGTTAAAAGTGCTTGCTTGCAAAGCCTGACGACTAGGGTGGGATTTCCTAGTCCCCATGTAAAAGCCAGATGCATAAAGTAGCACATGTATCTGGAGTTTGTTCGCAGTGGTGGGAGGCCCTGGTGTGCTCGTTCTCATTCTCTTTCATCTCTCATAAATAAATAAATAAATAATAGCATGGAAAATTATTTGCAAATTTCATGACAGATCAAATTTGAGCTCTTATAAGTCAGGAATATAAAGCCAGCAACCTAATTTCTAATAGAAATAAACGAAAAGAAAAAAAAATATGATTAGACATAAGAAAAGATGTTTAATGTGGTTCATAATTTTAATCACTCAAATCTGAAACCGTAATAGCTACGCTGACATCTGACTCACAAACCATACCCCTTCATTAAACTATATAAGTGAGTGGGTTTGAGCATAGACACAAACATGAAATTATCATAGGGTTCCCATACTAAAGGGATTGTCATATCCCTGGCCAATGGGAAGTCTTGGCCAGCAGGAGCAGTTATGCTTATTACTAACTGTCACACAGCAAAGGAAGGGTGAGCATGGGCTAGAGACCCACCTCCCAGGAGCTGCTTCTGGGCAGGGACTTGACGAGCTATCAGCGAGAGTGGAGAAGAGAGGGCTGTGGTTGCAATTGTTCAAGAAACCCCACAATGGGATGGCTGTGACTAATGACGGAGCACTGTCATTCCCACCAGCAAGCCAGTGATCCACGCAGTAACACTGAATGCCCTTCGACACACTTTTAGAATTTATCCTACAGGTGTGTTTTCACAAACACTCAAAGATAATCTCTCATAGAACACTGAAGCGAAAACTTTAGCAAAGAAAACAAAATTCGACAAAGGTTTCCAGCGTGGAAGGTTAAATAAGACGTGACGGTTTTTAGAACATGTGACTGGTAACCAGTTCATAACTCAGGAATCCCTCCTGGACCTTGAGAATTTGAAGTCAGATGCTCAGTTGAAGTTCTCCAAGATGCTGAGTTCATCTCCTTCTAAAGATTGGGAGGATCAGCCTTTACCCCTCACCTCAGAGGATTCAGTTTGTGCCCCTGCAGCCAGAGGACCCTCTGGCCTGGTTGCTGCCACACTTTAGCTGCTTCTTCAAGACTAAAGCCCACTGTCCCGTTCAAGAATGTGCTGAGAAAACTTCCCTACACAACTACAGAGTTAGCCCTCAGCATCCTACATTTACCAGCCTGGTCCTTCCTTGACTCATAACCCAGAAAAAATGTTTTAGGAGAGAGAGAAAATTGGTGCACCAGGGCCTTAGCCACTGCAAACAAATTCCAGACGCATGTGCCATCTTGTGCGTATGTGCCATCCGTGTTCACACATCACCTTGTGAATCTGGCTTATGTGGGTTCTATGGAGTCGAACCTGGCTCCTTAAGCTATGCAGGCAAGCACCTTAACTGCTAAGCCATCTCTCCAGCCCCAGAAGAACATTTTAAAAATCCAAATGATCAAAGAAAATCAGCAGCGTAAAACAAAGGGACAAGTAAACAAGAAAAAAAGAAACAGAAAATTCTTTTAATCCCAGCACTTGGGAGGCAGAGGTAGGAGGATTACCATGAGTTTGAGGCCACCCTGAGACTGCGTAGTAAATTCCAGGTCAGCCTGCGCTACAGCAAGACCCTACCTCGGAAAAAAAAAAAAAAAAAAAAAAAAGATGGAAGGGAAAACAAAACCTTAAAGGCAAATTCTAAATTGGTATCTTCAGAGAGATTCAAGAGAATATTGCTTTCATAAAATATAAATGCTATTGTGGAAAGGAAGCACCAGAAAAAAAAGAAGACAGAGCATATGGATACTGGGATACTGGGGTGGTCTGGATGTAAACTGTCCCCCATAGTCCCATGTGTTTGCAACTGAGCCTCGTACTTGATCCCCAGCAGGCGGAGCCTTCTTGGGGGAGGTGTGTCACTGGAGGAGAGCCTTCCGGCTTTATACCCAGCCCTCTTGCTGGTCCTGGCTAGCTCGCTCAGACTACTTCCTTCCTGCTGGTATGACCAGACGTGTCACCCCAGTTGTCTGCTCTGCCACTGTCTTCCACACCAGGATGAAACTTCCACTCAAAGCTATAAAAAGAAATAAACCCTTTTTCTTTCCATCATCTGCTTCTGGTTAGGTGTTCTGTCCCAGCAACAAGAAGGTTAACTACTAGATACTTAAACTATGATTGTCTCAGCTGGGTATGAGGCCACACGCCTATAATCTTGGCTTTTAGGAGACAGAGGCAGGGGAATTTGAGTTCAAGATCAGCCTCAGTTTCTTAGTGAGATCCTCTCTCACCCAAACAAAAACAAGCCAAGTGAATTTCATAGAACTTCAAACCAAGACACACGAAGTTTCCTCAATCTCTATTAGAGTTAATAATTTGTCACATTACTTATTCTGTTCAAATTCCTGTGTAGTTTCTGGTTCTTGATTAGACTCAGGCTGATACATAGACTTTTGGATCCAGACAACTATTAATCATAGATAAGGGCAAAATATAAATAGTTTTGGAAATCTAGTGTGGAGAAAATTCTACTGTATATTATTTATAGTAGTTATTTGACAGTTGTCTTCAGCTAAATAATTACCAAAAAACATAAAGGATAATAAATACTTTCTGGGGCAGAAAGGCATTATAAGAACTATTGAACAAATTAGGATGACAATTTTTTCATTCAACTTAACAATTGATCCAAATTAAAAGGAGGCCAGTAGGCTCTGGGAAGGTCTTCAGGAAGTAAATGATCCCATTTATGACTAGAAACTAGAAGATCTTTTTTTTTTTTTGAAGCAGAATCTCACTCTAAGCCAGGCTGACCTGGAACTTACTCTTTAGCCCAGGCTGGCTTCGAACCACAGTGATCCTCTTATCTCCGCCACCCGAGTGGTGGGATTATTGGTATGAGCCACTACATCCAGCTTTGTAAGGACATGGAAGTTCTCAGGACATGTTTCTTGACTAAAGAAAAAAAGAAGATAATTAGAAACTCCAAGGGTAGAGTTTAAAAAATAACTTCAGGTAGAATGCGAATGAAAATGTGAGAAATTGAAGTTATTACAATTAAGAAAAATAATCCTTTTTATTTGAGACATTCTCTTGTTTGGGACAGCATGACATTCTTTTTTTCCTATAAAGCTTCGTTCATACTAGTTAATTCTCTTGGGGTCTGGTTTCATAATTATGATACTATAACTGTTATTCGTGGCATTCCAACTTTAGAATATAGCAATAGGCAAAGTAGAAAGCTTGACTACAGCTATGCCACAGAAAAAGCTGGAGCTAAAAATGTGAAAGTAATATAATGAGTCCCAAAGCTTGAACAAAGCAAGGACAATGGGAGTTGAAGAAATATGGAATGTTCCAAATTTTTTATTTTATACAACAATAAAGTTCTTGTTTATATTTGGTGACTTGAAAAATAAATATATATGTGTACAAGTAAATATTATAAGTTTTTATTTTATTTTTTGAAAGAAAGCAGGGGACAGAGAGAGAATGGGGATGCCAGGGCCTCCAGCTTCTGCAAATGAACTCCAGATGCATGTGCCACCTTGTGCATCTGACTTATGTGGGGAGTTGAACCTGGGTTCTTTGGCTTTGCAGGCAAGTGCCTTAACCACTAAGCCATACCTCCAGCCGTATTTACTTTTAAAATTACAATCATGAGTTGCTCAGTGGAGGATTTGTTCTCAAAAATATATCAGCTGGTAGTTTCACCATTGTTCAAACATTATACAATATCTTTACACAAACTAAGACAGCAATGAAGTCACCTGGAGATAGACTGATGGGACTACCATGTTACATTCATCCCGTCATAGACTGAATTGTTCTTATGCTATACATGCTACATGGTGGTCATCAAAATGATTAAAAGGGATCAGTGGTTCTTCAGGAAACTTCTACCTTTCTTCTAATGACTCTGTGATATCTGATGGTTTTAAGCTTGTACTTGGATATCTTAAGAAATAAAACAACAGTGAATGAGTGACTAGTCTTTAAAAAATGCAACGTGTGGGTAGGGAAAGAAGACCAACATGGATTAACTGAAGAGGAGCATAAGATTCAATAGTGTACTTAAGGGCTGGAGAGAGAGCTCAGTACTTAAAGGCACTTGTTTGCAAAGGTGATGGCCCAGGTTTGAATCTCTAGTACCCATATAAAGCCAAGATGCACAAAGTGGCACATGCATTTGGAGTTTGTTTGCAGTGGCCAGAGACCCTGATGCCAATTCTCTCTCTCTCCTTGCAAATACATAAATGCCCCCCCCACCAATCAGGGACTGGAGAGATGGCTTAGTGGTTAAGGTGCTTGCCTAGGAAGTCAAAGGACCCAGGTTTGATACCCCAGGACCCACGTAATTGAGGTACACAAGGTAGCACATGCGTCTGGAGTTCATTTGCAGTGGTTGGAGGCCCTGACACACCCATTCTCTCCCTCTCTCTCTCTCTCTCTCTTTCTCTCTCAGATAACTAAATAAAAATAAAATTTAAACATGCCTCCCATCCTTTGAGCTTCTGTCAATGTTATTTCTACACATGTAACTTGACAAGCAACAAAACATAGGAACTGCAAGAAACTTGATCATGAGATTTGTGTGTAACAGCCTTTGGTACAGCCATGGCTGCTCAGTCATCCTAGCTACCATCTCCAATTCTCTATGACCTGCTTGCATCAGTGAGGATGTATTTCCTTCCCATGTCCTGAAACCCATACCCTTCCACTTGGGTTATTTGAAAACGTGTCTTCAGGATGTTCTTAGTGGTGCTCCTACACACAGCTGATGTGCATATGTAGATGGTAGCCTACAGTTCCTTTGAGAAGCATCCATTCATAGAGATTTGTGGTCTCTCTTCCACTTACTCACTTCTCCCTCTAATAAACAGAAGGATTATATAACTTATCACCTAAGTAGGATAGACAAATTAGGAGCTAAGCATAATTAACAATCTCCAATCACCAGGTATTAACCAGGACTGTTCAGAAAAACCAAAATGCATGGTCAGTCTCATAAATTAATAGAATTTCTTCCATGAAATGAGCTCATATTATAAAAGATAAATTACTTTTAAATCTCCCCAAATTCTACATTATCTGACTTGCAAACACAGAGAAAATAGATGTGTGTGAAAATCTGGGATGGCAAACACAGCCAAAGTTAACTGAGTATTCAAATTGTTATAATGCACACCTTCTCTAATCCCACTCTCATCCGCTTTTCCAATCAGTGTTAGAAATCGTCCCTCTCTAAGCACAAAAGCATAAATACCTCTCCATGGCGTATCACGTGTGCTATGGTTATTATGATTCTGTGATGCCCTTTAAATTTTTTTGGCTAATTCCAGATCCATAAGAGAACAAGCCAAAATGAATATTTCAGGAAAAAAATATAGACAGAGGAAATTGCTAAATTTTTAGTGATTCTTTTTTTCTGGGTTTAGATGCTTCCAGTTTGCATGAAGCATGGAGATGAATGAGTAAAATAATATAATGAGAAATTTAGAAAGAAAAACCCATAGGTCCTCAATACATGGGTGAGTTGGAAGCTTGTTCCAACTTCCCAGCTCTCTGGGGCCCTAAGAACGTGTGCTTCTTTGGCTTTCCAGGTGCAGTAACTTCCTCCATTTAACTTCAGTGCCAGGGCCCAGGCTGCCCCTTCACCCCCACCTACCTATGGCTGAATAGTCCAGAGTCTGTGTCGATGAAGCCAGCCCCCTTCCCCAGGCATCCACCCTTTCATAGCCTCGGGACGCAAGAAGACCTGCGCTCTATCAGTTAGAATCTCAACCCTTTCTAAACCTCCCTCCATCCCATTGCAGAGCCAGTGAGGTACATGGGAAAGATATGGATGAGTATGGACCTCTTTTGTTTCGTGGTTGGCATGGGAGTTATGGGGGATCCAGATGTTTCTCCCAACTTGGGAGATCATGTGAGAGAAGCCCAGAGTCTGCCAGCAAGCTTAAAATTTGTTTTGATTTTCAGAATTCTTTTTAGTTTTATTTTTAATTATTTATTTGAGAGAGAGAGAAAGAGGCAGATGGAGAGTGAATGCGTACTCCTGGGCCTCCAGCCAATGCGAGAGGAACTCCAGATGCACGCGCCACCATGTGCATGTGGCTTACTTGGGAACTGGGGAATCAAACCTGGGTTCTTAGACTTAGCAGACAAGCACCTTCACCACTAAGCCATCTCTCCAGCTCTGATTTTCACATTCTTCCTGTTCTCTTTCCTAGATGATGTCACTCTCAAATCGCTGTGCTCCCAAGGGACCATTTGAGCTGTGGAAGCTTTCAAGGTGCAGTCTGCAAAGGAGGGCCTGTGCAGGGTGGTTTCCACCAAAAAAAGTCATGACTAGCAAATTAAGGTAGTTGGTTGAAATTTGGGCCAAACCATTCCCGTTTGACAAAACTACCAATGCTTCCTCTAAAACAACATTGCTCTAAAGGCAAATACAATGAATGAGGTACAAATAGTACAAACCAATGTTAAAAGTGAAAGGCCCGAGATCCAAAGTAACGCCATGACAGGCTTCAGCTGCCTTGCAGGCCTCAGACTAAACTCAAGTCAGGTTCCCAGAATGTAAGTAAGAACAAAAAGTTACTGGAAAGACCATACTGATCCAAAATAACGGGCCAATTAGACAAAATATGCAGGTGTTTTACATTCCTGTGGCTTTGTAGTTTGCTAAACGTTCCTCAGCTGTTGCATAACCAATCAACTTGTAACAAGTAAATTCATGGTAAACGTCAACCAATCATATTAGAAATTTCCCTTCTCTTTGCTTAACCCAATAAAAGCTTCTCCCAAATGCAGCTCAAGGCTCTTGTACGAATCCTCTGTGTTGGTGAAGTCAAGAGTCCGAGCTTAAGCCACAAATAAAGCTCTTTGCTTTTGCATATGTGTCTGGACTCTTTGGTGATCTCTGGGGGGTGCTGTGAACTGGGCACTACAAAAGTTCTAGAGGAGCCCCAGTCCTCCGAGATGCTGCCATGGTATTGATCTAGTTCATTCATTTTGCTATAGCAAAATACTCCAGACTGGGTAATTTATAAATGTTAGAAATATATGCCTCACAGTTATGAAGGTAGGAAAGTTTAGGTCTTAAGGCACAGGCAAGTTCAGGTCTGGTGAGGGACCCACCACTATGTTCCCAAGATAGTACTTTGTCACTATATCCCCCAGAGGGGAAAAATGCTGTGTTCTCAAATGGTGGAAAATGGAAGAGCTCCTCTCATTTTCAAGCCCTTTTTTAAAAAAAATATCTTAAGCCAGGCATGGTGGCACACACCTTTAATCACAGCACTCGGGAGGCAGAGGTAGGAGGATCGCTATGAGTTCGAGGCCACCCTGAGACTACAGAGTGAGTTAGTTCCAGGTCAGCCTGAGCTAGAGTGAGACCCTGCCTCAAAAAAATTTATTTATTTGAGAAAGAGAAAGAGGAAGATACAGAGAAAGAGAGAGAATGACACTCCAGGGCCTCTAGCTACTGCAGGCGAACTCCAAATGCATGAGGGGGCTGGGGTATCGAACCTGGGTCCTTAGGCTTCCCAGGCAAGTGCCTTAGCTGCAAAGCCATCACTCCAGCCCCAGACCTTTTTAATTTTTATTTATTTGTTTTCAAGGAGAGAGAGAGAATGGGTATGCCAGGGTCTCAAGTCACTGCAGATGAACTCCAGATGTATATGCCACCTTGTGTATCTGGTTTTACATGGGCACTGAGAAATTAAACCCCGATCATTAGGCTTTGCAGGTACATACTTTAACCTCTGAGCCATCTCTCCAGTCCCTCAAGCGCTTTCTAAAAAGTATTAATCTTAGTCCTTAAGAAAAAAAAATTCCAAATTAATCTCCCAAAGTCCACACTTCCTAATGTTGTTGCATTAGAATTCAGTTTTGACCTGGATTTGGGTTGGGAAACTATCTCTCAAACCATAACAATCATTACAGTTTCCTCTTGGGGATTCATAAAGCAGAACATGTAATTCATGCATTGTAATTTGGGTGTGGAGTGGCCCCTTAGCCTCCTGTGTTTGTCATTAAGCTTCCTACTTCATTCTCAGCTGGTGGAGCTTGGGGAGGTGGAGCCTTGCTGGAAGAGGTGTGCTGCTAGGAGTAGACCTTGACATTCATTAGTCCAGCCCCACTGGGCATTGATAGCTATCTGACTCTTCGGTTTCCTCCGAGCTGATGTGACAAGATGTCATGCCCTACTGTCTACTTGTGCCAGCCTTTTGCCACCATGATGAAACTTCTCCCCAAAACATCTGATAGGTATTTGCAACAAGAAGGTAAGGCTATACTATAACAGAAACGTAAAACTATAACAGAAAGGAATCCTTTTGTGGTGAACGCAGGATTTTACAACTTTTTTTTAAACCACTGAGCTATTATTTTGTGTCACCTATTAATATCTCAGAAGACACTTTGGGAAGTGTATTGAGAAAAAAACAGGAGGCAATGAAGAAGCATAGAAGAGAGACATAAAAAAATATGTTTTTCTTCACCACAAGACTCATACGTTTTTAAAAATTAGGGCTGGAGAGATGGCTCAGCAGGTAGAGGTGCTTGCTGGAACAGGCTGATAGCCCAGGTTCAAACCCTCAGTAGCCACATAAAGCCAAATGCACAGAGTATTGCATACATCTGAAGTTCGTAGGGAGAATGGGCACACCAGGGCCTCTAGCCACTGCAAACGAACTCCAGATACATGCATCACCATGTGTGGCTTACGTGGGTCCTGAGGAATCAAACCTGGGTCCTTAGGCTTCACAGGCAAGTGTGCCTTAACTGCTAAGCCCTCTCTCTGGCCTTGGCTCTTACACTCCTCTCTGTCTCTGTCTCTTTGACGACAGCTGCTCTGTGAGCACAGCATCCTGGGAGTTTGTTGACTAAGCTTGCCACAGCTGCACACAGAGTTACAGTTCACAGCCTATGTAAGTTTGGCTATTTGGTCCACCTGCCATCAACCATAGATTCCTTCTTGGATAAAATGGGTTGTTCGTGGGTGGTCGTGAGCTGTTTGCCTCCTCGGAATCAGTACCTTGGCAGAACCAAGGGGTTTGTCCCATAAATCACAGTGAGCGTTCAGGGATGAAAAACACAAGACATGCAGCCTGTGCCTGCTAGCTATAATTCTTTCTCTCTCTCTCTCTCTCTCTCTCTCTCTCTCTCTCTGTCTGTGTGTGTGTGTGTGTGTGTGTGTATTTTTCTGTGAGTGTATCTCTCTCCTTCTTCCTCTCCCTCTCTCTTACCTACGGGATTAATTGGCCCTTCTGTTATTATTATTATTTATTCTGGGAGAGTTTTCCCTGTACTAAAACATCTGGCACAGCAGCCTCCCACCCTGGGGTTTCCTGGAAACACTTCAGGGAGGAGTTGGAACCTTGCTTAGAACAAGCCTGGGCCTGAAATGTTGTGAGCTATAATCTCTGCCCACGTCACACTGGCTCCCTTGTTTCCTTTGCAAAACATCACTGCCATCCATCCCACTGTTTTTCAATGAGAAGTGTTGGCAGCAAGCCCAGAGCCACCCCAGGCCCCTGTCTTGCCTGGCGAAGAGGGGATGTGGGCCTGGTCCTCCACCACCCTCCCACCACACCTCTTCTTGGTGCCCACCCCACTGCCCTGCCTGGTGAGAAGGGGATGCAGGCCTGGTCCACCTCACCTCTCCATGACACCCACTCTACTGCCCTGCCTGGCTTCCTGCAGGAGGTGAGGTCTGAGTGCAGAGCAGAGAGCAGTCTGGGTATGCAGATTTACAGCCCTGGGATTCCAACATGTAAATCTCTTTGAGCTCTCTGCATGGCATTAATGGAGCGACCCCCGAAAGGTCCATGGACAGTGTGTCCCAGGACCATGAGTGCCTCTCAAGATCCAAGAGTGCCCCCAATGGCCATGAGTTCCCCGCAAGGTCCATGAGTATCCCCCCAAGGTCCCATGAGTGCCCCCAAAGGTCTCTGAGTGTCCCCCCAATGTCCCATGTGGGCCCTCCCAAAGGTCCATGAATGCCCTCCTGTGGTGGTTTGATTAACATGTTCTGAATGCTAGGTTCCCAGCTGATGGAGATTTGGGAATTAATGCCTACTGCAGGTGGTGTGTTGCTGGGAGCAAGCTTATGGGTGTTATAGCCAGTTTCCCCTTGCCAGTGTTTGACACACTGTCCTGTTCTATTGTCCACCTTATGTTGACCAGGGGATGATGTCCACCCTCTGCTCATGCCATCATTTTCCCTGCCATAGTGGAGTGTCCCCTTGAGTCTGTAAGCCAAAATAAACCTCTTTTTCCCCAAGAGTAATGTTGGTACAGAGGAGTGGTGTCATTTGCTGCTAGACACCTGACTGAGGCTTTGGCCTTTTCTGGTTTTCAAGAGGAATGTGAAAGGATTTGAAACCTTGGCCTAAGAGACGCCTTGCAGTGCTGTAAGTACATCTTGATGGACTATTCTGGTCAGAGTTGAAAGACCTGAATGCAGTAAGAACTATGGACTGTGAGGTTTGGCTTGTGAGGAGGAGAAAGAGCTTTGCCTGGACTGGGCTAGAAGTAGTTTGTGTGAGAGACTGGCTGTTATGCCCATGTCCTGAGAATTTGTGCAGGGTTGCTTTGTGTCACTGGTGTGAGCAGAGGGCTATGGCACAGAAAGAAATGTTTAGGCTGAAGCTGCTGCCTATTCAGCTGCAATTGAGAGATTTACTACCATTGAGATTGGGACAACAGAAAGAATGCAGTCTTTTGAAGGGGCCTGAATGTTGAAGATGTGTCCTGTTCTTCAAAGGCTGCTTTATTCCCCCATGGATTAACAAATTGGCATTATGGAGTATAAAAAAAAAATGCAGGAAAGAGAGGGTCATTGAGTTTTCAATGCCATCTTGTGTTTTGGAAATGGCCATGGGCAGTGTGAAACAGGTTTGCTGGATACCTGCATGGAGGAGCCATTGAGGATGATCTGTGGATCACAGTGGAGACCCATTGGAGATGCCGGGACCACGAGATGGCTGCTAAGAAAGCTACCAGCCCTGGATGAAGTTTTCCAGGACTGTGAGTAGCCTAGCTGGAGGGGAGGAATTGGAACTCCAGAGACATGTTGCTAGTTAGAATTATCAGACTTGGAGATTTGTCACTGACAAGAGTTGTTGGACTTGGAGCTACAGAGCTTGATGTTTGCCCTGGTTGTTTTAAATCTTGTATTGGTTGAATATTTCTTTGCTATGCCCAATGCCATCTTTTGTAGTGTGAATGTTTATTCTGTGCCATTAGGGGGTTGTTGAGGACTTTTTGATATTATGGCTCAGTTAGAAGACCCTGAAGTATGGGGATGTTTGAACGTCATTGGTATTGATAAAACTATGGGGACTTTTAAAGTTGGATTGAATGCATGGCATTTTTCATGGATGGTTATCAGTTTATGGGGACCAGGGGCAGAATGTGGTGGTTTGATTCAGGTGTCCCCATAAACTTAGGTATTCTGAATGCCAGTCTCCCCAGCTGATGGCAATTGGAAATTAAAGCCTCCTGGAGGTGGTGTATTGTTGGGGGTGGGCTTTTGGGTGTTATAGCCAGTGTCCCCTCAAGTCTGTAAGCCAAAATAAGCCTTTTGTCCCCTCAAGTTGCTCTTGGTCAAGTGTTTTCTGACAGCAATGCAAACCTGACTGCAACACCTCCCAAGGTCCATGCCTGAAATGCTTGGTCTCTGGGGTGGTGCTATGAGAAGTGGAATCTTTGAGAGGTAAGGCCTAACAGGAGGTCACTGGGGCATGCTTTTAAAGGGGACTGTGAGACCCTATCCCCGTCTCTCCTTACTCGCTCTCCTCTTTTCACTTCCTAGACGTGAGGTTCTGCTCCAACCCACACTCCTGCCAATGATGTGTACCCCACCAGAACTTTCAGACAAGGCCAGTCCATTGTGGGCTGTAAACTCTACAACCGTGAGCCAAAATTTACCTCTTTCTCCTTGTTAGTTAATTAGCTTACATATTTTACTATAGTTAGAGAATGCTTTAAAAGTAGAGGAGACTGGCCAGTGAAGAGGCATGAATGAGAAACCTGATACTGCCAAAGGCTGGGAATCAGTTCCCCTGGGTCCTTGAGATCAGGCAGCGCATAGCTCAGACTGGATTTCTAGGAGAGGAGGAAGCTCCAAGATTTACTGGCTGAGTGTGATGGCTTCTGAGATTAATTTCCCAATCCTTCAAGTTGGTCTCCAAGAAAAGGTACCAACCGGAGACCATTCCCAAGCAAAGAGTACAGGAAGCCATTAAGCCTGCTGGAGGTGTCTGTGGGTAATCTCCAGGGACGTTAAAACTCCCGAGATATGTAATGACAGGTGATACGCTTCCTCTAACCATGTCCCATGGGTAGATGTGTTTTCAAATATCGATTTCAGAATTTTTCTTAATGTCCTACAAATCCTTTCAACCATCCTTAAACTGACACAGTTACACAAATGAGCCTCTAGGATGTCTTTGAACAGAAGGTCCCAGATATGAAACAAAGCCTTTCTCGGTGGCATGAGTCTGTTCTCCCTAGAACCCTAATCTAGGATCCATGAAGCCCTCAACAGAGACTCTGGACCCTGGGAGGAGGTCAGGTGTCACCAGTTTTCCATGGACACCAAGCGGGAAACCGAACAGCCTACTTTACAGTGCTTTGAAGTTTGGATGAAAGAAAGGCCCAGCAGGGGAGATCCACACCCTTCCCCTAAGAAGCTGGGGGTGGGGACAGGGAACGAGCTCAGCAAGGACTGGGATCAACTGGATTCTGGTGAGAATATGAGTCCTGGGGGGGCAGTGGGGGGGAGTGCTCTCCACCCACCCATCCAGGCCTGCCTGTTTTCAAAGCCCTGGACAGAATGGGTGAACTTTAAACAACAGACGCCTATCAGGGGAAACTTTCCTGGAACTGAGCCATGGAAAATTTCACCAAATGAGCAGCTGATATTTTGATCCATGGTGCCCCCCACACCCCCACCCCTCTCAGGCACTCAGAACCTCTATCTTTAGCTGATATCCTGATGCAGTGATCTTTGCCAACAAAGGGAAATTTTCCATAGACATCGGAGCCTCTGCTGCATGATTCTGCACCGAAGGCTCCGACCAGGAAGGAACATCTTCACTCTTGGGCCGCAGCCTATGTTAGGGATCAGTTGTTAAACAGACATGACAGGACATGGGGTGTGTACAACCTTCACTTTAGAAGCAAACATACAAACAGCTACCTTGGGTGATGGTAAAAGGGTCACGAGATAGACAACTCAAAAGACAGTAGTTCTGTGCTGTGGTTGACTCTGTGAGTAATGTTGTGGCCTAATGTTGCTGTATCTAGACCTGAAAGCCTATAACTCCATCAGGGTTGGCAAATAAAGCCATCTTTTAGAGCATTGAATAGAGCCTCGGTAAATAAAACAGTGTCTTGGCCCCCAGAAGAGTGTGTTGTATGTGGTAGGTATTCAGGGTTTAGTGACTCAATGAATGAGTGAACTATGGTAAACATGTCATAGCTTCTGACTTCGATGCCCATAGCAGACATGGCTAATTGACTTTGTTGTTGTTGTTTTATATATATATATATGTTTAAAGTCCATGGAGTAGACTCTTTCAAACATGATGCTCTATGTAGGCATGCCCAATCTTGTAGAGTCCAGATGTGAGATGATATCTTATTGCCATACCTGGGTCATTTCTAGAAATTTTTTTACATTCAACCTTTCTTACAAAAAAAAAAAAAACATTGAAATGTAGATTAATAGAAACGCAGAAATGATAAATATTTTGGTCTCATTTGTCTGTAAAAGAATGTAGATTTTTAGGGCTGGAGGGATGGCTTAGCAGTTAGGACATTTGCCTGCAAAGCCAAAGGACCCAGGTTCAATTCCCCAGGACCCACATTAGCCAGATGTACAAGGGAGCGCACACAACTGGAGTTTGTTTGCGTGGCTGGAGACCCTGGTGTGCCCATTCTCTCTCCCTCTCTCTCTCTTTCTCTCCCTCATTCTCTGTCAAATAAATAAATAAAAATATTTTTTAAAAAGAATATAGATTTTTATTATCCTAACTGGGAAAGAAAATACATTTGGTCAGTGAAAACCCCACAAGGTGAGGTTACTTAGAGATCTTGCGTAAATCTATACATCTACATCCCCTTTGGATGCCATCCAGCTTCTTACCTCAAGTATATAGAAGAAAACCAGTTCCAGACATTGTCCCATCCCAGCAACTGGTCACTTCTGATCAGTAATTCTAGAAGGGTCCCATATCTCATCCCAGGGCCAGGCCCTCCCACCACATACTAAGTACTAAGGACTACACCCAAAGGAAGGAAAAGTCAGCTGAAGACAACAGAAAGTAAGAGAGGAGAAGGAATTTTCAATACACGAACCTTCTATATTTTCAGCCTCAGTGACCGAGTTGTCTGGAAATAGTTGGTTGCACTAATCCGTGATCCTTTGTGTTAAGCCCGAGAGACTTTTTCTTGAGGCCCACATATTAAAGCTCGCCAAATGGCTTTTGGAACATCATCAAAGAAACCGGACTGTATGAAGTTGCCTGTCTTCATGTTTGAATTCAAGAGCTGTTGACCATCTTGATCCCAGCTGACAAGTCCTGCTTTTCTACATAGTGCCCAGGTAGGTAAGCCTTGCCCGCGATCCTTCTCTTCCCCATCTCTTCACATCAGTTCCATGCCCTCGCCTGGTGACACACCTAAGTCTTTGTCAACTGCCACGTGTTGAGTTAGCTTCTTCTCTGTACAATGAAAAGAAACGAAGTGGGTCACTGGCCCACTTACTACATGTGCAAAGCAGAGAGGCACAGATGTTCCCTTTGGCCAGAAAGTCAGCTTTCAACATATGCATGTTGTTCATTGTCTTCCAGACATGACTCTCGGGGAATAAATCTTCCAGAAATCTCTGCTCATGAAAACAAATGGATGACGTTTGAATTCCTCCCAAGTAGCTTTAGATACAGGTGGGGGGAGAAGAATATATTTTATTTGCTCTGATAATTGCTGAGAACCTTAACTTGTACTCATGCAGGCTTCAATCAAAATCCTGAGGGGGGCTAGAGAGATGGCTTAGCAGTTGAGGCACTTGCCTGCAAAGCCAAAGGATCCAGGTTCGATTCCCCAGGACCCACATAAGCCAGATGCACAAGGTGGTGTATGCATCTGGAGTTCATTTGCAGTGGCTGAAGGTCCTGTTGCACCCATTCTCTCTTTCTCTACCTGCCTCTCTTTCTCAAATACATAAATTTTTTTAAAGGGGGGAAAAATCCCTACAGCGCTTAATTAGTAGATGAATGGATTTAACAGGAGCCTAGTGATGAAGAATCAGAGAAGCAGGTATGGAAGGAAGGGCTGGGGACTGTCAGAGAGCAGCTCTAACACCCTCAACACTTGTCCTACTGGGTTTCATTTCCCAGATCTGCAAAAACAAACAAACAAAAAACCCTACCCTAAAGCTGGGTGTGGTGGTGCACGCTTTTAATCCCAGCACTCAGGAGGCAGAGGTAGGAGGATCGCCATGAGTTCTAGGCCAGCCTGAGACTGCATAGTGAATTCCAGGTCAGCCTGAGCTAGAGTGAGACCCTACCTGGAAAAACAAAAAAGCAAAACAAACAAACAAAAATACCTAGCCTAGACTACTATCCTGGACGTGGTGATTTCAGCCTGTAATTCCAGCAGTCAGGGGGCTAAAACAGGAGGATCAAAAGTTCAAAGCCAGAGAAGAGGAGACAGAAGGGAGGGAAATTTGATTTCTCCAGCTGGGGAGAAACACAGTGTAATTTTATCCCATCAACTTAACACAGTTCCGTTCTTTCTTAACTAACATGAAAGGTCCCCCTGAAAGAAACATGCTAATGTGCCTAACTTAAGTAAAGATAACAAAGAAAATTGTTGGCGAGCACTATTTTGACCACAAAATTTTGCCTATCAGTGACACACAGGGCTCCCCGCCACCAAAGATTTTGTTTTCTCCCCTTCAAACAGAATTATTCTTGGTAAGTGAGGGCCCAGCCAGACACTCTGAAGTAATGTAAGACTCCTGACAGTGGCAATGAGTGGAGGTCTTCAGTTAGTGCTCTCCCAGTCTAAGAATCACACCCCCCGGAAATGGAGGCCGCAGAGGAGTGTGAGCGGAGTGGATGAGCTTACAAAGCAGATCTTCCTTCTCTACTCACTTGCTCTTTGCTCAGTTTGCTTTTTACTTACTTGCTGGCTGGGTTTTGATGACAAGAAAATGTGACACTAAACACTGAACATAATAGAACCTGGATCCTCAGACAACTCCTTAAAGTAGAACTTCCCCATTTTCAGCCAATCAGAAGATAGTCCTGTTTGCTAGGAAGACACACATTGTGTGATGTCACTGGAGTTTGCAATAGCAGCTAGGTTGCTCACCAACCCATGCCCTTGACCAGGAGGTACACGCCCTATCACCATTCTCATAGCACACAGCTCCCTGCCGCTCCTGCATCCATCCTACAGTCTCAGAACAGAGCCAGCATTTAAGATCATGTCCATTATCATCTTGACCAATCTTTGCTGTTGTTGTTTCCAGGAATATACTCCATGTGGACTCTGCCACCCAAATGGAGCTGGGTTCACCCTCTGTGGGAATAGGGGCTTCAGCAGTCTGGGTTTTCACAGCTTCCGTTTGGAAGTGGCTGACTTACCAAACGCCTTTGTCCTCTTCCTTAGCACACAATCTGTAATCCTTAGGCCCTGTTATGTGATCCTGACCCTGTTTGATATCCACACACTTAGTTTCTCCAGGCTACGAGTAATAGTGTCTGAGACTTTCTGAATGGCCTGAATATGCTAGCTCCGATACCACGTCACTCATGGCCAAAAAATGAGCTCCAGCGCAGGCTTGGTCGGGGCTCTGAAGCACCTCTTCCCGCTTTCTAAGAAAACCCTGTGTAGATTCCCAGCTCTAGCTGAGAGCTGATAATTGTGTACTGAGATCTCAGGAGACAGAAATCCCATCAGGGGTGCCATGCTGTGGAAATTCCTACGAGGAAACTCCTTCCTTCCAGCACAGTCTGGAAGATGCCTACAAGCTCTGCTGAGCAGCCACAGGGTCATTATCTTTCAGACGCAGTGAGTGAGCCGCTGGGGCCCAGCTGCCTTGAGAGAACTGGTTTTGTGCCTCTCTTTCCAGCTCCATGTTTGCTCAGTGCTCTCACATTGATGGCTTGAAATCAGCTGGGGTGCAAGTATTGACACTGCAGAAGTTGTCACATACGAACAATCCCGGCCCTTAAATACCAGGGTATTGGTTCTGATGTTTTAGCAGCACACTGGTATGAAAGGGAAGGCTGCTGAGTGGCCTGGGACGGGGAGGAGTGAATGGGTTCTAGGTGGCTGTCTCAATGGAGACAGCACTGAGCTCCAAAGCTGTGACAAGCCCCGTTAGGTACACTCAGTGACATTATAGGGCTATGTTCTAGAGTTGACAAGAAAGAAGACCAGGGGCTTTCCATGGGGATGCATGGGCTCAACAAAGTTGATCTGGGTGGTTAAGGAGCTTGCCTGCAAAGCCTAAGGACCTCGGTTCGATACCCCAGGACCCACTTAAGCCAGATGCACAAGGTGGCACATGCGTCTGGAGTTCGTTTGCAGTGGCTGGAAACCCAGGTGCTCCCATTCTCTCTTCCTCTGCCTCTTTCCCTGTCTCAAATGAGTAAATAAAAAATAAAATAAAATTTTAAAAAGTTGATCTGCTGTAGTAAAATGAGCTCCTGGAACTAGTGTGCTAGTTTGGATGCCATGAAATGGATCCTCACTCAATAATCGGGTTCTAACATCTACTTTGTCAGTGACCTTACCTTTCAGGTTTTCTAGCGGAGGAGGAAGAACGAAAGAGGATTAAGCTCATTGTCAGCCTGTGCGTGGATGAGTCTTGTACAGGGGCCAGTACAGCTGTCCTTCCACACAGCCTTGTTTTAGCATCAGTCTACCCAGTTTTTACAAGACAGCCACTTTAACCAAGCAATGGAGCCAAGTGTCTACTCAATTTTTAAAAGGTGTTAATAAGGCCCCATCAGGTCAGGAGAGAAACTTGCATAGGATCACATGTTGGCAAGAAGTCTGGAGATAGACCTAAGGGTCTGACTCTAACTTCTAAACCATTTGCATCACACCACATGGTCAGCAAACTCTGCTTGATTTTGTCTGGAAAACTGCAAAGAATCAGCCACACTCACCTTCTGGGAGAATAATTCCAAAAAAAAAAAAAACTTTGGAAAAAGTCTAATTGAAATACAACTTATGTCACATAAGGCTGGGATATAGTTCAATGGTAAAATACTTACCTAGCATGCATGAAATCCAGGGTTCAATCCCCAGCACTGGGGGGTGTAAATCACCCTTTGACAGGTTACAATTTGGTGATGTTAAGGCTCAGGACATGTCACCCCAAAATGTGGCACTTTAGAAACTAAGAAAATTACAAAAGCCAAAACGATAGGCTCAAATCATCTCCTACCTTTCTGTGTGAGAGCAACCCATAAGAGAATTCTCTTGAGCTAAGGAGATGGCTCAGTGGTTAAAGTCACTTGCTTGCCAAGTCTGCAGGTCCAGGATGCATTCCCCAGAACCCACATAAAGCCAGATGCACAAAGTGATGCATGCATCTCAAAATCATTTGCAGCAGCAAGAGGCTCTGGCGTACCCATACCTTCTGTCCTTTCCCTCTTTCATAAATATACCAAAAAATACTCTCTGTCCTCTCCTCTTATTCCTCTTAAAGTTGGTCATCAGACTGTGTTGGAGTCCTAGGGGTTCAGGAGAGTCCTTGAACCCTAATCCCTAAGCCCATGTCTCATTTTAATCAAATAATTGAATAAAACAAGAGTGAGAAGGATAATTATTGAGTTATTATATTTATCTAGGGAAGTACAGAACCAAGGAAAGACACCCATGTGGCTTGAGAGCACATGTGGTGGGCCTGGAAAAAAACCTTAGCGGGGACAGAAAAGAAAGTACAAAGAGCTCCCGTCATGTGGAGAAAGAGCCCATGTGGAAAGTAAAGGGCTAGGGGGCCAAACCAAGGACAAACTCACCAGCAGCTGGAGGCTCCTGAGTCATTAGGCGGCTCAGAGAGGGCTTGTCTTCCCCTGGAAAACACACTTATGACCTTATGGTGATGGGCCCTGCCTTCTGGCTCAGGAGAACAACAGTGAGGGGTGATTAGTCTGGGCTAGGGGCCATCTCAGGTAGAGGCTAGCCATGACACCAAGTTCTGGGGGCTGAACTTGACCAAGTACAATGTCAGGATTAGGAAAGGAGACCTCCAGGAGGGTCCCAGATTGTTTATAGAAAAACAGATCTCCTTTAGGCAAAAGATAAGAATCCAGATCAGCCTTTGATCTCTAGCAAGTACAGACTGCAAGGAGAGGCCCAAAGACACTCTCATTCCTTACCTTCAGGGGCTCCAGTCACCCGAACTGCTGAAAGAGCCACCTGACTCCCTCTCAAGACTCTCCTGGGACAAGTGACCTGCTATCTGCTCAGAGGAAAGGCTTGAAGGAGAGAGACACCACAAGAAAAATCTGACCAGGGCTTGCTAGATTCTTCCCGCTCTATGGTGGCTGCATCATACCCACTTTTCTCCCATCATGCTCCACAACACTTCTATTTTGTGTGATTTTTAAAAATGTTTTATTTATTTGAGAGAGAAAGAGGCAGACAGAGAAGGAATGTGGACGAGCCTCCTGCCACTGCAAATGAACTCCAGGCATGTGCACCACTTTGTGCATCTGGCTTAATGTGGGTACTGGGGAACTGAACCCAGGCCATCAAACTTTGAAAGCAAGTTCCTTTAAGGGCTGAGCCATCTCTCCACCCACCCCACTTTCATTCTTCACCAAACACAAGCATACAAATAACTTTCCTTGACACTTTGGGTTTTCATTCCCAAAGGCTCCAGTGTCATGTAAAACTTTAGAGAAATGTTTTGTGCTTTTCTTTTGTAATAAGGATGTCATGAACCTTGCAACAGGTGAGAAAAACATATGACTTTTTACCCCCTACAGTGGGTACATCCACAGAGTTGTACACTCTGTCTTCCACTATCAAATTCCGGAATACTTTTATCGCCCCTACAAAGAAACCCATTCCCATGCATATTCACTTCCTATTGCCTCCTCCCCGTTGTTCCCAGCAACCACTAATCTGTCTCTGTGGATTTGCCGATTCTGGACATTCTCTGTAAGTGGAATCACATGCGATGTGGCCTGTTGTGTCTGACTTCTCTCACGTAGCACAATATTGACATATCTATTGTAAAGTTCATGGAGTTCTACAGATGAAATCTACTAAGTCAAAAGACAAACATATGCAGTTTTATTTAAATATCATGAGCAACAGAAGCAAGACTTGGAATGCTAAGTGCCAGCATAAGGTGTTTTCAAATTCAATTTTACTTTTACTGTGGGCCTTTTATATACTAGATATAAAATACACAAAACCCTTGACCTCAGGGAATGCACATTATGGTACAGAAAAAAACAAAAACAGAAAGGAACAGTTAACAAAAGCATATAGTTTTAAATGTCTGTGGGGGAGAAAGAGCAGGCCTGTGAGATCTGAAAGACACTGAAGCGCTCTCCCTCTCTCTCTCTCTTCCCCAGCAGGAGTCACTGGGACCCCATACCATAGCCCACCTCTGGAGGTTACTGGGCTTCTTTCCCACCATGGACTGGACCAGCAAGCAGCAACCCCCAGTCCTTCTGAATAATGTTCACCTTCTTCCCAAATTAGGCCTCCTTTCTCTCAGAAATCCTGCACCCAGGGGCTGGGGAAATGGCTCAGTAGCTAAAGGCACTAGTTTACAAAGCCTGTCAGCCTGGGGCTCAATTCCCCAGCACCCATATAAAGCTGAACACAAAAGGTGATGCATGGGGCTGGAGTTCATTTGCAGCTATAAGAGACCTTGACATCTCACCTACACATGCGCACACACACACACACACACACACACGCGCACACACACGATTTAAATTTTTTGAAAGAAAGAAATCCTAAGCTGAGAGGAGAAGCAAGTTGCTTCTCCTCCCCTCTCCAATCCATGGCCTCAACCAAGCTGCTCCTGGGGAAGACATGAACAAGAATCTGCTCCACTAGATAGGCACCAATGACAGACCAAAGGAATGCATCCATCAAGGGCCAGCTTTTTTTTTTTTTTTTTTTGGTTTTTCGAGGTAGGGTCTCTCTAGCTCAGGCTAACCTGGAATTCACTATGTAGTCTCAGGGTGGCCTTGAACTCATGGCGATCCTCCTACCTCTGCCTCCCGAGTGGTAGGATTAAAGGCGTGCGCCATCACGCCCAGCATCAAGGACCAGCTTGATGAGCCAATGAGCTTATTGGGCTAGTTTACAAGGGCAAACATAGGTAATGAGATTGGGGGGGGGGTAGAGTTAGGGTGCCGACCCCTGAAGGTGAAAAGTGCAGGAAAGTTTGTACTTGCTAGAAATCAAAGATGATCTGACTTATCTTTCCTAGACCTGTTTTTTGATAAACAACCAGGACCTCTTGTGGGAGGGAGGGCTTTCATATGATTTAAACATTGTGGTTGGTCAAATTCAGCCCCAGGAACTTGGTGCCAGGGCTAACCTCTTCCTGAGACAGCCCCTAGCCCTAACCAAGCAGCTGACCCTCTGGTTCACCTGAGCAGGAAGACAGCCCACCCCCACAAGGTCATAAACACCTTTGCAAAGGGAAGGCAGGCTCTCTGACCACTTGGGAACTTCCAGCTGCGGGTGAGTGTTTCCTTGGCTGGGCCTGGACTGGTTTGGCCCTTGCCCAGGCCCAACCTGGAGGACCCTCTTCTGATGGGAGGAGCTCCTTGAACTTTCTTTTCTCTCTTCTTTCCACACTTCTTTCCCCAGGTCCTCCACGTGGGATCTCTCTCTAGCCACGTGAGTGCCTTTCCTTGGGTCTACTCCCTCAATAAACATAATAATTTAATAACTATCCTTCTCACTTTTCCTTTTTATTCAATACTTTGACTAAAATTAGAAACAAACCTAGGGTTTGGGGTACAAGGGCTTTCCTGGACCCCTAGCACCCCGTTACAATAAGGGCTTACTTGCAAGAGCATGGGAAACCCCAAAGCAACCTGCATCACCAAAAAGTCTCCCCCAGCATGTCTAATGATTTCCCTGTAGCTGAATAAATGGAGTCCTCCCTCCCCCGCCTTCAATTAACCTTCCACACACTATACACTGTAACACATCCCCAAGACGTAAGACCATATGCAGCCAGAGCACAGTTACACGCAGCTGGCAGGGAGGTGCAGAAGGGAATGGCTGTGATCTCAGGTTAAGGGTCTGATAACCCTCCCCACTCTCTCCTTCTACGAGGGAACATCACCAAGCCCAGTCTTGAGAGTCTTTTTGTTTTTAAAAAATATTTTATTTATTGATAGAGAGAAAGAGGAAGAGAGAGGGAGAGAATGGGCGTGCCAGGGCCTCCAGCCACTGCCAACAAACTCCAGAAGCATGTGCCCCCTTGTGCATCTGGCTAACGTGGATCCTGGAGAATCAAACCAGGATCCTTTGGCTTTGCAGCCAAACACCTTAACCACTAAGCCATCCCTCCAGCCCCTGAGAGTCTTTTTCTATCAGGCATATCTACTCTGATGACGATAGTAATGGTTGTTATGCTTGGAGGACAGAATTCTACAACACAAGGTCAGAAGTGCTCTCCTCCACCCTCCTTCATCGCACCCTGGGGCTGCACCCTCACAGCCATACAGAGAGAACAGTAATCTGGCCAAATGTTTGAAGGTCTTGGTCTGAAATTTCCTGGAGCCTGGGGAAGTTTCCCCTAGCCTCACATCCTGCCCTTTCACAAATTGCTGTCTGCCTCAGCTCCCCTTGGGCTGCTGAACATTTTTTTAACCCTGCATTGATTCTTCTACCTAGAAACATTCCAGTGTTTGTTTCCTCACAGCTCACTGCTATCTCAAACACCAGTAAGAGTTCCTATGGTATAACAATACACATTTGTGTATGGATGGTACCTATCAAAATCCTAATTTATATACATAAATAAAAAATATATGTTTAATCATGGCTTGTTAGTAGCATTTTATATTTTTTAATTATATTAATACATGTCAAATATTTGGGGCCAGTTAAAAAATTAAAAATATTTTAAAAGTGGATTTATATATAGACTAATTACTAAAATCTTGTTTATGTTTTTGTTCTGGGTTTTAGTCATAATTTTTCTTGAAGCAAGCCCAACAGACTGGCCTTTTTGTGTGTGTGAGAAAGCAAGAGAGAGAGAAGGAGAAAACTGGTGCACCATGGCCTCTAGCCACTGTAATCGAACTCCAGATGCATGCTCCACCCTGTGCACATGTGCAACCTTGCATTGCATGCATCACCTTGTGTGTCTGGCTTACATAGGACCTGGAGAGTAGAAAATGGGTCCTTAGGCTTCACAGGCAAGTGCCTTAACCGCTAAGCCATTTCTCCAGCCTGTCATAATTTTTTAAAATTTATTTATTTTAGAGAGAGAGAGTATGGGCATGCCAGGGTACCCTGTCACTGCAAATAAATAGCATGTGCTATTTTGTGTATCTGGCCTTACATGGTGTGGTGGTTTGATTCAGGTGTCCCCCATAAACTTGTGTGTGCTTAACACTAGGTCCCCAGCTGGTAGCAATTTGGGAATGGGAGCTTCCTGGAGGTGATATATTGTTGGGGCAGACTTATGGGTATTATAGCTAGCTTCCCCTTGCCAGTGCTTGACACACTGTCCTGTTGCTGTTGTCCACCTGATGTTGGCCAGGAGGTGATGTCCACCCTCTGCTCATGCCATCATTTCCCCCTGCCATCATGGAGCTTCCCTTTGAGTCTGTAAGCCAAAATAAACCCTTTACTCCCACAGGCTGCTTTTGGTTGGGTGTTTTCTGCCAGCAACACGAAGCTGATTACAACAAATTGGTACTGGGGAATGCAACCCAGGCTGCCAGGCTTTCTAAGAAAGCACCTTTAACCAATGAGCCATCTCCCCAAGTGTTGTCATAATTTTTATTTTGGGGTTCTTTTCTTACCTGAATATTCTAGACTTTAGTTGACAGACATATGGCTTCATGATGAAAAACATTTAAATATATACTAAAATGTACATATTATTAAAAAGAAAAGTAGAGCTGGGTGTGGTGGCACATGTCTTTAATCCCAGCCCTTGGAACACCAAAGTAGGAGGATGACTGTGAGTTTGAGGCCATCCTGAGACTAGTGAATTCCAGATCAGTCTACAGGCTACAGCAAGACCCTGCCTTGAAAAAAAAATAGAAAAGACAGATGAAACAAAGAAAACTTATCCTGTATAGCAGGGAGTCTGTAAGAGCTCACTGGTGCTTGTCTCCCTGTATGCTGCCCTGTCAGTCTCTCCCCTGGATGTGGGCTGCAGTCAGTGGTTCACATCTAATGAATAGAATACAGAGAAGCTGGGATGTCACTTCAAAGCTTAGGTGTCAGGAAAGAGTTGGCACAAGCCTGGGCCTGCTATGGGCAGCCCCTCAACTGGTGTTAGGGAGCTTGGGTTTTATGAATAAAACTTCCCACCATCCCCTGATAAGAAGGGTTCTTTGAGCCTAAACTGTTTGGAACACGCTAGGCTCAGGGTTGCTATGTGAGCAGCCCATAACAAAACCCTGATAAATGAGTCATAAGTGGGGCCACCAGCAGACCCCATTTCATTCATGCCTCAACTCACTGCTGGGTGGAGTCAGTCTATCCTGTGTGACTCCACTGGGAGAGGACATGTGGTGGTCTGAATCGGTTGCCCCCTATAAACTCATGTGTTTTGTATACTTGGTCCCCAGCTGGTGGCAGTTTGGAATGTGGAGCCTTGCTGAAAGAGGTGTGTTGTTGGGGGTAGGCTTAGGGGTGTTATAGCCAGCCCTCCTTTGCTAAAATTTGGCTCACTCTCCTGTTGCTATTTTCCCCTTGTGGTGGTAGAAATGATGTCCAGCTTCTACTCATGTCATGCTTTCTCCTGCCATCATGAAGTTTCCCCTAGAGACTGTAAGTCACAATAAACCCTTTCCTCCCATCAGCTGCTTTTGGTTGGGCGTTTTTTTTGTTTGTTTGTTTGTTTGTTTTGTTTTGTTTTTTGGTTTTTTGCCAGCAACGGGAAGGAAACTGCAACAGGACTCTTGAAAGCTTGTTCCTGGCTGTCTTGGGACTTCATGTACTTTTCCCCTTTTTGTTTCATCCCTCTGCAGTTATAAATCCTATCCCTGGATGTGGCAGCACACTGAGACATGTGAATCCTAACAGATGATCAGAACACCAGGTAGGTCTTGGGACCCCCAGCACATTAGGCTACAAAAAGCCTATCCCATTCCCCTTCCTTATGTCTCACTAACTGCCAGCAGCCAGCACCTACCTTATTTATTTATTGAGAACTTGCTATATAGCCCAAGATGGCCTTGAACTCCTGTTCTTCCAGTCTCTGCATTTAGAGTGCTAGGATTACAGGTATGTACCACCATGCTCCATCCCTTGAATGAGAATATAAATACATCTTTCCCAGTTAGTTTAGGGCTCACTAAGACCCAGCTGTCATGTTGACCACAGCCTTGTGAGAGACTCTGAGCCAGAGGACCCCCAAAACCACACCCAGATTCCTGACAGCAGAAACTATGAAGTAGTAAATGTGTCTTCTTTTTAAGCTGCCGAGAAGCTTTAAGAGAATCTGTCAGGATCAGGTAACTGCTACAACCTTTACCTAGAGAGTCTCAGGTTATCTGTCCAAAGGTGTTTTGTTTTATTTTTTTCTACATCCATGTATAAGTAGAAAGTTCTAGTGGACACAGAATTCCTTCTGCATTGCTGTTACTATTAATGCTATCTGTGAGAACTCAAAGGCACAGGACAAAGATATAGTCTTTCCTTTGTTACAAGCAGTTTTTGCATTTCAGAATAACTGGTATTTCCTTCCAGGACAAGGAAGAGGTGGAGAGGAAGCCTGTCTCTCAGGGCTGTTTAGTCACCCAAACATAAACCCCCATTCTGAAATAGAAGTGTTTCAGCAGTAAATTCAGTGAATCCACCCAATAATGTAAATGTTATTCTCCTCAGTGTGGGTAGAATTAATTTCTGTGGATTATATTTCCTTTTAGGAAAGCTGTTTTTCCCTCTTCAGGATCTCAGAAGGATTGATGAACAGTGCTCCTGGGAGGCCAGATAAGCTTAAGGACACTTAGCAAGAAAGTAATGTTTGCCCATGCAAAATGATGTTGAGGACTGGAGAGGTGGTTTGGTGGATCAAAGCATTTGCTGCATACATGAACGCATAAATTTGAATCCGCAGAACCCATGTAAAAGCCAGACACACTGAAAAGCATCTATAATCCTAGCCTTCTTCCTATGGCAAGATGGGAGGAGGAGACAGGAGAATCCCTAGACAAGAAACCCTGCTTGAAAGTGGACAGGGCCAGAGAGATAGCTTAGTGGTTAAGGTGCTTGCCTGCAAAGCCTGAAGATCCAGGTTCAATTTCCCAGAACCCATGTAAGCCAGATGGACAAGGTGGTGCATATGTCTAGAGTCCTTTTACAGTGGCTAGAAGCCCTGGCATGCCCATTCTCTCTCTTTCTCTCCCCCTCCCCGCCTCTTTCTCAAATAAATTAATTAATAATTTTAAAAAAGGTGGGGCTGGAGAAATGGCTTAGCAGTTAAGGCATTTGCCTGTGAAGCCAAAGGATCCCAGATCAATTCTCCAGGACCCACATAAGCCAGATGCACAAGGGGCACATGCATCTGGAGTTCATTTGCAATGGCTGGAGGCCATGGCATGCCCATTCGCTCTCTGTCTGCCTCTCTTCTCTCTCTCTCTCTTTCTGCTTATAAATAAATAAAAATTAAACAAAAATTTTTTTAAAAAGGTAGACAGCAAGAAGTAATACACAGAGTTGTCCTCAGATATCTACATGGGCAGGTGGCAAGGCACACTCACACACATGAACATATACAAACTATATATATTGCTGAAGGATAAAGAAAGAAATAGTCAGTAGAGGACCCAATATGTGAGGTGGACCCAAATGTATTTAGTAACCAAATTGAAGTTTCTCTTTCTTGGGTTTGCAGTTCCCCCATGTCATTCCCAAACACTCAGACAAGTTGAATTAAGCACCACAGCTCAATCCTACCTGGGTGTGGGGCATTAAGGGAACCAGTTGTTTATGTTTCAACAAAAGTTACATGAGAGAGATATGAGCCTGGAGAAGCTGGCTTTCTGAAACAAGAGGTGACATGTGAAGGAATGAAAGATCAGGCAAGGAGATGAGAGTCAGAGGAGGGCAATCTTCTAGAAGAAAGAGCTTTTTGTAATCACACTAAGAAAGAGAGAGAGCCCCAGGATGCGAATATTAAAAACAAGTGTAGCTCCTGCCCCAGAGGAAGCCAGGAAATCCAAGTTGTCCTCTTGATTCTGATAAGCAATTGCAATGCAGCTCAACATGCCATGTGTAGCTTGATTGATTCATTCAGCAACATACACTCCTTTTAAAAAATTATTTCATGGGCTGGGGCAATGGCTCAATTGTTAAAAGGTGCTTTGTTTGTATAGCCTGCTGGCCTGGGTTTGATTGCCCAGTACCTCCGTAAAGCCAGATGCACAAAGTGGCACAATCATCTGGAGTTCATTTGCAATAGCAAGAGGCCCTGGGTGCCCATTCTCTTTCTCTTTCTCTCTGCCTTTCTCTCTCTCTCTCTCTCTTTACTTGCAAATAAATGAGATATTTTTTTAAAAAATAAAAAAGTATTTATTTAGGAAAGAAAAAGACATTATGTGCACTCCGGGGCCTCTTTCCATTTCAAACAAACTCTAGATGCGTGTGCCACTTCATGCATCTGGCTTTAAGTATACACTCGGGAATCAAATCTGGGACAAGCTTTGTACACAAGAACCTCTAATGGCTGAGCCATCTCCCCACTCCACATTAGATACCTTGTAAGCACAAATTGTAGTGACTGCCACAAATTCCACAAATGGGAAAACTATCACTTATTTTACCAATTTCCTCTTATTACTCATTCAAGTCATTTTCCAGATTTGTGCCACTCTTACACACAGTGAGGTAATGAACATCCTTGTAGCTAAATCTCTCTCCAAAATCATGGCTATCTTCAGACACAAGCAAGAAGTGTAATTGCTTGATCAAAGGATATGCACATTTTTATGAGTGTTTGATGCATTTTCAGATTCCTGTAACAAGGGCCAACTTTACCCCACCATTTAGCCAAAATTTATCTTTTTATATGCTATGCATGCATATTCTATACTTACTTGAATATACTGTAAGAAACATATGATTGAAATTTCCTTTTTTTTTTTTTTTTTTTTTTTTTTTGCCTGGTTCTGCATAAATGACAAAGGTCATTCTAGGGAATGCTCAGAACTAATGAAGCAAGCAAACAGGAAAGCCACACACCTGGAAGTTTCTTGGGACATACCCCTCCCCTCCATAGCCATTTTTAAAGGTGACTCTACATGCAGGCTCTGTTGACTATAACAGCTCTTTTACATTGAACATTTACAATTTATTCATACTCGTTTTTTTTTTTAAAGTATTTCCTTTGCCAAAAAAGTATGCTAAAAATGGATAAAACATAAGTTTTGGAGAGCTAGAGAAAGAAAATGCTTTCCTAGCTACGGAAGTAGCTACTGCTATTGATAAGTAGGAAAAGATTGTTTGTAAAAATCAGTTTTTTTTTTTTTTTTTTGTAGCAACAAGCTAGAACAGAAAATCTTCTATTTTTATCTCATTGTCTCATCAGAGATTGTGTCCTCTGTTCTTGGCTATGTCCAGGCACTGTAAAAACTCCCCTAATAAGCAATTCCAGAGAGAAAAAGAGAGAAATTCCAGATAAGAAGCAATGTAGGAGCTGTTGGATGTTTATCACTTCCTCAATTACTAATGATCCTTATTTTCTGTACAGAAAATGTAGACCATGCTCAAATATGAACGGCCATTGGTTCAAGAGCCTTTAAGTAACAGAAAAATTCTGGAAATTGTATGCAATAAACCTGGATATGGTGGTCCATGCCTGCCATCCCAACACTTGGGAAGCTGAGGCAGGAGGCATGAGATTGAGGCCAAACTGAGATACACAGAGAGTTCCAGGCCAGCCTGAGATACACAGAAAGCCCCTATCTCAAAAAAAGAAGTGGGTGGAGAGATGGCTTAGCAGTTAAGGCACTTGCCTGCAAAGCCAAAGGACCCATGTTCAAATCTCCAGGTCCCATGTAGCCAGATGCAGTGATGTAAGCATGCAATGTTGCACATGCGCCACAAGGGGGAGCTTATTTGCATTGGCTGAAGGCCCTGGCACTCCCATTCTCTCTCTCTCTCTCTCTCACACACACACTCACACATACACACACACTCTCTCTCTCTAAATAAATAAATAAATAAAAGAGGGTGAATGGATATTAAGTGTCTTGTTGGAATACAGAAGGGATTGTCAAAGAATGAAGAGCAGTCACCTGGAACAGGGTCAATGCACGCAGGGCACATGCACGTGCATGCATCTCCAGCCCCAGTGGAAAAACTGAACAGAGCTGTGAGAAATGACAAGAGCTGTGAGCAAGCACAGAGAGAATGAGTAAGGTGGCCGAAGACCTAGAGCGACTTGGAGTGACAGCATTTGACCCCACCTTATAAACAAAAGAAATTGCAGAAGGAAAGTGGGTGTATTAGGTAGTTCCGACTTCTATAACAAAATACCCAAGGTAACTGACGTAGAGTGAAAAGTTCATTTCGACTAACAGTTTGGATTCCAGTTTAAAATTTGGCACATTCATTAC
Organism: Orientallactaga sibirica; assembly: GCA_036365145.1. Classification (NCBI taxonomy): domain Eukaryota; kingdom Metazoa; phylum Chordata; class Mammalia; order Rodentia; family Dipodidae; genus Orientallactaga; species Orientallactaga sibirica. The sequence goes on along the minus strand of JAEOAD010000010.1, from coordinate 21,346,970 downwards.
TTTGAGCCTCTGGTGGGTGTGTAGAATGGCAATTACAGAGAGCCCTGGGTGGAAAAACAACTTATCTCATGGCTAGGAAACAAAAGAAGAAGGAGGGGCCAAAATCCCACTATTCCCTTGCAGGGCACACCCTCAATAACCTAAGGACCTCCCACTAGGCCCCACCTCCTAACCTTCCCTCCTCCATTGGAACAAAGCTTTAACACACAAGCCTTTGGGGATATTCCACATCCAAACTAGAGTAGTAAGCAGTGGGAATGAACAATGACACAGAAAGAGACAAAGCTTAGAAAGCAACTAGGCAGGAGCCTGAGGCAGCAAGAGCACCACCAATTGGAGGGTCGTCTAGCTACATTGCAAGACCCCATCTCAAAAAAAAAAATTGCCCCCAGGGCTGGAGAGATGGCTTAGCTTTTAAGGCGCTTGCCTGCAAAGCCAAAGGACCCAGGTTTGATTCCCAGGACCCACGTAAGCCAGATGCACAAGGTGGCACATGCATTTGGAGTTCATTTGCAGTGGCTGGAGGCCCTGGCACCCCCATTATCTCTCCTTTTCTCTCTGCCTCTTTCTCTCTCTCAAGTAAATAAACAAAAACAAAATCTCTTTTTAATTGCCCCCAAAGGACTTTCTGAATAGAACTCCAGTTGCCCAGGAAGTAAAGCAAATGATTAGCAAATAGGACCTCAGGAAACTAAAAAGTTAGTGCACAGCAAAGGGAACTATCAACTGAGTCAAGAGGTGACCTACAAAATGGGAGAAACCCTGACACATCTGACAAAGGATTAATTCTAGAACACAAAGACATCAAAGCACTAAACATCAAGAAAACAAACAACCCAAACAAAAAGTGAACCGTGGAACTGAAGTTTTCAAAGAAGAAATACCAATTAATACGTGTGTTTATAAGTACTCTACATCCTCGGCCATCAGGAAAATGCAAACTAAAACTACTTTGAGATGCCGTCTTACTCCAGTCAAAATGGTAAGCATCAAGAAAACAAAAGACAATAATTGTTGGTGAGGGTGTGGTGGAAAGAGGGATTCTTTCTCACTGTTGGTGAGACTGTAAACTGGTGCAGTTACTATGGAAATCAGTGTGGAGGTTTCTCAGAAAGTTGCAATTAGAACCACCTTATGACCAGCCATACCACTCCTGGGCATAAACCCTAGGAGCTCTATACTCTACTATACAGACATTTGTTCATCCATGTTTATTGCTGCTCTGTTCATAATCCCTATGAAATGGAACCAGCCTACATGCCCAACACCTGATGAATGGGCCCTGGAACACGTTTCTTATACTCTCTCTCTCTCTTTCCTTGCAAATAAATAAATGAAGATGTGGTGCATATATGTGATGAAATTTTATTCAGCTGTTAAGAAAAATAAAATTTGCAGGAAAATGGATGGATCTGGAAAAGATTATACTAAGTGAGATAATCTAGGCTCGGAAAGCCAAGCTCCACATGTCATGTGCAGATTCTCACTTTGAGTTTTTAGATATATTCTATATAAGTAGGAGTGAGAATTCGTAGAAGCCAGGAATGGGATATGAGAGGTGGTAGAGGGTGGAGAGGAGGGCTTAAAGGGGCAGAGACAGTAGAACACGTGTTATGTGAAAGTAGGTTGGCAGAATACTGAGGATGGACAGTAAGTGAGGATAAAGTTGGAGATGAGTTGAGGAGAAGAGACAGGACGGCTAACCAAAACTTATGATGTATGAAAAGGTCATATGGAAACCTACTTCTGTATTAGCTAATTAAAACTGTAATTAAGGGCTGGAGAGAAGGCTCAGTAGTTAAGATAGTTGCTTACAATGCCTAATGACCAGGGTTCAATTCCCCAGTACCCACATAAAGCCAGATGCACAAATTAGTATATGTCTGTGCAGTCCCTTTGCAGTAGCTAGAGGCCCTAGTACACCCATTCTCTTTCTCTCTCTCTCCCTCCCTCTCTCTATCCTTGCAAATAAATAAAATATTTTAAATATATATATTTTTTAAAAAGTTTGGCTGGGCATGATGGTGCACACCTTTAATCCCAGCACTAGGGAGGCAGAGGTAGGAGGATTGTCATGAGTTTGGGGCCACCGAGACTACATAGTGAATTCCAGATCAGCCTGGGCTTCAGCGTGACCCTACCTTGAAAAAAAAAAAAAAAGGTTGAACAGAATTGCCCTATATGGGATGACGCTGTTCCCCAAAACCATAAATTATTAAGGAAAAATTCCAACACCAAGCATAGATTACCACTCAGCAAAGTATGGGTTAGTGTGGACTCTGACCCCTCTAAACAGTACAGATAATTTCTAATGCTCTTGGCTGCCTATCAAAGCTAGATGGTAAGACCCTGTAGCAGTTACCATCTCATTGTGGACAAAGATACCCAACTGGGGATGGGGAGATGGCTTGATGGTTAGGGCAATTGACTGTGAAGCCTAAGGACCAAGGTTTGATTCCCCAGGACCCACATAAGCCAGATGCACAAGGTGGTGCATGTGTCTGGAGTTCATTTGCAGTGGTTGGGGTCCCTGTTTTACCCATTCTCTCTATCAGCCTCACTCTCTCTTCCCGCCAATAAACAAATAAATATTTTATAATTAAAAAAAACCACCCAACTGGAAGAAGCTTATGAAAAGAAATGGATTTATTTCCAGCTTGCAGTTCCCAGGGAAAGTTTCTTCATCACAGGAAAAGCCTAACAGAAGCAGACAGCTGAGCATCACATCTCCATATCAGCAGGGATCAAGTAAAGAGAATGAGTTCACTAAGGCAAATGAGGCTGGGCTGTAACACCCCAAGGCCTGCCCCCAGTGACAGACCTTCCCTAATAAAGTTGCACCTCCAAAGACTCCACCAGCTGGAGATGAAGTATGAGGCTTCATCACCAACATATGACGCTACAGGGGCCATTTTGCATTGTTGAACCAACAAAGACCCTATTACTGGAGACACCACTTGTTTCAGTTGCAAGGTCCTGAGTAATCCAGCTGAACCTGAACTGGAAGTTTGCTCCCTGCTGGCTGGCTGTCACAGTGCTGGAATGTGCTCTTCAGGCTGGTGGGGGAGAAAGATCATCAACAGTCTTGCCCAGCGAGTGGACCCTACAAGCTACGCTTTTTTTTTTTTTTTTCAGGTAGGGTCTCACTTTACCCCAGGCTGCCCTGCAATTCACTATATACTCTCAGGGTGGCCTCAAACTCATGGTGATCCTCCTACCTCTGCCTCCATGCCTGGCTCCAAGCTATCCCTTTGATTAGGCAGGCACACTGATGGCTACAATAGTGGCATGACTGTTAGGGCTGAAACCAACTGCTCTAATTTGATGAGGCCTGCACTGTGGGAGAGAATCCATGCTTGGTACTGAAAACCTAGTCAAAAGCCTGTGGCTAGGGAGGTCATAGGCCCCAAGAACAAATCTACTACTATTTTCTAGCTAAATGGACATATGGTATACCCATAAAATTGCCCTCCAAATATGTATGTCTATGCCCATATACTAGTGCCATTCTCACCTCTGACTAGAGAAGCTTCTCTTTGCAGACGCAGTGGTCACTACTGAGGAAACTCAAAACTTATCAAAGCACAGAGAGTGAGTGACACTGGAGTGCTCGGCACTAAATGAGACATCTGGATCGCCCCCTCCAAGTCTCAGGGGACAATGCAGAAGAGAAGGGGGCCGAAAGAATGTAAGAGCCAGAGGACGGGGAGGAGAGCTCAGGATTGCTGTTGTCCAGACAAGACTTGGTGGTTGCACTCATGCCCTCACAGTGAACGCCGTAACTTGCACAAGACTCACGTGATACTGGGCCCAGCAACATTGCATTACATATAATGGAGGAAGGCATGAGGCCCTCATTCCTTCCTGAGGAGTTATAAGCAGTTAATGGTGGCTGGAGGAATGGGAGGCATTTTACATAGTAGTGAAGCCAATGAGGTAGGACCTATGTGCTATGGTAAATAATCCTCATCCCATGAAGGCAACTGTGGTGGTTTGATTCAGGTGTCCCCATAACCTCAGGTGTTCTGAGTGCTAGGTTCCCAGCTGATGAAGATTTGGGAATTAATGCCTCCTGGAGGCAGTGTATTGTTGAAGGCGGGCTTATGGGTTTTATAGCCAGTTTCCCCTTGCCAGTGTTTGGCACACTCTCCTGTTGCTAATGTCCACCTTATGTTGGCCAGGGGGTGATGTCCACCCTCTGCTCATGCCATCGCTTCCCCCTGCCATCATGGAGCTTCCCCTCAAGTCTATACGCCAAAATAAGCCCCTTTTTTCCCCAAAGCTGCTCTTGGTCAGGTGATTTCTGTCAGCAAATTGAAACTGACTGCAACAGCAACCCTAACTAAACTCAGAGGGTTACACTTATGCACAAGAAAATAAAAACAAGAGCAAGAGAGAAGATGCATCAAAGTTGAAATGGAATTAATTGAAAAAAAATGAAGACAGTCCTCTGCCTAGCATGGTGGCACACATCTTTAGTCCCCACTCGGGAGGCAAAGGTAGGATGATCACCATGTGTTTGAGGCCAGCCAGAGAGTACATAGTGAACTCCAGGTCAGCCTGGGCTAGAGTGAGACCCTACTTCAAAATAACAAAAAGAAGAAGGAGGAGGAAAGGAAGAAGAAGAAGGTGGCATTCAGTGAAAGAGGGATAGGGAGGGGGTTCAAGAGAAGGTAATGAGAGGAAATTATGATCAAAATATATACATGGATTGCCTATAAAAAATCCCCCCTATAACCTTCTTGATATATTTGAATATGTTTAGTCAGTTTCATGCTAGGGCTCCAATGGTGTCACTGCACTGACCTCAAAGAGCAGTGACAAAGGGCTCAGGGGGCCTGACAGAGGTGTATCTACTTAGCTGCTTCTTCTTTTTTTTTTCTTTTTTTTTTTTTTTTTTTTTTTTTTTTTTTTGAGGTAGGGTTTCACTGTAGCCCAGGCTGACCTGGGATTCACTCTGTATTCTCAGTGTAGCCTCGACCTCACGGCGATCCTCCTACCTCTGCCTCCCAATTGCTGGTATTAAAAGCATATGCCACCATGCCTGGATCTTTTTTTTTTCATAACTTCCTTAATTATAGACAATATCACATGGTATTTCCCTCCCCCACCTTTAAAAAAAATTTTATTGACAACTTCCTTAATTGTAGACAATATCCCATGGTACTTCCCTCCCTCCCCCATCTTCCCCTTTGAAACTGCACTCTCCATCATATTCCCTTCCCCTCCCAATCAGTCTCTCCTTTAATTTTGATGTCCTAATCTTTTCCTCCTATTAGGATGGTCTTGTGTAGGGAGTGTCAGGCACTGTGGGTGCTCCTCCAGACACAAAATTGCTTCTTTGGTTTGTTTATATCTCACCACTCATATCTCCTTCAGCATTCTCAGAAAATGTGAAGCTTCTTGTCCAATTTTCAAGTTTATTTTATTAAAACTAGATACATGGCTGGAGAGGTGGCTTGGTGGTTAAGGTGCTTGCATGCAAAGCCAAAGCACCCTGGTTTCATTCCCCAGGGCCCATGTGAAGCCAGATGCACAAGGTAGCACATTCTCTCTCTCTCTTTCTCTCTGTCAAATAAATAAATAAATAAATAAATAAATAAATAAATAAATAATTTTTAAAGCCGGGCATGGTGGTGCATGCCTTTAATCCCAGCACTCAGGAGGCAGAAGTAGGAGGATCGCCATGAGTTCAAGGCCACCCTGAGACTACAGAGTGAATTCCAGGTCAGCCTGGGCTAGAATGACACCCTGCCTCAAAAAAAAACAAAAACAAAAACAAAAAAAAAAACCAATATATATATGAAACCTAGATACAAAAGCCTTGCCCCTGGATTTGCATAAACAACAGCATGAGGATGACTCCGCTGTCACTCCCTCTGCATGGCACAGCTTTGGCTCCTTTCAGTCCATCTGGACACACTGGGACATAGGGACTGCCACACAGCAGACACAGTTAGGGTCCCAGTCTGAATACAAAGGAGAACATGAGCTGAGCCCTCACATCCATCTCTGTCTGCTTCCTGACTGCAGAATGAATGTGACTAGCTGTCTCATGCTCCTGCCACCATGCCTTCCACCCCATGACGGACTGGGTGGTGGTTTGAATAAATGTGAATGTGGCAATGTGGGAGGTGGAGACTTGCTGAAGGTGTGTCATCAGGAGTGGAACTTGAGGTTTATTAGCCCCCAGTTGACCAGTGCTAGATCGGCGCTCTCTTCTGCTTCTGTTGTCCACCAGCTTTAGCAGAAGTGCTGCCCCACATCTGTTCATGCCATGCTTTCTGCTGCCAACGTGAAGCTTCCCCTAGAGACTGTAAGCCAAAATAAATTCTTTCCTCCCATCAGTTGCTTTTGGTTGGGTGTTTTGTCCCAGCAAGAAGAAGGTAAATACAACAGACTGCATCCTTGACATTGTAAGCTGAAGTGAGAGCCCTTCTTCCCTAAATTGGTTATCATGGGGGAGGGGGGGGATTTATATTCTGCACATTTCATATGTCTACAAAAAAGTATGCAATTGGAAATGACTAAATATTTTTGACCGTAATCCTTTGTCATTTTTAAGCAGAAAAAGATAAACACTAAAAAAGGGAAACAGGATAAAAACCAATGAGTATATTATCACATCATAAGATGGCAAACCTCTTTGTATGTGTGGATAAAAAAGAGAGCTAAAAGATGTCAAAATGCTACACATGTTTTTTTAATTCCTTTATTCTGCATAGTTTTTCCTTTGTCTCTCTTGTCTTACTTTCTTTTTTAATAGTTTACTTATATGTTTATTTAAGAGAGAGAGAGAGAGAGAGAGAGAAGAGAGAGAGAATGGATGCACCAGGGCCTCTAGCCACTGCAAACGGACTCCAGACACATGCGCCACCTTACATATCTGGCTTGATGTGGGTGCTTAGGAATTGAACCTGGGTCCTTAGGCTTTGCAGGCAAGAACTTTAACTGCTGAGCCATCTCTTAATCCCTTGTCTTACTTTCTTAAACTGAGTAAGTATGATTTTCTTCAAGAACAATGTCACTGGTACTGAGGTCTAAGAATAAGAGTCTTCTGTTTTCTGGTTTCTTTCTTTCCCACCTCAGTTGACAGTGTCAAATGAATAAACAAATTTGCCTTTGATGCTCTGAATATGTTTTCTGTGTTAAAGCTCTTAATTTATTCCAAAATGACCTGAGCAAGGCAAAAGAGCTACATGGATGAGTACTTTCTGGCTTTTGTCACTCTTGCACAGTTCATCCTGAAGTTATGTGACCTCTAACAGGGCAGACAAGACCATCCTCCCTACCCCGGTTCTCCCTCACATTTCCACTTGGCCTCCTCTGTCTTTCTATCATCTTGAAGCATTTCACTCCTGCCCCTTTGAAACATGAGCTAATTATGTTTCAGTAACTGTATGTTATGCAATTTGTTTAATCATCTCCTCGCTGGCAAATTTCTCACGCACATAAAAGCAAAAACTGTCTTTGTTTCTTCAACCACATTCAATTCTTTTTATTCTGTCCAGTTTTCTTCCCAAAGAAAATTGAACCTGACTCTTGGTGGTAGGCAGATTTGCAATCCTTTCTAGGCCTATTTTCATAAGAGATTGTACAAATCTTACTCTAGGCATAGTGGTGCACACCTTTAATCTCAGTACTTGGGAGGCTGAGGTAGGAAGATGATCATGAGTTCAAGGGCAGCTTGGACTACAGAGCAAGTCCCAAATTAGCCTGAGCTAAAGTGAGACCCTTGATCTGGGCTAAAGTGAGACCCTGGAGTTCAAGGCTACCCTGAGACTACATAGTGAATTTCAGATTAGCCTGGGCTAGAGTGAGACCCTACCTCAAAACAAACAAACAAACAAAAACAGAGAAAGAGAAATTGTATAAATCTTTCCCAAAGAATTGAGCCACCCAAGAAGAAGTCTCTGGGTTTGAGTCCCAGTACCCATGTGGAGCCAGGCACACAGACCCAGAACAGTCAGCTTTGCAAGCAAGCACCTTTAACCGCTAAGCCATATCAAGCCCTAAACAATACAAATTCTTAATTTTAGACCCCATGATGCTATGAGAAGATACCACATGTTGGAGATGGTCCGTCCCCCATGGATTCATGTGTTACAAGTGTAGTGGCACCTTTAGGAAACAGGGTATCATGGGACGTTCTTAAATCATTGAGGGTGCAACTCTCTGAAGAAAGCTGATGCCTTTCTTTTCTTTTTCTTTTTCTTTTTCTGGTTTTTTGAGGTAGGGTCTCACTCTGGTCCAGGCTGACCTAGAATTAACTATGTAGTCTCAGGGCGGCCTCGAACTCATGGTGATCCTCCTTCCTCTCCCTCCCGAGTGCTGGGATGATGCCATTCTTATTGGACCCTTTGTTGAAAGAGAGTTGCCAATTTAAAATAACATAAATAAAGCAAGTGTGGCCCCTCCTGGTTTCTCTCTGGCTTCCTGTATCACCATGGGAGCTTCCCCTCTCTCTCTCTCTCTCTCTCTCTCTCTCTCTCCCTTTTTCCTTCTCCCCCTCTCTTTCCCTCTCTCTCTTTCTCCCTCTCTCATGCTCTCTCTTTCTGACATATACTCTTGCCACATTGCTGCCCACCAGGATTTGACCAGGGAGTTTCACCAGTCACCTGATCTTGAATCTTCAGCTCCTGAACACATGAACTCAGCCTCAGTTATTTTCTTACAGCTACAGAAAATGGAGTAACATAGAAACATTATTTCTTGTGGTACTCTTGCCAAGAATGAATAACCTGAATTTAATTTTAAAAAAAATACCAATGCTGTAGAGATGGTGTAGTGGTTAAGGCTCTTGCCTATGAAGTCTAAGAACCCATGTTCGACTCTCCAGATCCCAAGTAAGCCAGATGCACAAAGGTGAGCAAGTGGAAGGTTGCACATGCCCACTAGGTGGTGTAAGCATCTGGAATTTGATTGCAGTGGCTGAGACCTTGGTGCACAAATTCATTCATATTCTCTCTCTCTCTCTCTCTCTCTCTCTCCTAAAATTAAAAAAAAAAAAATTTTAAAGAGATACCAGACCAACCTCAACTTGTGAACAGTCTATGAAACTCCACCATCCAGTACTTTTCAAAAGCATTACTCATTAAAAACAAAGGGAAGGGACTGGAGAGATTTATCAGTAGTTAAGGTGTTTGCCTGCAAAGCCAAAGGACCCAGGTTCCCTTCCTCAGGACCCACATAAAGCCAGATGTACACAGTGGTGCATGCATCTGGAGTTTATTTGCACTGACTAGAAGGCCTGGTGTGCTCATTCTCTCCCACCCCCATAGATAAAATATTTTTAAAAGGAAAAACAAAGGCAAAATCTATTCCAGGTTAGAACAGAAGGAAATTAGCAACTGAATGTAACATAGGATCAGGATCAGGGATTTACACTAGACCAGAAAAGCACCAATTAGGGGACAATTGGAGAAATCCGAGTGATTTAATTTGAATTATTCTACAAAATTAAGCTATAGATTCATGATTTCTATCAACATTAATTTCCTAGTTCTGATCCCTATACTGGTACAGGAAACATGTATATTTTCTTGGAAATATTTAATGACTTTTTTTTTGGAGCCTACAGTTATTTCAAGATTTAAAAAGTTAATGATATAAATGCTTATTAAATGAGAGAAGGGGCTGGAGAGATGACTCAGAGGTTAAGGTGCTTGCCTGCAGAGCCTAATGACCTGAGTTAGATGCCCCAATACCCACATAAAGCCAGATGCACGAGGTGGCACATGAGTATGGAGTCCCTTCTCAGCTGCTGGGGCCCTGGCATGCCCATTCTCTCTCTCTCTGTCTCTTCTATCTCTCTACTTGCAAATAAATAAAAATATTTTTTTAAAAATAATAAATGGGGGAGAATTCCTTTTCTTTTCATCCCTTCTTCCTTCTTTTCCAGATGATGTGTTTCGTGCTTCCTGGGGCTGTCTCCTGGTCTCCCAAGCAGGAATGTGGGACTTGAGTTCATTCTCACTCTCTTGCCATCCATGGGAAGCTATGCTGAGCCCTGGTGCTGCTGGGACCTGTGAGGCTGCCATCCCATAAAGCCACCTGAGTCCAAGTGTTAGCAATGAATGATGGCTCTTGGCACTTTTTCAAATACCAAACGTGAGAACTTTATAGGAATATCTCACATTCTACTGAACAAGGCTATTTGAAAAGGGATAGATTCAAGCCATGCAAATAGCAGCAAAAAAAAAAAAAAGAAGAAGAAGAAGAATAGGGGCTGGAGAGATGGCTTAGCAGTTAAACGCTTGCCTGTGAAGCCTAAGGACCCCAGTTCGAGGCTCAATTCTCCAGTACCCATGTAAGCCAGATGCACAAGGGGGCGCACGAATCTGGAGTTCATTTGCAGTGGCTGGAGGCCCTGGCACTCCCATTCTCTCTTTCTACCTGCCTATTTCTGTATCTCTCTCTCCCTCTCAAATGTATCAATAAAAAATTAAATATTTTTTAAAAATTAGTATTTCCACGTGCAGCTTGAGGCAGGTGTGTTCTTACATGGCAGACTTGACCACTTAGCTCTGAGTCCTCTGACTTACAGCAAAGCTCTCTCCTGGAGTCCTGAGTGAGAAGCCCTTTGCTTGAGCTAGGGATCTGATTTTATAATCCTCCCCAAGGACTGGAAAGATGGCTCAGCAGTTAAGTCCACTTCCTCCATAAGCATGAGGGTCTGAGAGGGACTTTGAAGGGGGCTGTGATCACCAGATCTCCAAATTCTATGTGAACATCTGACCATGGACACACCTGCCTGTGTTACAGGGGAGCAGAAAGCAGAGACATAAGAGCCCCATAAACTCTGGGGTTAGTAGAGAGACTCCAGCTCCAAATAAGACCAGGTGGAAGAGTGATGGAGTGGGACACCATAGCCAAAAATACAGGGCACCACCACTACTACCAACACACACACACACACACACACACACACAGAGCAAAAATTATAAAAATCCTCCCTAAGATTCTAATGCAGTAGACCCAAGGAAAGGCAGCAATTCACAAGAACAGTACATCCTAGAGAGTGCTCAGGAAAAACAGAACAGAGAAAGGAAGAAGGAAGAAATGATGTAAAAGTGGTGACGTGAAACATTGGATCATGCTTCCATTGTTCAGAAAAGCAGGTCTATGAAGCACACACTACACTAGTTGCTTCACTGAAGCCTCCACCAAAGAATCTTGGGATCTAGGTGAGGCTCACTCCTGTTCTCATTGTATAGATAACAAAATTGAGGGCTGAGCTGGAGAGATGGCTTAGCAGTTAAGGCACTTGCCTGCAAAGCCGAAGGACCTGTGTTCGACTCTCCAGATCCCACATAAACCAGATGCACAAAGGTGAGGCAAGCGCAAGGTTGCCCACTAGGTGGTGCAAGCATCTGCAGTTCGATTGCAGTGGCTGAGGCCCTGATGTAACAATTTTCTGTCTTTCTATCTCTCTCTCTCTCTCTCTCTCTCTCTCTCTCTAAATAATAAAAAGAAATAATAAATTAATTTAAATTGAGGGCTGAGTGGATGTCAGTAACTTTTTCAAGGTCTCTAAGTCTCTCTGGCTTTGGATTTTGGTTTCAGCTGCCAAAGAAACTCTTAGGCCCATGTTCCCCCCTTCAAAGAGTCTAGGTTGGCGGTCCAAGAATTCCCTCATCATAGCTCTGACTCTGTGGGCGCAGCAACTGAGCAAACCTCCAGCATCTGCCTCCCTACATATGTGTGGATCCCCAACCTTCCACCGGCATTGAAGAAGGGAGTGTCCTCTGCTGTCATGGTGAGATGCCTGCTCCTGCCACGCATGCACCCATGTGCCTAGGTGAGCCCCTGCCTGCCTCCCAGTCTTCTCCCCATGTGTCCTGAGAGAAGTCCATGGAAGGTAGTGGGTGGTGCCAGCTCATTGTTCCCTAGTAAAGCTGATACACACAGTATCTGACCCTCTTGCCAAGAGTGATCACTGGCATGAGGAGAACCTGGGTTCAAATCCTTGCTCTTCTGCTCCCTGTGTAAGCCTCTTCACTTTTCTAGTGTTACATTATGTTCCTTCTGTGTTAGCTTCTAGAACCCCCACCCCCATCCACATGTCTGGCCAGCTCCCACAACTCACTCCTGTGTGCATTTCTCAGTTCCGTCCATTCTTGGTCTTCATTCTACCTCTCTCCGTCGCATTTTATTTTCCTTTGGAATCACAAGCACTTCAAGAGCAGGAAAAGGGGAGCCAAAGAAATGAACTGAACTTTCTTGGGAGTACATATGCTCACCCAGAAAATAACGCTACCCAAGACTCTTACTTTGTAGAATCCCAGAGATGACAAACCACATCATCCTGATTCATCTGTGCAGCCTGCAGCAGGGCAGGGAGGGGCTGGCTGCCGCTGCCTCCGCAGAACCCCTCATCACTTCTCTGTCTTCTTCCACACCAAGCCTAAAGTCCTCAGGGCCTCGGGTCCTAGTTCACAGAGAAACATTCCTCACCGTTTGCTATTAGCTAGAACAGACCATTAAGGTAACAGCATGGCAGGGGAGAAGAGGCACTTATGACCCAGAGTGAGCCCCACCTGGGTTATCAGGTTCTCCAAGATAGGGTTTGCTATTTAATCAAGCTGCAAAATCAGTCCCAAATATTACTTCCTGCTGTTTATTGGCAATTTTCAATACTAGTTGACCTTTTTAACATCAGCTTTTGGGCACAAGGCCCAAAATTCCTTCCGCTCCAAGTCATGAGACAATGGGCCCTATAAATTGTGTTGGCCAAAACTCTTAGAGCCAGCCCTCACATTCTTTCTGGAAGGTTCCTCGATGTGACATGGGGGAGGCAGGGAAGGCTGTAGGGGAGAAATTATAAGCAAACTGAGGTAGTGTTGACAGGGAGGGGAGGAGTGGAAACAGTCAGGAGACAGGGCCCCATGTTTGGGCTTTGGCCTGCAGGGTGATTTGGGAAAGATAGATGGTCCTGGATTCCTTTGCTTGCAAAGCTGCACAAAGCCGCTGGATAAAAACAGTCTGCTCTGTCCACAGATCAGAAATAGTGGGCATTGTCCTAAGGCACAGTGGCCCAGGCGCCCCCATGGCCTTCTGTGAGGCCCACTCACCTCATTCTATGCGTCAGTCACCCAGCTTCAGGAAAAGCCTGAATAAACAGGTGGACCAGGCCTCACAGTGACAGGAAAGCTTTATAGGGGTTTGTTTCTAACTCATTAGGCATGTTTTGGTGGAAAGGGGAAGGACAAACTTTCTTTCATCCAGAATGGAGCTAAAAATCTTTTCCTTCGTGAAGTGATCCCCTGACTCTCATAATGCCAAAAGCACAAACCAGAGGGGACATCATGACGTGGGTAACAAGAGGCCAGCCAAGCCCCAAAGACACTACACAGCCAGAAGTGATTTTCCCATATGTCATCAGGGCCTGTATAGGGATCGTGGTAGAAAAACACTCTAAACGTTTAAAGTTACCACTTAATCATGTCAGCAAACTGGGGCTTTGCAAATGTGTGGGGTCATTTCTGGGTGACATGGAAAGTAAGCCAAAACACATCCTAACGCTAGGACTGGGGGGCCAGGGCAAAACCTCATGGGGTGCACACTTGACATAACACATAGAGGGGAATTCTCAGGCAGCTGTGGGCTATAGGGGCTATGGGGATCCTGGTGACATTATGAAATTTAAGGCTGAGCGGAGGTGTCTTTAGAACCCCAAGTGAGAATTACACCCCATCCTTCAAAGCCCAGCTGGGCAGCTGTTTGTTATTGCTATTCGCCATGGAGAGCTCGGGAGCCAAGGCTTGTTAAAATCACACTCATCTGGGCCTTCCATTTGGTACTTGTTTTAGCACTTGGCATTTATAAGACCATGGGGCACCTTAAACCACGTTTCCTATGTCCCCATTCCAAGAGAGGAGAACTAAGGGCCAAAGAAAGCCAGCTACTTTGCCAGACGCATATCAGAACCTCCGAATTTTGCTTGTGTGCAGGGACCATGGGAAGTTCTGACCCCAAGGGCAACTACACAGCCATGAGAAGCAAACAGCAAGCGTAAGGGACAAGAAAGGCAACCTACATGAGAGATGGTTAGATACAGAAAGCCAAGGCCAGACTGCCTCATCCCAAGAATGGGCCAAGACTACTTACACGGGAAGAAGGCCTTGCTGTAAGGGCTACAAGAAAAGCAGGTGACTAATAGCGTCAGAATGTCCTCGAAGAAAGGGACAGGTGGGCTGGAGAGGTGGCTTAGAGATTAAGGCGTTTGCCTGCAAAGCTTAAGGATCCAGGTTCAATTCCCCAGTACCCACATAAGCCAGATGCACAAGCTGGCACATGCGTCAGGAGGTTGTTTGCAATAGCTAGAGGCCCATTCACTCTCTCTCTCTCTTTTCTCTCTCTCATTCTCTCTTTCTCTCTCCCCCCCTCTTTCTCTCTCTCAAATAAATAAAATATTTTTAAAATAAATGTTATAGCAACATCTAAAAGAAGGAAATCATTCAAATGTTCATCAATGATCAATAAATAAAAATAATTGAAAAAATAATGTGGCATATCCACACAACAGAATCTTATTCAGGCATAAAAAGAAATGACTACTGGCCTTTGAGCCGTCCATTGCTTTTGTAAGCAACCCCTCACCATGTTCTGTAACTTGCCTCTAAAGTCAATAAACTATCAAAAAAAAGAAAAAGAAAGAAAGAAATGACCCTATCTGCCCCCCCAAATATATAAGTAAAAATAAAAATATTGAAAAAACAAAAAGGTCTGGAAAGAAACTTAGTGGTTAAGGCTCTTGCCTGCAAAGTCTTAGGACCCAGGCTTGATTTCCCCAGAACTCATGTAAGCCAGATACACATGGTGATGCATGCATCTGGAGTTCATTTGCAGTGGCTATAGGCCCTGGTGTGTCCACAATCTCTCTCTCTCTCTCTCTCTCTCTCTCTCTCTCTCTCTCTCTCTCTGCCTTTCTCTCTCAAATAAATAAATAAAAATAAAATATTTTTTAAAAAGAAGTGAAATACTGATACATGTTACAGCACATACGACCATCAAAAATATGGTAAGTAGGGCTGGAGAGATGGCTTAGCAGTTAAAGTGTTTGCCTGCAAAGCCAGAGGATCCCGGTTCAATTCTCCAGGACCCATGTAAGCCAGATGCACAAGGGGGCACATGCATCTGAAGTTTGTTTGCAGTGACTGGAGGCCCTGGCATGCCCATTCTCTCTCTTTCTCTCTCTCTCAATCCCTCTTTCTATCTTTCATAAATAAATAAATAAATAAAATATTTTGAAAAGTATGGTAAGTATAAGAAGGCATACTATAAAAGCCATGCATTATATGATTTTCATCTATACAGAATGGAGTACACAAACAGTGGCCTGTAGTAGAATAAGAAGTGACTGCTTAATGCGTATGGAGATTCTGTGTGGTGGGCAAGGATGAAATTGTTTCAAAATTAAATAGAGGTGATGGATAGTTGCATAGCATCGTGTCTGTATAAATGCCACTGACTGAGCTGGGTAGATGGCTCAGTGGGTAAAGCGCTGGCCACACAAGCATGAGGACCTGAGTTCATACCCCCTTGGCTCCCACCAAAATGCCAGGTAGGCCTGGTGACCCAGCTGGAATCTCAGGACTTTGGAGGTAGAGACTGTCGCAAGGAGGGGCAAGCTGGCTACCTAGACTAGCAGGATTGGTGAGCCCCGGATTGAAGTGAAAGAGCCTGTCTTAGTGAATGAGGTAGAGGGTGTTAGATAAAGACACGTGACCCCAGCCTCTGGCCTCCACATGCACACATACATGCTTGTATGTGCACAGCCACACACATGAAAACATGCATACACACATGCAAGATAATTGCTACTGACTTAAACTTAAAAGGGTTAATTGTATTTTATATCAATGTCCCCTAAAAAGAAAATGTCATAATATCACTGAAATGGATGTCCCAGAGATTATGTAGCTGGTAGAGCAGCTGATGGAGGTGTTGGGGGGGGTGGGGAGTAAAGGAGGGACAAAGAAATCAGTTAATGAACCCTACATTCACCCAAAAAGCAGGGCTACTTGTAAAGGGGAAGCCAAGTTGAAGCCACTCAGACTCTGCACTTCAGGAAAGGGCCCTGGTCATATCCCTTGCTAACCAAGAGCTTGTTTAAAAAAAAAAAAAAAAAAAAAAAATATAATTTTCTTAAGCCCAGATCCTTGCTTGACACTGTCACATATACCATTTCTCTATAGCCCAGACACTGACTAGGTCAGTCACATGTGACATCTTTGCTAGACAGAGACTTCATTTTTGTGACATCACTGGAGAAGAAGAAAGGCCGCATACAGTGTAAATCGGAGCCCAGCAGATTTCATGATGTGGCGGGTAGAGCCCTACCCACGCTGGGCCTCTCCCTGTATACATGGCACACAGCTCAGCACAGCGACTTCCTCTAGGGTGGCCCAGGCCTCCTCTAACTGAGTCACACACTCCACAGGTCAGGCGCCTTCTATTTGGGAATCACTAGCTAAGCACAGATTGACAATCCATGAGCTCCACTGGAAAGATCCAGAATCAGCAGCAACGTCTGAAAAACATGACAATAAATTAGCATAGTAACCCCATATCAGAGCTTTTTATTCCCTTTATGCAATGCCTCTTAGTGAAAATTTAAAAGGTTTTAGATTTTAAAAAACTGTTCTTATCTTCTCGGAAGTGAGGATGAGTTTTCCAATGAAATAAAAACTTGGAGTAAACAGATAGTTGCTTTAAGAGAAGAATGTTACATAATAACATTTATAGCTCTGAAAGGTGTTTTAAATATTTATAAATTTTGACATATACATAGTCCCAAAATGTCTGAAATGAATAAACTGACTTTTCTACGTGTTCTCCGTGGCCAAGTCTGGAAATAAGTGTTTAAATAATGAATATAAATGTTTGAAAAATCAATTTTATGACTCCACTAGACTAAATTTCATAAATGATTAGAGTTACTTAACAATCCTCATGAGTCTGTAGTTTAGTAACTACACAGTGTTATTGCTTCTTAGATTTCTATCTGAAGGCTTTAATACGATCTGCCAGCTGAGAGGCTGTGGTTTTTCTGCTTCTATTACAGCGAGGAAGTAGAGAGATATATAAATGGAGAGACTGATAATGATGATGATAATAATTGCAAGGGTATTTTTAATTTTTTATGCTCTCTGAAATTTCTATATCGTACCCTTTTCCAGTTGCTGTTTTATTATTATTACTCTCTGACATTTAAGGAGCACAAAACCTCTTGAGACCGGATGAAATGATAAATGCAAGTAAGAAAGTGAAATGGCTGACATCATCACCATCATGCCAGTCCAGCCAGGTTACCTTATGTGGTAGATGTGGACTTTAATGGGTTAATAGTATTCCTGAATCCTTATGTTGAAGCCCTAACACTCAACACCTGAGAATGTGAACTTCCTTGGGAATGGCGTCATTGCGGAAGGGATGACTCAACCTGAGGTCTTACTGGAGTGGGTGCAGTGTCTGTGTCCTTATGAAAGGACAAGGTCCTACTGGAGCCAGTGAGCCTCACACACAGCGGCTCTATACTGAAGAAGCATGAGGTCCTACCGGAGTAGATGGGCCCTCACACACAGAGATTGTATCCTTAAAGGGAGGGGATGCTGGAGAGATTGTTTAGTGGTTAAAGTGTTTGCCTGCAAAGCCAGAGGACCTGGGTTTGATTCCACAGTACCCATATGAGCCAGATGCACAAGGTGGCACATGTATCTGGAGTTTGCTTACAGTGGGTGGAGGCCCCAGAGTGCCCATTCTCTCTCTCTCTCTCTGTCTGCTTCTTTCTCTTTCTCTCTCAAATAATAAATAAAATAAATAAATAAAAACAGAAGAGAGGGGAGATTTTGACACACGGTTACATATAAGAACAGATCCAGCAACTTTCACAAGGAGCCAACTCTGATCACACCAGCCATCCTCCGGCAGCAGAGACCATACATTGCCAACTGTCAAAATGAAGACAGCTAGTTTGTGGTACTTTGTTAGGGCACTTCTAGTAAATGAATAGGACTTCCACTTGACTGCCATTTCTGTCTGCAATCACAGCTTCCTGGAGTTTTGATATCATTCTAGACTCAAGAAATGAGCTCTGGGACTGGAGAGATGACTTAGTGGTTAAGCCCTTGCCTGTGAAACCTAAGGACCCTGGTTTGAGGCTCAATTTCCTAGTACCCACATCAGCCAGATGCACAAGGTAGCGCGTGCCTCTGGAGTACGTTTGCAGTGGCTGGAGCCCTGGTGTGCCCATTCTCTCTCTCTCTCTCTCTGCCTCCTTCTCTCCGTCTGTTGCTCTCAAATAAATAAATAAAAATTTAAAAATAAATAGAAAGAAAAAGAAATGAGCTATGATTAATCCAAAATCATCCCAGTATAGGCATGGCTACTGATTGCTTTGGAGGTGAATGTGGAATTTGAGTCTGGTGAGAGGGAGGTAGAAGGATTTTTTTTTCTCCTGAATGTAAGAAAAGGATAGAAGAGCATGAAAGAGAGAGGGGAGGGCAAGAGGAAGAGAAGGAAAAGATAGGAGGGATGGGAAAGGAGAAGAGGAGGAAGACAACAAAGAGACAGCTTATGCTCACCCTTTCCTTCTACCTGGAACCGTGTGGTTGCAAGGCATGCCAGGACCCTGGCAACCATTTATGATCTTGACAAAAATGTCAACAGAATTGAAGAAACACCACCCAGGGCGCTCAGTGGGTAAAGTGCTTGTCACGCAAGCATGCAGACCCGAAAGTTCAGGTCTCCAGAACCATGTGAAAGCTCAGGATCCCCGGGGCTTCGTGGCCAGCTAGTCTAGATGAATCAGTGACCTCTGAGTTCAGTGGGAGACCCTGTCTCAAAAAATAAGGCGGAGATGGATTGAGGAAGACAACGTCGATCTCTGGCCTCCTCATGAATGTACACATATATGTACCTATGCATGAGCACACGCATGCACACACACATACACAAAGAATAAATGTCAATAGTCAAGAAAATATCTGAAAAATATCATAAGCCTTTAGGGAGATGCAAAGCCAAAGCTGTGAGATACCATCGCATCCCGGTTAGAATGGATATTATCAAAAGAGACAAAAACCAAATAACAAATGCTTCCGAGGATGTGGAGGAAAAGGAACTCGTGCACACCTTTGGTGGGAGTATAAATGAATAAGTCATAATGAATTCAGGGCAGTATGGAGGGTCCTCAAAAACTAAAACTAGATCTAACATTTGCTCCAAATAGCCCACTCCCGGATATGTAGTCAAAGGAAATAGAATCATCTCATCAAACACATAGCTTTGTGTTTATTACAGCATGATTTACCTTAGCCAAGACATAGAGTGAGCCTAGGTGCCCATCAACGGGTAAGGCAAATGTGCTATATATACAGAATGGAGTATTAGTCATGAACAAGAATGAAAGCCTGTGATCACGGAGAAATGAACGGAAATAGAAAACATTATGGTAGGTGAAACACACCAGACACAGAAAGACAACTATCCCATGCTCTCTCCCAAATAAGGAAGCTTAGAAAAATGTCAACCTGAAAGTAAAATAGTGACTACCAGAGACTGGGTACGATGGAAAGGGAAGGCTCCCTCGATTCCCCGCTTGCACGCTATATGCACGTGTGGAACGATCACACTGAAAACTCCATCACTATGTATTTGTGTGAATAAAAACAATTTAAATGAACACTTTCCGCCGCACTTTTATTTCTTTGCCACTTCTGCTCCTGTTCTAGAAGGTGCCACTCCAGTGTAGACTCAACAGGGAGGTGCTCCCATCAGCCAAGAGGTATGAGGAACGTGAGATGTGCCACTGCTATGGGCAGAACACGGCTCTGGTGTACAGCCAGCTATTTTCTAATAAGGAGAAAGAGTTCTCTCTAGCATGATGATACAAGTGTATAAACACTTAGCCATTTGTTATCACTGTCACCTTTTATAGACTGTACATAATTACACATGCTGAGCTTTTGTCTGACTGGCAGTACCATGGGTTTGTGTATTCCAGCATCACAGCACGTGAGTAATGTGTTCAGATGGCTACAGTACTGCTAGGTGACAGGCAATTTCCATCCTCTTTAGAACTGTATGAGATCCTTATCTTGTACACGGTTCCTCATGGGCTGATGTGGATATGTGGCCATGAGTATGGTGACATCCAGCAAGGAGCTTCTGACCTCCAGGGTGGAACATCTACAACCTAAGGAGCTTGCCGAGGGGCCCTGCACTGTGCAAGGACTTTTAACTGTACAATCTCACATATGCACCCAAGCCAAGGTGGCTCACCTTGCTCAGCACCTATGTCACACACAGCACAGGGTCTGGCGAGTCAGCTGGCCCAGAGTGATCGGCCGAGGAGTCCACAGACAGCAAGACACGGGGCTTCCCCAAGCCACGCTGCTCTTGGAGGGCTCCCCAGCAACAGTGGGAGCCAGTCTGCTGCAGAGTGGACTCCACAGAGCACAGGGGCTGGCCTGGAGACCTGGCTTGAGCTACAGTGAGGGGGGTTGGGGTCATGGGGAAGTGTCATCAGGAAAGGCCACGGGCATGGATGGAGGTGGGAAACTAAGTAAGCCTGCTTGGAGAAATTTTTCCTGCAAAGTTCTAAAGTGCCAGATTTCCAACAATAGTTTTTCTCCCCTAATCTGTAGTTCTAAAGGGCAGATGCATGCAAATCCATTGGGAAATTTACTAAAGACACAGATTCATGCTGGGGAGTAGGCTCAGTAGATTGTTGGGGTCTCCCCTAGGGCCGACCCAGGAGGGAAGGCAGGGTCTCTGCCGAGTAGGGGGTGAGAGGCGCAGAGTCATGACACAGACTCCGGGAGTTGGGTGGAAGCCGCAGAGGGCGAGCTGCTGCAAACTCTTTTATTCAAGGAAGTGTAGGGGGTTTTAAGGGTTTTGCTGGCCAATCATTGTATGGGGTGGTCCCCTTCTTGTGACCAATGACAGCTTACCTCCAGGCAGATCATCTTGTAGCAGGTTTCTCGCGAGCATGGGACTGTAGCTGTTGTCATGCCAGGCCTGCGCAGGACGCCATGTCCACAGAAGCCATTTACTGGTTTCTTCTGGCATGAGGTCTGCATTGTGACATACATATCCTCCTTTTGTTTTTATTATTGGCAACCCTGGGAGGCATGGTTCTTTGCCAAGCCATTGTTGACCCCAGGCCCCAAGGGATCATAACATGCAACGGTGCCTGTCTTAGGTTGCCCCCTCTCAGGGGTTCTTATCTGTCATTGACTACCCACCATCCTGGTGAGAAAACCCGAGGGGTGTGGCCTGGTTTCTTTTAGCATGCGGTCTGGCTAGGGCCAGTCCTGCATTGTGCCATACAGTGGATAAAGAGCCTATAGCTCCAACCTGAGAAACCCAGACTCCATGTAAAAGCCAGTGGCTATGGTGAGCTTCTGTAAGCCCAGCATGCTAAAGGCAAGAATTTCTCTGAAGCATGCAGACCAGCTAGTCTGGGGGATGGATGCACAAATGAACAAGAGACACCAAAAACAAGAGACCCTGCCTCAAATAAGGTAGAAGGTGAGGACTGAGACCAGAAAGTTGTCCTTTGACCTCCACATGTGCACCTGCACTCATACGAACGTGCACACATGCACCCCGCAAAAAAGTCTTAGACCATTCTTGAGATCTACTGAATAGCCAGTGAGGAGGCCGGAGCCAGGAATGGCTACTTAAAATCCATCTCCGTTGAGAACCCCTGTCCCAGGTGGTTCAAAACACAAGCCAGTGGCTAGAGAGATGGCTAAGCGATTAAGACACTTGCTTGCAAAGCCTAAGGACTCAGGTTCAATTCCCCAGTACCCACATTAGCCAGAGCACATGGTGGTTCAAGCATCTAGAGTTCTTTTGCAGTGGCTAGATGCCCTGGTGCACCAATTCTCTCTCTCTCTCTCATAAATAAATTTGAAAAAATAAAATGTTTTTTTATTAAAAAAAAAAGCCAAACATTTCTTCATTCAACAAACATTGACTCTCCGACTCCTAGGCCCAGTCCTGGGAGATGACTGAAGCAAACCACTCTTATTACCATAAAAATTAGAAAGAGAATCCTGAAAGGATGTTTTCCTGATGTATCCTATTTATAGTCACCAGGGTAAGAAAGGCTATTCTAGTAATTATGGCTTAATTGAGAGAAGGAAGAGGTGGGACCCTCACAAGCTCAGATTTGAGCACTGCACGGATCCAGGTATTGAGGGAGGAGGCTGTATTCAAAGCTTCATTCGAGGATTCCCCTGCTGCAAAAAATTCTGTGGCTTTCTGTTCTATTATAGTGTGAAAACAAAGAAATATCAAGGAAATGCGACTGGGAAAATAAGACTGCTTTAAATAGTCATCTGCAGAAATCAATAAAAGCAGAAGAAATTCCAAGCATGCCCCTATATTCTAAACCCCTTCCCAGTTTTCTTTGGGTTTCTTCCTCAAAAATGACAAGGTGAGGCAAGGACGGACAGCCTCTAGTCCATGTAAAGGGCTCTGGTGACAGCCCTGGATAACACACTCCAGCAAATGACAAGCATTTGTCAGGCACAAATGAATCCTTTGGGGTGGTCTTCACAATTAGGAGAAACTCTGAGAAATCTGCTAGAAATTTCAAAATATCTAACCCAAACATATGCATTTAGATATAGTTATAAAGCTGATGCTAATTAATTCTCCTACTCACATAAATAGCAAAGGAATTAACAATATTGCCAACTCTCACAAAGTCCTTCTTAAGAATATTTTTATTGTCAGGAGTGGTGACGCATGTCTTTAATCCCAGCACTCGGAGGCAGAGGTAGGAGGATTGCTGTGAGTTCGAGACTACCCTAAGACTACATAGTGAATTCCAGGTCAGCCTGGGCTACAGTGAAACCCTACCTCAAAAAAAAAAAAAGAGAGAGAGATAGAAGAGAGACTGAGAGAATGGGTATGCCATGGCCTCTAGCCACTGCAAACGAATTTCAGATGTATGCTCCACTTTGTGTATCTGGTTTTATGTAGGCACTGGGGAATAGAACTCAGGCCATTAAACACTACTAGAAAGCATCGTAACCATTAAGCAATCTTTCCAGCCCCTCAAAAAGTCTTTTTGTTTGTTTGTTTTTGAACTAGGGTCCTGCTCTAGCCCAGGTTGACCTGGAATTTACTATGTAGTCTCAGGCTGGCCCCCAACTCACAGTGATCCTCCTAACTTTGACTCCTGAGTGCTGGGATTAAAGGCTTGCTCCACCATGCCTGGCCTCAAAAAATCTTTTAGTCACTCTGCAATTCTTCCCAAACGTCAGGCAGCTGGGCCATGTGGAGTGGCCCACCACATACCAGGATAGATCTGCCCTTGCTCAACCTGGGTGCCAAGCGACACAAGGTGTTTGTTGACTGGTTCACAGAGCCCCTACATAGTGCTCAGAAGCCAGCCAGCCAAGTGCTATTTACCTTTGACAAAGATCGCCTGAGGAACATGGCACACGCTCTGAGAGCCCTTCAGATTCCTCTGCCACAATCCTCCTTCCTGGGAAGGAGTTTGTGTTTGTTTTCCATTCAAGGAAAGAAATTGATTAAAAGTGTGGGCTGTGAGCACCTTGCCTTTTACCCAAGAGAGGTCATTAAGTATGCTCTTGATTTAGAATGACTTTTTTTTTTTAATTCAAAGGAAAGAAGTGAAACACAGAGAAAAGTGGGGCTTCCCTTTGAGCACAAACCTGGGATGGAGCCCTGTAGAGAAGACTGGTAGAGCAGGTGAGGTGCCCGTAGTTGCCACTGAGTGTGAAGAGGAGTGTGAAGAGGAGTGTCAGGAACGGCATCCCAGCCAACCATCCAGGCACAGGCAGAGGTAAGCCTGTTGGGGGGTTTCTTGTTTCCAGCCTGACTTAATCCTGAGGCTGGCTTTTGCACCAACTGGAAGACACACAGCCAAGCCTTCCCAAGAAACCCCAGCTGCAGAAGCCGGGGGCTCCCCAAATGATCAGGCTGATAGAATAGCAGTCACTGAACACCAACTCCATGTGAGGGGTACATGACGCCAAGACGCCCTTCTTATGGAGCTTGGAATTGGGAAAAGAGAAGCTGGGGTGTCTGAGGGATTGCGAATAAATCCATATTGTCACTAGGTTGGGGACAGGGACTGGGGCAGAGCGGTACCACAGTTCCGAGTTGCTGATGGTTTTGGAAGCTTTTGACAGCAGCATAAAGTTTCCAGGCTCCTCTCCTAGATTAGAGCTAAGAGCCCCTCACGGCTTTTGGAGTCCAGGTTCTGCATTGATGATTCTGATTAGAAACAGATGGCTCAAGTTCACAAAACACTAACACCTCAGGGCTCCCTCCCTCCCTCCCTTTTTTGTTCCAGACCGTCATCACTGTGGAGTTTGGGGAGAAGAGGCAGAGGATAAACTGGATGGAGTGGAGAAAGGTGAAGCACTGATAGGACAAAGTAGGATCCAGTGTTTTGGCTTTTGTTTGGCTTTTGGGTTTTCGAGGTAGCATCTCACTCTAGCCCAGGCTGACCTGGAATTCACTCTGTAGTCTCAGGGTGGCTTAGAACTCATGGCAATCCTCCTACCTCTCCCTCCCAAGTGCTGGGATTAAAGGCGTGCGCCACCACGCCTGGCGAATCCAGTTTACCACCTGACTTTATCCCCCTGTGGAAATCACATTAAAGTGAAACCTTGTCTTGGTCCAAATAGCAGTCAAGGTCACCATGAACACTGTGTCCAGTTTAGTCTGTGGGAACGGTGCACCCTCGAGCTGGGCAGAGCACAATCTGGCAACCGAGCATAGATCCTAGAATATGTGTCCAGTTCTCACACTGCCCTTGGTCATGGCCTCCAGTGATTGGGCCATGCACAGTAGGAGGGAAACCCAGCAATGGAGGGCATCCTTCCTCTGAGGGACATGGGACACAGATGTAGGATCACTTAAAGTGCCCAGGGTTCTTGGGGCTCTGGAATGGAGCTCAACCTGTTGAAATTTCCTCAAGTCACCTGGAGTGAGTAATGCTAAAAGGAACATGGGAATGAAGTGTCTCCAACATATTGGTCATCAGAGTCTTTGGACACATTATTAAGTGCTGAATCATGTTCTGTTTTTTAGTTTCTTGAAGAACTTCCATACAGGTTTTTGTAATTGCTAAACTAATTTATATTTCCATTCTATTGACTTTATTTTAAATGTATTCTTATGGGTTCTATTATAATATTTCTCAACATGGTTTTTTCTTTATTTATTTTTCAATTTTTAATTTTTTTTGTTTTTTCAAGGTAGGGTCTCACTTTGGCCCAGGCTGACCTGGAATTCACTATGTAGTCTCAGGGTGGCCTCAAACTCACAGTGATCCTCGTATCTCTGCCTCCAGAGTGCTGGGATTAAAGGCGTGTGGCTTAATTTTTTATTTTTATTTATTTATTTATTAGAGACAGAGAGGGGGGAGAAAGAGAGAGAGAAAGAGTGAGAATGGACATGCCAGGGCCTCTAGCCACTACAAAGGAACTCCAGACACATGTGCCACCATATGCATCTGGTTTATGTGGGACCTGGAGAATCGAACCAGGGTCCTTAGGCTTTGCAGGCATATGCCTTAACTGCTAAGCCATCTCCCCAGCCCCATGATGAATTTTTATATCAAAGATTTGATGTTTTTCATTGATCTTAGAAAAGTCTTGACCGTTATCTCTTCAGATACTCTTCTACCCTATTGCCTCTCCTCTTATGGAGTTCAAATTCAAACTTTAGACCTACTCACCAAGATACACATCTCCTATACGCTTTGATGTATTTTCCAACTTTTTTCCTCCATGCTCCAATGTGCATCTTTCTAGTCACCTATTCTACAGCTCACTAATCTCTTTACTTGAATCTTCTTATCTCTATTAAACCCGACTCTGCAATCCTTAATTTCATGTAGCTTTCTTTTTTCAATTGCAGAATTTCTGTTTGATGTTTAATATAAATTCTTATTCTTGGTGAAAATTTATTTTCTTAAATAATTAATCACAGGTGTTTTAAACTCAAACTTTAGTCATTCTTATAAGTGGGTCATCTCTTGAATCTGTTTTTCTAGTCTATTTTTTTTCTAGGTACATGTGATAACTTGTTATTGGATCTGAATTCTGTGCATGAAGAATTACAGAGGATTTGAACGCTGTTCCTCTCCGCCAAGCACCACCGAGTCACATCATCTAAACCAAATCAGGATCTCGTCATACTCACAAGTGTTTTTTAGCATGAACCCGAATTTCAACCCGTATTTCAGTATGCACCCGTATTTCTGGTTTACTCCTCTAGGTGCTCAGCTCTGAGTGAGAAGCTAGGACATTTCCCAAGGTTCCTCCTTCGTGATGTGCTCTGAACTCAACTGTTTGTCTCCTCAGTACTCCTGAGTCCTTTCTATTTAATCAGCTTCTGTTACTGCTTTTTTGCATCTTGCCCTACAGATAATGATCAGTCATTTTCTTGAATAAAAGGCCAGTGCCTTATCTGATTCACTCCTGTCTAGAATCTTGGACCTTTACTCACTCCTGTCTAGAATCTTGGTCCTTTACTTCCTGGCACCCGGCAGTGCCAAACTCTAATCTCTTTCTCTCTGGGTTCATTGGATTGCTTCAGAAATATTTTATAACTCTGGAAAGTCAACTCTGTGCTCAAATTCTTGGCATACTGTCCCATATCTAAACTTATAAAATGTCCAAGGAGAAAGCAACATGTAAAAAAAATGGGCTTACTAAAATGAGCCCTCCTTGTTAGCACTGCGCCTTCAAGTCTTAGCAGGCTTGGCATCTGTCAGATACTTTCAAACAAATATTACTTTTGTATTTTATCCAGGTTTTCTAGGTGGTCCTGGCAGGAGCAATTGTCTGCTACAAGTGTAAGGCTTATCATAGCTGGAAACCTATTACATGTGCATACAATAAACTATTCTTCAAACCAAAACATTTTTCAATAAAATATCATGTTTTCTCTCCAGTAAAATTATTTCTTAGGGAGGGGTTGGAGAGATGGCTTAACTGTTAAAGGTGCTTGCTTGCAAAGCATAATGGCCTGGGTTTGATTCCCTGATACCCATGTAAAGCCAGATGCCCAAAGTGGTACATGCATCTGGAGCTCATTTGCTGTTTCAAGAAATCCTGGTGCACCCATTCTTCTCTCTTCTTTCTATTTCTTGCAAATAAATAGTTTTTAAAAACTTTTTAGGGGCTGGAGAGATTGCTTAGTGGTTAAGGCACTTGCCAGCAAAACTAAAGGACCCAGGTTTGATTCCCCAGTACCCACATAAACCAGATGCACAAGATGGCCATGCATCTGGAGTTCATTTGCAGTGGCTGGAGGCCCTGGCATACCCATTCTCTACCTACCTGCCTCTCTCTCTCTCTCTCTCTCTTTCTCTCTCTCTCAAATAAATAAATATTTTTTAAACAATAAAATTTTTTAATTAATTTTTTTAAATTATTTCTTAGGGGGGCTGGAAAGATGGCTCAGCAGTTAAGGTGCTTGCCAGTAAAACCTAATGACCCAAGTTCCATTCCCCAGTGCCCATGTAAAGCCAGATGCACAAACTAGCGCATCTGGAATTCACTTGCATGGCTGGAGGCTCTGGTGCACCCATTCTATGTTGGGTATTATGGTGCATGCCTTTAATCCCAGCACTCAAGAGGCAGAGGTAGGAGGATCACTGTGAGCTTAAGGCCAGCCTGAGACTTCACAGTGAATTCTCGGTCAGCCTGGGATAGAGAAGGCCCTACCTCGAAAAACAAAACAAAACAGACAAACACTTTCCTAGGGAACATATGCTAAACTATTTTCAACAACATAGAAAAATCCTTAAGTCAATGGTCATGTCCTCTAGAAGATAGAGTGACAGCCCCTCGGGGCTTCAGCTCACAGCAGTGGTGCCAACAGTACCACTGCCCTCACTAGCCAAGCACTTTTTAAAATTTATTTATTAAAGGGAGAGAGAGAGAGAGAATGGACAAGCCAGGACCTTAGCCTCTGCAAATGAACTCCAGGCACATGCACCACCATGTGCATCTGGCTTATGTGGGTTCTTAGGAATCAAACCCACGTTAGGTACCTTAACTTCTAAGCCATCTCTCTAGCCCCCAAGCACGTTTTTGAGCCCTCAGTGTTGCTCCAAAACAAGTGACCTAGCCTAGAAACCACGGCAAACCCTCACAAACTACAGCTTGGCAAAACTAAATCTGACTGGGGCTGGATGGGGAATAGAACTCAGGCCATTAAACACTACTGGAAAGCACCTTAACCATTAAGCAATCTTTCCAGCCCTCAAAAGTCTTTTTGTTTGTTTGTTTTTGAACTAGGGTCCTGCTCTAGCCCAGGTTGACCTGGAATTTACTATGTAGTCTCAGGCTGGCCCCAACTCACAGTGATCCTCCTAACTTTGACTCCTGAGTGCTGGGATTAAAGGCTTGCTCCACCATGCCTGGCCTCAAAAAAATCTTTTAGTCACTCTGCAATTCTTCCCAAACGTCAGGCAGCTGGGCCATGTGGAGTGGCCCACCACATACCAGGATAGATCTGCCTTGCTCAACCTGGGTGCCAAGCCGACACAAGGTGTTTGTTGATTGGTTCACAGAGCCCCTACATAGTGCTCAGAAGCCAGCCAGCCAAGTGCTATTTACCTTGACAAAGATCGCCTGAGGAACATGGCACACGCTCTGAGAGCCCTTCAGATTCCTCTGCCACAATCCTCCTTCCTGGGAAGGAGTTTGTGTTTGTTTTCCATTCAAGGAAAGAAATTGATTAAAAGTGTGGGCTGTGAGCACCTTGCCTTTTACCCAAGAGAGGTCATTAAGTATGCTCTTGATTTAGAATGACTTTTTTTTTTTAATTCAAAGGAAAGAAGTGAAACACAGAGAAAAGTGGGGCTTCCCTTTGAGCACAAACCTGGGATGGAGCCCTGCAGAGAAGACTGGTAGAGCAGGGGAGGTGCCCGTAGTTGCCACTGAGTGTGAAGAGGAGTGTGAAGAGGAGTGTCAGGAACGGCATCCCAGCCAACCATCCAGGCACAGGCAGAGGTAAGCCTGTTGGGGGGTTTCTTGTTTCCAGCCTGACTTAATCCTGAGGCTGGCTTTTGTACCAACTGGAAGCGCTGGAAGACCCACAGCCAAGCCTTCCCAGGAAACCCCAGCTGCAGAAGCCGGGGGCTCCCCAAATGATCAGGCTGATAGAATAGCAGTCACTGAACACCAACTCCATGTGAGGGGTACATGACGCCAAGACTCCCTTCTTATGGAGCTTGGAATTGGGAAAAGAGAAGCTGGGGTGTCTGAGGGATTGCGAATAAATCCATATTGTCACTAGGTTGGGGACAGGGACTGGGGCAGAGCGGTACCACAGTTCCGAGTTGCTGATGGTTTTGGAAGCTTTTGACAGCAGCATAAAGTTTCCAGGCTCCTCTCCTAGATTAGAGCTAAGAGCCCCTCACGGCTTTTGGAGTCCAGGTTCTGCATTGATGATTCTGATTAGAAACAGATGGCTCAAGTTCACAAAACACTAACACCTCAGGGCTCCCTCCCTCCCTCCCTTTTTTGTTCCAGACCGTCATCACTGTGGAGTTTGGGGAGAAGAGGCAGAGGATAAACTGGATGGAGTGGAGAAAGGTGAAGCACTGATAGGACAAAGTAGGATCCAGTCTTTTGGTTTTTGTTTGGCTTTTGGGTTTTCGAGGTAGCATCTCACTCTAGCCCAGGCTGACCTGGAATTCACTCTGTAGTCTCAGGGTGGCTTCGAACTCATGGCAATCCTCCTACCTCTCCCTCCCAAGTGCTGGGATTAAAGGCGTGCGCCACCACGCCTGGCGAATCCAGTTTACTGCCTGACTTTATCCCCCTGTGGAAATCACATTAAAGTGAAACCTTGTCTTGGTCCAAATAGCAGTCAAGGTCACCATGAACACTGTGTCCAGTTTAGTCTGTGGGAACGGTGCGCCCTCGAGCTGGGCAGAGCACAATCTGGCAACCGAGCATAGATCCTAGAATATGTGTCCAGTTCTCACACTGCCCTTGGTCATGGCCTCCAGTGATTGGGCCATGCACAGTAGGAGGGAAACCCAGCAATGGAGGGCATCCTTCCTCTGAGGGACATGGGACACAGATGTAGGATCACTTAAAGTGCCCAGGGGTTCTTGGGGCTCTGGAATGGAGCTCAACCTGTTGAAATTTCCTCAAGTCACCTGGAGTGAGTAATGCTAAAAGGAACATGGGAATGAAGTGTCTCCAACATATTGGTCATCAGAGTCTTTGGACACATTATTAAGTGCTGAATCATGTTCTGTTTTTTAGTTTCTTGAAGAACTTCCATACAGGTTTTTGTAATTGCTAAACTAATTTATATTTCCATTCTATTGACTTTATTTTAAATGTATTCTTATGGGTTCTATTATAATATTTCTCAACATGGTTTTTTCTTTATTTATTTTTCAATTTTTAATTTTTTTTTGTTTGTTTTTGTTTTTTCAAGGTAGGGTCTCACTTTGGCCCAGGCTGACCTGGAATTCACTATGTAGTCTCAGGGTGGCCTCAAACTCACAGTGATCCTCGTATCTCTGCCTCCAGAGTGCTGGGATAAAAGGCGTGTGGCTTAATTTTTTATTTTTATTTATTTATTTATTAGAGACAGAGAGGGGGGGGAGAGAGAGAGAGAGAAAGAGTGAGAATGGACATGCCAGGGCCTCTAGCCACTACAAAGGAACTCTAGACACATGTGCCACCATATGCATCTGGTTTATGTGGGACCTGGAGAATCGAACCAGGGTCCTTAGGCTTTGCAGGCATATGCCTTAACTGCTAAGCCATCTCCCCAGCCCCATGATGAATTTTTATATCAAAGATTTGATGTTTTTCATTGATCTTAGAAAAGTCTTGACCGTTATCTCTTCAGATACTCTTCTACCCTATTGCCTCTCCTCTTATGGAGTTCAAATTCAAACTTTAGGCCTACTCACCAAGATACACATCTCCTATACGCTTTGATATATTTTCCAACTTTTTTCCTCCATGCTCCAATGTGCATCTTTCTAGTCACCTATTCTACAGCTCACTAATCTCTTTACTTGAATCTTCTTATCTCTATTAAACCCGACTCTGCAATCCTTAATTTCATGTAGCTTTCTTTTTTTCAATTGCAGAATTTCTGTTTGATGTTTAATATAAATTCTTATTCTTGGTGAAAATTTATTTTCTTAAATAATTAATCACAGGTGTTTTAAACTCAAACTTTAGTCATTCTTATAAGTGGGTCATCTCTTGAATCTGTTTTTCTAGTCTATTTTTTTTCTAGGTACATGTGATAACTTGTTATTGGATCTGAATTCTGTGCATGAAGAATTACAGAGGATTTGAACGCTGTTCCTCTCCGCCAAGCACCACCGAGTCACATCATCTAAACCAAATCAGGATCTCGTCATACTCACAAGTGTTTTTTAGCATGAACCCGAATTTCAACCCGTATTTCAGTATGCACCCGTATTTCTGGTTTACTCCCTCTAGGTTGCTCAGCTCTGAGTGAGAAGCTAGGACATTTCCCAAGGTTCCTCCTTCGTGATGTGCTCTGAACTCAACTGTTTGTCTCCTCAGTACTCCTGAGTCCTTTCTATTTAATCAGCTTCTGTTACTGCTTTTTGCATCTTGCCCTACAGATAATGATCAGTCATTTTCTTGAATAAAAGGCCAGTGCCTTATCTGATTCACTCCTGTCTAGAATCTTGGACCTTTACTCACTCCTGTCTAGAATCTTGGTCCTTTACTTCCTGGCACCCGGCAGTGCCAAACTCTAATCTCTTTCTCTCTGGGTTCATTGGATTGCTTCAGAAATATTTTATAACTCTGGAAAGTCAACTCTGTGCTCAAATTCTTGGCATACTGTCCCATATCTAAACTTACAAAATGTCCAAGGAGAAAGCAACATGTAAAAAAAATGGGCTTACTAAAATGAGCCCTCCTTGTTAGCACTGCGCCTTCAAGTCTTAGCAGGCTTGGCATCTGTCAGATACTTTCAAACAAACATTACTTTTGTATTTTATCCAGGTTTTCTAGGTGGTCCTGGCAGGAGCAATTGTCTGCTACAAGTGTAAGGCTTATCATAGCTGGAAACCTATTACATGTGCATACAATAAACTATTCTTCAAACCAAAACATTTTTCAATAAAATATCATGTTTTCTCTCCAGTAAAATTATTTCTTAGGGAGGGGTTGGAGAGATGGCTTAACTGTTAAAGGTGCTTGCTTGCAAAGCATAATGGCCTGGGTACATGTATATATTGATGTATATATATGTATATATTGATTCCCTGATACCCATGTAAAGCCAGATGCCCAAAGTGGTACATGCATCTGGAGCTCATTTGCTGTTCCAAGAAATCCTGGTGCACCCATTCTTCTCTCTTCTTTCTATTTCTTGCAAATAAATAGTTTTAAAAAACTTTTTAGGGGCTGGAGAGATTGCTTAGTGGTTAAGGCACTTGCCAGCAAAACTAAAGGACCCAGGTTTGATTCCCAGTACCCACATAAACCAGATGCACAAGATGGCCATGCATCTGGAGTTCATTTGCAGTGGCTGGAGGCCCTGGCATACCCATTCTCTACCTACCTGCCTCTCTCTCTCTCTCTCTCTCTCTCTCTCTCTCTCAAATAAATAAATATTTTTTAAACAATAAAATTTTTTAATTATTTTTTTAATTGTTTCTTAGGGGGGCTGGAAAGATGGCTCAGCAGTTAAGGTGCTTGCCAGTAAAACCTAATGACCCAAGTTCCATTCCCCAGTGCCCATGTAAAGCCAGATGCACAAACTAGCGCATCTGGAATTCACTTGCATGGCTGGAGGCTCTGGTGCACCCATTCTATGTTGGGTATTATGGTGCATGCCTTTAATCCCAGCACTCAAGAGGCAGAGGTAGGAGGATCACTGTGAGCTTAAGGCCAGCCTGAGACTTCACAGTGAATTCTCGGTCAGCCTGGGATAGAGAAGGCCCTACCTCGAAAAACAAAACAAAACAAACAAACACTTTCCTAGGGAACATATGCTAAACTATTTTCAACAACATAGAAAAATCCTTAAGTCAATGGTCATGTCCTCTAGAAGATAGAGTGACAGCCCCTCGGGGCTTCAGCTCACAGCAGTGGTGCCAACAGTACCACTGCCCTCACTAGCCAAGCACTTTTTAAAATTTATTTATTAAAGGGAGAGAGAGAGAGAGAGAATGGACAAGCCAGGACCTTAGCCTCTGCAAATGAACTCCAGGCGCATGCACCACCATGTGCATCTGGCTTATGTGGGTTCTTAGGAATCAAACCCGCGTTAGGTACCTTAACTTCTAAGCCATCTCTCTAGCCCCCAAGCACGTTTTTGAGCCCTCAGTGTTGCTCCAAGTGACCTAGCCTAGAAACCACGGCAAACCCTCACAAACTACAGCTTGGCAAAACTAAATCTGACTGGGGCTGGAGGGATGGCTTAGCGGTTAAGGTATTTGCCTGCAAAGCCAAAGGACCCAGGTTCGATTCCCCAGTACCCACATAAGCCAACGGCACAAGGGGGCACATGTGTCTGGAGTTCATTTGCAGTGGCTGGAGGCCCTTGCATGCCCATTCTCTCTCTCTCTCTCTCTCTTTCTCTCTCTCTTTCTCTCTCTCTGTCTCTCTCTCTGTGTCAAATAAAGAAAGAAAAATTAAATATTTTTAAGCCAGGCGTGGTGGCGCACGCCTTTAATCCCAGCACTCGGGAGGCAGAGGTAGGAGGATCTCCATGAGTTCGAGGCCACCCTGAGACTACATAGTTAATTCCAGGTCAGCCTGGGCCGGAGTGAGACCCTACCTCGAAAAACCAAAAAAAAAAAAAAAGAAGAAGAGGAGGAGGAGGAAGAGGAGGAGGAAGAGGAGGAGGAAGAGGAAGAGGAAGAGGAAGAGGAAGAAAAGAAAAGAAAAGAAAAGAAAAGAAAAGAAAAGAAAAATTAAATATTTTTAAATAAATAAATCTGATCGGCAATGACCAGGTTTGCCTTGTCTGGTGCTGGCCCTGTCACACAAGGGAACGCCACCATTTGTCTAACAACATCAACAATGGCAAGGAAGTGACAGCAGAGCTAGAATATCAGAAGAGCAGGCATCCTCGGCTGCTGTATGAGTACAAGCACTGCATGATTCTTCAGTGTGGGCTTAGAATCCCCTACATGTGGTAGTACAGACAGGAGAAAATTATAATGTGCTGTCCTTGGATCTTCTGGGACCTAGCCTTGAAGACCTCTTCAGTGTCTGTCCAAGGAGGTTCACAAGGAAAACTGCACTTACACTAGCTGACCAGAAGATCTGCAGAACTGGATATGTGCATAGGAAGAATGGTATACACGGTGACATTAAGCCAGGTAACTTCCTCATGCATATTGGGCCATTCCTTTCAGTTATTACTTTAATTTTGGTTTGGCTAAAAAGCATAGAGACAACAGGGCAAAGCAACATATATGAGACAGAGAAGATAAAGCCTCACTGGCACTGCCCAGTGTGCTAGCATCAATGCACATTTGGTACTGAGCAGAGTGGTCAAGGTGATGTGCAATCTGTCATTAGAATATATTTTTACTGTTTGTTTGTTTATTTAGTTTGCAGTACTGAGGATTGAACCCACACTCTTATGCTTGCAAGGCAAGCACTCTACCACGGAGCTATATCCCCAGCATTCTAGGGTACATTTTGATGCTTGCTTGCTTGGGTCTGGGGGGAGGTGGAGACTTGTTTGCTAGTTTTTCAAAAATATTTATTTGTTTGTTTGTTTGCTTGTTTGCAAGCAGAGAGAGAGAGAGAGAATGGGCACACCAGGGCCACCAACTACTGCAAAAGAATTCCAGGTGCATGGACCACTTTATGCATCTGGCTTTATGTGGATACTGGGAAACTGAACCCAGGTCATTAGGCTTTGCAGGTAAATGCCTTAACCATTGAGCAATCTCTCCAGCCCCTGTTTGCTAGTTTTGTGTTTTGTGTTTGGGAGTTTTGAGATAGGAACATGCTATATATCTCTGGCTGGCCTGGCTGGCTATGTAAACCAGGCTGGCCTCAAATTCACAGTGATCCTCCCACCTCCTATATTTCCTAAGTGCAGATATTACAGGTGTGTACCACCATGCCTCATTTGTTTTGATGTGTTTTATTAGAAACAGCCTATCATTGCAAGAGCTAAAGGTGGCAAAACTAAAAGAGAGCAAAGAGAAGAAACGAAAATATGAAAAGACTAGTAGAGAGAAGACCACCCATTCCCGCTGAAGTTTTGCATAGGGGGTTTCCTGAAGAATTTTCCATGTACTTAAACTATGGTTGTGGGCTGAGCTGTGAGGCAGCCCAGGGTTACATGTACGGGATGCAGCTATTCATGACCCGGAACCACCAACGTGACTACACACTGACTGGACAACATCAAAGCAGAAAGCAGCAGTACAGGTAGCATCTTCCAGTGGGCAGTGCCACAGGCAAGCAGACTGACAAAGCAAGAGTAACCCAGATGTCTGGAGGAGTGGCGCAGCACTGATTTCTCTCCAAACTTAGGAAATCTAGTTCCTCTTCCTGTGTACGCTAGCCAGTGGCGGTGGACAACCACTTACTTTAGTGGAAGGAACTTGATTTCAGACTGCAAGAGCTAGAGGATGGGGAGGAGTGCTACAGAACGGAACGCTCTCCTCCCGACATGAAGTGGCCATCACATTCAAGGCCTCACGGCACTTATTGTGACCTGCACAATCTTGGGTCCATCAACATGTCATCATAGGTGATGGAAGGAAAAAAAGTCATCAAACTAGAAGAACTAGTTGAAAGAAGAATGTGTTATGTAGAAGAGGCATGGGGGAGAGGAACAAAAGAAAATAACAGGAGGGGATTCGGATCAAAATCCATTATGTACATGTAGGACAACTCAATTACAAATGAGAAAAAGGCCAGATATGGTGGCGCACACCTTGAATCCCAGCACTCAGGAGGCAGAGGTAGGGGGATCTCTGTGAGTTTGAGGCCAGCCTGAGACTACATAGTGAGTTCCAGTCAGCCTGGGCTACAGCCTCGAAAAACCAAAGAAAAGAGAGAGAGAGAAAGAGAACTTACTTTCAGTATAAACTACCATGGGTAGCATTGATGATGCTATACTCTGAGGTGTAGCCACTGCACTTGTGACGATTAGCTGAGATAGGGAAACATGGTGACAGAGTGTCGGGTTTTCTATTGCATTTTCCTTCAAGTAGAAAAGTTTAGGAAACGCCTAACACAAACTGATGGAGAAATGGAATGTTATGCCATTTTGTTGTTGTTGTTAACAATTTTTATTTTGAACTGCACTGCTCTGAAATCTTATTTCAAGAGAATGGCAGGAGTAGTCTTCCGCCACGGTTGTGATAGTTGCAAATGCTCACGATTTTGCATTCTTAGGGATTTTCCTCTGGGAGTTGCAGTTTGTTTGTGTAAAGCATTCTTTAAATGGTTGATTTCTTGTTTGCAAGCCAGCTGATATGGTAGTTCCCCGAGATTCCAGTGCTTGAACACATGAAAGACTGCACGAGAAACAACAGCATCTAAAGTGAAGACTTGGGGCTGAAGAGATGGCTTAGTGGTTAAGGCATTTGCCTGCAAAGCCAAAAGACCAAGGTTCAATTCCCCAGGACCCATGTAAGCAAATGTACAAGGTGATGCATGCATCTGGAGTTCGTTTGCAGCAGCTGGAGGCCCTGGCACACCCATTCTCTCTGTATCTGCCTCTCTCTCTCTGCTTCTTTCTCTCAAATAAATAAAAATAAAATATTTTTTTAAAGTGAAGGCTTAAGGGAAACAGATTATCCTATGACTCTGCATTAACACTATAATATTCTTGGTGTGTGCGTGCGTGTGTGTGTGTGTGTGTGTGTGTGTGTGTGTAGTACGTGTGCTGTGGTTGGTGTGTGATGTGATGTGCATGTCTGTGTGTGTGTGTGCAGATGCACTCACTTTATGCACACAAGCACAGAGGTCAGAGACCCTCAGGCACCCTTCTCTATTGCTTCTCTGCATATTTCCTTGAGACGGGGTATCTCCCTCAATGTGGAGCTGCCCTGCCACATTCTGTCACTGAGCCCAGCAATTCTCCAATCTCTACTTTCCACCCCGCACCACACCACAGGACTGGAGTTGCAGACACACCCAACTTTTTTTGTTGTTGTTTTTCATTTTTCGGTTTTTCAAGGTAGTGTTTCCCTCTAGCCCAGGCTGACCTGGAATTCACTATGTAATCTCAGGGTGGCCTCAAACTCATGGCGATCCTCCTACCTTTGCCTCTCAAATGCTGGGATTAAAGGCATGAGCCACCACGCCCGGCTCACACCCAACTTTTTACCAGGGTGCTAGGGAGTCAAACTTGGCCCTCTTAGGCCCTCATGCTTAAGCAGCAAGTATTTTTATCTGCTGAGTCATCAACCTAGCCTAATTTATATATATATGTATATATATTTTTTTCCCGCCCCTAGGTAGGGTCTTAGGGTGGCTTTCAATTCACAGCCATCCTCCTACCTCTGCCTCCAGAATGCTGGGATTAAAGACATGCATCACCACACCCACCTAGCCTGATATATATATTGTTTTAATTTATTTACCAAAAAGTTAATAGCATATTATTGAAAAATTAGGTAAGACATATTCACAATATAATATTAAATTAAAACCAATGATGTGTTGTTCAGAAAATATTCTGATGAAAGCTGGGCATGGTGGCACATGTCTTTAATCCCAGCACTCGGGAGGCAGAGGTAGGAGGATCATTGTGAGTTTGAGACCACCCTGAGAATACAGAGCGAATTCCAGGTCAGCTTGTGCTAGAGTGAGCCCCTACCTCGAAAAACCAAAAAAAAAAAAAAAAAAAAAAAAAAAAAAAAAAAAAAAAGAAAGAAAATAGTCTGATGAAGCTTTATTTGTTAGCATTTACATTTTATCTAGCAACGAGAAGCAGCTACAATTTAGAAAGCTGAGGATTTATACAAACAACAATAGACCAATGATTAGTTAGTAAGAGTGATAATTACTTCAGTATTAAAGATAATATCAAATACCAATGTTCCTTAAACTCTATATGTATATAATTTAATTTAAAAAATATGGAACACTTCACAAATTTATGTGTCATCCTTGCACAGGGACCATGCTAATTTCTGTATCATTCCAATTTTAGTATATGTGCTGCCAAAGCAAGCACTAGCCTGGTTTTATATATATATATATGTATATGTATATATTGTTGTTGTTTTGTTTTTCGAGGTAGGGTCTCGCTCTAGCCCAAGCTGACCTAGAATTCACTATGTAGTCTCAGGATGGCCTTGAACTCATGCCAATCCTCCTATCTCTGCCTCCCAAGTGCTGGGATTAAAGGCGTGCACCACCACGCCCGGCTTCTATCCTGCTATTTTTAAAAAGCATATTTATCACAGAAATTTGGTGAATATCTTACAACTAAACATGAATGTATGTTGCTTAGATATATATAATCACTGTAAACTATGATCTAGGATTTTTGTTTATTTGAAACTAGAGCTTTTTGTTTATGAGTTCATTAAAAACTAAAACTTTGAAAACCCCCCCAAAAAAAAATGCCGGGCATGATGGCACATGCCTTTAACCACTTGGGATAAGCACTTGGGAGGCAGAGGTAGGAGGATTGCCAAAAGTTCAAGACCACCCTGTGACTACAGAGTAAATTCCAGGTCAGCCTGTACTAGAGGGAACCACTAGCTCAGAAAAACCAAAAAGAACCCTAAAACTAAAACTTTGGGGGTGGGGAGATAACTTAGTTGGTAAGCACTCATCACACAAGCATGGAGACCTGAGTCTGATAGCCAGATCCAGTGCTCACGTAAGTACTGGGGATGTTCAAGGATGCTTGGAATCCCAGGGTTTGGGAAGCAGAGACAGGAGGATCCCTGGATCTCCTTGGCCAGCCGGTCTATCCTAATTGGGAGCTCCAGGCCAGTGAATGACTTTGTCACAAAGGAAGTGATGACATTCCTGAGGATGACACACAAGGTTATCTTCAGGCCTCCAAACACATGCGAACATGTATACCCTACACACACACACACACAAAAGAAAAACGAAAGACTTTCTGGAGAAAGAGAGTAGAGACAGGGATCCTCTGAAAAGTTCTTTTTAAGTTTTTTGTTTCTTTGGTTTTTTTTAAACCTTTCTTTCTTTCTTTCTTTATTTATTTATTTATTTATTTATTTGCAAGCAGAGAGAGAGAGAGAGAAGAGAGGCAGACAAAGCGAGAATAGGCACGCCAGGGCCTCTAGCCACTGCAAACGAACTCCAGATGCATGTGCCCCTCATGCATCTGGCTTACGTGGATCCTGGAGAATCAAACCGGGATCCTTTGACTTCACAGCTAAGCCATTTCTCCAGCCCTCTTTGGTGTTTTTTGCTTTTCAAGGTAGGGTCTCTCTCTAGCACAGGCTGACTCGTAATTCACTATATAGTCTCAGGCTGGCCTTGAACTCATAGTGAAAAAAATTCCACTGTGTATGTACAATGTGATGGGGCTGGTTGGAAGCATGTAGTGCAAGAAACAAGCAATATCAGGAAAGTACATCAGTACAACTCATATTTTTGTATCAAAACTACTAGTGCCCCAAAATTATTGAAAATCACATCTTACTTTCTCTGAAGAATTTCTATAGGATTGAATTTCTTTTTTTCTTTTCTTTTTTTTTTTTTTTTTCGGTTTTTTGAGGTAGGGTCTCACTCTAGTCCAGGCTGACCTGGAATTCGCTCTGTAGTCTCGGGGTGGCCTCGAACTCACAGTGCTCCTCCTACTTCTGCCTCCCGAGTGCTGGGTTGTTCTTATTTTTAATTACCAGCCTTGGTTTTTATGTTTCCCAAAAGACAGCATCCGGGCCCCGCCCTTGAGTGTAACCTCTCTGCGTTCACACCTGCACTCTGCCCAGCACGTTTCCCTGTCTTCCACATTGCTTGGCCATGGAAAAGATATTAACACACACAGTGCCTTGTAAAGCTGGAAACAGCCACATTGTCGCCTCCCCTCAGGAACCTGCTTTCTAGGTTTCCTGAACCCGTAGATGTTGAATAAGCATGAGAGTGAGGCTTTCATGCGTGCAGAATGGAAGAGCAGCCCTCTGCCCTCTCAGGGGAAGAGGTACCCGGAGACCTTTTACCTACCATCACTCTCAGCTTCTCTCTGCAACTTCGCTTAAGCTCCTTGGAAACTAAAGCACAAACTGTTATGTGGTGCATTTTAGAGTCTTTGTTCACTAATAATCAAATTGTACCATCCTATAAATATTCACTGGGCCACAGGTCAACAGAAAAAAAAAAAAAAAAAAAAAAGCATTCTTGCAGACAGGAGTCGTGGCTAGATAGCTGTACCACAGCATGAATTCCTTGATGCTTTGCATTCTGGAACCTTCGCAGGCAGCTCCTGACCATCTCATCCAGAACAAGCGCCTCTACTTACTCCCATTCCCTCGGAGGTTCAAACTCTAATGAGTAAGACAGAAAATGCCCATTCACCCACTTGCTCCACTCTCAACTGAAAACCAGCAAGTAGGAACACGATCCTGGAGCCCAGGGGCCCTGAAATGGTCCATTCACCCAGTAAGGCTGAATGACTTGCCACCCTTTGAGCTCAAAGCAGAGATCAGAAGCCTCTATACTATCTGGTCACTGGCTCTTCCCTCTGAGCCCTGGGTCCATTGACTTATTCACTCACTCAGGAAGGTTTATTAATCACCACTGTGGACCACACCTTGTCCGCTAGCAACCGGGGATACTGTGGTGAATTAAGAGGAACTACATTACTGACAAATAACTCGTTCAACAAGTCACTTTCGGGTGGCAATAAGTGTGATGAAGTGCTTGGGCTGCAGGTTAATGGGAAATCAAGATGGGGCTGAGCTGTTGACAAGCTATCAGGATGCTAGAAAGAGCTATGCAGCCTGGGTGGGAAGAAAAATCACCAATAGTCTTAACCAACAACTGGCCAGCCAGGCCACATATACCAAATGGTGCAATGGTGTCATATCAGTGGAGTAGGGGGGACCAACTGTTCTCTGGATTGGAGGTTGACTCCATGGGAGAGAATGTCTGCCTGGTACTAAAAAGCTAATAAAAAGCTTATGTGGCTGGGGAGGTCATAAGCCCTGGGGGAAAACTGCTGCTGTTGTCAGGCTAAATGGATAGATCATGCCCACAAACTGCCCTCCAAACACTTATGTTTATGCTTTTATGTCAAAACTACTCTCACTTTTGGTTACAGAAGCTTCTCTTTTCAGATGGTAATGACCGCTGGGGAGACTCAAAACTCACCAAAGTGTTGAAAAGAAGTGCAGTGGTGTGTTCAGACCTAAGTGAGACATCTCTGTCATACCCTCCAAGGCTCAGGGACCGTTGTGGAAGAGGTGATGGAAGGAACACAAGAGCCAAAAGAAGGGGAGGAGTCCGTATGATACTGTCTTCTAGAAACAAAGTGTCTGTGGTATTCGTGACCCCCACAGTGGTTGATGCTACCTACACAAGACCTGCATAATAGGAGGGGGGAAATGTTGACATCATAATAGAAATGAGACTAGTTAGGAAGAAGGGATTCAGTGGAGGGGTGACTTGGGAGGAGGAAA
The DNA here is from genome assembly GCA_036365145.1 of Orientallactaga sibirica. NCBI lineage: Eukaryota > Metazoa > Chordata > Mammalia > Rodentia > Dipodidae > Orientallactaga > Orientallactaga sibirica. The sequence continues at coordinate 21,305,347 of JAEOAD010000010.1, read as the reverse complement.
AGGGAGGGTGTATGAAGGTTCTCGAATAAAAGTTGAAGAAAAGCTAAGAGTTATGAAGGAAACACACTAGGATGGTGTCATATAGGGTGAAGAATGAGAACTTATTGGATGGTGATCAAGGAAGTTTTCCATGGACAGAAGGCATTTAAGCTGACATATAATAAGAAGAGCCGGGTATGCAAATATAGGGAACGTTCCAGGCAGAGGCCTATCAAGTATGGCCGGCACACGAAGGGAGAGAGATAGGAAAAGACTAGGCAATAGACAGAAGCCATTGAAGGAATTTGCACATTCAGTCTCTCTTGTTGATTGATCTCTGAATAGCATATACATGTGATTGTGGTCAGAATGTGTTCCTCCATGCTAATTAATTAAAAGATAATAGCAAGGTACTGAAACATGGTCACCAAGTAATAGCTTTCATCAATGATAGAAATGCATTTATGTTTCCAAGCCAAAGTGATTGATCCTCCTGGCAAGGATTCAAGGGCACTGACAGCCCTTGTGCTAGGCCTAGTGATTAATGGAGATTTAATCAGCTTAGCTGATGGATATCAGTACAGAGCTTTGACCATGCCTCTGAGGACCCCCACATACTGACTGGTGTGCACAATGGAACTGCTGTTTGGCTGGGGCGATCAAGGGCCAGAGCAAACATCCCACAGTGCTAGGAATATGTGGTGGCCTTCTCTCTGGTTCAGTCACAGGGACTGTTTATTAATTTTGTCAGTGAATAAAGCTTAGCATTGATCCAATCCAACCAGGGTCTGGAACATACTCCACATAACAAATGCTTGGGAATATTCCTGACCTGGCATGTGGTAGACAGAGACTTTAAAATGAACTCCTGCCTACCAGGCCTCTGCCCACAACAAATAAATAAATAAATAAATAAATAAATAAATAAATAAATAAATAAGTCAAATTAATGCAAGACACTGGATCGGCCACATGGCCAGCTGCTCTCTCCCTCCCCTTGCCCATTGTTATTCATCCCTGACAATTGTGCCCAATCAGTTATGACAGGGGAGGTTCCAGAAACACCCACTCTATGTAAAAACAGACTTGTCTCAACCCCAGCACTGTGGCCACCTTCCATTTGCAGTAATTATAGCCTTGATATTAAGAGTTCCCTCTGCCTTAAAGCTCCTAAACTATGACCTGCTGAAGTCTCGGTATCCCAATCTCAGCCCCCTCACCCACGGTAGAGGGAAAGTCCACCACACACACAGGCAGACACACAGACTCCCAGAGCCCAGGTTATTTTTCCCACACAGGTGGCAATTTTATACCTACTACTCGGAAGGTATGAACACAATAACTAAAATAATGTCCAATCGAGAAAGAGAAATATAAAATTTGCTTCACTAGTGGGTACTGTGGCAGAGGTTCATTGGTTTCTGAGTCACAGGGGACCTCATTAGGGTAGTGTTGTCTGGAGTGCAGCATACATCGGGGACTGACCCCATTCTCTGTACTTTTGGGGGAGGGTGGAAAAAGTTATAAGGCTGTAAGGAACTGGACAGCTGGAGCTGAAAGCTAATTGAAGAGACAGAGGTGGCCCAGCCAGCTGCTATTTGAAAGACCTGAGAGCCTCATAAATATATATGTGCATGTATCTGTGTGCACTCATATGGGTACATATCAGGCACACTCATAAACACGTCTAGACATAGACAAACATATATCTACACTACCATAAGGTATCTATATGTACATATTCAGCACCAAACATCCCCTCACCAGGGCATCTCCATACCACCCCTCCTGGTACTTTTCCCCCTCAAAGTAGAGCTCCTTCCATTGCATGAATAGGAAACGTGGATCCCACCATCAGTACAACAATGATGGCTTTGGAGTTCAAAAGTTATGACAGCTATATAGTTCTGAAAGCTCGCTTTGGTCAAATTTTGTCATAAGTAGAGCAAGGAATAGAGGCAGGTGCACAGCCTCCTCCTTCATGATCCTACCCTGCAAGAGCAAGCCCAGCTTAGGCGTTAGGTGCTTCTCCTGTCCAACCCTCTAAACAACACTTAAAACACATACACACTCTTTATCCTAATGAGTCGGCATCCTATTTATGTGGTGATAGGAAATACAATGCAGTGCTTCAGAGATGTCCTAGGAAAGATGTTTGGAAGGTGTGGTAGTTTGAATAGATGGCTCCCAATATATTCAGTGTTTATTAGTTTGTAGTTTGTATCTGCAGCCACCTGGCTGGAGGCAGTGTCACTGGGCGGATCTTAAGGTGTGGTGGTGGGTTTGAGATTTCAATCTAAAGATATGCAAAGTGTGCCTACCTGGAGTTCCTGAGGTGTGGTGTACTGTGTGGCTTTTAGCTTTTGGCTTGTGGCTTTTCTCTCTGTGTTTGGTCCTGTGAAAGCAGGCCAGCTTCTTCTGCCATTGTGGAACTTCCCCCAGATCTGTAAGCTTCAATAAATATCTCTTTCTCCATAACTGTGCCTGGTCTGGAAGTTCATCTCAGAGAACCTGAAGCTGTCTGCTACAGAAGGTCAGTGTCAGAGTTTAGAGTTTGGAATTTTCTTGTTTTCATTTGTCTTTTACCTTATGTACTATTTCTTTTCTTTTTTTTTTCTTTAATATATTTTATTTATTTATTTGAAAGAGAGTGAGAAAAAAGATTCAGAGAGAGAGAAAGGGAGAGAGAGAGAGAATGGACATGCCAGGACCTCCAGCCACTACAAATGAACTCCAGATGCATGTGCCCCCTTGTGCATCTGGCTTAAGTGGATCCTGGGGAATAGAACTGGGGTCCTTTGACTTTGCAGGCAAACACCTTAACAGCTAAGCCATCTCTCCAGCCCCCTATTTCTTTTCTTTATGTGAGAGAGAGAGAGAAAGAGAATGGGCACACCAGGGTCTCCCACCACTGTAAATGAACTTCAGACACGTGCATCACTCTAGGCATCTAGGGTTTTTTTAAGTGTTTTTTTAAATATTTAATTTATTTGAGAGGGAAAGAGGCAGAGAGAGAGAGAGAGAATGGGTGTGCCAGGGCCTCCAGCCACTGCAAACAAACTCCCAATGCGTGCGCTCCCTTGTGCATCTGGCTTACGTGGGTCCTGGACAGTCGAACTGGGATCCTTTGGCTTTGCAGGCAAATGCCTTAACTGCTAAGCCATCTCTCCAGCCCCTAGGCATCTAGTTTTACATGGGTACTGGGGAATCAAACCCAGGCCATCAGGCTTGTCAAGCCATCATCTTTAATCACTGAGCCATTGCTCCAGTCCTGACATTTATTTCTTCTAGTTCCTCTGCAATGCAGAGCATTCCCTTCAAATTCCAAAGATGAAATGGTGGTGAAGGGGTTTGAAAGAAGGCACTTTAACCTGTACAAAAGAGGTTTTCCTGGGGAAATTAGGGTCAAGAGAGGAACCCAGATGATTTCCAGGGCCAGGGAACAAACCGGGGGGTGACATGAGGTGGGAAGGAGAACTCCGCAGGGAAAAACTTCTGTAATGAGGAAAATTAATCCTCTGTGTCCTGGAAAGTGAGTGCAATGAATCCACAGCAAAGCAAGATGGGAGACACGCAAGTGGTATGCAGACGTCTCCTGGGGAGAGGGGAGCATGGTGGGCAGGGAGCCCACAGCACTGGGGAAGCGAGCATGGAGCAAAGAACAGCCCAGAACCCAGAGTGACAGATGGATGTGATGGTGCGATCCAGACAAGGTTTCCGTGTAAAAAATACAAGCTTTCCCACATTTCAAGGAGCAGCCAAATTGCCTTCTTTTACTTGGTTAAAGAAAAACTAGAGTAGGTCTCTCACTCCCAGAATTTCACAGAGCACTCAGCTATGGGAAACGCTAACTACAGTGGGTAATTATCTGTTACAGAACATGGTTAATGATTATGTTTAGAAGATGTTAACAATCGTGCTTAGGAAAAGATTACAAGGGCTTCAAAGGGGGTCCCTCCAGACCACGTGACTGTAATGTGGCCTGAGGAGCCTGCTTTTAATGCAAATGCTTGTTGTCATGGTGACAGCAGAGTACCCCCCCCCCTTCCCTGGCACCACACAAAAGCCCCCTATTTGGGCACAATAAGCTTTTAGTTCAACATAGGCTTTACATGTAACTAAATATGGTCAATAATGGCTGACAGAATCCTCTCTGGCCATGCCCTGTGAGGACTGCAAGTTTTAAGTATGAATCTAATCCTAGGAAAAGTTGAGTCGAGAACAGAAGAAACTGAAAGCCTATAAAGGTTTCTCACTTTCCCCAACTGTCTCTTTCTCCTCTCTCTTACACACACACACACACACACACACACGCACACAAACATACACACACCTCCCATTTTCTGAAAGTCAGCAGTTGTTGCTTGCAGAATGATCCTTCCACTAAAACACATCATCATTGGCTTCTTTGCTTATTTCTTATTTTTCACTTAAAAAAAATAAAGGAAATAGCATTCTAAATATTTTGGGATGCTGGAGAGATAAATGTCTCACCCAGTGTGAGTGATGAGTTAAGGGGGTCAAGTAATAAAGGATTGGCATTTCATTTATTTTATTGCCTGTTTACCTCCTGGGGGGAGAGACAGCTGGTAAATCATTTTGTGAGTTAATAAATTGGGAGGCCTTTGTTTTCTGGGCTCAAGAAGGAATCACAGGATGGGAAAGGATCCAAAAGGTGTTGCCCTAGCCCACCCCCTTCTGAGCAGGGTAGTTTGCAAAGGGGATCTAAAGAAAGCAGTGGCTTTTACCTGTTAGAAATTCCAGATTCAATTTTTTAAAGCTGTCTTATGGATTTATTCATTTTTGTGTGTGTGTGTGTGTGTGTGTGTGTGTGTGTGTGTGTGTGTGTACATGCATATCAGAGCCTCTTGCTGCTGCAAACATATTCCTGTCTGATTTTATGGGGGTGGCTGGAGAATTGAACCCAGGCCAGCATGCTTTGCAAGCAAGCACCTTTAACCACTGAACCATTTCCCCAGCCCCCAGATCTAAACTTAAAAAAAAAAAAAAAAAAAAAAAAACTAGCCAGACATAGTGGCAGACGCCTTTAATCCCAGCACTCAGGGAGGCAGAGGTAGTAGGATCGCCATGAGTTCGAGGCCATCCTGAGATTACATAGTGAATTCCACGTCAGCCTGAGCTAGAGTGAAACCCTACCTCGAAAAAACAAACAAAAAGAAAGAAGAGAAGAGAAGAGAAGAGAAGAGAAGAGAAGAGAAGAGAAGAGAAGAGAAGAGAAAAAACAAAAAAAGAAAACTTTGACTTTCTTTAACTTTCTCTTATTTGGGACCTTTTAAACCTGAATGTTCCCTCTGTCAACCTAGCTCTCTCCCACTCCCCCTGGCCAATTCCCGCCCATCAAGCTCCTTCTCTCCTAGACCCCACCAGGATGCCAGCACAGATCTCAGCACTTGTTTCAACGCAGTGACAGGATGTCTTTGGGATTCCTGGATGGCTCCTAGAGAAATCTCAGAATATTTTCCTCTTAAGAAAAACATCAGCAGCCCTCAAATAGCCCTTGGAGGAGCTGTGGAGTTGGCTCAGTGTATAAAATGCTGGCTACGTATGCAAGAGGACCTGAGTTTGGATCCCCAGCCCCCATGTGAACCTTGTAATCACAAGTCTGGGAAGGGAGAGACTGGGAATCCCCAGCGCTTGCTGGGTAGCTTGTCTTGCTGAATCAGTGAGTTCCAGGTTCAGTGAATGACTCAGTCTCAAAAAGTAATAATAATAAGTGGAGAGTGAAGAAGGTAGCTGAGTCGACCTCTGGCTTCCACATGCACAAGTACACATGTATACCTCCGCACACACATGCACCCACACCCTTAGACAAGAAAACTGGGACCTCTGTTTTATAAACTTATCAAGCACTCAGGAGGGTGCCATCACCTGCTTGGTGATCAAGTAAGGATAAAGAATAGAATCAGGGGCTGGATAGAAGGCTTAGCAGTTAAGGCGTTTGCCTGCAAAGCCAAAGGATCTCCGTTCGACTCTCCAGGACCCATGTAAGCCAGATGCACAAGGGGACACATACATCTGGAGTTTGTTTGCAGTGACTGGAGGCCCTGGTGCACCCATTCTCTCTCTCTGCCTCTTTCTCTCTCTCAAATAAACAAATAAAATATTTAAAAAGAATAGAAACATATTACTTTTTTGGACCTAGTTCACTTCAAAACATTCTATAAATGCCCACTTTGTTCTACGTACTCTGTGACAAGGACCCTGGCTAACACAGGAGACACACCATGCAAGAAGAGCTGCTGTCTCATGCCCGTTTCTCTGACAAGTCATCATGTGGGTCACCTGCCAGGGGCACTTTGCCCACTGATGTGTAATATATGTGTGCTTAATGGGCCATGTCATACTTTAAATTTTTTAAATTAGTTTTTGCCAGTGTTTTGTAAACAGGGAATTTCAACGAGTCTAGTTTTCAGACATTTCTTCAATGTGAAGATCAATCAACAATCGTCTCTGTGGCCCAAGTGAAGCCGGGCTGAACTTCCTGCTCTCATTCATGAGGCCTTTATGCTTCATTTTTTTCCCAGGTCCTCCCCAGCTCCCATCACCTCACCCCTGCCTCTTAATTCACATGACCACCTGCCTTATCTCTTTCTTTGCAACCATTTCTTTATAGTAGCTTGGAATAAGCTTTCATATCCAGTTGCAATCAACTTTATAAATGGCATTCTCATCTTCCTATGCCATGAAATCTGGGGCCCGCTTGATCCCAAAAGGGTGGGAGAGTGTGTCCTACAGGAAGTAAAGAACCCAAATTTACCTATCCCCCTCCCCACTGCCCCTAACAAAGAGATAGATTTCATAGGGCATTTTCTTTTCTTTCTTTTTTTTTCTGTTTGTTTGTTTGTTTGGGTTTTTTTTGGTGGGGGGAAGAGTTATCAAGGTAGGGTCTTGCTGTAGCCCAGGCTGACCTGGAATTCACTATGTAGTCTCAGGCTGGTCTCGAACTATGGAGATCCTCCTACCTCTGCCTCCTGAGTACTGGGATTAAAGGCATCCAACACCACGCCTGGCTTCATAAGACATTTTCTGTCAGTGACAGCCTCCTTTAATGCTCTGTCTACTTGCAGGCTCCATCCTGTTCTGTAGCTGAAGATCTTGAGTCAACAGAGGGGAGGACAAGAGTCCAAGACAATCAGATCACTTTAGAACATTCCCTTGGCCTCCCACCTTTCTCTGTAAGCTCCTGGGAAAGTAAAAAGTTGCCAGAGGGACTGGGGAGATAGCTTGGTCAGCAAAGCACAAGCATGAGGACCCACATAAAAATGACAGACGGGCTGGAGAGATGGCTTAGCAGTCAAGCACTTGCCTGTGAAGCCTAAGGACCACAATTAGAGGCTCAATTTCCCAGGACCCATGTAAACCAGATGCACAAGGTGGTGCATGCATCTGGAGTTAGTTTGCAGTGGCTGGAGGCCCTGGTGCACACATTCTCTCTCTCTCTCTCTCTCTCTCTCTCTCTCTCTCTCTCTCTCTCTCTGTCTCTGTCTCTTTCTCTCTCTGTCTGTCACTCTCAAATAAATAAATAAACAAACAAAAATTTTTTTAAATGACAGACATGCCAGGCATGATGACGCAAGCCTTTAATCCCAGCAGTTAGGAAGCAGAGGTCGGAGGATTGTCCTGAGTTTGAGGCCACCCTGAGACTACATTGTGAATTGCAGGTCAGCCTGGACTAGGGCAAGACCCTACCTCAAAAAGAAAGAAAGAAAGAAAGAAAGAAAGAAAGAAAGAAAGAAAGAAAGAAAGAAAGAAAGAAAGAAAGAAAGAAAGAAAGAAAAAAAGAAAGAAAGGAAGGAAGGAAGGAAGGAAGGAAGGGAAAGAGAGAGGAAGAGAAAGAAGAGAAAGGAAAGGAAAGGAAAAGAAAGAAAAGAAAGGAAAGGAAAGGAAAGGAAAAGAAAGGAAAAGAAAAGAAAAGAAAAGAAAAGAAAAGAAAAGAAAAGAAAAGAAAAGGAAAAAATGACAGACGTGATGGTGCATGTGGATAATCCCAACACCAGGGAGGCAGAGACTTGAGGATCGCTGGCCCTCATCCGGCAGCCATTCTAGCCTACTTTGTAAGTTCCCGGCCAATGAGAGACCTTCTCTCATAAAAGGTAGACAGTGTCTGAGGAGTGATATTGAGGGCTGTCCTCTGGCATCTACATACACGAAAACACACACATACACATACTAAAAAAAAAGTGCACAAACCAATTAAGATACTGACTAAATGGCTGAGAGGAGGCCTACATGGAAACTTCCAGGCACATCCTACAAGCTCAGAAGAAATCCACCAATGTGTAACCAGCTCTCAGGTCCAGGACAGTGAAAGTGGCAAGAGTCTCTGCTTCCTACTGGCAGGCCCTTAACACTGACTGTCTGTCACAGCCCAGGCACTGTGACGAGCACTTCTTGGAATTAATGCCATTTATTAAGATGGCTGTGGATTGTGTGTGTTGTGTGTGTGTGTGTGTGTGTGTGTGTGTGTGTCACTGCTGCTTTGGAATCTGAGCTGATCCTATGACTTGCAGCAGAGCTACATCATCCCCCAAGCTTGTGTGCGTTTGCAATGTTCCCTCTTGGAAGCCAGCCACCATATTACGCTATAAAACACCAAGCCATATGGAGAGGCCATGCAGATGAGGACCGAGGCTCTCCTCTGACAGTCCTAGATGAGCTTCCACCCGACAGCCAGCACCAACTGGCAGCCACATGAGAGACAGAGGGAGCCATCTTGGATGCAACCCAGCCCAGCCTGCAAATGATCGCAGCCCCAGATGACACCATTGGAACGGAAGACCTGCCCAGCTGTTGCTGATTTAAGCCCCTAAATTTGGGGTGATTTGTCACACGACAATAGGTGATTAGAGCAATTCCTTATGACAACAGTGTGTTGTATATGTCGTTTTTGTCTCTTACAGATGGAGACACTGAGGCAGAGAGAGGCTACAAGCTTATTATGTTCATGACATGGATAGAACCAGCTTTCAAATGTGCATCTGTCTGATGCCAAGCCCATCCACGCATCCTATTTCAAAGAGTTTGTGATTTATTGGTGGTCACAAAAGAACAGCATCAGGCCTGAGAAGATGGCTTGGTGGTTAAATGTGCTTGCTTACAAAGCTTGATGCCCAGGTTCAGTTCCCAGCACCCACATAAAGTCAGATTTACCATGTGGCACATGTATCTGGAGTTCATTGGCAGTTGCAAGAAGCCATGGCACATCCATTCTCTCTCTTTCTCCCTTTCTCTCAAAGACATAAATTAATTAATTTAATTTAATATTTTTTTAAAGAATAACATGAGAAAACCCAACCATATACACAGCTCTATTCTAGTCTTAATAACCACTCAAGGCCTCAGGAGTCAGTAATATTGCCTCAGACTAGTCTGCCAAGAAACAGAGAAAACAACTTTGTCTCATTGATAAAAGAAACATGGGGTGGGGCTGGAGGGATGGCTTAGTGGATAAGGTGTTTGCCTGCAAAGCCAAAGGACCCAGGTCCGATTCACCAGGACCCATGTTAGCCAGGTGCACAAGGGGGAGCAAGCATCTGGAGTTCATTTGCAGTGGCTGGAGGCCCTGATGTACCCATTCTCTCTTTCTCTCTCCCTCTTTCTCTGTCAAATAAATAAATAAATAAATATAATTTAAAAAAAAAGAAAGAGAAAGAAAGAAAGAAAGAAGAAAGAAAGAAAGAAAGAAAGAAAGAAAGAAAGAAAGAAAGAAAGAAAGAAAGAAAGAAAGAAAGAAAGAAAGAAAGAAAGAAAGAAAGAAAGAAAGAAAGAAGAAAGAAAGAGGGCTGGAGATATGGCTTAGCGGTTAAGGCGCCTGCCTGTTAAGCCTAAGAACGCCAGTTCCAATCTCCAGGTCCCACGTTTAGCCATATGCAAAGTGATGCAAGGGCACAATGACGCACTTGCCCACAAGGGGGCGCATGCATCTGGATTTCGTTCATAGCAGCTGAGAGGCTGCTGGCGTGCCAGTTCTCTGTCTCCCTCTCCTTCTCTCTCTCTGTGTCTCTCTTCAGAAAAAGAAAGAAACATGAGGTGATTCTGTACAATTCTGGTCACGTCATACTTCCTTGCTATCCCAGAGTACAGGAAAACAAACTACAGCCTGGAGAGTGGGTCAACCCATATCCATTCATTTCCATGTTGTATGTAGTGCTTTCCCGTTACGTGGCAGAGTGGAGTGGCTGAAGTAGAGAGAGGTGATCCCACAATGCCTACAATGAAGTTGGCCAGATCTTACTCTAAGACAATGGTTATTAAACTACAGCATTGAGCCACCTGGAAGGGCTGTTTGATCACATCCTCACAGGCCCACATCTAGAATTTTTCAGTCAGTAGGTCTAGGATGGAGCCCAACAGTTTGTACTTTACACAAATCCCCAAGAACAGTTGGCAGCCATAAGATGGCAGGCAATCACCTCTTCCTCCTGGTACTCACCACGTGCAACACCTCCCTGAAGATGGCAGGCAATCACTCCTTCCTCCTGGTACCCACACCATGTGCAACACACCCTTTAAATGGTCTGCTTCTAAACCCGAGTTCTGGCGGAAGTTCCAGATTTAGGTGACACAAAGCAGCATGGTGTTTTCTCCCAGATCACTTCCCAAGAGGATGTCTGCTGCCATGTTGTTAAATAATCCCTCGGAAAAGGCTTGTGAGCTGATGGACTCAGCTCACATGCATGTACTTGGAACCCAGTCAAGCCATCACATGATACCACAGTTCTTGCTGTCAGCTTGGTTCCAACTTCATGAGTAATCTTGAGCCTAAGGCTCCCAGCTGAGCCACCTGCAGATTTCATTCATTCATTCATTCATTCATTTATTGGTGCACCAGGGTCTCTTGCTGCTGCAAATTTATACCTGTCAAGCTTTACATGACTGGCTAGGGAACTGAACCTGGGCCCATAGGCTTTGTAAACAATTAACTGCTGAAATATCCCCTTAACCCATGTGCAGACTTCTGACCCAATGAAACTGTGAGATGTGGTCTCAAGCCACTAAGCTCTAGAGTAACTTTTGTGTATGTATGTATATGTGTAGTGTGTATACGTGTTATGTATCTGTGTTCCTATGCATGTGGGCACAGGCGTGGGCAGGTGCGTATAAAGGCAAGAGGTTCATGTCAGCTGTCTTCCTCGCTCACTGTCCACTTCATTTTCTGAGGCAAAGTCTCTGACTTGAAGCCAGAATTTACCAGTTCAGTAGTCCAACTAGCCAGCTGGCCCCAGAAATCCCCTATCTCTGCTTCCAGAGAACTGGGATTACATGCAGGGCAGCCTCCTGCCCACAGCATTTAAGTGGGTGCTGGAGATCAGGAGTCCTTCTCCTCCCGTCCTAACAAGCAGCTGCACGGCTCTGGCCTGTGCTTTATTCTTTCTGAGTTAGCAATGAAGCCTCAGGCAGGTGCCAGCCAGCCCCGAGGTGCAATGCACAAGGGCAGAGATCTCTGTTTTGCTCCTAGATCTGTGACTAACATATCAAAGGCACTCAGTAAATATTCACTGAAGTTGAATGTTAATGCTTCAGTGTGAGATCCGCCCCAGAGGTATTGGTTCCCTCTAGACCATGTGCCTTCCATTTCCTTCTTCCTCCTAGCCTCTGGGAGTCTCGATGGATTAGGGAGACAGTCCCCGTCAGCTTAATCAAGTCCCTGGTGCTGTGGAGATGGGAGTTGGCATAGTACACCTTCCTTGGACTACCAAAGTCTTCAAGGGAAGGGACTACTGCTTGTCCCCTGCAGGAAAACAGATAGAAACAGACACTACAGGTCACTGCTGCAAGGCTTCAAGTCAAAAACCTCACATGTGGGGTGGAGAGATGGCTTAGTGGTTAAGGCGCTTGCCTGCAAAGCCAAAGGCCCCATGTTTGACTCGCCAGTACCCACCTAAAGCCAGATGCACAAGGTGGCACATGTGTCTACGGTTCATGCTTTATGGCTAGAGGCCCTGGCATGCCCATTCTTCTCTCTCTCTCTCTCTCTCTCACTCTCTCACTCTCTCTCTCTCTCTCATCTGCCTCTTATTCTCTCTCACTCTCAAATAAATTAATTAATTTAAAAAAAACTCACACATGGGCTGGAGCGATGGCTTAGTGGTTAAGACACTTGCCTACAAAGCCAAAGGACCCAGGTTTGATTCCCCAGGACCCACTTAGGCCAGGTGCACAAGGTGGTGCATGCCTCGGGAGTTTGTTTGCAGGGCTGGAGGTCCTGGCATGCCCATTCTCTCTCTCTCTCTCTCTCTCTCTCTCTCTCTCTCTCTCTCTCTCTCTCTCCCACATTGTCTCTCTTTCAAATAAATAAACAAAACTAAAATAAAATTTTTTAAAACCTCACACATGGACAGACTTGAGTCAAGACATACCAAGGGGACTGAAAAACAGCAGTAGGGTTATTTGATGACTAGAGCCAAGGTTTCTGGTGCCAGGAACCCAAAAGTATAACATGGCATAGTTTGTACACACAGCAGCTAACCTAGGGTCCCATTCTACCAGCTCCAGGGAGCAATAAATCATGTTTGTTTAACAGGCTCAGTGGATGAGTGCCCTGGCATGATGCCCGACACCCAGTAAGCACTTAATAAATGCTTACTGAGTGAATGAATGAATGAGATCTAAAGCACAGCAAAATGTTTTCTGGATGTAAGTAGTAAAATATGAAAATCTGACTTGTGAAGCCACACCCCCCTTTATTTCCTATAAGCCCCCAACACAAGAGCAGAAAGGAAAGCAAAGAAAGTTCTCTTTTGTGCCATCTGTGCTATTGACTTAGTCAATCAAATACTTAACTTCTCTGGGCTGCATCTGCCTACCTGGCCTTTATGCTATCCACGAGTGTTCCTGCCAGAACTGAGACCCTGTGGCTCCCCCAGACCCAATGACAGTGCTCACTTACAAAAGGAGCACCGGCTAGCCTTTATCCAGGCACCGTGAGAGGGGGCCCTGATCATTCAAATCATAGAAGTGACCTTTTTCTTGCCTCAACATTGGGCAAGGAGCCCAGATACTCATTTGAACCCAGTAGATCTTTAGCACTGGGTTCTAGGAACACTGGGAAGAGGTTGAACACAAGAACATTCTGGACAAAATCTGCCCTCTATGAAGGTTATAATTTTCATGCTGAGGTGGTTTGATTCAGGTGTCCCCCATAAACTTAGGTGTTCTGAATACTAGTCTCCCCAGCTGATGGGAATTGGAAATTAACGCCTCCTGAAGGCAGAGTATTGTTGGGGGCAGGCTTATGGGTGTTATAGCCAGTTTCCCCTTGCCAGTGTTTGGCACACTCTCCTGTTGCTATTGTCCACCTTATGTTGACCAGGGGATGTTGTCCACTCTCTACTCATGCCATCATTTTTCCCTGCCATCATGGAGCTTCCCCTCGAGTCTATAAGCCAAAATAAACCTTTTTTTCCCACAAGCTGCTCTTGGTCAGGTAATTTCTGCCAGCAATGTGAACCCAACTGCAGCAGTAATAGTTGGTACCAAGAGTGGGGTCATTTGCTGCTAGATACCCAACTGTGTGGCTTTAGCCTTTTGGAACTGATTTTCAAGAGGAATATGTGGCATTTGAAACCTTGGCCTAAGAGATGCCTTGCAGTGCTGTAAGTACAGCTTGTTAGACAGAGTTGAAAGACCTGAATGCAGTAAGAACTATGGGCTGTGAGGTTTGGCTTATGAGGGTGAGAAAGAGCTTTCCTTGGACTGGGCTAGAAGCAGTTTGTGTGAGAGGCTTGCTGTTATGCCCATGTCCTGAGAATTTGTGCAGGCTTACAGTGCATAGAAATGGACTGGTGTGAGCAGAGGAATATGACACAGAAAGAAATGTTTAGGCCTAAACTGCTGCCTGATCAGCTGCAATTGAGAGATTAAAACCTTTGAGAATGGCCCAGCTGTCCTGCACTGGGGCAACAGGAAGAATGTAGACTCTTTTGAAGGGGACTGAATGCTCAAGCACTGTCCTGTTCTTCAAAGTCTGCTTTATCTCCCCCTGGATTAACAAATTGGCACCCTACCTGGTATTATGGAGTATAAGAAATGCAGGAAAGAGAGGGTCGTTGAATTTGCAACACAGTCTTGTGTTTTGGAAATGACCATGGGCAGTATGAAGCAGGTTTGCTAGATGCCTGAATGGAGACACAATGGAGCTGTGAGGATGGACTGTGGGTTGCAGTGGAAATCCAGTGGAGATGCCGGGACCACAAGATGTCTGCTAAGGAAAGCTGTCAGCCCCATATAAAGTTTTCCAGGACTGTGAGTAGGCTAGTTGGAGGGGTGGAATTGGAACTCCAGAGACTTGTTGCTGGTTAGGATTATCGGACTTGGAGACTTGTCACTGGCAGGGTTGTTGATCTTCGAGCTACAGAGTTTGATGTTTGCCCTGTTTAAATCTTGCATTGGTTGAATATTTCTTTGCTATGCCCAGTGCCATCTTTTGCAGTATGAGTGTTTATTCTGTGCCATTATGGGTTTTGGGGGATTTTTTTTTTTTTTTGGTATTATGGCTCAGTTAAAAGACCTTGGATTATGGGGATGTATGAACACCATTAGGGCTGATAAAAAATGTGGGGACTTTTAAATTTGAACTAAATGCATTGCATTTTACATCATGGATGGTTAACTGTTTATAGGGTCCAGGGGCAGAATGTGGTGGGTTGATTCAGGTGTCCCCCATTAACTTAGGTGTTCTGAATGCTAGTCTCCCCAGCTGATGGCAATTGGAAATTATCGCCTTCTGGAGGCAGCGTATTGTTAGGGGCGGGCTTAAGGGTGTTATAGCCATTTTCCCCTTGCCAGTGTTTGGCACACTCTGCTGTTGCTATTGTCCACCTTATGTTGGCCAGGGGGTGATGTCCAACCTCTGCTCATGCCATCGTTTTCCCCTGCCATTATGGAGCTTCCCCTTGGATCTATAAGCCAAAATAAACCTTTTTTGTCCCCACAAACTGCTCTTGGTCAGGTGATTTCTGCCAGCAAAGTGAACCTGACTGCAACACATGCTAACTTTGTTTTAGCTTTTTATTGACAACTTCATAAATAGAGACAATATACCATGATCATAATCCCCCTCCCACAATCCTCCCTTATCCCCCTACTGCCCCCCCCCACTGAATCCCACCTTCTTTCCAGTATCTCTTCTATATTGATGCCATCATGTTTGTCCTCCCATTATGCAGGTCTTGTGTAGGTAGCATCAGCCACTGTGAGGTCATGACTATCAAGGCCGCTTTGTGTCTGGAAAACAGCATTGTAAGCACTTCATCCCCTTTCTTTGACTCTTACATTCTTTCTGCCACCACTTCCCCAGTGGATCCTGAGCCTTAGAAGGTGTGATAGGGATGTGTCACTTCGTGCTAAACCTTCTACTGTCACTTCTCTGCACTTTGGTGAGTTTTGGATCACCCCAGTGGTCACCTCCATCTGAAAAGAGGACCTTCTTTAACCAAAAGTGAGAGTAGCATTAATACACATGCCCATAACTTTGAGTGAGAGAAATCAGCAGCAAGGCTTCCATGTGGAATTGTCCATGTCTGGCTGTTGGGGCCAGCGCTGCACGAGTAAGGTTGGGAGTATGGGCCACAGAGGGCAGGCCTTTGTGATTCTTCCCCTTTTGAATTATGCAAAGGGTAGAAAATATCCTTCTGAAAAGAGCCTAGAACGGTGGAGGGAGAGTTTTTAAGTTTGACTGTAAGGTTTATTACTAAGTTATATTTTGGGGAACAGAGAGAAAGCACTTATCTGCAGCTTCTGTTGTATTCATACTCAATAGCAACCATCTTGTTGAAAAGAAGGGAAGCAAATCGGGAATTGCAATGGTATTAATAATATATGTCACATGAGGAAATAATTTCAAATTAGTTTGGGGACTAATTTATCACGGGACATCTCAGAGCCTTTAGTAATATGAATGGGCATTGTGAGTTGCTTCCCCTGGAGAGTGGTGTTTTCAGAAGGTATTTGGGGACCACTGACTTAGGGATGGTAACTCAGAGGTCTTATTTGAAGGCAAATCATACAAAGAAAGAAAATTACCCTCTCTAGCTCCCAAAGGCAAAACAAAATCAACACATGTTTAAAAATTATTCCCCTGGGAGGGTGGAATTTAAAATTTTGTTTCAATGCTGAACCGTTGCATGGCGGTTAAAGGACAAAAGAGCTGGGCTTGATGTATTGAAGCCCTTCCTCTTGACAGCAGCTATTCCCAGCTCAAGAACCTGCGTTAAGGAAGATGGGCCGCCGTTCTGGAATACTAAGAGCCACCACAAAAGAGCATCTGCTGTTTGCTGATTTTGTGCTAAATATCTATATTTACACAGATACAGATCTATATATAGAAACATAAATGTCATTTGTGTGAATACTAACTTTATACATGTTTATATTTATTTCTCTATTTAACCTTTATAACTCCATGTGGGGAAATATTATTATTTAGGTTTTTTTTTTTTTTTTTTTGGAGGTAGGGTCTCACTCTAGCCCAGGCTGACCTGGCATTCTCTATGGAGTCTCAGGGTGGCCCTGAACTCTCGGAGATCCTCCTACCTCTGGCTTCCAAGTGCTGGGATTAAAGGTGTGTGCCATCACACCCAGCTTGGGAAATATTATCTTAATCCCTATTTTGTAGACAAGAAAACTTAGGCTAGAAGCACCACTTGCCCAAGGTTACATGCATATTGAAAGCCTCTCAGCCAGTATTCAAAAGCAGGCAGGGGGGCTGGAGAGATGGCTTAGTGGTTAAGGTATTTGCCTGCAAAGCCAAAGGATCTTGGTTTGACTCTCCAGGACCCACGTAAGCCAGATGCACAAGGGGGCACATGCATTGGAGTTCGTTTGCAGTGGCTGAAGGCCCTGGTGTGCCCATTCTCTCTGTCTGTCTCTCTTCTTATCTCTATCTCTGCTTGAAAATAAAAATATTTTTTTAAAAAAGACAAGGCCTCTTTCTCTCTCTCTCTCTTTCTCTCTCTCTCTCTCTCTCAAATAAATAAATAAAATAAAATATTCAGAAAAAAAAGGAAACAGGGTTCCTTTCCTCACCATGATACCACACGATCCACTGGAAGTCCTTGGACACTAGCAGTGACCACAAGTGACAACAAGGGCACAGCACAAAGGGTCTCAGTGTGGGAAAGGTGTGTCCTGCATGACTCTCAGGGCACTTCCAAATATTTGCATTTGTAGTTTTTCCATCAACCTATATAGACTATAAAAATACACTATCTAATTGCTAAAAGTTTGCAGATCGCTATATGCTTGGTTTTATTTTTTTTTTTTAATGCATTTGTAAGAGAGAAGGGAATGAAAAACAGCCTTTAAAGATGCTTCTGGAACCGGTGTGGTGGCATGCACCTTTAATCCCAGCACTCAGAAGGCCAAGGTAGGAGGATCACTGTAAATTTGAGGCCACCCTGAGATTATACAATGAATTCCAGGTCAGCCTGGGCTAGAGTGAGATCTTACCTCAAAAAACCAAAAAGAGAGACATTTCTGCCAAACTGGAAAGGTGGCTCAGTGGTTAAAGGTGCTTGTTTGCAAAGCCTGCCAGCCTGGGTTCAGTTCCCCATTGCAAACGAACTCCAGATGCATGAGCCTTATGCATCTGACTTACATGGGTACTGGAGAATCGAACCTCAAACCGGGGTCCTTACGTTTCACAGGCAAGCACTTAACCACTAAGCCATCTCTCCAGCCCCTAAGTTCCCTTTTTAAAAAATATATAAAGTTTATATAAAATATAAAATATATATAAAGTTTTTATATATATATATATATATATATATTTGATCATAACATTTATTTGAGTGATTTAGCTCTAAATAACAAGAGATCCAGCTGAAAGTATGATTGAAATATATATGTGAGGGATTTATTGTCTCAAGAAAACAAAAAGTGAGCCAGGCATGGTGGCACACATTCTTAATGCCAGCACTCAGGAGGCAGAGGTAGGAGGATCACCATGAGTTTGAGGCCACCCTGAGACTACATAGTGAATTCCAAGTCAGCCTGGACTAAACTGAAACCCTACCTCATAAAACCAAAAAAAAAAAAAAAAAGAAAGAAAGAAAGAAAGAGAGAAAGAGAGAAAGAAAGAAAGAAAGAAAGAAAGAAAGAAAGAAAGAAAGAAAGAAAGAAAGAAAGAAAGGAAGGAAGGAAGGAAGGAAGGAAGGAAGGAAGGAAGGAAGGAAGGAAGGAAGGAAGGAAGGAAGGAAGGAAGGAAGGAAGGAAAAGAAAACAAAAAGTGGCTTCCAGCAAAATGGCAGGTTAGAAGCCATACCAGTGAAATCTGGGAAAAGACAAACAAAACAATCAAAATAATATGCAATAAGTTCTTTTCCTGCTAGAGACAAGATCTGCAAATGAAGCAGGTGGGAACCATTGTGAATCAGCCAGACTGTGAGTGCACTGACTTCTCAAACACACCAGCCTTGCAGGGTCAGAAGATCCCTGCACGCAGGCTGGAGAAATGGCTTAGCAATTAAAGTGCTTGCCTGCAGAGACAAAGGACCCATGTTTAACTCTCCAGGTCCCACATAAACCAGATACATAAGGGGACACAAGTGTGCAAGTTTGCACATGTGCAAAAGGGGCACACGCATCTGGAGTTCAATTGCAGTGGCTAGAGGCCCTGGCATGCCAATTCTCTCTCTCTCTCTTTTGTTCTCTCTCATTAAAAACTTACAAAAAGGGCTGGAGAGATGGCTTAGTGGTTAAGGCGCCTGCCTGCTAAGCCTAAGAACACCCATTCAATTCTGCAAGTCCCACATTTAGCCAGATGCAGTGACACAAGGGCACAATGCCGCACTTGCCCACAGGAGGCACATGCATCTGGAGTTCATTCACAGCAGCTGAGAGGCTGCTGGCACACCCTCTCTCTCTCTCTCTCTCTCTCTCTCTCTCTCAAAAAATAAGTAAATAAACTTACAAAAATAAAAAAAGATCCCTACTTGCCAGTCCCAGGAGCATGGAGACCACCTTGAAGCCAAGGGCTTCTACTTTAAGCTCCCCTACACAGCATGAAGCAGACCTCAGCTCAGCACAGTGAGCTAGAAACTCACTCCCAGAGGTTAGGGCTGCTCTCAGCTTCAGCCACAGAAGCTTCTGTTTGTAACAGAGTCTGATGACTGGTCAAAGCACTGAGAATAAGTGACTATTGAGTGCTCAGCCCTAAATGGGTCATCTATATCAGCCCCTCCAAGGCTCGGGGAATATCACAGAAGAGGGGGCAGAAAGAGTGTGGGGGCTGGAGCATGGGGAGTGCTGTGCAATGCTGTCTTCTGGACATGACATGGCCACTGAACTAATGAATTCAATCAGTTGCAGTGACCTGCACAAGATCTAGACAAGACTGGGACACACCAACAGTCCATCATGAGTGAGGGAGACGATGAGGGGGTGTTAGCCCTCCCTGAGGAGCTATTGGCAGTTAATGGTTGTTGGGGTAGAGGGAGGTATTTTCTTCAGCACTATAATAAGCTGTCCATGCTCTGGTAAATAACTCCTAACCCATACTCACATAAGTAACCCCAATTAAGTTGAGTGACTCACAAAAACAGACAAGCAAAAACAACAACAACAAGCAGACATCAATACAGAAGGGGTATGAGTTGGGAAGAAGCTGTCCAGTGGGAATGGCAGAGGAGAGAAAAGTAGGTAATGGGGGGCCTGGAGAGATGGCTTAAAACCAAAACCAGCCGGGCACGGTGGCGCACGCCTTTAATCCCAGCACTTAAGAGGCAGAGGTAGGAGGATCGCCATGAGTTTGAGGCCACCCTGAGAGTACTGAGTGAATTCCAGGTCAGCCTAAGCTAGAGTGAGACCCTACCTCAAAAAAAAACAAAAAAAAAAAAGAAAAAGAAAATAAATCCAAACACCTGATTGTATTAGACCAAGGCAACAAGCACCTCTTCCACTGGAATCCAGTTGCCATCCCAGAACATAAAAGGACATGAAACCAACAGGGACATCAGGATCTTCCAGGGAGGAGGAGGTTGCATGGACTGACTACTGGGTAAGAAAGCGGCAATGGTTTCTGGGTACACAGAAGGTGCTGAACGAATGCTGTTTTAATTGTAGTGTCTCTTCTTTTTACTGTAACATTGTAACTCCTCCTCCGGTTCTTCTTCCTCTGGTTGTCCTCAGAAGAAAAAAATTATCTAAGAGAGTAGGTAGCACCATGTCTTAACAGTTATTATTTCTCTATAGAAGGAATTTTTAAAAATATTTTATTTATTTATTTGAGGGAGAGAGAGAGAGAGAATGGACATGCCAGGCCCTCTAGCCACTGCAGACAAACTCTAGATGCATGCACCACCTTGTCTATCTGGCTTACGTGGGTCCTGGAGAATTGAACCCAGGTCCTCAGGCTTTGCAGGCAAGCAGCTTAACTGCTGAATCGTCTCTCAAGCCCTAGAAGGAAATTTTGTAAAGGGAAAAGGTGATTGTGGGCCTGGGGACTATAAGGAAGAATAAAGAAAGAAGGAAAGAGGCATCTAGTGGAACTAGATGCAAACTTCATAGACATACCAGTTTTGCCTGAGGCCTGCTCTCAGCTGGGCTTCAAAGAATGGATTTTGCACTTTCACTGTTCCTCACGAAATCCAAATTCCCACTTGTACTAAGAGGCTCTTAAGCAAAGGGCAAGTCGGAAACAAATCCTGTTCATGCCTCTTCTACTTGCTGTGTCCCTTGTGGCACATAGCTTCGGGCAGAGGCCTCATTTGACTGGTTTACTTTGCCCTGAAGCAGCCCCTACAGGATCAGGGCAGAAACCACCTCTCTAGACTTGCCAGGCTCCATCCCACATACAAATCTTGGTCCTTGGTAAACATCTTTCTTATATGTGATTTAATCTCAGGGTGTTTGCTCACCATTAGGAATAATTTCATATATATATAAAATGGGAAATATCTTCTAGATTTGTGTATGTTCTATGATGCTCATACACACATCTCAGAATGTGTCCCATCACATTACTGAGACCTGAGATCATTCCATAGCTGGCCAGAGGGGACCTCAGGGTTATGGATATGACAAGCATCTTCCCAGACACCAGGCAGGGGCATCCTGAAGTATCCCTGTGCTTTGACTCATCACAGCCCAGGAGCGTT
The DNA here is from genome assembly GCA_036365145.1 of Orientallactaga sibirica. Taxonomy (NCBI): domain Eukaryota; kingdom Metazoa; phylum Chordata; class Mammalia; order Rodentia; family Dipodidae; genus Orientallactaga; species Orientallactaga sibirica. The sequence continues at coordinate 21,284,252 of JAEOAD010000010.1, read as the reverse complement.
TACTACAGGCCGCACCCTCTGCCTAAACTCTCTGGTCCTCCACTCCACTGTGCCCTTGACTGTCCTCTCATAGATTTCCCAATAAAGGGAGACTAAGTCGTGGGTTTTCCCTTCATCACATCATTATCAAGAAGGGACATCGCCCCACTGATGAGAACATCTGGAGGAATCCAAAGAAAACCAAGACCCTGCTGTCCACTTTCCTCAGCTCCCCTGGCCCTCTATGAAATAAAATGGTTGCTGCATCTGAAAGGTGCGGGGCAGGCTCCCAATCTATGAAAACTGAATGGGATAGGGTTAAGAAGTGTCTTTATTTGAGAGAGAGAGACAGAATGGGTGTACCAGGGCCTGTAGTCACTGCAAACGAACTCTAGACATATGTGACACTTTGTGCATCTGGCTTATGTGGGTACTGGGGAATTGAACCTAGGTCCTTGGGCTTTGCAAGTAAGCACCTCAACCACTAAGCCATCTCTCCACTCTCCCTTTCCTACTTTTAACAACTAAAAAAATGCCCCTAGGCATTGCCAAATGTCCTCTGGAAGACAAAGTCAGCCCTGACTTAAAAACACAAGTCTGGGGGCTGAAGAGATGGCTTAGCAGTTAAGGCCTTTGCCTACAAAGCCAAAGGATCCAGGTTCAATTCTCCAGGACCCACATAAGCCAAATGCACAAGGAGGCTCAGGCATCTACAGTACATTTGCAGTGACTGGAGGCCCTGGTGCGCCCATTCTCTCCCTCCCTTCCTCCCTCCCTCCCTCCCTCCCTCCCTCTGCCTCTTTCTCTCTCAAATAAATAAATAAATAAAATATATATTTTAAAAACACAGGTCTGGACTGGAGGGATGGCTTAGAAGTTAAGGCATTTGCCTGCAAAGCCAAAGGACCAGGGTTCAATTCCCCAGGAGCTACGATAGCCAGATGCACAAAGTGGCACATGTGTTTAGAGTTCATTTGCAGTGGCCAGACGCCCTGGAGCACCCATTCATTTCTCTCTCTCTCTCTCTCTCTCTCTCTCTCTCTCTGTGTGTGTGTGTGTGTGTGTGTCTCCCTCTCTCTGTCAAATAAATAAAAAAAAATATTTTAAAAAACACAGGTCTGATGCAATGATTGTAATTGGTTTCCTAGAATCAAAGACTCTACTCAGGATTTCTGATGAGAATGCACCTGCTCTGTTTCTGTTAAACATGGGGAAACATTCATTACATGTATTTTGTAAGCACTGGGTTCCAAGAGAGAAGAAACTAGGGAAATAATTTACCATTTGCACTTATTTACAAGACCACTTCACTCTTAAGCTAACATGTACTGGCTGCTAATGGCTGCTTGATAAAGTGGTGGTGGGAACAAGGGGGTGAAACCTGGGACATAGGCCAGATGCTCACAGGAGTTCCTTGCCCAGGTCAGTACCCCGATGAGGGCAGCAGACATACACAACACCATTCTTTCCAGAGCTATTTATCACTCCCCCGGATCAACACAACCAATGCATGGTCTCCTTCATCTGCAGGGGCCCTTTCAAAGGAAAAGAAGCTCGAAAGAGAAATGAGTGAAAGAATGATTAAGACCTCTCCTTTCATGTCACCTTCAGCTGACCTTTGTGCCCCAGGCTTCTGGGTGTTGAGGCTCTGTCTCCACTGCCTATGGTGTGTGTGACAGAGAAAACCACAGAGACACAGCCCTAGCCAAGCATGTGTTCTTTTAACAAGATTTATTTTTATTTATTTATTTATTAGAGACAGAGAGAGGGAGAAAGAGAGACGGAGAGAGAGAATGGGAGCTCCAGGGCCTTTAGCCACTGCAAATTAACTCCAGGTGCATGTGCCACCTTGTGCATCTGGTTTATGTGGAACCTGGAGAATTGAACCTGGGTCAGACATGCACCTTAACCGCTAAGCCATCTCTCCAGCTACCCCCCCCCTTTTTTTGTTTTGTTTTTCATTTTTCAGTTTTTCAAGGTAGGGTCTCACTCTAGCCCAGGCTGACCTGGAATTCACTATGTAATCTCAGGGTGGCCTCGAACTCATGGCGATCCTCCTACCTTTGCCTCCCGATTAAAGGCGTGCGCCACCACACCCGCCCCCCCCCCTTTTTTGAGGTAGGGTCTCGCTCTAGGTCAGGCTGAACTGGAATTTACTTTGTAGTCTCAGGGTGGCCTCGAACTCACAGTAGGAGGTGATCCTCCTACCTCTGCCTCCCCAGTGATGGGATTAAAGGCATGCTGCACCACCACACCCAGCAGCATGTGTTTTTGGTTTTTTGTTTTTTTTGTTTTTTTTGGCAGCACTCACTACTGGCCCCTCAGAGAGATCCCTCTAAGCCTCCACTGTGCCCCTAGTACCTCAAAAATAGAACTGGCTCTCTCCAGGCTAGGGGAGATCATGTAGCTTCATAGAGAGTTGAGAGGTACCCTCACACCAACCATGTTCAGAGAACAATGTCTAATTCCCCAGCCCAAATAGTTGTCCACTCTGAACGAGAACCTTAGTTTCGAAGCCCAACATACAATCCTGGTGACAAGTCACCGGCTCAGAGCCACTGCTGGGATACATGGTTTTATTGCTTTCTAACTCATTAAGCAACTTGATCACCTGGGATCAGATCTGCAAAGCAGGCCCATCCAAGATCAACTTCCCAGGGATCCAGGATCAGGTGCCTGACATCCCTGACATCCCTCCCAGTCTGCCCAAAGCCACCTTCAGTCCACAGATCTAGCTGGGACTCCCAGATCCCCCACCCCCCGCCCCCACTCTATTGGGCAAAAGGGCAACAAACGCCCCCTTCTCCCCCAGCTCAGCCAGGTAGCCTCCCTTAGCTCCTCTCCTAGTGCTATGCTATTATCCCCAAGAAAAAGCACTCTATTGTAACTTACCACGGAAATTGCAACTGCTCAGGGAAAGAAATTGGGAACATTTTATGCTCCAGGACCACAAAAGACTTAAAAGTCATTCTCTCTACTGGAGGTCTCATTTACATTGGGTAGAAGTAACACTAAAATAAAAACCTGTGGAATGGATTGTACAGTACAGGGCAATGCTGCCGAGGCAAACCTGGGGCCCGAGAGGAAAGGAAGTAACACGGAGCCTCCATGTGGGCGGAACCGAGGCTCATGGTGCTGAGGTGCTGAGCACTGCGTGATGACGGAGGGTGAATGCGAAGGGGTGGCCCCTACTGCCCAGCAACCAAGATGGCTCCAGTGCCTCTGACACCAAGGAACACAGCTCCCCATGCCTGTGCCCACCCCCAAAACTCCAGGAGGTGATGTTTGCTGCATAGTAAAGGGGAGCTCAGCCAAAGCCACCTAAGGTGGGATCTGTGGTCACAGCATTTCACCTGACTTTTTCTGATTCTTCTCTCTGAGCGACATTGCCTCTGGACCCCTTCCTCTAGCCTCGCCCACCCCCATTCATTGATTCACTCAACAAATACTAAATAAATATTACTGAAAGACTGCCTTTGGTATAATCTTCCCCCAGCTCTCCCCTTCCTCCTTGTAACACTAAATAACAATGGCAATTAATTAGCTACTCAAGGAACTATTTCTTATCCTTTGTTCCCACCTGACTTTCTAGAATATCCAACTAGACAACAGGGCCAAGCCTAACACTGTTAGGCTAACAGCTGTGCCTTTGGAGTCTAGCCACCTACTAAGGGCTTTCCCAACAGTCAGAAGCAAATGTCCATTCACCTGGGAAACAGCCCAGGAAACAGAGCACACTCTGTCTACTGAAGACGCTCTGCCATCATCTTTCTGAATATCGATTGCCTCACTACATCCTTGCTGCTCAAAATACGGTGTGGGTCACAAGCATATGTACCATCTGGTATGGTTCATACTGACTGTCAACCTGACTGGACCTAGAATTACCTGGGAGTGACCATGTACATTAGGTTAGCCTCTGGGCAAGCCTGTGAGGGATGATGTTGTTGAGATTAATTGAGCTGGGAAGACCCACCTTAACTGTGGGCAGCACCATTTCATGGGTCTGGGGTCTTGGCTATATAAAAGATAATATCTGGGCTGGAGAGATGGCTTAAAGACCTAGGTTTTATTCCCCAATACTCACATAAACCAGATGCACAAGGTGGCACATGTGTCTGGAGTTTGTTTGCAGTGGCTGGAGGCCCTGGTGTTCCCATTCCCCCCCCACCTCTCTCTAAAATAAATATTTTTAAAAGGTAAGACCAGGCTGAGCAAGAGGCCCTAGCATGCCCATTCCTTCTTTCTCATTCTCATTCTGTCTCTCTGTTTACAAATAAATAAGTTAAAAAAGAGAGAGAGAGAAGCAATGATTAGCTTATCCAGATGAAAGTTCTTAGTTCATTGAAGTAGTGTTAAACCCTCCATGTCAACACACCTACTATCTGAAACCTACTCCAAAAGTACTCATCCTCTCTGAGCTTTTATCATCATCTAGAAAAGTGAAGTAAGGGCTGGAGAGATGGCTTAGAGGTTAAGGTGCTTTCCTGTGAAGCCTAAGGACACATGTTCGACTCTCCAAATCCCATGTAAGCCAGATGCACAAAGGTGAGGCAAGCACAAGGTCACACATGCCCACTCGATGGTACAAGTGTCTGGAGTTGGAGTTCAGTGGCTGAAGCCCTGGCGTGCCAATTCTCTCACTCTCTCTTGCTCGCTAAAAGAAAAGGGAAAAAAAAAGTGAACTGAAGTAATAATATCTGTCTTACAGGAATATTGCATATTTAATTGAATAATGTAAGTGACAGTGCTTGTCCTAACACAGGAATGTAAGTATTTCCTTAGGGAAATACAATCTGATGCCTCCATCTTATTAATGATGTCATGATCTCATTTTTAAAAAATCTTTTTTATATCAAGATAAAGATGTGTCCTAATTCTGTCATTTTTGATCATATAGAGTGAGTGCATTTTCCCCAAAATTCCTCAAATATATAAGGGCGGCCTTCCATGCCCCCATAAAGCTTTCTCAATTACTGCCAGATATCTCAAGTTCCTCCAAGAAAAGAATCTGTTGTGTCCAAAGTAAGAAAGCTCTGGGGCTCCAGTGAGTCCTAAGATAGCACAACTCCAGTCACACGCCCTCAGGATCCCAAGTTGGTCTTGTGAGCCACAGATGACGTCAACTTCATGATTAGCTTAATGCACTCTTCGTGATCTCAAACTCGAGGACCTTTCTCCACATTCTCTTCTCACTCCAACGCTGGTGGAAAATGCTGTTTTGCTTGAAGGAGGAGTTCTAGGATTAGCACGTTCTTCACAGCTAAAAACAGGTTCGGAACCTTTAAAGTGACATTTATTGTGGTCTTAGGAAAGGTTTGGTGGAGGTAAGGAGTGACAGCTGAGGGTGATGAATCAAATGCCATTCAGTTTTAGTTTAAAAGCAAACCACCACCCAGTCAGTCAGCACGGCTCCATCGTCAGCCAGCTGCGGGGGATTTCTCCTGTAAATGATGACAGAGTGTTGAATGGGGACCATTGGATGAGCTGTCGGCTTGTACTCCCTGCATAAACTTGACAGCTTAAGCTACTGGTAAGAGGAGAGTCATGTTAACCAAAACATTTCAGGACTCATCCACATCCAAAGCCTTTCTCATCATACACCTCACCTGGTCTGGGTGGCTTCCTCAGGCAGAGCTGAGGGTGGAGTACTGACACTGCTGACCCGACCAGTGGTCACTAGCCACGTGTGGCCACCAAGCACTTGAAATCTGGCTAGTTCATTCTGAAAGGGGAGAAAGTCAAATAAGACATAGGATTGCATTTTTTTTTTTTTGAGGTAAGCCCAATAGAGTGCCTGATTTTTTTTCCACTATGGGAGACAGTGGAAGGGCATGCCAGGGCCTCCAGCCACTGCAATCAAACTCCAGTCAGGTGCGCCCCCTTGTGTGCATGTGCGACATTATGTGCTTGCATATCTGTGCGTCTGGTTTACGTGGGACCTGGAGGGCTGAACATGAGTCCTTAGGCTTTGCAGGCAAGCACCTTAATCGCTAAGCCATCGCTCCAGCCTGGATTTCAAATTTTTTTCACACAAAAATTATATCTTATAAATAATCTTTTTTTTCTTTTTTTTCTTTTTTATTTTGGAGAGAGACAGAGAGAAGGAGAGGAAGACAGATAGAGATGGGCGCACCAGCAGCCTCTCAGCTGCTGCGAATGAAATCCAGGTGTGTGTGCCCCCTTGTGGTCAAGTGCGGCATTGCGCCCTTGCATCACTTTGCATCTGGCTAAACGTGGGACCTGGAGATTGGAACCGCTGGAGATTGGAACCGGCGTTCTTAGGCTTAGGAGGCAGGCGCCTTAACCGCTAAGCCATCTCTCCAGCCCTATCTTATGAATAATCTTTTATGAAGGCTAGGGATGTGGCTCGTGGTATAGTACTTACTTAGTATATGAAAGGCCCTGGCTTTGATTCCCCAGCACCACACAAGGGGAGAAATGCACGATAATTCTTTTATGTGGAAAGGATATCTGGGATATACTGAATTTAACTATAATTTTATTAAAAGTAATTTCACCTACCTCTTTTTTATTTACTTTTTCAGTCTGGCTGTTGAAAAATTCTAAATTACATGTGTGATTTACATTTTTTGCTACCATTACACGTCTACTGGACAGCACTAGCACAGGAGGCAGGGAAAGAGCTGGAACCCCACATTGCAATGACTCTTCCTCTTGGATCAGACTGGGGGACGAAGAGACCTATAGTCAGAGATCACTGGCTTTCCATTTTGTTACTGGCTAGACAAGAGCAGCGGACCTCAAATATCAGTGAACGTGGGTGCTAGAGACTGATTTGTGTCTCCATACAAAATTCACATGTTGACGCTCTAATCCCTACCCTCAGCTGTCTGTTTTAGAGATAGGCTTTTATGGAAGAGGTGGAGCTCTGATAGGGTACTACTGGGGCCCTACATAAAGAGGAAATCATTTCCAGAGAGCTCTCTCTCTCCTCACCATGCAAGGATACAACAAAGAGGCGGCTACCTGCAATCCTGGAGAGCCCTAACCAGGAACTAGACCCTGAAAGAACCTTGACTTTAGACTTCCAGCCTTCATAACTGTGAGAAGAATACATATTTTAGCCACCCAGTCTAAGACAGCAGCCCAAAGGACCTAAGACATTTAGCACCAGGCAGGTAGGTGGTTGGACACATGGCTTCCTGGGCTCACTTACTGAAAGACGCTAACACCACTAGTCTAGGAGAATAAGGTAGTTCACTGCTTTTCAAATAAACATTCTCGGCATTCTATATCCCTGGGCTATACTTGGGGAGACCCGATTTTCAAAGAAATGTCATTGTCCTTGGCACTGTCACAGCCTGACGTGAGAGCCATGAATTGAACCCATAATACTGGCATTCCAGTGATAATATCCAAATGCAGATGATTGTGTGAGTCTCCTTCGGCTGCAGCATTTTCTAAACAATATTTTTAAAATTTATTTATGTATTTATGTGTTGATTTATTTAAAAGAGGGGCAGATAGAGAGAAGAGAGAATGGGCCCGCCAGGGCCTCTAGCTGCTGCAAACAAACTCCAAAACACATACACCACCTTGTGCATCTGGCTTTACGTGGGTACTGGGGAATTGAACCTGGGTCCTTAGGCTTTGCAGGCAAGCAACCTTAACCACTGAGTCATCACTCCAGCCTTGGATGCAACATTTTTTTAAGCATGTCTTCCAAAGAAATAGCTGCTCCTTCAGTGAGAATAGAATTCCATTCTGATAACCCCATTTTAGGTTGAACATATTCCATCATTCAATACACCTAACTTACTAACCATAACTTAGTAATGATGTGAACTGTCAAGTGTTGATTGAATCCACTTTTTAATTATTTATTTATGATAGAGAAAATATGGGTGCTCCAGGGCCTCCTGCCATGACAAACTCCAGTCACATGTGTCACTAAGTGCATCTGAATTTTATGTGGGGACTGGAGAATTGAACCTGGGTTGTCAGGCTTTGCAGGCAAGTGTCTACAGCCACTGAACCATCTCTCCAGCCCCTGTCTCCCCTTTGTAATGGAGTAGCTTGCTAGGAAGTGTTCCTCGCTGACATTGTCCAGCATGGTCAAAGAGTATGCCACCTCCCCTCATTAGCCAGGGAGAAAATCAGAATTCAAAGTTCCATGGCTACTGAATTGGCATCATTGTGAAGTCAAAATATGCTAACTCGAGCCATCATAAGTTGGAGGGGGGTGTCTTTTTATTGATAAATTATATGTACCCAACTGTTACATACTATTAATAAAGTTTACTTTTACATTTTAAGGAAAGGGCTGGGGATATAGCTCAATGGTTAATTTAAGGCACTTGCCTGCAAAGCCCAAGGACCCACCCAGGTTTGATTCCCCAGTACCCACATATAGCCAGATGCACAAAGTGGTGCATTCATCTGGAGTTCATTTGCAGTGGCTCTGGTGCACCCATTCTCTCTCGGTCTCTTTCTGCTTACAAATAAATAAATAAATTTTGCCAGGTGTGGTGGCACATGCCTTTAATCCCAGCACTCGGGAGGCAGAGGGAGGAGGATTGGCATGAGTTCGAGGCCACCCTGAGACTACATAGTTAATTCCAGGTTAGCCTGGGCTTGAGTGAGACCCTACCTTGAAAAACCAAAATAATAATAATAATTAATAAACAAATAAATAATATATTTTAAAGGGCTGGAGAGATGGCTTAGCAGTTAAGGCATTTGCCTGCAAAGCCAGAGGACCCTGGTTTGATTCCCCAGAACCCACGTAAGCCAGGTTTTCAAGGGGGCGCATACGTCTGGAGTTCAGTTGCAGTGGCTGGAGGCCCTGGCGTGCCCATTCTTTCTCTCTCTTTCTCTCTCTCTCTTTCTCTCAGTCTCTTTCTCTCTCTCTCTCTCTCTCTCATAAATAAATAAATAAAATAGATTTAAAAAATTTTAAAGGTGTGTTATTTCCTTTTGGGATCCCAGTGGATCATCTTCAGCTTGTGGAAGCCTCTCCCTGAACAACAAATTATACTGGCTTTTGCGTGCTGTTCCCATCTTTCCCTCTACACTCAGAAAAAGCCTACTTATTCTTTAGATTCAGCTCCTAAATCTTATCCCACACATCTCTTCCCCCTCCCCCATGGTGGAAACAAACGATCGCTCAGCCCCCCCCACCTTAACCTGCACCCCCGTAGTATGTGACTGCTATTGACTTATCACAATGAATTGCAAATGTTTGTTTAACCTGTCAGCTCCCTAAGCACAGGAGCTGTGCTGTGTTTATCTGTTTCATCTGGGCCTTGCTCACGGTTTCTGGCGCATTATATGTATTCTTTTAATGTTTATAAAAATGAGTAGAGCCAGGAAGGAAAGTGCAATTCATCAATACATTAGGCAAACCATCGCCCTTCTCGGTGGAAGCAGTCAGCCTGGTGCCTCAGGGGAAATGAAATACCCCACCCAGGAGAATGCCATGTAAACAGCTGTGAACGATGTGTGGGGGTCCTACATTCTGGTTTCCAAGAGGACTTTAAAAAAAAAAAACACACAATTGTCTTAAGGTCAAGATCCTCCTGGCAAAGTAATTATGGTTGGTTGGTTTGTGAGGGACCCAGGGCATCTGCTGGAGGAGGGACAGAAATGAACAGAGGAACTTTCAAGAGCATCACAATTGGTTATGTCTGTGCAGGTCTGCGCTGCACAGAATGGAAGCAAATCATCAGATGTAAGCACAGGAGTCCTGGGGCTGTACATTTAGCATGTGGGGTGTGTGGTTTTAAGTGTCCCCTTTGTGAAGTCCAGGCTGCCTCGTTTCTGAGGAGTTTATCCCCCAGTTCCTTCACACACGTGTTGCCATCTCTGTCCAAGTGTCTCCTATGGGAGGGGTTTATAATAGGCCACCCAGGGTGGAAGAATGCACTGGGTGCTCCATTACATGGGGTACAGTCCTGGTTGATGGAATAAATGCTTTGTTGCTTCTCTGTTTACACAAAAGCTTTCCCTCTCCATAGGAAAGTGGAAGGAACTAAGTTGTACATAATTGATTTATCTTCTCTGAGTCACTTCAAAGGACTGGCCCTAAAAAATATTAAAAATGAAATAAACAAAGGATTGGCCTTGTGATATATTGGAAAGTAAAATACAAATCTATGTATCCATTTTTTTTTCAGGTGATTACCAACTAATAATAACAAGGAGAAATTTTCAATTGTTTCCTAAGAGGAGGGTTGCCTGATTTAGCTAAGAAGTAAATAGAATGCCCACTTACATTTGACTTTCAGACAAGGAAGACTTGATATAAGCATGACCTAAACATTGCTTGCACCCTATATTTTATCTGGTAGCCCTCCCTCAGGAGAAAAGGCTCGGCATAGCTCTTGTGGGGAGAACTTCTTTCTGTGTCTTTTTGGAAATGCCTTCTGTTGCAGTAAGGTTCACATTGCTGGCAGAAAACACTCGACCAAGAGCAGCAGGTTTATTTTGGCTTACAGACTTGAGGAGAAGCTCCATGCTGGCAGGGGGATATGATGGCATGAACAGAGGGTGGACATCACCTCCTGGCCAACATCAGGTGGATCACAGCAATAGGAGAGTGTGCCAAACACTGGCAAGGGGCAAGTGGCTATAACACCCATAAGTCCACCCCAACAATACACTGCCTCCACGAGGTGTTAATTCCCAAATCACCATCAGCTAGCATTCTGAACCTGGCATTCAGAATACCTAAGTTTATGGGGGACACCTGAATCAAACCACCACACCTTCCTAATACATTTCTAAAATCATAAGTCAGAAATGAGATATTAGGGTTCTTGTCCAAATCCCTCACTAGTTGCTTCATTAACTAACTCTGCATCCCTAGTACTCTTTGGGTATGTACTGTGTGCCAGGTACTGGATTCACTGTTGAAGAAATCAAGTTACTGGAGAAAGACTGAGTGCTTTTACCTCCTAACCTCTCACACAACATGTATGTGTGTCCCCTTAGGTCTGTGTTTTAATAGTGTGGTCTACACCAGCAGATATCATATCTGAGAAGTTTTCCATGGTCAGAAAATACTGAATGAAACCTAATATTTTACTACGTCTTTAAAGGCTGCCCTGCATCTGCCTGGGATGCTACTGTTATTGGTTGAACATCATACCTTACACCTGCATCTGAAACATAAGTAACTGGCAATATAAAAAAACGACTTAAAAAATCACCAAAATTAAATCTCACAGGATTCCTGAGCTTTCTGGAGGCAAAGGCAGAAGATGAAATGCAGTACTCCCTGGCTTTCTGGCTCCATAAGCACCCAGACTGTGTGCTGTTTCCCCACTTCCATGAGCCTTGCAATGGCCTCTGGTTGATTAGTATGTATTCTTTTAATGTTTATTAAAATGACCAGACCCAGGAATGAAAGTTCAATTTCTCAATACTCCGCAAATTCTAACACATACACACATGCACACACACACCACAAACATGCCTTTGAAATGCTCCATCTGAACTGTGCCCTGCAAAACTACTTGATAAGAAGCCTACAACAGAAAAAAAAAAAAAAGAAGAAGAAGAAGAAGAAGAAGACTGCCCATATATTCAAGTCCTTTGATCAGGTCATACCTCCTTGGGGAGGCGGGCACTGCCTAACGCAAAAACAAAAGACAGGGGGAGACACAAGTGTGGTCACCATGTGAAAGGAGGCTTAATTAGTTTGTGCATGGAAAGCACTATAAAGCCTGAATAGGGCCTCTACACAGAACATGCTTCATTGCTAGTATTCAGTGGTATAAGCATGTGGTTTGTTTACCGTTCTTCTGTGTGGAAGCTGGTGAGACTTGGTGATGAATTTCCAGGATAACGTTAAATGACTAGTGCTTCTTATTAGAAGGCAGCATTTTCCTTCTCAGGGTCAGGTGCCACCATTCTTACTCATTACTGATGCAACAGCACGCTGTGGATTTTTGTGGGACTGGAAACAATTCATGCATCCAATCTTCTTTAACAAACTCATCATCTCTCCCCTTTAGGAAGTCCAAGATACAGAACTCTGGTGATGATTATAAACAATAGCAGTGCCAGCATGGTGGCGCACACCTTTAATCCCAGCACTTGGGAGCCAGAGGTAGGAGGATTACCATGAGTTCAAGGCCACTCTGATACTACAGTGAGTTCCAGGACAGCCTGGGCTAGAGAGAGACCCTCAAAAAAAAAAAAAAAAAAAAGAAAAGAAAAGAAAAAAGGGCTGGAGAAATGGCTTAGCAGTTAAGGTGCTTGCCTGCAAAGCCAAAGGACCTAGGTTCAATTCCCAAGACCCACTTAAGCCAGATGCACAAGGTGGCACATGCATCTGAAGTTTGTCTGCAGGCCCTGGAGGCCCTGGCATGCCCATTCTCTCTCTCTCTGACTGTCTCTCTCTCAATCTGTCTTTCTCAAATAAATAAATAAATATTTTTTTTAAAGAGCAGTATTTGTGGAAACCCATTGGTCTGTGTGCCTAGCTTCTATATAGCTAAGGAAACCTTAAGTGTATTTAATAATCTTTCCAACAGGCATTTTCCCTGAGAGAGGCAAGGCCTGTCACAGTCAAACACCGTGTTTTCAGAAACCATTTGGACTCTTGAAAGATTATTAAACACTGGAAGGAGCTTTTGTGCAGGTTTATTATTAACATTGGTCTTTGTCATATTAGAAATGAAAATTAAAAAAATAAATACTTCTTGGTATTGGTATTTGTCATATTAAAAATGAAAAATAAAAAAAATACTTCTTGGTCTTATGACTTAAAACAACAAGCTAGCAGAGCTAGGAAGTTGACTGAGTCAGTAAAGCACTTGCTATGCAAACATGAGGGCCTGAATTCAGACCCCAACACCTATGTAAATGCTGGGTGGGTATGGAGCCAGCCTGTAATCCCAGCACTTGGAAAACAGAGACAGGAGGTCCCTGAGGCTTACTGGCTAGCTAAATGAGCTAAATCAGCAAGCTCTGGTTTCAAGAGAGAGACCTTGTCTCATTAAATGTGTTGAAGAATGGTTAACAAAAACACTCAGCATCAACCTCTGGCTTCCACACATGTGCACATACATGCAAGTACACACACACAACTGTGCATACACATGCATGTAAATACACATATATTCATGCAGGCACTCCAGACACAAATACACTTGCAGAAAAAGAAAAAAAGACAGACTAGAGGTGTAGCTCAGTGTTACAGCTCTTGCCTAGTATGTCCAAGGCCTTGAGTCCAATCCCTAGCATTGCAAAATACCAAATCAGCTTCCTGACTGACCTGTCCCTGGGTCCCCAACTCCCAGATCCCCTGCTCCAGAGGGTGCTCATGGAGTGAGTAGGCCAGAGCTCCTGGTTCCTTCCCCATCTCCAGGTTCCCTGGTTCTGGCACCCCTGCTGCTGGCTTGGGGCAGCCTGGACCTTGTGGAAATGTTGCTGAAGCAGGCCTGTTGCTCAGCCTTCCTGACTGACCTGCCCCTGGGTCCCCAAGTCCTGGATCCCCTGCTCTGTGGGAGCTGTATTTGGTATTATAGCAGGCTTTGTTCACTGATTCCCATGATTCACAGGCTATACACTAGACAATATGTAAGCTAAGATTCATTGTTCCATAATGTTTGTTAGCGTTAGTATAACTTTTTTCCCTCAGCACTTTTTAGTGGGGTGAATAGGCCAGAACTCCTGGTTCCTTCCCCACCTCCCAGTTCCCTGGTCCTGGTACCCCTTCTGCTGCTTTGGGGCAGACTTGTCCCTGCATGTGTGCTATGGAAGTGGGCCTTTTGCTTTAGCTTCCTGATTGACAGGCCTCTGGGTCCCCAAATCCGTGTTCCCCTGAGCCAGAGGGTGTATGGGTCCCTGTGAAACCTGGCCTCATGCCCCAAGCTTCCCAGCTTTCTGGCTCCTGGTTCCCCAATCTCTGTTTCCCTTGTGCTGAAGAGTGATCACAAGTGGATCACAAGTAGGACAGAGCTCCCAGTCCCCACCTCCCAGTTCCCCAGGTACCTTTGATGTACTTGCATTCTCCACAATCTGTGCATCTGTGATTATAACCCCATCCTACACCAATCCAGTTCACATTTAAAACAGAATACTCACTGAAGATACTACAAGAACAAATATTTGCTTCCTCCTCAATAAAATAAGATGTTTCCCCAAAGATGGGTTGACCACAATGCAAGAAAACCAATGAAAGTCAAAAAACTGAGAGATCTACACCAAGGATGCCTAGTCTCACAATTGTAAGCCTCTAGTGAAATCATAGAGAAAACAACAGAAATTGAATGCCAAAATGAAAACACAAAAGCTATGTGACCCTCATCAAAACTATTGCTGAACTGGAAGCAAAGGTTCAAAAAAACTAACAACTGCAAAAATGAAATGGAACACTCAGCTTTTGTCACTAGGCTTAATTTAATTGAGGAAAACCAGAGAAGTCTCAAAAGCGATATAAATGAATTGAAGGCAAGTTAACAAATAGAAGATCTCAACAACCAACTAATTAAATTTAATGAAGACATGAGCAAATGCAAAAATGAATTCTAGGAAATATCAAGAAAATCAGACCTCAAACTGAAATCATACCTCTAAACAGAGATGGACATGATGCAAAATAACACAATAGAAAACCAAAAACAAATAGAACTTTTTAAAACCTCTGTAGAACCCCTCACTAACAGAGTCACTTATGGAAGTCAGAACCTTTGAGCTGGAAGACCAGACAGAAGAAATTGATCAGGAGTCCAAAAACTCTGCTAAATTTTAAAAATCATGCAAACAGAATATGAGGGAACTGTGGGACACCCTAAAATGACCAAACGTCTGGATCATGGGTATACAAGAAGGGGAAGAAATCCGGGCCAGAGGCATTAAGAACATACGCAACAAAATTATTGAAAATGTTCTTAATCTCACAAAAGAGAGGCCCATCCAGATATAAGAAGCTTACAGAACACCAAACAGAGACCAAGGACAAAACTCTCCAAGGCACATCATAGTTAAAACTCTTAACAAGGAAAACAAAGAATGCTATAAGCAGCAAGAAAGAAATAACTCACTGCATACAAAGGCAATTCCATCAGAATTATCTCAGATTCCTCAATGGAAACCCTGAAAGTCCAAAGGGCCTGGAATGGAACATTCAAAATCTTAAACTCTATGGTTTCCAACCCCAACTACTATACACAATGAAAGTATTCCTCATAACAGATGGTGAAAGGAAAACTTTCCATGAAAAAAGTCAACTTTATGGTTATATGAACACAAAGCTAAACCTACAGAGAATACTTCAGGGAATACTCCATACAGAACAGTCAAACAACCAATTTCAAAAGCCTATAAGAAAAAGATAACAATAACCAAAACTAAAGCAAGCTTTAAAAAAAAAAAAAAACACAAAAGCACAGCAAAGCACCAAACCCCATAAAGCACCCCATCATGGCAAGAATTAAACTGAACCCCGGTTGTAACCTTAAATATTAATGGTCTTAACTCACTCATCAAAAGATACAAGTTGACATGATGGATCAAGAAAATAGACCTTTCTATCTGCTATCTTCAAGAAACCCACCTCACCACTAAAGACAGACACCTCCTCAGGGTGACAGTATGGAAGATAATATTCCAAGCAAATGGGAATAAGAAACAAACAGGAGTTGCTTTTTAATCTCTGATAAAATAGACTTCAAACCAAAAATAATAAAAGAGGACAAAGAAGGCCACTTCTTACTCATCAAGGGAATGATCCAACATGAGCATATCACAATCATAAATCTATATGCACCAAACACAGGTACAGCAGAGTTTATAAAACAGAACCTACTTGAAAACAAAACAGAAATAAATGCCAATACCATGATAGTTGGGGACTTCAATACTCCATTGTTATCAATAGACAGATCAGAGTTTATAAAACAGAACTTTCAGAAAAATAGATCATATGTTGGGCCATGAAGCATGCCTCCATAAATTCAGGAAAATTGATGTAACTTCCTGTATCATATCAAATCACAATGCTATAAAGCTAGAAGTTAACAACAAGGAATTCCACCAGCTCCTGGAGACTAAACAACACACTTTTAAACAATGAAAGGGTTGTGGAAGCAATTGTAAAACTTCTATAATTGAATAATGAAAACACAACCTACCAAAATTTATGGGACACAAAGAAGGCATAGTTCATTTGATAATAAAAATGAAGAGATCCCAAATTAATAACCTAACCATCCACCTAAAGGCATTGGAAAAACAAGAAGAATCCAACCCTAAGAACTCTGGATGGAAAAAAATAATCAAGATCAGAGCAGAAATTAATGAATTGGAAACTAAGAAAACAATTAAGAAAAATCAATGAAATGAAGAGATGGTTCTTTGTAAAAAAAAAAAAAAAACATGAATGATTAAACGCTTGGCTAATTTGATCAAATGAAAAAAAAGAGAAGTCTTTTTTAACAAAATCAGAAATTTAAAAGGGAGTGGTCACAACAGACATCAATGAAATTGGAAGAATAATCAGGACATACTTCCAAAACCTCTACCCTACAAAACTGGATAACCTGGAAGAAATGGATTGATGTCTAGACACATACCACCTACCAAAACTAAACTACAATAGATTAATCTCCTAAACAAACATATTCAATGTTGAGTTCCCACTAGTTTTTGGCTAAAAGAGGGGCTACATCCATCCAACTCTCCCCAAGTTAATAACGCTTATCCAATTTAACCTATGCTGAGTTCACTTTCCATTGGAGAATCTGTTTTTATTGTTCAGAAAGTAGAAAAAGCCTGGTGTGGTGATTCATGCCTTTAATCCCAGAACTTGGGAGGCAGAGATAGGAGGATCAGCATGAGTTCGAGGCCAGCCTGAGACTACATATTGAATTCCAGGTCAGCTTGGGCCAGAGCGAGACCCTACCTCAAAAAAAAAAAAAAAAAAAAAAAAAAAAAAAAACAGGAGAGAGAAAGTAGGAAAGCAGCAGCAAGACCTGAGGAGATAAACAACCCCCTCCGCATCTCAGTCAGGGCCCAGGTGAAACCACAGAGGAAGTGGGAGGCGAGCAAGAGTGCTGCTTCCATGGTGAGTCTGTGGTCGACTTAAAACACACCCATCAAGGCTCAGAGAATTTTGTGAAGAGGGGAGTGGAAAGACTGTAAGAGTCACAGGTTGGGATATCATGCCCAGAGGCATTGCCTTCCCCCAAGAACTGACTGCTGCTCCCACAATGCATAACCCACAACCCTGTGGAAAATACCAGCAACCCCACTGAGGAGGGCTCCCTGTGGAATGGGGATAGGGAGAGGAATAGATGGTACCAACACATGATGTATCCATACAAAATACGTTCTTAATAAAATAAAATATCAAATTAGATCAATTGTGAGATGTGTTGCATGTTAATATTTTCAAAAGATTTTATTTATTTATTTATTTGAGAGAGAGAAAGAGAGAGAGAATAGGCATGCCAGGGCCTCTAGCAACTGCAAACGAACTCCCAACACATTTACATATGGCTTACATGGGTTCTGGGAAGTCGAACCTGGGTCCTTAGGCTTTGCAGGCAAGTGCTTTAACTGCTAATCCATCTCTGCAGCCCTAGAAACTATTTTTTTAATTTTATTTATTTAGTTATTTAAGAGAGAGATAGAGGAAGAGGCAGAGAGAGAGAGTGGGCACACCAAGGCCTCCAGCCACTGCAAACAAACTCCAGACGCATACACCCTCTTGTGCATCTGGTTTACGTGGGTCCTGGGGAATCGAACCAGGATTCCTAGGCTTCACAGGCAAATGCCTCAACTTCTAAGCCATTTCCCCAGCCCACTAGAAGCTATTTTTAAAATATTTTATTTTTATTTATTTATTGAGATAGAGAGAGAATGAATACACTAGGGCCTCTAGCCACTGTAAATGAGCTCCAAACTCATGCAACACCTTGTGCATCTATCTGGCTTACATGAGTACTGGGATATTGAACCTGGGTCCATAGGCTTTGCAGGCAAGTGTCTTAATCACTAAGCCATTTCTCCAGCCCACATGTTAACATTTTTATAAAATACAACTAAATTTTCCAAAACAGAAACATAGGTCAGAAGAGTGGTATTTTATATTTTTGCAATTCTCTTTAGTGCCTGATTTTACAGATTACTGGATTCTCAGATTAGCCTCTGTATCTGGACTGATAACATATACTATCTGAAAAGCCCCCTATACACTCAGGAGAGAATGAAAATGAAAAAGGCAAAAAAAAAAAAAATCTTCATGTTATAATGAAGATAGCTAGCTTTAACCTCCTCACAACGCCACTGAAATGCATGATGGACTGCTAGGGTTCCCTCAACACATTTTGAGAACTGAAAAAGGAAAGTTAGATTTACTATTTAGAGAAGAAAGTACTGGAATTAGAAAAGTACATGATGCATGCTAGGTAGTAGAAGCTCCAGTGTCTAAGGAGTTGACAATGTGTTTTGTAGTGAAGTGATAGAATATACTGCATAACTATGTTAAAAAAAAACGCACGGGCTGGAGAGATGGCTTAGTGGTTAAGTGCTTGCCTATGAAGCCTAAGGACCCTGTTTCGAGGCTCAATTCCCCAGGACCCACATAAGCCAGATGCACAAGGAGGCGCATGCATCTGGAGTTCGTTTGCAATGGCTGAAAGCCCTGATGCGCCCATTCTCTCTCTCTCTCTCTCTCTCTCTCTCTCTACCTCTTTCTCTCTGTCTGTCGCTCTCAAATAAATAAAATAAAATAAAAATTTTTTAAAAAAGAACACCATCACTCTCACCAGCTTCTTCTGGCTGGGCTCTCTTGTTAAACCCTCCCAAGGGAAGATTACACTCTTCCCACCTCACCACATTGGGCCATCTGACTCCCTGTGGCCAGTGGAATGGGAGAGGAAGTGACATGTTCAGAAGCTCTAAGAGCCATTGAAGGGTTTCTGCATCCTTTTCTCTCTCATGCAACCCACGACGACATCCCAACAGGGAGCTGCTTGAGCCCCAAAATGAAGGAAACATGGTACAGCGTGGCAGTCAGTTCATGAGGTACACGTGACACTTTTGAAGTTACTTGACACTGCCACACAATAGCCTGTGCTGATGGATACAGGTAAGTTAAAACAAACACTACAGAGGAAAAATACTTGAACAACAAAGAAAAAAATTTCCCCATGTGGTGAAAGATATAAAGTAAGATGCCAGGTGTGGTAGTGCACACCTTTAATCCCAGCAACTCAGGAGGCAGAGGGGCAGGAGGATCACTGTGAGTTCGAGGCCACTGTGAGACTACATAGTGAATTCCAGGTCAGCCTGGGTTAGAGCAAGACCCTACCTTGAAAAACCAAAAAAAAAAAAAAATTCATATATATATATATATATATATATATATATATATATATATACACACACACACACACACACACACACACACACACACACGTGAAACAAGGAGTGACCTATGCCAGTATCCTAAATTTCTTCTGTAAATAATTAAATGGAACAAGCTCAGTGAGTTACTCAACACACTGACGACTTAGGGATGAAGAAAACATGGCGTCATGAAAGGAGGCAGTAAGAAGTGTGGGCTTTGGCAGGTCTCCTCACAACTGTAAGACCTTGAGTATGTTTCTCTGAATGTTATTACTCTCATCTAAAATAGGGCTGTTATTCCTATTTCAGATAACTATGGGAATTAAAAGAGATAATTACTAGATAATCTGACATAGCATTCCCAACAATGGCTATTTTTCCTCTTCCTTCATTTCTCTAGCTTTCGTGAGAGTCAGGATTCTAAGCTTAGCTCAATACAGGTTTCTCACTTACATTTTAAAAACTTTACTCTTTGCAAAAATTGTACATATGCACATTAGTCTTTCAACTTATCAAATGCTTATGAAGTATTATCTGTATTATCCACATTTTTTAAAATGAATGAGTACTGAGTGACTGAAAACTTTCCAAGGTCATAATACGAGCACAAATGTGTTTACCTTGTTCTTTTTAATGTTCATACTATCCAACAATATTGGTACATTATAATTTTCTGAACTGCCTTTGTGATGGGGGCATTTTCAAGTTGTGGTTATGTTTTTACTACAAACAAGAAACATCCTTGACATCTTACACAAACTCCTTTATAGTCCACAAAGCATAACTACATTCCTAGGACAAATGCTTGGAATTGGATTGCTGGGTCAAAGAGCACAGCAATTTAAATTCTGATAGGTGCTATGAAATTTGCCTTTCAGAAAGTCTTTACTGATTTATGCTCCTGTCCTTGGAGTATAAGCCTGTCCTCTCCCCAGAGCTTCATCTATATCCTCCTCTGAATTTTCACCAACTTGTGCCTCTGGGTCACTGTTTAGCTAACTAGGTTCCCAAGAATCATCTCTCACTGGGCACAGTTTGGCAAGGCTCTTATGCAGTTACCACTCATTTTTGCCCCTGATGGACTGATGACATCTCTGCTTTTACATACAATGCATTTGAGGAGGCTGCCTGGAGGTGGGCTTTGTTCTGCTCTGAACTACACAGGAATAATTCATCTACCTCAAAAGTAACTTGTATATTGATCCAGAAACATTGCAGGAGTGTAGCATTTCCATTGATTATTTGATAATGGGTCATTTCATTTTTATCTACTCTGACTTCTCTACTTCAGAGTTGAAAAACAACAACAGATAACTCAGGGCACATAATTCATCTCACTGGAAAGTATTTTGCTTGCCAATTCACATTAGCTCAAAGACTGAACCTGCAGACCTCTTAAGACATTCAGGACAATGCATTCTAGAGATGGCTCTTCCACCCTGTCTCATGCTTGTTTAATATTTGGGCAAGAAACTAGAAAAGCATTTAGTTTGAAGAAAATTACACCTCCTATTTTTTCTTGGACTGATGCAAAAGCAAATTTAAGCCACTTTCCAATGGAGGGAGCTCATACTGACAAGAGCCCCTGTAATCGCTTCCATTATGTGTTCTTAGCCAATTTACAACTACAGTCATTGAATTAATAATGATCAGCTGGAACTTGCAAAGGCCTGATACCCAGGGCTCCATTCTGGGCCTGCTGGCCTGATATTTAAATATTTATTGATGGTAATTGAGTGACAGATAGGAATGGGCTCAGCCAGAAACAAATCCAATCTGCTTGCGCAGGAACAACCCACATTCTCACCAGGATTCTTCCTCGGGCCACAGAAACATGGTACCTAGAAAAATAGGCTGAAAAGATCCTTGAAGGGGTATAAAAACTAAGAAATTGAGTCATAATTATTTGTCCAGTTAAAGGAAAACTCCTTAAACATTTTTGTTGCTGCCATATAGTTTGTTTATTTGCTTGTTTTACCAAGGTGTCAACAAAGAGAAGAGCATTTGGGATTCAACATTTTACTGTCGTACACTCTAGATTTTCAAAACATACTTAGTGGTACCGTGTGTCGGGGATTCAATCTGTCTACAGATCATTGGGATTTGAAGTTCAAGACCTTTCAGTTTTACAAAAACAGATGCAGACCACCAACAAAATAAAGACCCAGAAATGAACTCACACAGCTATAGCCTCCTAATTTTTGAAAAGAAAAAGTGTCCAAAACATACATTGGAGAAAAGATGCCACTTTAACCACTGATGCTAGGAAAACTGGTTAGCCACATGTAAAAAATGAAACTAGATTCATATCTCTCACCTTGTATAAAAACCAATTTAAAATGGATTAAAAATCTTAATAGAAGTCTTGAAACCTTGAAAATGCTAGACGAGAGCCGGGCGTGGTGGCGCACGCCTTTAATCCTAGCACTCAAGAGGCAGAGGTAGGAGGATGTCTGTGAGTTCGAGGCCACCCTGACACTACATAGTAAATTCCAGGTCAGCCTGAGCTAGAGTAAGACCCTACCTTGAAAAACAAAAAACAAAAAAAGAAAGAAAGGAAAATGCTAGAGGCAAATATAGGAATAACATTTTAAGATATAGGCAGAAGCAACACCTTTCTGAAAAGCACTCCATCAGCATAGGAAAAAAATTTTTAAACTTGACAACTAGGATTACATGAAACTAAAATGCTTAGACACAGATTCACTAAGAAGTGCATGCCTCTGTAATTCTTTTGCAGCAGCTAGAGGCCCTAGCACACCCTTTCATTCTCTCTCTCTCTCTTTCTCTCTTTGCAAATAAATAAGTGAAAATATTATAAAAAGAAAAAATAATGGCAGTCATCAACATCTCTTCTATCCTAAAATTCACTGTCTCCACTGTGTCAGCCGTTTAGTACAAGGTACACACAGACTCTAGATTCTGCATCTTGACTCTCATTACGCTTCTGCCTCCTGATAGTCACTCCAAGGAAGACTGTTAGGAGTGGAGTTGTAGGGAAACGTCCAGGTGGAAGCACACGAGAACACTTATAGCTGTCTCCAGGGAGCGGGGAGACCCCATGGGCAGAACAGTGGGCTATATCAGACCAGGTACTATTGCAGTGTCATGAGACCAGGGAAGTGGACAGAGTTTAGGAGCTTTTTTTTTTTAATGCACATTCAAAGGGAATGTTCAAATCCATAT
This sequence comes from Orientallactaga sibirica, assembly GCA_036365145.1. Classification (NCBI taxonomy): domain Eukaryota; kingdom Metazoa; phylum Chordata; class Mammalia; order Rodentia; family Dipodidae; genus Orientallactaga; species Orientallactaga sibirica. Next base: position 21,261,761 of record JAEOAD010000010.1, on the reverse strand, counting down.
CTACCAGCTCTTCAGTTCGGACCAAGTAGCCAAAATAAACCCCAAGATGTCGCAGCTATACTCTATAAAACAACACAAATCTCTTTCCAGATGGAAGGGACATTTAATGTCATTCTCTGTGTGTCTTAAGTGAATAGTCCATCAGCAATTCCTCAGCTATAAACTTACTGGGTTCCCCTTCTTGAATATTTGGAACTGGAAATATTTGGAACTTAATGGGATGGGAGTTACTAGACTAAGCCCATTTCCAAGCCCTTGTTCTTTTGTCTTTCACATGGCAAAATGAGAGCCAATTAAGAATTTCTGTGATTGCAAAGTATGATCACTTCAGCTGTGTGGGGGCTGCACAGTAAGGGCAGCTAGCCAGGGTAGGTTAGTACATGATTCCTGTTTTTGTTGCTATAACAAAATACTTGAGGTCAAATACTTTATGAATAAAAGAAGTTTGTTGGGCCCATGGTTTTAGAGGCTGAATTTCCGTCTGTTTGGCCTCTGGTGGGGATCACATCACATAATGGCTCATAAAGTCATGGAGGGAACAGGAGTAAAAGGGGGAGATGCAGTTGTGGCTTGAATGTGAAAGGATCTCCATAGATGTATTTGATTGGACACTTGGTCCCCAGTGGGTGGCGCTGTTTGAGAAGGTTATGGAGCCTTTAGGATGTGGCGCCTTGCTGGAGGAAGTGGGTCACTGAGGGTGGGGCTTGAGGTTCTATAGCCTGGCCTCACTTCCTGTTTGCCCCCTCTCTCTTCCTGACTGTAGATACAAAGTGATTATCTGGCTTCCTGCTGCAATGCATTCCCCACCATGATGGACTTACCTCTGGAACGGTAAGTTAAATTAACCCTTCCTTCCATAAGTTGCTTCTTCTCAAGTCTTTGGTCTGCACAGCAATGAGCAAAGTAACTTAATAGAGATGCCATGGAGAGATGGAGGCCAGAGAAAGACTGAGACCACATAGTAAATTCCAGGTCAGTCTGAGCTAGAGGGAGACCCTACCTCGAAAAACCAAGAAAAAAAAAGTTTCAAAAGCTTTCTTCTAAGAAATGTCTAGATGATTAGAAAAACAAAATTTGGGGCTGGAGGGATGGCTTAGCGGTTAAGACATTTGCCTGCAAAGCCAAAGGACCCAGACTGTACACACCCCCGCGTGGGGCTCCTTAGCGCAGATGTACACACCCCCACGTGGGGCTCCTTAGTGCAGATGTACACACCCCCGCGTGGGGCTCCTTAGCGCAGATTGTACACACCCCTGCGTGGGGCTCCTTAGCGCAGATGTACACACCCCCGCGTGGGGCTCCTTAGCGCAGATGTACACACCCCCGCGTGGGGATCCTTAGTGCAGATTGGGGCTCTTAGCGCAGATGTACACTGTGCAGATGTACACACCCCCGCGTGGGGCTCCTTAGTGCAGATGTACACACCCCGCGTGGACTCCTTAGTGCAGATGTACACACCCCCGCGTGGGGCTCCTTAGCGCAGATTGTACACACCCCCGCGTGGGGCTCCTTAGTGCAGATATACACCCCCGCGTGGGGCTCCTTAGTGCAGATGTACACCCCCGCGTGGGGCTCCTTAGCGCAGATGTACACACCCCGCGTGGGGCTCCTTAGTGCAGATGTACACACCCCGCGTGGGGCTCCTTAGTGCAGATGTACACACCCCCGCGTGGGGCTCCTTAGTGCAGATGTACACACCCCCGCGTGGGGCTCCTTAGCGCAGATTGTACACACCCCAGCGTCCTTAGTGCAGATATACACCCCGCTGGGGCTCTTAGTGCAGATGTACACCCCGCGTGGGGCAGATTGTACACACCCCCGCGTGGAGCTCCTTAGCGCAGATGTACACACCCCCGCGTGGGGCTCCTTAGTGCAGATTGTACACACCCCCGCGTGGGGCTCCTTAGTGCAGATGTACACACCCCCGCGTGGGGCTCCTTAGTGCAGATTGTACACACCCCCGCGTGGGGCTCCTTAGTGCAGATGTACACACCCCCGCGTGGTGCTCCTTAGTGCAGATGTACACCCCCCGTGGGGCCAGATGTACACCCCGCGGCTCCTTAGCGCAGATGTACACACCCGCGTACACACCCCGCGTGGGGCTCCTTACAGATTGTACACCCCGCGTGGGGCTCCTTAGTGCAGATGTACACACTCCTTAGTGCAGATGTACACACCCCAGCGTGGTGCTCCTTAGTGCAGATGTACACCCCGGGGGGCTCCTTAGTGCAGATGTACACACCCCCGCGTGGGGCTCCTTAGTGCAGATGTACACACCCCGCGTGTGGCTCCTTAGTGCAGATGTACACACCCCCGCGTGGGGCTCCTTAGTGCAGATGTACACCTCCGCCTTGGGCTCCTTAGTGCAGATGTACACCCCCGCGTGGGGCTCCACCCCGTGGGGCGCAGATGCAGATGTACACCTCCTTAGTGCAGATGTACACCCCCGCGTGGGGCTCCTTAGCGCAGATTGTACACACCCCCGCGTGGGGCTCCTTAGTGCAGATGTACACCCCCGCCTGGGGCTCCTTAATGCAGATGTACACACCCCCGCCTCGGGCTCCTTAGTGCAGATTGTACACACCTCTGCATGGAAGGGCCTTCATCAGGAAGATATCCAATAGTCCAAATGGGGCTTCTTTGAAGATTCCAGAGAGTATAATTTAAGGGCCTTTCCCTGCAAGCAGTAGCTACATCTCAGGTGGGCCATGTCCTGTTGGGTCACTTCCTCTGATCCTCAGTGACTTCCATTGCACTTATTCGTAACCCAGCCTAAGGTTCTGCGAAGTCATGGGCCAGTCCTGCCTGTCCTCCAGATCAAACCATTTCTTTCACACCTCTGTGTCTGAGGCAGCCCGTCCCTCATAGTCAGACTTGGAATGGAGGCTCCACAGCCCAGACGCTCGGGCTTTGCTCTGGTGTTTCACTGTGATAGCCAGGGATGAGCTTAGGGCCACTTTCTAAACTCGAAAGATTTATACTGGGTTTATGAGATTCACTAGCTCGTAAAATCTTAGGATATGTCATTGCTGTGAATGAGCCAATAAAAAAAGGGATCTGAAATATGTGTTTCTAGTGACCCCCACAGCATTTCACAGTGAGATTTCCCATAGCCAGGAGCCAAGAGATGACCAAGTGATTAGCTACGAAGGGGCCACTGTCATAGAAAACCAAGTCACCTGGGTATTAGCATTTCTCTAACCCACTGGTGGGGAGGAGTTCCTATTCTTATTTCTGTCTGCTGACAAAACTACGCAGCTGTCTGGAACTCATCTGTAAAAAGTCCCACAGGAATTTGGCAGTCACATCAGAAGCAAAGGGAACTCATTCAGAGTGATTAAAATGGAAAGTTATGGCCATAATGTTCTAATACCACCTATTCACAGCAGGGATTTGCAGTCCCAGGGGACTGAGTCACCAGTTCGGCACATTATTGAAGGAAAAACAGAAGGAGCAGCCAGAGGAATTCGGATCATCTCAGCACAATGATGCCAAGGCCGAAAGAATGCCGCCTAGTGTGCACATACAAAAGATGCGGACAAGAAGTAGCAAGGACGTGGAAGATGGTGGCCAGTGTCCTGGTCCTCTGGTTCTGGACACCCCATCCCAATGAGACTTTCCATGAATAACCTGGTGATTAAAGTCCCATGAGCGGAGCTCACGGCTCCCACATAAGAGCCACTAAACTCTGCCTCTTGGACAGCTGGATCCCTGGACAAAGTCATCTTCTGTTAAAACCACAGGTATAGGATAGGAACCTAGAGGAAGAATTCAGGGGAAAAAATACCAACATTTCAATCTGAACTCTCAAGTCCATGCCAATGACTCCCAAGGCAAGGACTAGAGGCTAATGGTTTAGGAGGTGCAGTGTACCACCAGACTGTCCATGGAAAAGATGATGACATCAAAATTAAAGAGAGACTAATGAAGAGGGGAGGGATACGATGGAGGGTGGATTTGTGAGGGCGAAATTAGGGGAGGGAAAGGGAGGGAATTAGCATGGTTTATTGTTTCATTGGCCAATATTTTGAGTGGCACCATCTAATTCATTGCCCCAGATTCCCATACCCTATGGCACAGTGCTCATTGATGCCCAGCAGTGCCAGGGAGAGATGGAGACTCTGTACATCATCTCACATTAGAGCCTTAGCAGAATCAATTGTCAAAGCAACAGCTGAGATGGGACAAGATCTGAATCTTGGAGGCAGGTGAGACCAAAAGAATGAGAACACGGGCTGGAGAGATGGCTTAGCCATTAAGGCATTTGCCTGCAAAGCCAAAGGATCCCGGTTCAATTCCCCAGGACCCAGGTAAGCCAGATGCACAAGGGGGCACATGCATCTGGAGTTCGGTTGCAGTGGCTGGGTGCCCTGGCGCACCCATTCTCCCTCTCCCATCTCCCTCTCTCTCTCTCTCTCTCTCTCTCTCTCTCTCTCAAATAAGTAAATAAATATATTTAAAGAAAAAAAGAATGAGAACATTTCCAATAAAATGACATGATATTTGGCTAAAGGAAACCATTTTCCCACAATCCCAGTTGGCAACACAGTATCCTTGTTTCTGATCCTATCACTAGGTTGGGCAAACTTGGAAGGTCAGGAGACCTCGGTGGGATGAGAAAGAATTCTGATGCCTTATGTCACCTGCTTCCTGAGCCAGGTTTTCTATATTCCACCTACAAACAAATTATTGCCCAGAGGAATCACAGTGAGTCTAGTGACCCAGTGGGAGATACCTTCCTGGTTTTGGTTTGATAATGAAGCTATGCATTCTTTTCCCATACACAGAGGCAATGTAGCATTGAGTTAAAAGCTTAAGGTTGGGCTGTGGAGTCAAAAGGATCTCCCACTTTCCTGTCATGTGAAAATGGATGTCAATCAATGCCTCCCCATAGAACTTGTTAGATGTGTATTTTTATTTATTTATTTATTTATTTATTGGTTTATTTATTTATTTATTTATTTGAGAGAGAAAAAGAGGCAGAGAGAGGGAGAGAGAGAATAGGTGCACCAGGACATCCAACCACCTTATGCATCTGGCTTATGTGGATCCTGGGGAATTGAACCTTGGTCCTTTGGCTTTGTAAGTAAGTGCCTTAACCACTAAGCCATCTCTCCAGCCTGCCATAGAACTTTTATGAGGATGAAATGTGATCATTCCTGAAAGTTCTGGAGCTAAGAGACATGAAAAATTAGTTATTATTAATAAATGTAAATTATTTTGTCCATTATTGTGCTTTACTTTTGTCACAGAGGCCCGAAAGTTGGGAAAGCACTTGTGACTGCACTGACCCTTAACACGTGTATGTGGTTTTAAGCTTTCAGATTTCCTGCATTATTATACTTGCAAAGTGGTACATATATCTTTATAAAAAGCTACAACCTTTACCCCATCTCCCATCATGCATCTCTCCAGCCTATATCATTGCCTTTTTTTTTTTTTTTTAAGATAAACAGGCTGCTGACCTGTGCCCTGTACCCAGCACCCTTTATTGTGCAAGTGCCTACTGGGCAGGCTCCTTGGCACAGGACTGGAGCCCTAGGAAGCTGAGCTGACCTGCTTTTTGTGAGGGTGGGAGGGATGTCCTTCCTTTTAATTGTGAGTGCAGCCAGGAAGACTCAGGGGTGGGGGAGGGAGCAAAGGACTAGGGATGTGGAGAAGGAGTGAGAGCCCTTAAATAAAGCAGTCCACTGAACACCTCCTCACACCCAACACACCTCCAACAAAGACTATCTCCCCCAACCCTGAGCCATGAATAACAATCTTCTGAAGATGAAGAAGACTCCACCCTCCCCTCTCCTCCCCACACCCACGCATTCTGTTTCCAGGAAGACTGGATCTTTCCCAGGTAATGGGCAGGCTTTGAGAGGCTGAAAGAAACTGCAAAGGCCAGCAGGATGGCTCAGGCCTGTAATTTGGGCACTCAGGTAGGAGGACTGCGATGAATTCCAGGCTGGCATGGAGTTCCAAGCCAGTCTGAGCTACAGTGTGAGACCCAGTCTCAAAAATATCCAAGAGAAAAAAGAAGAGGGCTGGAGAGATGGCTTAGTGGTTAAGGCGCTTGCTTGTGAAGCCTTAAGAACACATGTCCAAATCTCCAGGTCCCAAGTAGCCAGACGCATAGTGATGCAAGCATGCAATGTCGCACTTGCGCACAAGGGGACATTCTCTCTCTCTCTGCCTCTTTCTCTCTCTCAAAAGTAAAATAATAACAAAAATATTTCATTAAAAAAGGTCTGGAGTCGCCAGGCATGGTGGCGCACACCTTTAATCCCAGCATTTGGGAGGCAGAGGTAGGAGGATTGCCACTGAGTTCAAGGCCACCCAGAGACTACATAGTGAATTCCAGGTTAGACTGAGCTAGAGTGAGACCCTACCTCGAAAAACCAAAATAATAATAATAATAATAATAATAATAATAATAATAATAATAATAAAAATTTTAAAAGGGCTGGAAGCCTAAGGACCCAATGTCAACTTTCCAAATCCCACATAAGCCAGATGCACAAAGGTGAGCCAAGTGCAAGGTCTCACATGCCCACTAGGTGGTGCAAGTGTCTGGCATTTGATTGCAATGGGTGAAGCCTTAATGTGCCAACTCTCTCTCTCTTTCCTTCTCACTCTCTGTCTCTGTCTCACTTGTTCTTAAAAAAAGAAAGGAAGAAGAAGAGAGGGAAGGAAGGAAAGAAGGAAGGAAGGGGGGAAGGAAGGAAGGAAGGAAGGAAGGAAGGAAGGAAGGAAGGAAGGAAGGAAGGAAGGAAGGAAGGAAGGAAGGAAGGAAGGAAGGAAGGAAGGAAGGAAGGAAGGAAGGAAGGAAGGAAGGAAGGAAGGAAGGAAGGAAGGAAGGAAGGAAGGAAGGAAGGAAGGAAGGAAGGAAGGAAGGAAAGGAAGACATTAGTGACAGGGATGTCTGCCAGCTGGGGTCGAAGCGACCCTCCTGCTTCCTAGGACTCCACGTAGGCTTCTCTGTGGGCATGCTCATGTCCTTGTTCCCCAGGTCCTTCATCATCATCGCCAGAATCCTGGGTACAGACCCAGGATAGGTCATAAAGTCCTAGACAGATGGAGTAGGACCCACTATAAGCCTCCTGCAGCCCTCTGTGTCCTAATGAGTCCAAATGAGAACTCCTAGTAAGAATGAGTTCACCCAGCTAGGGGACATATAATTGATGTCACAATCCCGCAAAACTATGCGACCCAGAGCAAACCAAGCCAAGAGCATTCTCCTACAGCCTGCTGTGGGTAACACCAGAATTATACGTGCTCGTTTGTTTAGGCCCCAGCCACGTCCAGCAAACCAGAGTAACCATCGACCTAGAAGCTTCCCACTCAGCCTTTCAAGGAGTGACATCTGTTTTACAGCCATCTGCTTAAGTTGTGAATGTGAGCCACCATTCTGCTGCTGGTAATGGGCTTAGTCACCTTACAAATGTAAACACATGTCCACACACACATCTTCCCCACGCCCACTGCTCTTCCAGGGAGCATGGGACCTTTGAGTATTCTCTTTGTCCTAAGATGGAGACCAAGACTCCACGAGGCTGCCCCAGAGTGCTCCAGCTATCCCATGGTCACTTCTAACTCCAAGATCATGGAGCCAGGGGAACCCAGATTTCCCTGTTCAGAAATCATCACCCTTATCTGGAGTTTCCGCTGGCATCCTCCTAACTTGGGGCTCAGCTCCGATCATATGATCCTCTCTCTAAAATCGTCCTGACATCAAATTCAATTGATCTCTACTTCTGACTTAAAGAGCTAAAACCAAAGAAACTTCTCCAAAGCCAAGCACACGTTTATACTTGGCAGGAAAGACTGTTCTTACATAATTGTTCATTCTTTCCAGTGCTATTATTTATGAAATCGAACTTAGACTCCTTCAGGCATATTGACTGTTGGAACTCACATAAAAACAGCACAAAGAGAGCAGCAACGCTCCTCCCTTGGCAAGGACGTGCAGGTTTCCCTGCTCAAGGAGCCACACCACCCACATGGCACAGCACCCAGGCCTCTGCACTGGGAGACAGCGAGAAAGAGCAGAGAAAGGAAATTCTGTACCTTGCAAATAAGTGACCTTTCAGAACCCAAAGGAAGTAAAAGTGAGCTAACCCAAACCAGTGCCTTACAAGCTCTTGTCCAACAAAAACAGAAGTGAGTCGAGCTTCCAAAGGCTGGGGTTCTCCCAGAAGTGCCCCAAAGGGACATACCAGTTAATTATGGTGCCCTGAAAACTGCCATCTCTTGATTGCTTTTCCTCATTTCTTTGTGAGTCCTCACTAGCCAAAACGTAAAAGAAAGGAAGTAGAGAAAGAAAGGGAGCAAAGAAGTGACTAGAGGATCACGGGAATTCTTACCAGCTGATAACATATGGAGAGTTTTAGGGCAGCAGAGACATTATATGAGTCAGTAATGAATTACATTTAATTTCACTTCAATCATTCCTTTATTAACATAATTATGGTTTTTATTTTATTTTTATTTTGTTTTGTTTTTTTGAAGGTAGGGTCTCACTCTAGCCCACGCTGACCTGGAATTCACTATGTAGTCTCAGGGTGGCCTCAAACTCAAGGTGATCTTTCAACCTCTGCCTCCAGAGTGCTGGGATTAAAGGTGTGTGCCACCACGCCTGGCTCTGATTTTTAAAATTGATATAATACATTCAAGTTTTGTCAACTGTCCTAATAGAGTCCAATTTTCCCCCAATATCCATGATCCAATCAAGGCTCTTGTGCTGATTTAATCAAATGCTTTTCTAATCTCTTTTATTTTTATTATTTTTTGTTTTTTTAGTCATGTTTTAATATTTATTTGTTTTTTTGAGAGAGAGAGAGAGAAAAAAAATGGATGCATGAGAGCCCCTAGCTGCTGCAAATGAATTCCAGATACAAGTGCCACCTTGTGCTCTGGCTTTATGTGGGTTCTGGGGTATCAAATCCAGGTCCTTAGGCTTTGTAGGCAAGTGCCTTAACCACTAAGCAATCTCTCCAGCCCTTTATTTTTATTTTTATTTTTTTAAGAGGCAGAGAGAGAGAGAATTGGCATGCCAGGGCCTCAGCCACTGCAATCAAACACCAGATGCTTAAGCCACCTAATGGGCATGTGTGACCTTGCACTTGTCTCACCTTTGCATGTCTGGCTTACATGAGATCTGGATAATCAAATATGGGTCCTTAGGCTCTGCAAGCAAAATCCTTAACCACTAAGCCATCTCTCCAGGCCCTCCCCTTTTTAAAAATAATATATTTTTTTTCTTTTTTGAGGTAGGATCTCACTGTAGCCTAGGCTGACCTGGAATTCACTATGCAATCCTAGGCTGGCCTCAAACTCATGGCAATCCAACCTTCTAATCTCTTTTAATCTGGGACAGCTCCCAAGCCTTCTGTCTTTCATGATTCTGGCTTTTTGAGACTTCTAGGCCAATTGTTTCTCATTATGTTCAATTTAGATTTATTTGATTGTTTCTTCTTGATCAGAGCCAGGGATTTTATGCACGGTATTGTGTCCGCATTTGTGAACCAGAGGTCTGTTACTGATGCTAAGTCTGATCATTTCATTGAATGGTGTTTGCCAGACTTCACCATAAAAAGGTACATTTTCCTTTGTAATTAGTAAGTAATCTGTGAAACAATGCTTTAAAACTGAATATTGTCCTCCCCAACAACTTTTCACTCAGTGGCCTTAGCAGCTACTAAAAATTCTTGCCTGAAGGCTGGAGAGATGGCTTAGCAGTTAAGGCGCTTACCTGCAGAGCCTAAGGACACAGATTCAATTCCCAGGCCCCACATGAACCAGATGCACAAGGTGGTGCCTGTGTCTGGGGGTCATTTGTAGCAGCTGCAGGCTCTGGCTTGCCCATTCTCTCTCTATCTGCCTCTCCCTCTCTCTCAAATAAATAAAATAAAATTATATATCTTTAATTCTTGCCTGAATTATTACTGTGGCAGATAAAAATGGTGCTTTGTGATTCTCCTAGCCCTTTGTACTTATTATCCAGAACTGTAAGACACACCTGATGTTTATAAATCACAGATACAGAACGCGGTGATAGCAGCCCTAACCAACTAAGGCACAGCCCTGTGTGGCTTCTGTTCCCAGGGAAGCCACAGGAAAGTCCACGTTAGCTGGAGGTCACTTGCACCTGGGGAAGCAGAGCAACCCCCACAGTGAGGGCTTATTCATATGAGGACCTTGGGACTGACTTCGGGAAGTACTTGAAGGGGAGAAAACAGTCTGGCAACAGTAAGAACAAGTGAGGCAATCGCCAATTCACCTGGCTACAAAAGAAGCAGTCTTTTCCCCTGAGGGGGACCCTGAAGTCCAAGGCTCAGCAGTCTGCCAGGCCTCAGGCCAGCTAGCCACTCTAACTGGTTGGTATCACAGGGCTGGAACGGGGCCCAACATTCTTTCCACCTGACAGAAGGGAAATGAAGACAGATGTGGAATTTTAGAAGAATAGACAGAGAAGAGAACACATCACCGCAGGAAGAAAAGTGCCCTTCCCACAGAGACTGACCGAGACCTTCCAGACGCCACTGTGAATACCAAGAACCCCAATGAGGCCTCAGTAGAATGCGGTCGAGGGAGAGGGGGTATAAGAGTATAACCTTTTGTATAAATAGATACTGTTTAGTTTTTTTTTTAATTTATTTTATTAGAGATGGGGAGCGGGAGAATGGGCATGAACTCCAGACACATGTGCCACCATGTGCATCTGGCTTACATGGGTTTTGGGGAATCAAACCTCAAACTGGAGTCCTTAGGCTTCACAGGCAAACACTTAACAGCCAAGCTATCTCTCCAGCCCTATAAATAGATATTTTTATTTTTTTATTTGTAAGCAGAGAGAGACAGAGGGGGAGAGAGAGAATGGGCACACCAGGGCCTCCAGCCACTACAAATGAACTCTAGACCCATGCGCCACTTTGTGCATCTGGCTTTACATGGGTACTGGGGAATCAAACCCAGGTCATTAGGCTTTGCAAGCAAGCACTTTAACTGCTGAGCTTTCTCTGCAGCCCCCCCTTTTTTTCCCCCCAAGAAAGGGTCTCACTCTAGCTCAGGCTGACCTGGAACTCACTATGTAGTCTCAGGGTGGCCTCGAACTCATGGCGATCATCTGACCTCTGCCCCCCAAGTGCTGGGATTAAAGGCGTGTACCACCATGCCCAGCTTTAAAAAACCTTTTTGCTTTTTTAAGGTTTGGAGAGACTTTATTAGTAGATTAAGAGAAGGAAAGAGGAGGAAGTACAGAGCTCCCAACATGAGGGAGGCCAGAGGGGGTAAAGCTCGCCCTGTGACCCAAATTGGGGTCATTTATAGATTCTGTTTTGTTTTCTTTTTTTGTTTTGAGGTAGGGTCTCACTCTAGTCCAGGCTGACCTGGAATTCACTATATTGTCTCATGGTGGCCTCCAACTCATGGCGATCCTCCTACCTTTGCCTCCCAAGTACTACAGCCCACCTTTAAAAAACATTTTTTTTTTTATTTATTCATTTGCAAGGAAAGAGAAAGACACACGCAGGACCTCCTGCCACTGCAAACAAACTCCAGATACATGTGCTACTTTGTGCATCTGGCTTTTCATGGGTACTGGGGAATTGAACCCAGGCCGTCAGACTTTGCACGTAAGAGCCTTTAACTTCTGAGCCATCTCTCCAACCCAGAGTACATATAACCATTAAAAAAAGAAATTAATTAATTAAAAAGAAAAGTGGGCAGCCCCAGCGCTCGGGAGGCAGAGGTGGAGGATTGCCGTGAGTTCGAGGCTACCCTGAGACTACATAGTTAAAGGTCAGCCTGGACCAGAGTGAAAAACCAAAAAAAAAAAAAAAAAAAAAAAAAAAAGAAAAGAAAAGGGGGGGGGGCTGGAGAGATGGCTTAGCTATTAAGGTGCTTGCCTGCAAAGCCAAAGAATCCTGGTTTGATTCTCTAGGACCCACATAAGCCAGATGCACAAGGGGGCACACGCATCTGGAGTTCGTTTGCAGTGGCTGGAAGCCCTGGAGTGCCCATTCTCTCTTTCTTCTTCTCTCTCAAATAAATAAATAAATACATTAAAAAAAAAAAAAAGAAAAGTGGTGATGAAAATGACCTAGAAATTCCCAGATGGTCGATGCAAAATACTCAAACCCCCCCCCCCAGCTTGAGGAGATAAATTTCCAAAGTGTCCCAGGGGGCAGCGCCATTCATGGAAGAGAAGGATGTGGAACTTGTCCTGCTGGCTGCTGGCTCAGATACCAATGAAGTAGAATGGAGAGAATGAAAGAGGTCAGCACCTCCGCAAAAACAGAAATGACCACAGACAGAACCACGTGGAGAAGTCAAGAAGACAGAGAATAAGGGCAGGTGGGGGGCCTCCGGTGTGACGTAGTTATTGGTTAGACAACAGTCACTACTCAAAAGTATTCGTAATAGAATAAGATGCATTTTTGGGAATTCAGCAATAGCTCAGCCTTGATGGGGGTGGCAGCCAGCCCCTAATACAGACCTTGGCTTACCTATTTTAGATCTCTAAGCATGTTACAAGAAACATGTACTTTCCTTCCATGGCTAGGTTTGCTTTATATGCATTGTCTATTGCTTCCCCCTAGTGACTGGCCATGTGAAACAGCAGAGTTGGGAAAATTAAATGATCCGAGGATGATGATGATGATGATTGATGAGACGATAACTCTAATTTGTATGGCATTGCACGTCCCTCCCAGAGCGTTCTCACAGGTAGTCTTAGAGAATCTGGACAGCGTTGCTAAAGAGGAAGGGGACTTTCTTCCACCAAATTATCTCTCTCACATTGCTCTAGCTGGCATGATGTCTGATCGTGTGTGTGTGTTTGTGTGTGTGTGTGTATGTGTACGCACACACACATGTGTGGGCATGCAAATATGCCATGTATGTGTATGGAGGTCAAGGATGACACCTCAGGGTGTTGGTACTCTCCCTCCATGTTGTTTGAGAATTTCAGTGCTGCTTTGCTGCTGGAAAACCCAGGCTCGCTGGCCCAAAGACTTCCAGATTGTCTTGACCCTGCCTCCCAGTGCTGTTGGTGCAGCGGGATTATAGTTGGATGTTGTAGCAGACAGCTTCAGGTTCGCTGAGATGAACTTCCAGACCAGGCACAGTTATGGAGGAAGGGATATTATTTATTGAAGCTTACAGATCCAGGGGAAGTTCCATAATGGCAGAAGAAGCGACCTTCTCTCACAAGACCAAGCAGAGAGAGAAAAAGCCAACCAGCCACCACAGCACACAGAGCAAAACTACAGCCAAAAAGTCACACAGCACACTTCAGGAACTCCTGCTAGGCACATTTGCATATCTTTACAATGGAATCTCAAACCCACACCTTAAGACCAGCCCCCAGTGACATTGCCTCTAGCAAGGTGATTGCAGATGCAAACTATAACTAATAAAACACTGAATATATTGGGAGACATATATTCAAACTACCACAGATGTGCTACTTTATGTCTGACTTTTATGTGGGTGCTGGGATCCAAACACCAGTCAGCAGGCTTGCAGAACAAGTGCCTTTAGCCACAGAGCCACCTCTCCAGCGCATGTCCAACTTTTGACATCACGACAAGATATTGTCATCTACAAATATCACACTTCAGAACTATGCAATGGAGATTTAAAAACAAAAAAAAAATACAAAAGCCGGGTCTGGTGGCACACATGTTTAGTCCCAGCACTCAGGAGGCAGAGATGGGAGGATCGCTGTCAGTTCTAGGCCTCCCTGAGACTACATAGTGAATTGCAGGTCAGCCTGGGCTAGAGTTAGATCCTGCCTCAAAAAAACCAATGATGGCCAGGCATGGTGGTGCACGCCTTTAATCCCAGCACTCGGGAGGCAGAGGTAGGAGGATTGCCGTGAGTTTGAGGCCACCCTGAGACTACATAGTGAATTCCAGGTCAGCCTGGGCCAGGGTGAGACCATACCTCGAAAAACCAAAAACAAAACAACAACAACAAAAAAAAACAATGATGATGATAATAATAGCTAAAAAAAAAAAATCTCATAACATTTTAGGTAAGTTTATTATTTTGGGTTGGGCATTATTCATAGCTGTTTCAAGCCATAGCTGTGAATTGTATATACCTGGAAGCTTATTATTCTAATTGGGAGGAAGAAAACAACTCAAGGGTTTCAAGTCAAATACCATTTAAAGCCTGGTGCTGTTATGTATCTTTATGATTTCCAGCCTGAGGCTTAAACTCGGAACCTCCATCTCCATCCATGTAAAATGAGGTTGAAAGTGAACATGTCATAAAACAACCCCAAACAGCACCCAGTCATCTCATAGTGGCTCAGGCACTGTGCGTGGGGAGGAAAGACCTTTCAGATGTCGGGCTGCTGCCACTGTCACCGCCATGAACAGCATGTGTGACTGCCTTGGAGTTCCATGTATGGTTTCTAAACCTGTTAGGAGGCAGTTCTTTCAAATCTAACTGAAAAAAACTTGTTGGTATAACTGCTTGAGTCTTTCTCTTCTTCAAAGTTCCTTATTTGAGTGTTTATTTTTATTTATTTATTTGCTGGTGCTAAGGATTGAACCCATGGCCTTGTGTATGGTAGGCAAGAAAATCTGCCACTGAACTATACCCCCAGCCCTCAAAGTACTTGGTTTTCCAATCACCTTTGCCTTGTTGGCCTGCCGTCTGGCCTTTCCAATGGTGCATTCTAAAGGAGAAGAGCCTTGGCTGTATAAGAAGTACAGAGTCTGTGGATGCCCTTTCCAGATATTTCCTCAGATCTTGGGGTTGTCTGTCCAGCTGGGGCACCCAAAGAGCCAGGCACAAGCAGGAGAGTATGTTCAGGCCAGGCTGGGCTCAGGGCAACACTCTCTCTTCCTTGAAGATCTTCTCCTTTAGTGGTTTAAGTGGACATAAGGGCAGAAATCAGGTAGAGAGCACTTTAAGACTCTAAAGCAGGCTTATGATCACTGAGTGAGCTTTTTCCACACATGCCTCAGGAAGAAGAACGCACATGCACGCGCGCGCGCGCGCACACACACACACACACACACACACACACACACGCACGCACGCAAGTTCAGAGCAATTACAGGCTTATGAGAACTGCCTGGGGATGGAAGGAAGTAATTCCTGAAGTCAGCTTCCAAAAATAGCTGTAGCACCTGGACTTAGCAGATGTCAGGATGGAGAGCGAGCAGCTTGTTCCTGAGCAAACACCTTCAGCACAGCCAGGAGTCACCCTTGGAACAGGTGTCGGCCTGTCTGATTCCCAGAGGAGTCCAAAGTTGGCTGGGTCCCTTTGGGGTCTTCTGAGATAACTGACCAGACAAAAGGAGAAAGGGCAATCAGAAACCACTGAAGCTTTGTCCCGTTCCTGTTGCTGAAGAAAATACCGCTTTGGCTTTTTTTTCCCCAGCTTGCACAAGACTAGAAGTCTTTTGTCGGCACATTAGGCAGGCCTTTTCCACCACTCACCCCTAAGAGTGGGAGACAGCAGCCACGCAAGTGAGCCTGTCGCTTGCATCTCTGCAGTGATGCTGAAAGGCAAGCAGCAGGAACCATGTAGATTTCAGTTCTCTCAGTGCTTCCAGCCTGCCCTGGGAGCCCAGGTCAAGGGACAACCAACATCCCACTCTGCAGACCTCACCACCCCAGGACCCAGCCATACTTGGGAACCTCAGGCCTAGTTCATCATGCAAAACATGTCTATTCAGGGCTGGAATGGTTGCACCTTAACTTTGGTTATGGTACTTGCCTGCAGAGCCTAAGGACCTGGATTCAATTCCCCAGTATCCACATAGAGCCAGATGCACAAGGTGGTGCATGTGTCTGGAGTTCGTTTGCAGTGGCTGGAGGCCCTGGCCCAGTCTCTCTATATATCCGCTTCTTTCTGTCTCATAAATAAATTAATTTAATTAAATTAAATACTTTTTAAAAAGTCAGGTTGGAGAGATGGCTTAGCAGTTAAGGTGCTTGCCTGCGAAACCTAAGGACCCAGATTCAATCCTCCAGGACCCACATAAGATAGATGCACAAGGTGGTGCATGTGTCTGGAGTTTGTTTGCTATGGCTGGAAGATCTGGCATGCTCTCTCTCTCTCTCTCATCTCTCCCTCTCTCTATCAAAATGAATAAAAATTTTTAAAATCTATTCAGGGCTGGAGAGATGGCTTAATGGTTAAGGCACTTGCCTGCGAAGACTAAGGACCCAGGTTTTGATTCTCCAGTACCCACGTAAGCCAGACACACATGGTGGTGCATCCGTCTGGAGTTTGTTTGCAATGGCTAGAGGTCCTGGAATGCCCATTTGCTTTCTCTCTCTCTTTCTCTCCCTCTGTCTCTAATAAATAAATTGCAAAAGAAAAATGGGGGAGAAAAAAGTCTACTCAGTGGAATTGAATGTTTCTCTGCACTTGTACAGAAAAAAGCCCTAAGAAGCCTCTGACAGTGGTTGGATGAAGGGACAGGACCAAGAAGTGATAGGTTTTACTCTGGGAGGTAAACAAGTGTCAGGTACCATGTTACATGCTTGGCCCATGTTTATCCTTTAGTCCTCACAATGACTTATGAGGAAGGTGCTGGAATCCCTGCTGGACAGATGCAAAGGATGGAGCTCTGTAAGTTGAGGTCACTGTCATGACTACACAGAGTGAGAAGCAGAACAGGGATTTGTAACCGATGCCTGGACACGCAGAGGTGGTCTGGTGTCAGCACTGATACCTGAGCGGCAGCAAACGTTACTGTGAGTGGAAGCTGTCATCTTAAAAGATAGCACGTCCAGCTAGGAATAAGCCTTGTTAAGGCAGCATTTAGTAGGCATGCTGTGCACCTGCCCAGTCAGGCTGGATGCCCAGTTTTTTTTTCAACACTGGGTCAAGGCTGGTCTGGAACTCACTATGTAAGTAGGGATGACCTTGAACTTCTGATCTTCCTATGTCCACTTTCCGAGTGCTAGGTTCACAGTGTACGTACACTGCGACATCCAGTTTTATGTGGCACTGGGAATCTAACTCAGGACTTGGAGCATGCTGGACATGCATGCACGCTACCAACTGCCATCCCCACCCCTAGACACCCAAATCTTGACTGCAGTTGGCAGTTGGAGGCCACCCCATTCAGCTAAAGGAATCGGATGACAATGACCACCCTCGCTCTAGGGAATGGGCTTGAGAGCATAAGTTCTAGTGTCACATGACCCAGTGAGACCTTGATGGTAGTACTATCAGAGAAAGAGAGAGAGTGCAAATGGGCATGCCAGGACCTCTAGCATGTGCCACCATGTGCATCTGGCTTACATGGGTACTAGGGAATCAAACCTGGGTCTTGAGGCTTCCAGGTAGTAGCTGTGAGGCCTTAGTTTAGGCAAGGCAGTGACTCTCTGAGGCTCAGATTTTTCACTCACACAATGGGATAAACAGCATCTACTTCATTTAGTCTGATGGTTCAATGAGGTGATGTACCTCTCACGGCAGCTAGAATATAACCATCATTCAGTAAATGGACACCATTATGGTCACTACTCTTGACCATAACTACATGCAACAAGAGACAAATCTTCAGTAATGGCGTGGATTTGGATAATAATTTCCAAACTCTCCTTGTTAGGAATTGAGGAATAGTATTTTTTTATTTGAAAGAGGCAAAGAGAGAGAGAGGTGGGGGGAGTGGGCATGCTAGGGATCTAGCCACTGCAATCAAACTATATGCATGTGCCACCTTGTGCATCTGGTTTATGTGGGTACTGGAGAATCGAACCTGGGTCCTTAGGCTTCTTAGGCAAGCATGTTAGCTGCTGAGCCATCTCTCCGGCCCTGAAGGACAGTTTTAGTAGCTTCCTGTTGTTTGCTTTTTCACTTAGGTGGATTCTGCTCTGTGGAACACATAACCTCCCCCTCTCCCTCTTCACCCCTAAGCCGAGGCAAGGCAAAGCTCCAGACCGGCTCAACAGACAACAGCATGATGGGTGACACATCACAAGGACAGAGACAGAAGTCTAGCACTACTGCCTCTGCAGTCCATAAAAAGGAGCAGACATTGCAGTGTCCACCACAGCCTGCCCACCTAGACTTGTCCCTTTCCTGGAGTCAGGGTCCACTGTACTAAATATGAGGAAGTAATATGTGCTCCACATTCATGTGTTAGTGTAAATAAGGCCTCTGTCTACTGCATTTGGCAGGGAAAGGTGTTTGTTGGTTTTACCACCACCTGTTGGCATGTATGCACAGTGCACTGCAAGGTATTTTTCAGGAGTCTTCAGAGAAATAGAAGAATAGGCTATATAAATATGTGTATACAATATATAATATGTTACATTATATGTGATACACACACACACACACATCACAAGGTCTGCAGAGTGAGGCAGAAGGCTTGAGACCCTGAAGGAGTCAATGTTACAGCTTATTACAGTCAAGTTTGCATTGCTGGCAGAAAACACCCAACCATGAGCTGCTTGTGGGTGAAAAAAGGTTTATTTTGGCTTATAGACTCAAAGGGAAGCTCCATGATGGCAAGGGAAAATGATGGCATGAGCAGAGGGTGGACCTCCTGGCCAGCATCAGATGGACAATAGCAACAGGAGAGTGTACCAAGCACTGGCAAGGGGAAGCTGGCTATAATACCCATAAGCCTGCCCCCAACAATACATTTCCTCCATGAGGATCCAATTCCCAAATTGCCACCAGCTGAGGACCTGGCATTCAAAACACAGAAGTTTTATGGGGACACCTGAGTCAAACCACTACATTCTGTCCCTGGCCCTCATAAACTGATAACCATCCATAATGTAAAATGAAATGCATTCATACAACTTTAAAAGTCCTTATAGTTTTTATCAATCCTAATGATGTTCAAACATTGCCATAATCCAAGGTCTTTTAACTGAGCTGCAATATCAAAATAAATAAATAAATAAATAAACAAACAAACACTGCAAAAGGACATAGCAAAATTGGGCATAGTAAAGAAATTTTCAACCAATACAAGATTTAAACAGGGCAAACATCAAACTCTATAGTTCCAAATCCAAGTCTCCAAGTCAGTGTCAAGTCTCTGGAGTTCTAATTCCGCCCCTCCAGCTAGGCTACTTACAGTCCCAGAGCCGGCAGCTCTCCTTGGCAGCCATCTCATAGTCCTGGCATCTCCATGGATCTCCACTGCAACCCATGGTTCATCCTCATGGCTCCATTGGGTCTCCATGTAGGTAATTCAATCAGCCTGCTTCACACTGCCCATGGCCATTTCCAAAATACAAAACCATGTTGCAAATTCAATGACCCTCTCCTGCATGTTATACTCCATAATACCAGGTGGGTGCCCAACTTGTTAATCCAGGGGGGGAATAAACCTGACTTTGAAGAACTGGACACTCCTTCAGCATTCAGGCCTCTTCAAAAGAGTCTGTATTCTTCCTGTTTTTCCTATGCAGGTCATCTGGCCTAATCTCAATGGTTGTAATCTCTCAAACAATTGCAGCTGAACAGGCAGAGGTTTTGGCCCAAAGATTTCATTTTTTCTGTGCCATATCCCTCTGCTCACACCAGTCTATTTCTACACAATGCAACACTGCACAAGTTTTCAAGGCTTGGGCATAACAGTAAGCTTATCACACAAACTGCTTCTAGCCCAGTCCAGGCAACTTTCTTTTGCCCTGGCATAAGCCAAACTGCACAGTCAGTAGTTCTTATTGCATTCAGGTCTTTCAACTTTGACCAGAATAGTCCATCAAGCTGTACTTACAGCACTGCCAGGCATCTCTTAAGCCAAAGTTTCAAATTCGTCCACATTCCTCCCGCAAATCAATTCCACAAGGCCAAAAGCCAGGCCGTCAGGTCTCTAGCATCAATGACACTTCTTGGTACCATTACTGTTGCAGCCAGGTTCACATTACTGGCAGAAAACACCCGACCATGAGCAGCCTGTGGGGAAAAAAAAAATGCTTATTTTGGCTTACAGCTCAAGGGGAAGCTCCATGATGGCAGGGAAAAATGATGGTGGCATGAGCAGAGGGTGGACATCACCTCCTGGCCAGCACCAGATGGACAACAGCAACAAGGGAGTGTACCAAGCATGGGCAAGGGGAAGCTGGCTATAATACCCACAAGCCCACCCCCCAAAATACATTGCCTCCAAAAGGATCCAATTTCCAAATTGCTACCAGCTGAAGACCTGGCATGTGTGTAAGAGACATACCAGGGTCTCTTACTGCTTCAAACAAACCATCTGGCTTTATATGAATACTGGGGAATTGAACCCAGGCTGGCAGCTTTTGCAAGTAAGCACCTTTAACCACAGAGCACTCTGTCCAGCCCCTAGCTCAACTCTTAAAGGCAGAAGAAGGCCAGTGTCTTCATTTCAAGACCACCAGACAGAAGAAATTGTTTTCTTAGTAGTGGAGGTCAGCCTTCTGGTTTCATTCAGGCTTTCAGTGAATATGTAGGACCCACCCCACATTAGGGACAGCAATCTGCTTTAATCAGTCTACCATTGTAAATGCTAGTCATATGTAGAAACACCCTCCACAGAACGTCTGGGCACCCCAGGGCACAGTCACGTTGACACACAGAATTCCCCACTGGATGCAGTGTGAGTCCTCCTGGTTCCTCTGCCACCAGCCCAAGGCAGCCAGAATGAAGGGCTTATGTTCGGCTCCTTCTGATGACCAGGAAACTTCCAGACTGAATAGAAGCAGTGATGCAGGTGGGAATGCTCCCCAAATGACCCATCCACGCAGGAGTGTCATGCACTGCAACATGTGAAGGGGAAACATTTTCACCCGGGCAGCCGCATGTACTGGACCCTGGCTGGTGGATACTGCTCCTCATCTCCTCAGTTCTTATTTTCTCATCCATGACATAAGCACCCTAACTGCTGCCCTCAAAAGGAAATCAAGAGGTTGAAAGTTTGTGCCCAACATGTGACCCTTAGGTCCTAGCAAGGGTACAGCTTGTAGCCAGGTCCATGGCCTCTGGCTGCAGCCTTGGAAAGGGGTCTTTGCTCTGCCATGTCACCTGCCCAGCCCTGCAGCAGGTCCCTTCACTGCTTCAGCTAATGACTAACGTGCCTCTTCTTTCTATTGAGCTTCATGAGTTGTAAACATCTGCTAGGTGTTGCCTCCCAACACTCCTAGTGTAGTTCAGAATGCCTTGTACTTAGGGCTTCGCAGTAAGGGTCCCCAAAACGCACCTAAGCACAAATCCCGAAGCTGCTGAGGACTCAACACGAAAGTAGACTTAAAGCACATCCATCAAGGCTCAGGGCAGTTTGTGGAAGAGGGGGCGGAAAGAATGTAAGAGCCACAGGGTGGGAAGGAATATCCAGAGACATAGCCCTCCCCACAATGACAGACTGCTGCTCTCACAACTCATAACCCACAACTCTATGATGAATACCAGCAACCCCACTAAGGAGAGCCCTCAGTGGAGTGGGGGCAGGGAGGAGGGAAATGATGGTGCCAACATATGATGTGTCCATACAAAGTTTCTACTTAATAATAATTTTTAAAAAAGGAGAAACATTCTCAACTTCTCTTTTCCTAACCTAAGCCCTTGGGATATGTTGCTAACAATGATCAAAGCAGTGTAACTAACTCACACAAGTCTTGACTAAAGGCAGGCTGCCTGTGATCCCATTTCTCTTGACCTCATTAAATTAATCTTGGAGAATACATACACACACACACACACACACACACACACATATATATATAATTTATTTGAGAGAGAGAAAGACACAGATAGGGAGAGAGGGAAAGTGAAAGAGAGAGAAAAAATAAGTGTGCCAGGGCCTCTAGCCACTGTAAACAAACTTCAGACACATGCGCCACCTTGTGAATCTGGCTTTGTGGGATACTGGGAAACTGAACCTGGGTCCTTTGGCTTTGCAGGCAAGTGCCTTAACCTCTAAGCAATCTCTCCAGCCCTCAGACCAATTATTATTATTATTATTATCATGATTATTATTATTATTTTGGTTTTTTGAGGTAAGGTCTCACACTAGACCCTGGAATTTACTATGTAGTCTCAGGGTGGCCTTGAACTCTTGGCACTTCTCCTACCTCTGCCTCTTGAGTGTTGGAATTAAAGGTATGCACCACCACACCAGGCTTTTGTCCTATTTTCTTCCTTCCTTCCTTCCTTCCTTCCTTCCTTCCTTCCTTCCTTTATTTCTTTTTTCTTTCTTTCTTTCTTTCTTTCTTTCTTTCTTTCTTTCTTTTTTTTTTTCTTTCTTTCTTTCTTTCTGTTTTTGAAAGACAGAGAGGAAGAGGCAGAGAGAGAATGGGCATGCCAGGGCCTCTCAGCTGCTGTAAATGAGCTCCAGATGCGTGCCCCGCCTTGTGCACACGTGTTTGCGTCACTTTTGCGTGTGGCTAAACGTGGGACTTGGAGATTTGAACCTGGGTCCTTAGGCTTCGCAGACAGGCGCCTTAACCTCTAAGCCATCTCTCCAGCCCATTTTGGTCCCATTTTTAAGTGAAGTGTTTCCTTGCAGGGAGCGGGAAACATGTTTAGCATCCTCAGTCACTGCCTCGTTCCTTCCCCGGGACTCCTGTTCTGCTCAGTGTCACCCTCCACAACCTCAACCTCCTCACTTCCCTGCCTCCTGCCCCAGTGCTGCTAAGCATGGTGGGAACTGGTGCCCACTGAACACTAGCTATGTGCCAGATATGTTGTAAGCAGTTCTCACTTACGAAGTCATTTACATCCCACAACACACCTATGTAGTGCACAGACCTGCTGTCTCTGCTCTTCAGATGAGGCACTGAGGCACTGACGTGTCTGAGGAGCTTGCTCTGACCTTGGATCTGGTGCATGCTCAAACCCAGCTCACCTTCAGGATATGCCAGTCATCTTGATCTTGTCTCCTCATTTTCTACCCTCTCCCCACCATTCTTATTCCACCCCTTCTGCCTCCTAACGATGGAGCCTATCTCTTCCTCTCATCGGAGCCTGGCCTTCCAGCACCTCTAGCCTGGATTCTTACTTGTTAGAACGTCTTCACTCTGGTATCACTGCCACTAATGCCTCCTCCTCCTCCTCCTCAATATCCTCCACAGGGCAACATCCAACTACATTCTTCAGCTTACTTAGCACAAATTACTAGGTTGCTGTTATGTTCCAGGCAGCGTAATAGACTTTTGGGGGGGCACGAAAATGAGTAAGATTGCTCTTGACCCCAAAGAGCTCACAGAATTGGGAAAGTCTGACAGGAAGACCAAAAGTGATTGACAATTTGGTGATAACGCCGTGGAAAACTGTGCAGCATGTAAGATGGAAACTCAGAGGAAGGACTGCATTGCAGTGACTTTCTTGTTGCTGGACAAACACCAGAAGAGAAGCAGTTTATGGGAGGAAAGGGTTTATTCCAGGCTTACAGAATCCAGAGGAAGCACCGTTATGATACAAGAAACTGGCTCACTTCCACCGATCCATAGCAGACAGACACCACCCACAGCCTGACTGACTCAGACGGACTCTCCATGCACCTAGTGGGGCTGGCACTCAAGACCCATCCTCCAATGGCACGCCTCTTCCCCAGCAGGGTTCCACCCACTAGAGATTCAAGTTGCAAGCTCAATCTTTTTTTTTCAAAGGTTCTTTTAAAAATATTTTTTATTCATTTATTTGAGAGAAGGAAAGACAGAGGAGAGAGAGAGAATGGGCACACCAGGGCTTCCAGCCACTGCAAATGAACTCCAGATGTATGTGTGCCCTTGTGCATCTGGCTTACATGGTTCCTGGGGAATCGAACTGAGGTCCTTTGGCTTCACAGACAAGCGCTTTAACCGCTAAGCCATTTCTCCAGCCCCTGCAAGCTCAATCTTAATCAAAAATCCCTGGGGCTATGGGAGGGCATGTATTTGCATTCAAACTGCCACAGACTATAAGAGCCTTCCTAGTGTGATGTAATGGGACTGATTTTGACTATAAATCCCTGTGGTAGTTTAAACAAAATCAACAGTGTTTGTTTTTGAGGGTTTTGTTGTTTTTATTTTACACACACAGAAATATGGTGGTTTCATGGATGGGACACTTTCAGAGGCTGCAAAGATATTCTCCTGCAGTTCCTTGACCCATCCACTCCTTCCTAGTCACAAGATGACTGCTATGCTCCAGCTACTGTGGCCCCCTGCTTTCTCCAAAGTCAGCAACTGCAGGTTGAATCTTCACAGGGAACCACTCCCAAACTGCTTTCGTTGTCACTTCTTGTTAACTGACTGAATTTCCTGCCCACCCCCTCTTTGATATTTAAAGAACTCATGGGGCTAGGGAGATGGCTCCGCAGTTCAAGGCACTTGCTTGCAAATTGCCAGCCTGGATTGGATTTCCCAGTAATCACATAAAAGCCACATGCACAAAGTGGTGCATGCATCTGGAGTTGTTTGCAGCAGCAAGAGGACCTAGCACACCCGTATGCATGTCATCTTCTCTCTCTTTCTCAAATAATGAAGGACTTGTGTGGTTTCATAGCCTATCTCTAGATAGTCCAGAGTTATTTGGTAGCTGCCTTACTTCTATCAGCAGTCTTACTTCCGCCTTACCATGTCACAGACTCTAGAGATTAGGGTATGCACATCTCTGGGGCCATCATTCTGCACACTACATTGGAAACACGCCCTGCTGCCCTCTGGCTAGCAGAACTAGATGAGGAAGTTTACCTTTAGGACACCTTTAGGACCCCTGGAGATTCTTCTGGGTGGGAGGGGGTGGCTGAAACTCAATCCTGGTGAGAATCGGTGAATACACCCCACACATACTGTTTGGTGACAGGAGCAAGAAGTAGATGGAAAACACCAGAACCAGAAAGAAAAGGTGCTCCCCTGTTGCAACCCTCTACACATACTGACACAGCTTAATAAGTTCATCAGCTGCGAAGGAGAAACCTTTACAAGACCCAGTTCTATTTTAGAGCAAACAATGAAGACAGCTTTAGAGATAACAAGCAAGGAAAGTGACACAGAGGGACCTTACATTTGAGGTAGTAAGCAAGGACAAAGTGCATGAGGCGGGTGAGCTTAACTGGTCTTAACTTCCAGAAACACTCTGGAGGGCAGGTACTAGAGAACTGAGGACTTGATGTACTGGTCCAGCCATGATGCGTAGATGTGAAAGTTGGGTTACACTGGTCTGAGCAATACCCAGTCTAGTCTACAAACCCTAAGACCTGGGATAGACTGGGCCTTGGGAAAGGTCAAAAGCCAGACTTTTGACTTATACCTGGAAATTCATCGAGAACTGCCAAGTGTTTCTTTTCAACATTTAGAGAGTCTAAGATCTCAAATTACACTTGATCTTATTCCTCTTACTCTATCTGTCCCCTGTGGGCCCCGTAAGGCCAGCACCTACTCTACAATGGCAACAGATGTGTTTGTTCTGTTACACGACACAGCTCAATCCTACATCCTGGCACTCACTCCCTGGCACTCAGCAGTTCCGGCCCAGATTTCATGTGCAAAGCTGTAGCCTGGAGTCCCTCAGTCAGGGCTACAGAGGTGAGCATGTCGAGCGTGATCTCATTGGATGGAACCAGAGAAATGAATCAAATGGACTCAGAAGGTAGTAAAGATAGCAAACCTAAACCCGCTTGGGTTCCAACTTCATCCGGCTGTTTGTAGCGGAGGTTTTAACGTTTTGCTCTGATCCCTGGGGCTTAGCTGCTGTTGAGCTGGCAGAAAGCCAGTGTCACTAACTCATGCATTGGCTGTGTCATGGCCAAGGTCATTTTGCCTTAGGACACAGAAAGCTCAAACACTTCAAACGAAAGACTGGCTGTCATGAGCATGGCGGAAACTGAATCTGCCACTTACTTCTTTTCCAGCATAAAGACCAATGACTTCATGCTGACTCCTCGACCGTGTTCATTTTAGTAATCTACATAGTTGGCCTGGCAAATGTTCAAATAGTTTGCCAAGAGGCAAGAATGCCACAGTGCCTGTGCTTTTCCTCAGCAATTACCCAGGCTGTTAAAGCATTTTCCCTTCTTATTGCTGTGTGCCTGGCCGTTTGAAACACAGTCAGGCTCAGGGGAGCAAGACTGATGACCTCCGGCTCAGACTTCTTAGTGGTGCCCAGTAACATCTTAAACAAGACACAGCCTTGCCCTGCCTTACTTTCCTCAGCTGTACAAGGCTGGTGCCTGTCTAGCAATACTTGTTTTGCTAGCATGGTACTGGAATTAAAAATAAGGCCATCGGGAAAGGGAGTGGACTGCAACATTCTGGATAGTGACTTGGACTTTGATGGGTCTCTCCTGGCCTCACAGTGACAGCCTCCATGTTTTTCAAGAAGCAGGATGAGGAGCTGGAGAGATGGATCGGTGGTTAAGGTGTTTGCCTGCAAAGTGTAAGGACCTGGTTTTGATTCCCCAGGACCCACTTAAGCCAGATGCACATGATGGCACATGCATCTGGAGTTGGTTTGCAGCAGCTGGAGGCCCCAGTGTGCCCATTCTGTCTTCTCTCTCTCTCTTTGCTGGCAAGTTTAAAAAAATAAAATAAAATAAACAAATAAATATTTTAAAATTTGTAATAATAAAAAGGAAGCAAGATGACTTTTACCTTTTACCCTGAGGCTGAACAGGCACTAGAAGCCAATGCAAACGACCAAATAACATACTTGTGAACCAAATTTCCTTTCCCCTGAGACATGTTTCAGCCTAACAGTGCAGGGTTCCACTCTATGCAGCCTTATACAAATAGAGCTTGGATTGAGTCAAGGTCTCAAGTGGATCCCAATTCAGAGTTCAGGGACTCCTTCCTTATCCCACGTTCTGGGTATCACTTCTAGGCAGAGGTTATGGGCAAGCAAGAGCCCATTTTCATTGTCCTCTGGTCTACTGCCTGGTCTAAATTCATCTCTCATACACATTATATATCACATATATATCTCATACACGTATACATTCCCACTCCATATATATGTATTACATTTATAGGGCAATGCTACTTCCTCCTATTCTTTCATTGTCCTGTTTGTTGAGTATTGTTTTTCATTTGATCCTGGACAATTTCAGATATAGACATATATATATGTATACGCACACACATATAGTATTTTCACCATATAGATGTCCCCTTTACCCTCTCTCAACCCCTTCCAACTCCTGCAAACCCCTCTTCCCCCTACATTCTAGCAGATATAGCACTGAAAAGGACTACTCCTTCCAGCCATCATTAACCACCAATAGCTCTTCATGGAAGGGTGGGGCCTCAAAAGTTCCTCTCCCACCCATGACAGAAATTGGACAGATGCCATCTTGTGCAGATACCCACAGCTGCTGTGACTTAACGACTGCGGTGACCACACCATGTCCAGAGGAGCTCCAGTGTTCCTCCTCACCCTCCAGCTCTTACATTGTTTTTGCCCCACTCCTGTGACGTTGCTTGATCTTCAAAAGGGGATGATACAGATGTTCCTCACAGAGCTGGGCACTCAGCAGTCTCATTTTCAGTTGACCTCTTATGAGATTCTGCATAAACTGCAGCCCACTGCCAATAGCTTCCTGCCAAGGCAAAGCATAGCACCAATCTAGGAGGAGATTTAGAAGGCAGTTTTAGCAAAAACCTTAACAGGTTTCCCCCTAGGGTCTATGATTTAAAAAAAAATAATATAGTTATTTGAGAGCAAAAAAAGCAGGTGTGGTGGTGCATGCCTTTAATTCCAGCACTCGGGAGGCAGAGGTAGGAGGATCACTGAGTTCGAGGCCAGCCTGAGACTACATAGTGAATTCCAGGTCAGCCTAGAGAGAGAAGAGACCCTACCTCGAAAAAACAAAACAAACAAAAAAAGACAGAGGGAGGGAGGTAGGGAGAGAGAGAGAGAGAATGGGTGCGCCAGGGCCTCTAGCCACTGCAGACGAACTCCAGATGCATGTGCCACCTGGTTCATCTGGTCTTACATGGGTATGGGGAATAAAACCTGGGTTCTTAGGCTTTGCAGGCAAGCACTTTAACTGCTCTCCAGCCCATGTCTATGACTTTTGACATGGTTTACATCATGAAATTTCCTCTTATAGAGCAGAGGTCAAATCCAATCAGTAAGTGGTTAGTTACCCCCATAGCAGTCATGCCCCTATTACACCCATGGGTATTTCTTGCCCATCAGGTCAGTATTGTAGCAGTGTCCACTGCTGGGTGAGACCATTGATGACTCTTCTGACTTAGCAGCCTGTGTAAAACATCCAGTACCATAAGCACTAGCTTGTAGCAGGAACCTTTTAAAAAATGGTTAAATTTGCATGTACAGATGTATACCTTGTATATGGGCATCCCATGGCACCCATGTGGAGGTCAGAGGACACTCAAGCTGTCCATCTTCTCCTTCCACCTTTTTTTGATAGGCTCTCTCATTTCACCACTGTCAGACTAGCTAGTCTGCTGGCATCCAGATTCTCCTGGCTCTGCTCCCATTGTCATAGGCTTATTGGATCACAGATACATGTGCCATCTTGTGTCCAACTTTATGTGGGTGCTAGGAAGGACCAAACTTAGGTCAGCAAGCACCTCTAACAGCTGAGCCATCTTTCCAGCCTAATTATTAGTTTATAAGGTACACTTCCATATGGCTTTATATTTCTTAAGTTTTTAAAAATATTTTTATTTATTTGAGACAGAGTGTGTGTGTGTGAGAGAGAGAATGGGCATCAGGGCCTCCAGCCACTGCAAATGAACTCCATATACATGCACCACCTTGTGCAGCTGGCTTACATAGGTACTGGGGAACTGAATCTGGGTCCTTAGGCTTTGCAGACAAACACCTTGACCATTAAGCCATCTCTCCAGCCCCTATTTGTTAAGTTTTGATTAACCCTCCTCCCAGTCACTTCTCACCCATCCTCCACCCTCACCCCGTCTTAACTCTTTTCATCCCCAGCATTCCCCTCACGACTTTGATATCAGTTGTTTCCCTAGCTTCCCTTAAGGGTTCTTCTCCCCTCCTCCCAGCCTTTTCTACACTCTTGGCTTCTACATGTAGTGATTTTAATCAAAAGTCTCTCCCCATTCTGTGCTGAACAGCATTTTGCAAATGCTTCGGGTTCTAAGCTGAAAAGAATGTATGCTAAGTATAAACAACCTTGATCATGCCCAACACAGCTGAGTCCTCACCTGAACCTGGTCAGATGTCTTGTAAAACCAGACTGTGGCTAATCACACAATCCCCCCCCCACCCCGAAGCCCTGAGCTAGCAGCTGTTTTGCCTTACGTAACCTGCTGAAGGAACTTGAAGTATTAACTCACTCCAGCCCACACTTAAAATCTCCTACCCTCTCCAAGTGGCGCTTGGGTTTTCTCGCTGACTTGAACCCAACTTCTGCAACATACAGATACTGCACAGAAACCTGAAAACTAGAGCTGGACTCAGTGGTTGAGACACTTACCTGCATTGCCTAAAGGCCCGGGTTTAATTCCCCAGTACCCATGTAAAGCCAAGTATTTTTTAAAACAACCCTGAAAATTTAAAACTAGGATCCGCATGAGAACATGTAGCATTTTTCTTTCTGAGCTTGGTTTCCCTCCTCAGTATATTTTTCCATTTCAATTCACTTTCCTGCCATTTTTTTTTCCATTATTGAGTCTTCTCTCTTCTGGTTGATCCAATGTCTTTAGACTTTACTCCATCTTTTGTCTTTAAGCAATACCTTTTGGTGTCTTAGTTTCAGCTGTTACTCAAGAGATCCTAATACATCAGTCTACTCAAAATATGCAGCACCCATGTCACACACAGGAACATTATACTCCTTTTGCCAAGTTTTTTACACTTGGATGTTAATGGTTTTAAAGGTGAGCTATCCTTTTTTAAAAGAAAAAAAAAGTTTTTAAACTACTTGTCCACATTTACCCTCCATAGTGCACTTTCTCTCTCCTATACATTCAAGTTTCCATTTTAGGGCATTCAGCTCCAGCCAGAGGGAATTCCCTTTTAAATTTCTTGTAGTGCAGGTGTGGGCTGTAAAACCTCTCAACTTGGCATGCTCTGAAAACGTTGAGTTTAATGCCTTTTTTACAGCCTATCATCTTAGTGGGATCTTGGAAGGGACAGAAGAAAAGACTTCAATGTCAAAAGCTTAGTCTAAGGGGACTGTTTCATTCCCCAGCACTCCTTAACATGGAAGAGATGTGGAAAATCAGCTGATACCTAAGCCAGTCGAGGCCAGGGTCCACAGAAAGGACATGTAATTACAGAGAGTATTGCCTACCCACCAGGCAAGCAACACGTGATTAAGTCAACCTGGGTTCCAGACACTAGCCCAAAGACTCTGTGCATTCCCTTATTCCATCCTTGCAGCAACCCCATGAGGTAGAAGAACACTTGTTGCCTTCAGGAACCAGTTGTGAAGATAAAATGCAGTGAGGAGGAAACAAGGAGACAGAGAGCTCGACACACTTATTGGCATTATGTTGCAAACAAAACTGCACGAAGAATCCCAACAGGAAGATGGCTCAGCTCCACTCTGAGGTGTGACAGGAATGGCAGCATGGCCCTGAGAGGACAGGTGGGAGAGATTGCTGGGCCATTTGGGGATGTTGACTTACGCACTCCCTCCTACCCACAGCAACCCCTCAGAATCCTTCAGACCCATGATTTGGTTGTTGGAGTGGCCCTGCTCACTAGAAGGGCACTTTGTGCAATACTAGTATGCACCAGCCTGAAAGCCAAATCGGAATGTTCAATTACAGCTTGATGTGTCAATCTTCTACATAAATGTTCCAGATTTATTCATAATAGCCCAAAACAGAAAACTCAAATATTCATTCAAAGGAGTAGATAAATCAAATATAATATATAATATATAAATAATGCAATAAAATACTCAATTATTATTCTGAAAGAAACCAGACCAAAAAAAAAAAAAGTAAAGTATCTACTGTGTTTCATTTATATAAATTTGAGAAAATGCAAAACTACCCTGAAGTACCAGAAAGTGCATCAAGAATTGCTGGGGAACAAGGAGGACAAATTACAAAGGGATAAAGAAATCTTTTGTGGATAATGGTCATTGTGGTAGTTTGAATTAGGTGTTCTCCCATAAACTCATGTGTTCTGAAGGCTTGGTTCCCAGCTGATGGCTGGGAGCTGCAGCCTTGCTGGATATGTGTTGTGGGAGGTGGACTTAAGGGTATTTAGCCAGCCTCCCCTTGACAGTGTTCAGCTTACTCCTCTGCTGCTGCTGTTGGCCAGAAGGTGGTGTTCAGCCTCTGCTCATGCCACGTTTTTTCCCTTTCATCATGGAGCTTCCCTTCAAGTCTGTAAGCCAAAAAAACCATTTCCTCTCACAATCTGCTTTCGGTCAGGTATTTTGTCCCACAAAGGAGAAGGTAACTGCAACAGTTATGTTCGTTATCTTGACTGTAGTGATGGTTTCACAGGTAGACTGCAAAATTTATCCAACTGTATGCAAGTAATATACATTCATAAACAGTTTAGCAAACTAAGATCTCCAGTCACTCCCATTTATATTGGTAAAAGTAACTTGTAGAAAGGTAGCAAGCTGTGAAATGTAGAATGATGGGAACTCCCACACACACTGTGTGGAAATGTAAAATAACTACTATAGGAAAGTTTAATAAAATTGAACAAATATCAGCCTTAGTGTACAGCCTAAGAAAAACTCATTTCCATGTACTCAAGAGTTTACCTGTCAAGGGCTGGAGAGATGGCTTAGGGGTTAAGGCGCCTGCCTCCTAGGCCTAAGAACACTGGTTCCAATCTCCAGTGGTTCCAATCTCCAGGTCCCGCGTTTAGCCAGATGCAAAGTGACGCAAGGGCGCAATGCCACACTTGACCACAAGGGGGCACACACATCTGGATTTCGTTCACAGCAGCTGAGACACTGCTGGTGCGCCCATCTCTGTCTTCCTCCCTCTCTCTCTCTCTCTCTCTCTCTCTCTGTGTGTGTGTGTGTCTCTCTCCAAAAAAATAATAAAAAATAAAAAGTTTTATTAAAAAAAAAGGAGTTTACCTGTCAAGATGTTCACATTAGTATTATCCATAGTTGCTCAAAACAGGAAATCTACTGCTATGTCAGTCCTCTTAGCATGGAATGGATAAGAAAAGTGCAGTATATGTTATTCAGTAAAACTTATAGAGGTAAGGAGAGTGAAAGGGCTGATGGAAAGAAAAGAGCAGGAATTAAAAATATAAACATCTGCATTTTTTACTCATGATGCTGAGCAAGAGGCACATCATAGAATATGTTCCCTGACTCGACTCATAGAAAGGCCACATGCACTGGGCATGGTGGTACATGCTTGAAAAAAAAAGGGGGGATCACAAACATGTAAGCCTAAACAATGTACTATTTGGACATGTAAATCTTTGCAACATGAAATTTCGAATAGTTGGTTACATCTGTGGGAAATGGAATGGGATGGGGAAGGCACACGTAGTACAAATAGAAGAGTGAGGACCAAGTGTTCAGTGCATTCTTGATATTTATACCTTGAATGTGAGCATTATTCTCAAATTTTATATTTTTTGCAAGCAGAGAGATACAATGCACACACACGGGGTGGGGAGGGAGAGAGAATGAATGAATGGGTGCACCAGGGCCTCTAGCTGCTGTAAACAAACTCCAGATTGCAGACACCACTTTCTCCATCTGGCTTTACATAGATACTGGGGAATCAAACCCTGGTCATTAGGTTATGAAGGCAAGTGCCTTAACCGCTGAACCATTTCTCTAGTCCTCAAATAAATATTTAACAAAGATTCTTTTTAACTGGTTACTATCAAATATTCACCACAGGCACAGAGTTCTGTAAAGTCTCCAAAGAATAAAGCAATACAACCTTCAAGACAATTTTCAAAAGTAAACTGCAGCAAAACAAAACATTCAGTTAAAATCCTTAGTCTGGCACCTGGAAATAAGCACTCAATAAATGGTTGCAATTATTTTGCCATTAAAATGCTTCCAAATAATCAATTCCTTTATAACAGTATCAGCCATAACCCAGTTATCGGTCAGGCGATATATTCTAGGAGCATGTGCTAAGGCATCTAAGAAGTCCTGAATTCCACCGGGCGTGGTGGCGCACGCCTTTAATCCCAGCACTCGGGAGGCAGAAGTAGGAGGATCGCCATGAGTTCAAGGCCACCCTGAGACTACATAGTAAATTTCAGGTCAGCCTGGGCTAGAGCGAGACCCTACCTTGAAAAACCAAAAAGAAAAAGAAGTCCTGAATCCTAAGCCATTCTAAGAGTGATTAGAAAACAAGGTTTAAGATTGACTTGAGTTTTGTTTTGCCTTTACATGTTCTTGATGTAGCATATATAGGAAATATCAAGAAATACCAAGAAAGCCACCAATTGGTGTAGTATGCTTTATAAGTTTATCTTGGAAGCACCCAATATTTATGGGATTAGGCTAAGCACATGCTGCAGTTTTTCCCTCCCCAAATTTGCAGAATTTATAGGAATGATAAAAAAATAGGAAGGGCTGAAGAATGGTAAAACACGAATTCAAATCCCCAATACCCATGTAAGTGCAGGACATTGTCAGTGCTAGGCTAATGAGAGACCCCCATCTCAATAAATAAGGTGGAATGATTGAAGAAGACACCCAACAGAGACCTCAGGCCTTCACACACACATGCATGCACATGCATACACACATATTCACACTCTATAAACACATACATGTTTATACAATATGCACACATAACCATGCCAAAAATTTAGTAAATATTTAACAGTAATTGAAATGGAAAAAACTCTTACTAAGAAATTGCAGAAAGTAGCAAAGCCAATTGAAATGGTTTTCAAAGTGTGGTCTCTGATTAGCAGCCTTGGAATCACCTGGGAATTTATTGGAAACAGATTCTGAGCACAGCCTCAGACTTAGTGAACCAGAACAGTCTAGGAACTGGCAAGTGTCAATTAACAAACAAATTGAACAAGGAGAAAATATACATTCTTTTAAACTGTTTTATAAGTACTTAACATATACTTAGCAAGAAAACTCAATGCATTTGGGTTAAAATTTGCTGGAGCCATTTTCAAATTTTAAATGGCTATCAAGGAGAAAAACAAAGGTATGAAGAACTGGCACAACTTGTCCACACAATTCAGACATAAGTAAAACAAACTTCCATTTCCTACAACAATTTTAGTCTATTGATTCAATCAATAATACCCTACTTACATATACGAATCTTTATTCATACTTGGCATTGAATGAAATCCCAAGAAGTTTGTCTTGAGTAGCTCAGGCAGAACTTGCTCTTAACTCATAAATTCCTTATTGCTGGATTTGTCATAACAAAACCAACAACACAGAAATGGAGTATAAATACAACCTCCCCCACCTGTTTGGGTCTTTGCCTCCTGTGTTTCTGAGCCCAATGGAGGACAGTACCCAAGTCCTCCTTATGTTTAATGAAGAGGGTAACTAGCAGCAGGGCCAAGCAATTCTAAAACAAACCACTTCAGATAGTAATCATTTCCTACCAAAGCCTTTTTTCCTGCTATTACCTTGTGTATTTTAAATGAAAGCTGGTATTAGGGTTTGCTGCTGCTTTTTTTTTTTTTTTTTGACCTTTTTGATTTATAATTTCTTTTTATGAAGTCAACACAAAGTCAGGAAATCGATGTTTTAAAAATCCGTGCAATCCGGGCATGGTGGCTTTAAGCCCAGCACTTGGAAGACAAAGGAGGATTGTTGTGAGTTTGAGACCAGCATTGGACTACTAGAGTGAGTTCTATATCAGTCTGGCTAAAATGAGACCCTACCTCAAAAACAAACAAAAAAGCCATGCAAGTGAAAAATGTAAAACACATGAGAAAAATCTCTTAGCTCACTAAATGAAAGTTACATGAAATATTTTATGAAGTAGTGATAACTTACATGTCCCTCAACAGAAGACTGTACAAATAAATCATGACATATTCATAGTTTAAACGAAAATGAGTAAAACAGCAACATGAAATTAAATGTTACACCTCCATGTAGTGGCTGCATCTGAAGGGGAAAACAGGCACAGCAGGAGCACACAGATGCTTCAACTGGGGCTGGAGTGATGGTTTAGCGGTTAAGGTGTTTGTCTGCAAAGCCAAAGGACCCAGTAAGCCAGATGTACAAGGTGGCACATGCGTCTGTAGTTCCTTTGCAGTGGCTAGAGGCCCTGGAATACCTATTCTCTCTCTTTGTGCCTCTCTCTCAAATAAGTAAAAATAATTCACATCTCTATATATCAAAATCTGTGATACGAAGAAGTCCAAAGGAACTGTATAGCCTAAAATGAAATTTATTGAGAAATTTTACACAGACGTTGGTAAAGAACAAAATAAATAAAAATGACTGAAAATTATAGAAAACATAGATGAGGTGAATAAAAAATCAAATTCATTAAAAAAAACAAAAGAAGAGAGTTGGGTGTGGTGGCACACACCTTTAAACCCAGCACTCGGGAGGCAGAGGTAGGAGGATCGCCAAGAGTTAGAGGCCACCCTGAGACTAGACAGTGAATTCCAGGTCAGCCTGGGCTAAAAGTGAGACAGATCCTACCTCAGAAAAACAAAACAAAACAAAAATTTTTAAAAATTCTGTCTCCAGCTGGGTATGGTGGCACACGCCTTTAATCTCAGCACTTGGGAGGCAGAAGTAGGAAGATCACCATGAGTTCGAGGCCACCCTGAGCTAGAGTGAGACCCTACCTCGGGAAAAAAAAAAAAAAAAAAAAAAAAAAAGTGCTGGGTTAGGGAGGGAGATAGGTCTTCAGGTAAAGTACATGTCACACAACATGAGAACCTGAGTTTGGATCCCCAGCACCCTCACAAATGCTGCAGCCCACCTGTAATCACAGTGAACTTAGAGTACAGACCTGCCAGTGCATATCTGAATAGTCACAAAGACAAGTGTGGTCAGCTGCACCTACATGATTCCAGACTGAAGAAGCAGACCAGATAAGTACAAATATCTGGGACAAGACTTTTGGAACCATTAAACATTACAGAAGTCCCAAACTGTGATGAGAAATATTGTGAGCTTCCAGCTGCTGCAGAGGCAAAAGATGCACAAATATGTGGTTGGGATGATGGAGTGGGGGGCACAAATTAGTAGACATTGGGCTGCGACTCCAGAGTGCCTTGACACTATCTTACTTTTAAAAATTCAAACATACAAGAGATTGAAAAAAATATAATTATACAATTCTTTAAAGGAACTTAGCTGTGATGAGACAGAAGAATATCAAGAAGAGGTTGTATATACCTGACAGTAGGACTTGTTTCAGGTGACACACATGAATACCTTTAAAGGCAGTGGCAAGAGAAAAAGGTAGGAAGCTAATGAAAACCCTGCCTGGCCTGCAGATCAATGTTCCAGGAGTTTACTGTCAGCAGGCAGCATAGCCTGAATCTACAAGACATTTATCGCAGCCACAACCAACTTTTCAGTTTTTCTCTGTGAATGTGAAAGTACTACTTGGTGTTTTATGATGTTAGGCTCTACATTAAGCTAATCTTCAAATCTAAAAATTAATTTCATTCATTTATTGATTTAATATTTGAGCACAATTGAGTGCCAGTCACTCTCTCAGGGCTAGAGACACAACAAAGAACCAGAAAGATGATTCCAGGCCTCAAGGCGCTTACTTTCCATCTAGGAATGGGGAAACTAAGTACAGGAAGCAAAAACAAAGGAAAATAGGGAGCCGAGTGAGGCAGGTACTAGATAGCCTGCAAAACCCTCAGGAAAAAAGTGACATTTCAAAAGATTTCAAGATGGTAAAGGAACAAGCCAAAGCATATTCAAAATAAGAGAGGTTTTTTTTTTTTTGAGAGAGACTCTCTGAGAGGGAGAAGACGACAGAGATGGGCGCGCCAGCAGCCTCTCAGCTGCTGAGAACGAAATCCAGATGTGTGCGCCCCCTTGTGGTCAAGTGCGGCATTGCACCCTTTCATCACTGCATCTGGCTAAACGTGGGACCTGGAGATTGGAACCAGCGTTCCTAGGCTTAGGAGGCAGGCGCCTTAACCGCTAAGCCATCTCTCCAGCCCAAGAGAGGTTGTTTTTTGAAACAGGGTCTGTCTTTGTAGCCCAGGCTAGCGTTGAATTCATGAACCTTCTGCCTCCACCTCCCAAGTGCTAGGATTATAGGTATATACCACTGTATACCTGCTTCAGGGAAAAATAAAAATAAAAAACAGTACTAAACATCAAGAATATAAAATGCAAAGGCTGTGTGGTAGAAGCATGACCACTTTGTTCAAGAAATAGTAACAGGGGCTGCAGGGATGGCTTAGCAGTTAAAGTGTTTGATTGCAAAGCCAAAGGACCCCAGTTTGATTCCCAAGGATTCACGTTAGCCAGATGTACAAGGTGGAGTATGTGTCCAGAGTTCATCTGCAGTGGCTAGAGGCCCCGGCATGCCCATTCTCTCTCTCCCTCTTTCTCTCTGTTAAATAAATAAATAAAAATTTTAAAAATTAAAAAATAGTAACGAAATCCTGATGCAGCCTAAAAGGTACTTTAATACTCAGTGGTGCTAGATTCTTGCCAATAGTTATTGCCATCTGAAGAAAACAGTGCAGTGCTCTCATCTAATTATAAAAACTGATCAACAAAAAATATAACACACATAAGCTATGTAGTATAGTATCTAAAAAGTACAAAGAGCCAGGCATGGTGCCACACACCTTTGATCCCAGCACTTGGGAGGTAGAAGTAGGAGGATTGTTGTGAGTTTGAGGATTCACAGTTCTAGACAGAAGACAGAATGAGTTCCAGGGCAGCTTGGAGTGAGACCTTACCTCAAAAAAAAAAAAAAACAAAAACAAAAACAAAAACAAAAACCCAACCCAGTAGTAAGGATAAAAATAGGGTTCCTCTACCTGGAGTGAAGTGGTATCTGTAGCTCACAGCAAACTGGGGCAGTACACAGTACAGAAGCCAAGAAGACACAAAGCTCCAATCTGAAAGGTTACATAAGCGACCAGACTTACCTTGCTGAGTGGCTGGTTGCAGTTAATAACTGCACATTAAACTATACTGATCTTCTATGCTAGTGAAATCTGTGTAAGCTCAATGAAAATTAGAATAAGTCACATTTGAATAATAAGCATCCCTTTATTTGCTGACTGCCATTACAAAAACTGATTACATTAGCAACAAAAGAAGTGTTTTCTTGAGTGGATGTCAGAGGCAGTGACTTCCCAAAATATTAAGTAAAACAGTGTACAACATCAGTATTAAAATGTTAAATTTTATGTTGACTTTACAACTTTGATCTTCTGAACAATTTAGTTGAGCAAAATAAGGTAAAAGATTACATTTATTTTATCTTCAGGAATGTAAAGGTCTAATTATTCAAACAGTTTTATTATAAAACTAAACTCTGAAGGTGTCTACAGAGTTGGCTTTTTAAATTTTTTTTTTTTCTTTAAATCAGTAGTCTAACAAGGATTAGAAAAGACAAAACTCTGTTCAGTGTTTCTGACAAAGTAGAAAGGGTGAAAACATAAATAAGGCTTTAATTTGGCAAAATATAATACAATGCCTTCTCTTATCCTCAAATGAACAGTTTCCCCATTGCTTCATTCTGTAAAAGAACAAAAAGAAATTTGTTTGAAAACAAAGCAAGAAGAAGCAATCAGACTATATCTGTCCTTTACATATTCCATTTACTCTTCCCTGGCTCTCTTATCTAGACTCTGAGCAACGCACATTAGGAATAATAAAAACCAAAGAAATTCTCAGGATTCAGAAGCAGCATTTACAAATATGAGCCAAATCTTGTTTGAAAGCATTTAAGAGCACAACACGGAGAGCTATTTCCATAGTCCCACTCAAGAGAATATAACCCTAAAATGAGCAGTACTGAAAACAAACTGAGATTTAGGGTCGGAGAGATGGCTTAGTTGTTAAGGCACTTGCCTGCAAAGCCAAAGGACCCAGGTTAGATTCCCCAGTACCCATGTAAAGCCAGATGCACAAGGTGGCACATGTGTCTGTTTGCAGTGGGTGGGGGTCTGGCATGCCCATTCTCTCTCAAATAAATAAATAAATAAATAAATAAATAAATAAATACATAAATAAATAAACAAATAAATAAATTTTTTTTAAAAAAAAAATTGAAATTCACAATGTTCCACCCACAACTATTAACATAATCTAAAACCAAGAGATAGCAGCAATATCATAATTTTTTCTAAGCTTTTTTTTTTTTCCCAAGGTAGGATCTCACTCTAGCCCAGGCTGACCTGGCACTCACTCTGTAGTCCCAGGCTGGCCTCGAACTCACAGTGATTCTCCTACTCTGCTGCCTCCTGAATGCTGGGATTAAAAGCATGTGCCACCTTATGTGACCTTAGAATGTATTTACAGACATACATACACATGTGTTATATTTATATGCTATATGTATGTGCTTATGTAGATGTCCATGCCCTGGCAGAGTCTATTATTGAACCTGGAACTCCCTGGTTTTGGTTAGACTGCCTGACCAGACACCAGCAATCCTGTCTCTGCAAACCCTCAACAATGGCCATGCTTGGCTTTTTACAAGGGTGCCAATGACAGAACTCAGGCCCTCATGCTTGTACAAGTGCTCTTACACATGCTAAGATATCTCCCCAGACCTTTTTCACACATATAGCCTATTACATACAAAGGGCTTGATGTTAGCAATAAATAGTTTGTTTAGACAGAAGTCATTCTAAAGTAAAAAGAGGAATTAACAGCAAGCAAAGAAATAGTTAACTTTTATAATAATTTGTTCTGCTGGGCATGGTGGCAGAGGTGGGAGGATTACTGAGAGTTCAAGGCCAGCCCGAGACTACATAATGAATTCCAGGTCAGCCTGGGCTAGAGCAAGACCCTAGTTCAAAAAGAGAGAGGGGCACTTATTTTATGAATACTTGTTAAATAGCAAAGTAAAAAATTAGGATGGTACAGATTGGAGAGATGGCTTAGTGGTTAAGGCACTTGCCTACAAAGCCAAAGGACCCAGATTAGATTCCCCAAGACCCATTTAAGCCAGCTGCACAAGGTAGCACATGCACCTGGAGTTCATTTGCAGCAGCTGGAGGCCCTGGCATGCCCTTTCTCTCCCTTTTTCTCTCCCTCAAATAAAAAAATAATAAAAATGCTGAGGCAGGAGAGATGGTTCAGCAGTCTAAGGTGTTTGCTTGCAAAACCTGATGACCCAG
This sequence comes from Orientallactaga sibirica, assembly GCA_036365145.1. Taxonomy (NCBI): domain Eukaryota; kingdom Metazoa; phylum Chordata; class Mammalia; order Rodentia; family Dipodidae; genus Orientallactaga; species Orientallactaga sibirica. Next base: position 21,221,647 of record JAEOAD010000010.1, on the reverse strand, counting down.
GTTCAATTCCCCAGTACCCATGTAAAGCCAGATGTACGAAATGAAGCATGCATGTAAAGTTTGTTTGCAGTGGCCGGCGGCCCTGGCACACCCATACGCTCTCTGACTCTCTGTCTTGATCTCCCTTTCTCTGTCAAATAAAAAAAAAATATTTTAAAATTCAAGCTGGGCATGGTGGTACATGTCTTTAATTCCAGCACTCAGGAGGCAGAGGTAGGAAGATCACCATGAGTGTAAGGCCACCCTGAGACTATATAGTGAATTCTAAGTCAGCCTGGGCTAAAGTGCTTACCTTGAAAAACAAAACACCAAAAACAAAATAAAGGCTCTCATCTGGAGGTTTTGAGAGAGAGAAAGGGGGAACATTTCTTTTACTTTATGGCAAAAAAATATATATATATATAAATAATGTATATGTATATATATATATATATGTATATGTATAATATTCCTCCCATTATGTTAATTAATAATGCTAAAGATACAGCAATGCTTAAGTAATCCTTACCCAAAACCTGGTAGTGTTACTTCTCCTTTGTGAGTTGTTGGTTTACTTCCTGAAGCAACTGTTGTAACTGTGTTAAGGTCTGATTGAGACTTACTGACATTGTCTCCTTCTCAGAAGACTCCTGAAAAGAAGGTAGAAATGATGAAAAACTGCCAACACAGGAAGTGAAAAGTGCAACCAAAACCAGAAAATATTTTGTTTTTTAAAATATAAACATGAATAGTCTAAAAATGGCATGAAAATTATTAATAGCAAAAACCACATTAAAAAACGTTTGCTAATGCATGGTACAAATTAGTTGGCACCGAAGAAAAATATGTTGCAGAAAATGTCATATGGCCACAAGGGAGAAAATCTACAGTCTATATTCATAATTGTTTTTCTTCTAAGGGAAAAAAATTGCCCAGCCCTAATGGTACAAAAGCCACAGTTGACACTTAGTAAACTCTTACTGGGTGCCAGGGTATTGTTGCAGTATTCAAGGTATTTTACATGTAAATTCATTTGTTTCTCTGGCTAACCCTACAAGATAAATGTGATTAGCATTCCCTTTTACATATGGGCCAACTAAATGGAGTCACACATAAAGCTACTAAGTAGCAAGGCCAGGCAGAATTCAAACACAGCCAATTTAACTCTAAAGTCTGCATCCTTACCCTTTACTATAACATCTTCTCATAAAAAATTTTAAAAAGGTAACATTATCTCACACTTAAGTGAAAATAGACATAAATTAAAAACAGTGCATAAAATATTGTGAAGAAAGATAATTTTCAGTTAAGAATCCAACCTATGGAGCTGGGGTTAGCTCAGTGGTAGAGATTTTGCATTACATACACAAAGACTTGAGTTCCATCCTTAACTCTAAAAGTTAGAGATGGATTTTGTACGTATTTATTCTTCAACTAGCTTACAAGGTAATTAAAAGTAGAGATCTTGGATTAAAGGACATACACACCATTCCTGGGGAAACATCACTATTCTCAATAACAGTAGTGTCTCCAGTAGCTTTTACTAAAATTTTTGACTGAATAAGTTCCAGTGACTTTTGAGCCTGTAATAAAAGCAATATGATAGTATTTATTAATATTTTATTTTTTATTTTTATTTATTTGACAGAGAAAATGGGGGGAGAGAACAGGCACACCAGCACCTCCAGCAACTGCAAACGAACTCCAGACACATGCGCCCCCTTGTATATCTAACTAATGTGGGTCCTGGGAATCGAACCTGGGTCCTTTGGCTTTGCAGGCAAACACCTTAACCACTAAGCCATTCCTCTAGCCTGATAGTATTTATTTACAATAACTGTCAAAATTTAAGTTGTGAATACTCCTAATTCCAAGAAAGTGACATGTGTAATTTTCTTGTTAATGATTATTTCCCAAAACTCTATCATAGCTCTAAAAGAGCTCTGATGAAAGCACATATGAACTATTAGAACTATCTGGGATGGAAAGATGACTCATTTGTTTGCTTCTGTTCAATGATTATTGCACAAAGTGATGCATGCACCTGGAAAAAATATAAGCCCATTTCCCAACCCACAGTCTCTCTGATTGCAATTAAATAAAGAACTTTCAAAATATTTTTATTTATTTATTTGAGAGAGGCAGCTAAGAGAATTGGGTGCACCAGGGCCTCTAGGCACTGCAAACAAACTCAAGACTCATGTATCACCTTCTGCATCTGGTTGACATGAGTACTGGGAAATCGAACCTGGGTCCTTAGGCTTTGCAGGCAAGCATCTTAACAGCTAGGACACCACTCCATCCCTAAATAAAATCATTTTTTTTTTAAATTGTATCATGCCGGGTGTGGTGGTACATGCCTTTAATCCCAGCCCTTGGGAGGCAGAGGTAGGAGAATCACCATGAGTTTGAGGCCACCCTGCGACTACATAATGAATTCCAGCTCAGCCTGGACTAGAGTGAAACCCTACCTCAAAAAAAAAAAAAAAAAAAAAAATTGTATCAGAAAGACCATAATCTGTTAACCTAATGCAAAAAAAAAAAAAAAAAAAAAAAAATCAATTTAATCCTAGAAATCACCCACTGTATATGACATTGAGAAAAACTTACTGTGCCAAGCATGGTGATACATGTCTATACACATGTGCTGAAATAATGATATGAATTAAGACTATGTGTTTGCTTAGAACAAGGGACAGCACAGGCCCAGGTTACTGGGCACCAAGTCAAGCAATGTCTTACCTTACGCAAATCACCAGCCACCTTCTGTCTTTCACTTTGTTCGTTTTTAAGCTTCTTGAGGGTCTCATTTAACTCTGTCTTCAACTGCAAAAGGAAAGAGCAACACAATTAACTTAATTTGCATCCTCTTTGACAATGCAGACACTTCTAGGACTGAAACAAGACTAGGCAAGAATGAAATCCCAATAGTCACTGTGCACAGTAGATTAGCTGATGTGCTACACCAGATGACAGAAAAGCTATGTAGGGGGAGTTCCCATCTGTAGAGCTAAACCAAGAGAAGCTATAAGAATGAACCAGAGTTTAGTGTAGAAAATAACAAATGCAAAAACAAAACCAAACTCCAAAAGTGCTTTTTAAGAGTCACCATTCAGAGTACTAATTGAAATTATTCTAAATTAAAAGGGAAATAGAAATCTCACAAATCAAATAAAATGCTTCCTTAATCTATATAATTCATTTAAAACGTTAACTATTTAGTTCTAAAGAATGAATAGATTACAAATTTATTAAAATAAAATTTATTAAAATAAAAACGTAATGCTGGGTTGGAGAGATGGCTAAGCAGTTAATGTGCTTGCCTGCAAAGCCTATGGACCCAGGTTCAATTCCCCAAGTGCCCACGTAAAGCCAAATGCACAAAGTGGCACATGCATCTGGGATTTGTTTGCAGTGGCTAGAGGACCTGGTGTGCCCATTCATATTCTCATTCTCTCTCTCTCTCTCTCAAATAAATAAATAAAATATTTTTAAAACTTGGGGCTGGAGAGATGGCTTAGCAGTTAAGGCACTTGCCTGCAAAGCTAAAGGATCCTGGTTTGACTCTCCAGGACCCACATAAGCCAGATGCACAAGGGGGCACATGCATCTGGAGTTCGTTTGCAGTGGCTGGAGGCCCTGACATGCTCACTTGCTCTCCCCCCACCACTCTTTCTCTCAAATAAATAAATAAAATAACAAGTTAATGTTGACCACCTGTAAATACTTCACTAAAAACAGCAGTGCAAGATCCCACTGACCTAAATTAATATAATAAAGAAATGTCTTTGGGACTGGAGAGATGGCTTAGCGGTTAAGGCATTTTCCTGCAAAGCCAAAGGATCCCAGTTCGATTCTCCAGGACCCACGTAAGCCAGATGCACAAGGGGGCTCATGCATCTGGAGTTTGTTTGCAGGGGCTGGAGGCCCTAGCATGTCCACTCTCTCCCTTTTTCTTTCTCTCTATCAAATAAATGTCTTGAAGGGCTCAATGGGTAAAGTGCTTGCCATACAAGCATGTGGACCTGAGTTCAAATCTCCAGCTTCCATGTAAAAGCCAGGTGTGGTAGCACAACCGACAGCCAATACTGGGCAAATAAGGAAAATAAAATTCTTGGGGCTCACTGACCAGCCAGTCTAGCCAAATCCGTGAGTTTTAGGTTTAGTAAAAGAGACTGTCACAAAAAATAAGGTGGAGATTAACTAAAGAAGACTCATATCCACCTCTGACCTCCACCACACATGGTCACAATGTACATGTGTGCCCCCTCTCACACAGGTCACATATACCACACACATGCAAAAATAATTTAAAATTAGGGCTGGAGAGATGGCTTAGCAGTTAAGGCACTTGCCTGCAAAGCCAAAGGACCTAGGTTCAATTCCCCAGGACCCATGTAGGACAGATTCACAAGGTTACACATCCGTCTGGAGTTGGTTTGCAGCAGCTGGAAGCCCTGACACTCCCATTCTCTCTCTCTCTCAGTCTCTCTCTCTCTTCCTGCTTCTTTCCCTCACTCTCTCAAATAAATAAAAATATTTAAAAAATAATAATTTAAAATTTAAAAAGTAGGCTGGAGAGATGGCTTAGCGGTTAAGCGCTTGCCTGTGAAGTCTAAGGACCCCGGTTCAAGGCTCAATTCTCCAGGACCCATGTAAGCCAGATGCACAAGGTGGCGCACGCACCTGGAGTTCATTTGCAGTGGCTGGAGGCCCTGGCGTGCCCGTTCTCTCTCTTTCTCTACCTGTCTATTTCTGTATCTCTCTCTCTCAAATAAATAATAAAATATTTAAAAAACATTAAAAAAGTAAATATACTATACTTCTCAATAATCTTGTCAAAACAGTTATAAAGTATAGCCTTGATGCCAATATATAATGCCTCTTCTCTGATAACTGTTTCAATTAAATGTAAGGGAAAGTAACTATGTTGGCCAACAGTAACTTTTTTCCTGAACTCAAATAAACTGCTTTTGCCTCCCCCACCAGGCCTGTCTTTCCAAACAGGATTGGAGAAGAAGGAAATGCAGGATACTGACATGGGGAAACAACTCAGTGGGTAAGGGCCTTGCTGCACAAGCATGAGGATGAGTTCAATCCCCCAGCAGCCACATAAAAGCCAGGCATTGCTTCAGACTGAATGGAGATGCTGTAGATTTGGTGCAACTATTCATTCAGCCTCTCTCTAATAGCTAGTTAGGAATGACTTTTTTATTGGAGAGAGACAGAGAGACAGAGAGGGAGAGAGGGAGGAAGAGGAAGACAGATAGAAATGGGCGTGCCAGCAGCATCTCAGCTGCTGCGAACGAAATCCAGATGCGTGCGTCCCCTTGTGGTCAAGTGAGGCATTGCACCCTTGTGTCACTTTACATCTGGCTAAACATGGGACCTGGAGATTGGAACCGGGTTCTTAGGCTTAGGAGGCAGGCGTCTTAACCGCTAAGTCATCTTTCCAGCCCAGGAATGATCTTTTAAAATATATATATATATTTATTTGCAAGCAGAGAAATACAGAGAGAGAGAGACAGAAAATATGGGCACACCAGTGGCTCTAGCCACTACAAAAGAAATCCAGATGCATGGCCACTTTGTGCATACAGTTTACATGGGTACTAGGGAATTGAACCCAGGTCATTATGCTTTTCAGGCAAGTGTCTTAACCACTGAGCCACCTCTCCAGTTCCCAACTACTCTCTCTTATCTCCCTCCCTGCCCCATTAATCCCCATCTTACTTTCATGCCATTTTTTTAGCGCACTGAGTTAAATTAGGGTTGCTTGCATGACCATGGATGGAAGGTTAGTTACACTGAAAGGGCAACTTCCCAGTGGCTATGCCACTGATGAGCATGACTTTTCTCTCTCAGCAACCATTAGCTGCCATTAGCTACTCTGGGAGATGTGGGGATCTCATAGACTTTTCCCCAATTGATGGTGAAATAATAACAGGCTCAATCTTGTGTAGGAAATCACAGCTACTGTGAATTTATGTGCGTAACGATCATGTCATGCCCAGAAGACATTGTGAAACAAATATTTTACTGAAAATACAGAGGGGCATAGGCATGTGTATGCCATACACATGCAGTACCCTGTATGACAGCTCTAAATCTCGACTCTCATAAATTACTGCTCTGCCATGCATAGTGGTACATCCTTATAATCCCAGTATTTGGGAAGTTGAAGTAGGAGAACTGCAGCCAGCTCAAGGCCAGCCTGAACTACAAGTGCATAGGAGTCCATCAACAAAGGGGGGCAGGCCAGAACCTGAGTTGGCAGCTCAGCTGATGCTGCTTCCCTGTTTTCAGGGTTCAGAGGAGTGGCCACATGGATCTGGGCCCTGAATGACTCTGGCTCAGTGTTGGGTTTTGGTATAATAATTTTTTTGGGGGGGGTGGGATTTCGAGGTAGGATCTTACTCTAGCTCAGGCTGACCTGGAATTCACTATGTAGTCTCAGGGTGGCCTTGAACTCTCAGCAATCCTCCTACCTCTGCCTCCCAAGCACTGACATTAAAGACGTGCACCACCACGCCTGGCTAAATTTTAATGGAGTTAAAAAAACAAAAAAAACCCAAGCAGGAAGAAAGGGAACCAACTGGAGACAAAGAAGAAGGATGGTCATGGGAGAAGACAATGATTGAGAACAAAGTATAATGACATCTATGTAATATGTCATAACGAGACCCAATACGCTATTACTAACCTAAAAAATGAAAACCTCAATAGTAAACTAAGAAAAGCAAGTAAATAAAGCCACCACAAGTAAAAATGAATGTATTAAGCTTTCTTTGGTACATGTGGTAGTGCTAATTAAACAATTAAGGAGAAAAACTTAATATACTGTATGCTAGGTACTTTTTAAAAAATATAATCCAGCCAGGTATGGTTGGCTCATGCGTTTAATCCCAGCACTCAGGAGGATCGCCATGAGTTCAAGACCACCCGGAGACTACATAGTGAATTCCAGGTCAGCCTGGGCTAGAGTGAAACCTTACCTCAAAAAACCCCCCAAACAAACAAACAAAAATATATGTATATATATATAAAAATCCCAGGCCTGGAGAGATGGCTTAGCAGTTAAGTGCTTGCCTGTGAAGCCTAAGGACCCTGGTTCAAGGTGTGATTCCCCAGGACCCACATAAGCCAGATGCACAAGGGGGCACATGCATCTGGAGTTCGTTTACAATGGCTGGAGGCCCTGGTGTGCCCAATCTCTCTCTCTCTCTCTCTCTCTCTCTCTGCCTCTCTCTGTCTGCCTGTTGCTCACAAATAAAATGAATAAAAATAAACAAACTAAGTAAACAAAAAAAATCTAATCCTATGCTATAACATCACAGGAATGATGTTATAGCATTGCATCACTCGATGATTACTATCTAAACCAGAGAATAAGATGGCCATATCCATCTAACACCTAAGCCTGTCAACAATTAGTATAAATTTCTAAAAAACCTGGAATGCAGGGAACTACAGAACTATATGCCTTAATATACATAGTGGAAGTAAGGTGTTGTGATGCAAGCCTGTATTTCTAGCTGCTTAGGAAGCTAAGATAGGATGATACCCAGTTCATGACCAGCCTGGGCTACAATGGGAGTTCAAAGCCAGTGTGGGCAACTTAGCAAGATACTGTAACAAACAAAAATTAAAAAGAGATGTGGAGAGATACTTAGCTAACTTTAGCCTTCTATAAGTCTATGCTTTGGGGGTTATTATATGCTAAATAACATGCTGATAAAGAATTTTGATCACATATGGTGGTTCACACCTGTAATACCCAGTACTTGGGAGACTAAGGCAGGGGGATTGCTTTGAGTTTGAAGCCAGTCTGGGTTAGAGAGACAGAATTTACTGAAAAAAAAAAAAAAAAAAACCAGAAAGAAAATGCTGTAAGTTGTTGTTGTTTTAAGTCTACATGACAAGAAGCTGGGTTAAGTTACTACCCTGAAATGAAGAGCGTGTATCTCTTCATTCAACAGAAAAGTAAGAGGCCTAGTCAACTATAATACTTTGAAAAGACAATCTTCACAACTTTTGTTTCTTCACTGAAACTGTTATTCTAGAAATTAGGCTGTATAAAAAAGAAGAAAACCTTAGAGTTGAAAGCCAAACATGCCGTTAGGAGCTAAGAAAAGTATAATCTCAGGAGTCAAGAAGAGAAAGATCATCTCAGGAGTCATCAGCATGTGAAGATGATCTCTAACTTACAAAAATGCCAAGCTGAGATGTTAGCAAAGAAAGAGGTTGGGTGGCTTCTCCACGTCAACAGTGTTTTCAGAGCCTACTTGAACTCAGTGGAGAGCAAGTGTCTTACCACGTTAAGCTCTTCATTCTGTCTTACTGCTTCAGAATATGAATCATCAAGTTTTTTCTGCAACTCAGTCAACAGATCTTTCAGCTGCAATGAAGTTTAAAGTTTAAGATTGATCTCCTTATGATAACCCATTTTCTGTGTGCTACTTGGAAGCTCTTCAACAAACAACTTACACTGAAATACTTTATCACTGTTACAAACAATTTAAATTGAGAAGCAAGTTTGAAAACTTCTGTTGTAAGTACCTCTCTGACTTCTGTTACATAAGTAGATCGTTCAATTTCTGCCTTCTCTAGTTCCATTTCCAGATGCTCTCGTTCTCTTCTCAACTATCGATACAACAAAGAAGAAGTTAATTCTTTCTTGTTTCCCCACAATGAGATGTCAGGACACTTTTTAAAACTGTATCAACTCAAACTACCCAAGATAGCAAAACTATAACTAATTATTACATAAAAGTAACTGTAAAACTGATGTTCAGGCAACCCAAAATGATAAAAATGAGTTCTAGGTTACAAGAAATTCAAGTAACATACATTTTCAGTATCCTTGTTTTCTCTTCTTAATCGCTCTAGCTCTTGTTCTGAAGATGTAAGGGCAGACTGCATCTGAAATGTGAAACAGTGAAAAACCAAGTTAACCACCAAAGGTGTAAGTATCTACTTTGTAGAATTTTTAAAAATTAATTTATTCTAAAAAATAATAATTTAAAAAATTAATTTATTTGCCTGCATGCAGAGAGTATGTATGGGTGCACCAGGGCATCCTGCTGCTGCATACAAACTCCAGATGCATAAGTTACTTTGTGCATCTGGCTTTTTACATAGGTGCTGGGGAATTAAACCCAGGCCATCAAGCTTTGCAAATAAGCAACTTTGATAGCTGATCCATCTCTCCAGCCCCCTACTTTGCAGAATTGGAATCAAAGGATACTTTCAAGATTTTGAAATGCATCCTTCAAATTCATACTGCATTGTGAAAGAACTTACAAATATAAGAGCATCCTATATAACTAGATTTCAACTGTGCTTAAAACCTACCCATTTATATAATCTTATACAAATAGTATACAAAATCTTATACAAAAACAAACTTCAAGTGTTTGTTTTTGGTAACAAGACTATATTTAATCCACAAACGTATTAATACAGAATGCCATTAGCACCCGGGAGTGGTGGTGCATGCCTTTAATCCTAGCACTCGGGAGGCAGAGGTAGAAGGATCGCCATGAGTTCGAGGCTACCCTGAGACTACATAGTTAATTCCAGGTCAACCTGGGCCAGAGTGAGACCCTACATCGAAAAACCAAAAAAAAAAAAAAAAAAAAAAAAAAAAAAAAAGCCATTAGCAACCCTACAAGTACCAGATGTCACTGTTAGTACATCTGTGTAAATGGAAGAAAAACTAAGATAGTATAATATTTAGGTTCCATGCACAGAAGAATAACTTAATTTTTTCTTGAATACTTTATCTTGGTCTACACATCAATATTGGTAGTTCTATAACTTTCAAGTCACTTTATACTCTACATTGTCACCCTTTGGTCAAACTCTAGCAATGCTCAAGCATAGTGGGCATCAAAACCACTCAGGAGGCTCATTAAAGCAATGCACTGCCCTCAACCTGTCAAGGCCAGGGAAGGGAAGAAACTGTGAACTTCTTACAAGTTCCTATGTGACACTGACTAACAGCCAAGGACCCACACACAGTCTAAGAACTACTGCTCTAAGCTCTTCTGTTTAAATACCTGTTTAATAGTCTTTTGTGTTTCATCAACCTTAATTTTCCATTTATTTTCTTCTTGTTCCACACTTCTCTGCAGCTTCTGTAAAATCCCTTCCTAGAGACAAAGATAAAGTTGCTGTGAAAAATTCATATTCTGATGCCAAGATAAACTACTTCAGCCCTGAAGGATTAAGGTAGTAATCTAAAAATAAAATCATAATGTAGATTAAAAACATTTCCTACTGTTTCTGCAAGGACAGATTTGTATTTTTCACACTCTAGCTGTAGCAGTGTATACATTTCATCAGCTTCTTTCAACTTGTGCTCTAGAACCTGCAAAGAATGAAATAAAGAAATGTTCTCTAATAATTACCAATAGATTCTTTAAGTGTTTACTGTAAAACACAATCATACAATTTTATAATAACAGGCTGGTTACTCTTTAGCCAAACAGTAAAGTCAGAATAGAATCATAAAGGCATGTCACAATGCCTATGCTACACACAGGAAAGGGGACTGACATTTGGGGGTTTGGACAAGAGAACAATGAACTTAGTAAAACTCCTTAAAGTTAGTAGCATAGGAGAAAACTAACCCAGGTTCTGAATATTATTAATATTACTTGGGGATGTTTCAGCAAACCAGTGAGATTCTACCAACACATCTCATCTTTACTTTTTAAATTTAGGCTAAACAGAAAGTAAGGGGTAAGCCAGGCGTGGTGGCGCACGCCTTTAATCCCAGCACTCGGGAGGCAGAGGTAGGAAGATCGCCGAGAGTTCGAGGCTACCCTGAGACTACATAGTTAATTCCAGGTCAGCCTGGGCTAGAGTGAGACCCTACCTTGCAAAAACCAAAAAAAAAAAAAAAAAAAAAAGTAAGGGGTAAACATTTGGTTTTAGAAATGGTTAAGAGACACAACTCACAGGCAAGGAAGACTTAAGTATTTTCACTGAATCAACATGAAATGAAATCACCTTTCATTTTTTTTCAATGCATCACCATCCTCCTAATAATATATCCTTTTATTCTTCCAAAGCTCATGAAAATGAGTTCTGATTTGCTTCTCCACTTCCCCATGTTTGGTAAAAATACAGTTTACTTTTTGAACTAACCTTAACTTCCTCTGAACCTGAAATTCCAGCTGTACTTTCTTTTGCCTTCTTTTCAAATCTATGCAACCATTCACTGTAACTCTGTAGGGGAATAAAATCAAAGTCATCAACTTTCAAAAAAATGTTTAAAAAGAAATAAATCAAATATTTAAAATAATCAACTCAAAGGCTGGGGAGATGGTTCAGTGGGTAAAAGTGCTTGCCATGCAACATGAGTACTGAGTTCAATCCCTAACACCTATGCAAAAACAAGCGCCAGACATCCAACACTCTCCTCTGGCATGTGCACAAGGTATGTACTGCTGCATAAACTGCACATGCCCAAAAGAACCAAATCAGGCAATTATAAAAGAATCCTACAAGCTGGCCATTGTGGCACATGTCTTTAATCCCAGCATTGGGGAGGCTGAAGTAAGAGGATCACTTTGAGTACAAGGCCAGCCTGGAGCTACAGGGTGAGTGCCAGGTCAGCCTGGGCTACAGTGAGACCTTACCTTGAAAAAAAGCAAAAAAAGAAACCTACAGAGCAACATAATCATACTCAAAATTTAAAAGGAGGATGTAATTTTCATAAATTATATACAAAGTCCAGTCTTAATAAGTAGCAAAAGCTGGCATGATGTGCGTGTCTACAATCCGATATCTAAAGTTAAGGCCAACCTGGGCTATGTAGTGAGTGCACCCCTCCCTGAAAAAATTAAAAAGTTAATTTAAATTTAAAAAAAAACAGTGAAAATATACCTAGATGCTACTATCAAAATAAAATGGATTTTATGTAGACCAAGAATATTTACAAACTGAAGCTGACTCAAAAGTAGAAGATCTAAACGCAAAATTCATGTTTTAATACTAAAATAAAGAATTTGGGCTGGAGAGATGGCTTAGCGGTTAAGGTGCTGGTCTGCAAACCCAAAGGACCCAGGTTTGATTCCCCAGGACCCACATAAGCCAGATGTGCACAAAGTGGTGCATGTGTCTGGAGTTCCATTTGCAGTGGCTGGAGGCCCTGGCACACTCATTCTTTCTTTCTGCCCTGCTCTCTCTCCCTCTTCCTTTGTCAAATACATAAATAAATAAATATTTCTTTTAAAAAAGAATTTAAAGCAGCAGCAGCAGGGCTAATGAACTCAATCTTTAGAAGACTGAAAAATCCAGAATGCATAATTTTTCAACTTTTTTGCCAGGTAAAAAGGTTCTTTAAAACTAATTATTTGAGGCTGGGCGTGGAGGCGCGTGCCTTTAATCCCAGCACTGAGGAGGCAGAGGTAGGAGGATTGTTGTGAGGTCAAGGCCACCCTGAGACCACAGAGTGAATTCCAGGTCAGCCTGGACTAGAGTGAAACCCTACCTCGAAACAAAACAAAACAAAAAAACACACAAAAAAACAAAACCAAGTATTTGCCGGGTATGGTAGTGACACCTTTAATCCCAGCGAGGTAGGAGGCTAACTGTGAGTTCAAAGGCAGCCTGAGAGTATACAGTGAATTCCAGGTAAGCTTGGGCTACAGTGAGACCTATCTCAATAAACAAACAAACAAACAAACAAACAAACAAACAAACAAAAGTATCTGATGTTAAACACTAAAAGTTCAATTGAAGTTGTTCTGTTCAGAAAATTTCAAATTATTTAAAAGTATTCCAGTTTCCTGAAAATATCTCATTTAATTAAGACATGAATTATAAAAGTATTTTAAATGATGAGAAATGACATGCATATATAAAATATTTTGTTTAAATTCAATACAACCTCATTTTATGTTCACAGTTCCAACTGTGTGTGTGTGTGTGTGTGTGTGTGTGTGTGTGTGTATGTATTATAGTTTTACTTTAAATAGTTTTACTTTAAATTTTAAAATAAAATATTCTAATTTTTTGATGCTTCCTCTCAACCTTAAGATTTCAGTATTTGATTTTTTATAAAAAATTAATTTATTTATTTGAAAGGAAGAGGAAGAGAGAGGGAGAAAGAGGCAGGAAGAGAGAGGGAGAAAGAGGCAGATAGATAGAGAGAATGGGCTCACCAGGACCTCCAGCCACTGAAAACAAACTCCAGCATCTGGCTTACGTGGGTACTGGGGAATTGAACCTGGGTCCTTAGACTTTGCAGGCATGCATCTTAACTGCTAAGCCATCTCTCCAGCCCTGTTTGATATTTTTGAAACAAGTTTCTTCTTACATCATTGTGTTAGTTTAATTGAGGAAAAAAGAAGACTCATACAGTTTTTATTGACTCCTTTAATTTATGTGGCTAAATTAGGATATTCTATAAATTATCCCATAAGAATAAACATAAAAGTGAATGCAGAGATCACCTTATAATGTAATACCCTCAATGTCAAATCAAGCATTACCTTTTTAAAAGAATAACACTTTCATAATACAAATGTGAATTTAGACTAACTTTATACTATGAAACTTCTTTTGAACAGCTTCAAATACTGAGATTCAACATAAATTAAAATCTACTCCTGTGCTGATCTGCTTTACAAAACAGCAATATCAAACAGTGTAAAAAACATGTATAAAAGCCTCTTTATATCTAATAATTATGTTAATTTAACCTAATGTTAATGAAGGTTAATTATTCTTCATATCTTTTAAAAACCTACAGTTGTTGTATCTAAGTAGCACAGTTTAATATTTCTTAAATAGACTACATTCAGAAAGTCAACTTTCAACAAGCATATATACAAAAAAACCAAGAATATCATCCATGTCTTATGGTGATTTATAAATTCCATAGAGTTATAAAGATTTAGTTATTGAAATTGAGAAGAATGCTCTTAAGAATAAATATAGCCAGGCATGGTGGAATATACCTACAATCCCAGCACTCAGGATACTGAGGCAGGAGGACTGCAACTTCAAGGCTAGCCTGATCTATGTGGTAAAAGTGTATCTCAAAACAAACAAAAGAATACAAAAAGAATGAATTTGTTACATTCTAAGAAAGCTTCTGCTGCTGGCAATCTTAATCTTTGAAGAATAGAAACCACCAGTCAATTCCCTTGGCTCACAAAATATTGTTAAATAAATCCATTAATAAAACAAAGTAGAAATAAAACCAGATTATAGCCACATAAGAAAAAATACAACATATATTAATAATAACCTGAACTCCTAGGTTATTTATATGCTTATATAATACAAGGATCTTCACTAGGTCAAGTGGTAGAGATCTAAACAGTTCAAGCCTAAATGTACTCTCAAAGTTAAATTGGAAAAGAATTCTCTTCACATGAATTAAAAGTAAGGTATATATACAGTAACCTATCAGACTATGCACACAACAAGCCATTTAAGGTACTTATACTATCCCTAGCACCCACTCCAAGGGGAAACAGAGCTCCTTGGAGAACAGGCAATTCCACGTTTGGGGTAGGAGCAGTATGCAATAATAATCTGACACATTTTGTTATTCCACAAAGCACAAAAGCTCCTCAAAGTTTAGTAGTATTGTATGAAAATGACTTAGCATCCAGCCTAAATAAGCTAAGTGAACCCACAGAAAGACAGTAGCCATTATAGACACCATGATGGAAAAGACCACACTGCTCACCCTTCTCTACCTTTAAAATATTGGGAGTTGGAGGAATGGCTCAGCAGTTAAAGTGCCTGCCTGCAAAACCTAACTACCCAGGTTCAATTCCCTTATTGAGAGGAGTCAGGAGAATAAAAAAAGAAGGTATCTTAGTACCCATGTAAATTTGCCAGATGCACAAAGTGGCAAATGCATGTGTCTGTAGTTTGTTTTTTATTTCAGCAGACAAAGGCTTTGATGTGTGCCCATTCTGTCTGTCTGACTTCTTCAAGGCCACCTGAGACTACAAAAAGTTAATTCCAAGTCATCTCTGCTTGCAAATAAATTATACAGTAGTTAAAAAAAAAGTACTGAGCCAGATGGTTCAGTGGTGGCCTGCAAAGCCAAGGACCCAGGTTTAATCCCAGCACAAAGTGGCAGGCAAATCTGTTAGGAAACAAAACAAAATAAATAGGATCGCTGTCCCAGTTGCTGTGAGGCCACCCCCTGAGACTACATAGTTAATTCCAGGTCAGCCTGGACCAGAGTGAGACCCTACCTCAAAAAAACAAAACAAAACAAAACAAAAAAAAAAATACTGGCTCATGGCCAGTTCAAGGCCAGCCTGAGACTACACACTAAACTCCAGGTCAGCCTGGGCTAAAAACAAAAAACAGGGCTGGAGAGATGACTTAGCACCAGGTTAATACCCGCCAAATAAGTTAAGGAGCTTGCCTGTCATGAAGTTATAAGGACCTTTTTGGTTCAACCGAGTTGCTCCAGGTCCTATTCGTTGGGAGTTACTCCAGATGCACATAATACCTACGCATAAATACTATGCACTGAATGTGTACTGTTTAGTTAGTTTTTAGGTTTGCAATGGCTAAACCTAGGCCACTTTTTGGCTCTGAGAATCTTACCCATTCTCTCTCCCCGTCCCTCTGTCTCTAATAAATAAATGAATGATAAAAAAACTTAAAAACAAAAAAGATACTGTCTCTGAATCAGTGAGGCCTCTACTGACCACCAACTTATGGAACACATACAGGGCAGAGGAACAAACTGCCCCAGGAATACAACCAGTTAATCTAAACTATAAGAAATTGCAACAGGAAACCACTAGGCTTTAAAGGAGAGACAGTGGGGAAAAGTGGATGGGGCTTATTGAGAGGAGTCAGGAGAATAAAAAGAAAGAACCTCTCCCACCATATTATAATTAAAATATCTTAAGCAAATCAGCCACATGCTGACCACATTTGTTTGGATCCCAGTTACTCAACACAAATTTTTAAAGGCCTTAATTATAAAATAATTTACAATAAATTGTTATTATTTAACTACAACAGAAAACATGACAATTAGGAAAATGCAAACACTGGCTCTATGTAATTAAGTTTATATTTCTGAAAATCAAGGAATACTCCAACAGGAGGACATTACAATCCTAAACAAGTATGCACCTAATATGGGGGCTCTCAATTTCATCAAAAAATGCTATTAGAACTAAGGTCACAGATAACACCAAACACAGTTGTAGTGGGTGGCTTCAACACCCCACTCTCACCAATTGACAGGTCATCCCAGCAAATAAATAAATAAAATATTTTTAAAACTTGGGGCTGGAGAGATGGCAAATGATAATGAGAACCAACATACCAAAACCTTTGGGACACAATGAAGTTAATATCAATGGCCTCAATGCCCCAAACCAAAAGACATAGCAGACTTGCCTGTGAAGAAACTCACCTTTCTACAAAGGATGGACACTATCTTAGGGTGAAAGGTTAGAAAATGGTGTTTCAAGCAAATGGACTTGCTATCCTAATATCTGGGTTCAAGGCTTGATTCCCAACAGTACCAGTACAACATTAGTTAGGAAAGATAAGGAAGGTGTCAGATGCACAAGGTGGTGCATGCATCTGCAGTTCATTTGCAGTGGCTGGAAGCCCTGGTATGCCCATTCTCTCTCTCTCTGCCTCTTTCTCTGTCACTCCTAAATAAAAAAAAATAAACAAAAATAAATAAATAAATAAACTGAGATGCTTCTGGATTAAATGGGGTCATAGAACAAATGGACCTAACAGATATATACAGGACATTTCATCCAAATGCTGAAGAATACACATTCTTTTCAGCAGCACACGGAACATACTCTAAAATAAACCATATATTAGGACACAAAGCAAATCTTAACAAATACAGGTGAACTGAAATAATTCCTTGTACCCTATCTGATCACAATGGGATCAAACTACAAATCAATAGCAAGAAAAGCTATAAAGCATACACAAAATCATGGAAACTAAACTATACATAATTAATGATGAATGGGCTAATGAAGAAATCAAGAAAGAAATCAAAAAATTCATAGAGTCAAATGATAATGAGAACACAACATACCAAAACCTTTGGGACGCAATGAAGGCAGTCCTAAGAGGGAAATTGTAGTTTTAAGTGCCTATTTTAAGAAATTAGAAAGGGCACAAGCAAACAACTTAATGCTTCCCCTTAAGGTCATGGAAAAAGAAGAACAAGGCAAACTGAAAATCAGTAGACAGGAAGAAATAATAAAGATTAGGGTAGAGGGCTGGAGAGATGGCTTAGCGGTTAAGGCCCAGTTGGATTCTCTAGGACTCAGGTAAGCCAGATGTGCAAGGGGCACATGCTTCTGGAGTTTGTTTGCAATGGAGGCCCTGGCATGCCCATCCTCTCCCTCTTTCTCTCTCTCAAATAAATAAATAAAATATATATTTTTAAAAAGATTAGAGTAGAAATTAATTGAAATAGAAACCGAAAACACAATCCAAAAGCACCTATGAAGCAGAGTTGGTTCTTTGAAAGGATAAACAAGATTGATAAACCTTTAGCAAATCTGACCAAAAGAAAGAGAGAAGAGACACAAATTAATAAAATTAGAGATGAAAAAGGCACCATCACAAGCGATACCAGAGAAATTCAAAAAAATCATAAGGACATACTGAAAGAAATGAATGATTTCCTTGATTTATATGATCTACGTAAATTAAATAAAGACGAGATTAACCAGAGCTGGAGGGATGGCTTAATGGTTATGACGTTTGCCTGTAAAGCCAAAGGATCCAGGTTCGATTCTCTAGGACCCATGTAATCCAGATGCACAAGGGGGCACATGCATCTGGAGTTCGTTGGTAGAGGCTGGAGGCCCTGGCACACCCATTCTCTCCGCCCCCCTCTTTTTCTCTCTCAAATAAATAAATAAGTTAAAATTTAAAAAAAAAAGAGTATGAAGATGAGATTAACCATTTAAATAGACCTATAACAAGTATGGAGATCTAAGCAGTTATAAACTATATATATATACACACACACACCATATATATATATATACACACACACACACACATACATACATACATACACACACACACACACACACACACACACACACAATATAACTAAAAAAGCCCAGGCTCAGATGGATTCACTGGTGAATTTTACCAGACCTTCATGGAAGAACTAACACCAATGATTTTCAAACTTTTCCATAAAAAATAGAAAAGGAAGGAAGCCTACCAAACTCCTTCTACAAAGCCACCATCACCCTGATACCAAAACCAGACAAAGACAGAACAAAAAAAGAAAATTACAGACCAATCTCCCTCATGAGCATAGATGCAAAAATGCTCAACAAAATATTGGCAAACAGAATACAAGAATAAATCAGAAAGATCATTCACCCCAACCAAGTAGACTTTATCCCAGAGATGCAGGGATGGTTCAACATACACAAATCAATAAATGTAATGCATTATATAAATGGACTGAAGGGGAAAAAAATCACATGATCAACTCATTAGATGCAGAAAAAGCATTTGACAAAATCCAACTTCCCTTCATGATAAAAGTCCTACAGAGACTGGGAACAGAAGGAACATATCTCAACATGATAAAGGCTATTTATGACAAACCTACAGTCAAAATAATACTAAATGGAGAAAAACTTGAAGCTTTTCCATTAAAATCAAGAACAAGACAAGGGTGTCCATTGTCTCCGCTTTTATTTAATATAGTCCTGGAAGTCTTAGCCATAGCAATAAGGCAAGAGACACAAATAAAAGGGATACAAATTGGAAAGAAAGACATCAAGTTATCATTATTTGCAGATGATATGATTCTATACATAAAGGACCCTAAAGACTCTACCAGCAGACTGTTAGAGCTGATAAACAGGATACAAAATAAACACACAAATCAGTAGACTTCCTATATGCTACAACAAACACAGAGGATGAAATCAAAGAATCACTCCCATTCACAATTACATCAAAAAATTTTTTTAAGTACCTTGGAATAAACCTAACCAAGGAAGTGAAGGATCTCGATAATGAAAACTTTAAAAAAGTCAAGCGACAAATTGCAGAAGACACTAGCCAATGGAAAAACATCCCTTGTTCTTGGATTGGAAGAATCAATATTGTGAAAATGACAATCTTACCAAAAGCAATCTATACATTTAATGCAATCCCCATCAAAATTCCAACGGCATTCTTCACGAAAATAGAAAAAACAATCAAAAAATTCATTTGGAAGCACAAAAAAATTCGAATATCTAAAACAATTTTGAGCAACAAAAATAAAGCTGGTGTATTACCATACCTGATTTTAACCTATATTACAGAGCCACAGTAACAAAACAGCATGGTACTGGTACAAAAACAGACATGTAGATCAATGGAACAGAATAGAGGACCCAGATATAAGTCCAGGAAGCTATAGCCACCTGAGCTTCGACAAAAATACCAAAAATACTCATTGGAGAAAAGACAGCCTCTTCAGTAAATGGTGCTGGGAAAACTGGATATATATCTGTAGAAGGATGAAAATAGATCCTTATCTCTCTCCATGTACAACAGTTAAGTCCAAATGGATCAAAGACCTTAATATCAGACCTAAAACTCTGAAACTGCTATAGGAAAACGTAGGGGAAACCCTTCAACATATTGGTCTTGGCAAAGACTTTCTGAATATAACTGCAAAGAAGCAACCTACAGAATGGGAGAAAATCTTTGCCAGCTATACATCTGACAGAGGGTTAATATCTAGGATGTACAAAGAACTAAAAAAATGAATAATAAGAAATCAAACAACCCAATTAAAAATGGGCTATTGAACTACATAGAGAGTTCTCAAAAGAAGAAATACAGATGTCATATAAACATCTAAAAAATTTTCTACACCCCTGGTCATCAGGGAAATGAAGATTAAAACTACATTGAGATTCCATCACACTCCTGTCAGATTGGCTACCATCATGAAAACAAATGACCATAAATGCTGGTGAGAATACGGAAAAAAAGGAACCCTTCTATACTGTTGGTGGGAATGCAATCTAGTTCAGCCATTGTGGAAATCAGTGTGGAGGTTCCTGAGACAGCTAAAAATAGATCTACCATATGACCCAGCTATACCACTCCTAGGTATATATCCTAAGAACTCGACTCACTCACTACCTTAGAGATACTTGCTCAACCATGTTTATTGCTGCTCTATTCACAATAGCTAGGAAATGGAATCAGCCTAGATGTCCCTCAACTGATTAAGTGGATAATGAAGATGTGGCACATTTACACAATGCAGTTCTACTCAGTGGTAAAGAAAATCAAAGTTATGAACTTTGCAGGAAAATGGATGGATCTGGTAAGGATTATACTTAGTGAAGCAACCTTGGCCCAGAAAGCCAAACGTCACATGTTCTCTCTCATATGTGGACTTCGAAGTGAGGAGGAATAAAACTCAGTAGCAGAAGCCAGTAGGCTAGAAAGGGATATAAAGGGAGGGAAGGGGGACTTAATAGGATGGTATTGTATATATGTAAGTAGAAGAA
Source organism: Orientallactaga sibirica (assembly GCA_036365145.1). Taxonomy (NCBI): domain Eukaryota; kingdom Metazoa; phylum Chordata; class Mammalia; order Rodentia; family Dipodidae; genus Orientallactaga; species Orientallactaga sibirica. Next base: position 21,201,131 of record JAEOAD010000010.1, on the reverse strand, counting down.
CAGATTAATGGGGGTGAAAAGGCCTAAGTGAGGTCAGGGGAAGAGATTGAGTAAAGGAAAGGTGGAGGGAGGGCTAATCAAAATCTAAGAGGATATAAATAAGTCATATGGAAATCTACTTTTCTGGACAATGGAACACTCAGAAGACAGAGATTGTTCCTAAAATATTTTCAGTGACAGGGATGGGATACCTTCCAGTGAGTTGTTGGCCAGAGAAGTTCCTGATACCCCCAAAACATTACAGGCCATTGCCAAGGTCCTTGGTTTCCCACCAGGAATAGATGGGAAGACCCTATTGCTGAAGACTCCACATACTTGGGCTGCAAGGTCACTGACAAATCCTGCTGGAGCTGAGCTGAAAGCCTCATCCATGTGGTCCAACTGACAGAAAGCTGGAAAAAGCTACACTGCATGCAATTCAATGGTAGAGAGAGGAAACACCAGTAAAGACACTCAACAGTGGACACTGCAAGCTTTAAATTTGGCCAGTCAGTCCAAATGAGTCAACAGGTGCAATAGTTATGGGGAAAACCAACTGCTCTCTAATTGGACTGGAGGCCTGCTCCATGGGAAGGAATACCCTGATACTAAAAACCTACAATAGGGGTAGTCATGAGCCCTAGGGGCGTAATGTCTGCTGGTATCTGGCAAAATGTATATACTGTGCTCACCGAACTGCCCAGTAAGCACTTAATTCCCATACCCATTTATTAATGCTACTCTCACTTTTGCTTAGAGAAACTTCTCTTTTCAGGTGGTGGTAACCTTAGGATGACTCAGAAAGCACCATGGTGCTGAGAAGAAGGGACAGAGGAGTGCTCAGCACTGAAACATCTCTATCACACCTTCCAAGGCTCAGGGTCCATTGCAGAAAAGGGGGCAGAAAGAATGTTAAGAGCCAAAGGAAGAGTAGGACTACCTTACAACGTGCTCCTCCAGACACAATATGACATGGATATCCATGACCTCACAGTGCCTGACACTACCTACACAAGACCATCATAATAGGAGGAAAAGATGATGACATCAAAATGAAAAAACAGGCTGACTGAGGGGGAAGGGATATGATGGAGTGTAGAGTTTCAAAGGTTAAAGTGGGGAGAGGGAAGGGAATTACCATGGAATATTGTCAATTATGGAAGTTGTCAATAAAAAGTACAAAAAAAATTTTTAAAAAGAATTATTTCCCACAAAACTTGATTCTGCTTCTTTCTTGCTCATCAGCTTGTCAACCTTTATTAATCTAAATAAAATACAAAATATCTTTAAAAAACAGGCATATATTGATAATTGTTGAAGTGGGATACTACACTCATTATTCAAGTAACTACTTTTGAGCATCTGTACAATTTTCTATCAAAAGAAAAAACTACCCACCCAGGGCTGGAGAGATGGCTTAGTGGTTAAGGTGTTTGCCTGCGATGCCAAAAGATCCTGGTTCGATTCTCCAGGACCCACGTAAGCCAGAAACACAAAGGGCACATGCATCTAGAGTTCATTTGCAGTAGCAGGAGGCCCTGGTGTGCCCATTTTCTCTCTCTCTCTGATAAATAAATTAAATATATATATTTAAAAAAAAAAAACTACCCACCCTACCATTTTAAGTAACTCATACACACACAGTGACTTTCCTTACTCTTAAATACTGCCTTCATTATCTGAACCAAAGTCACTTTTCTCTCCTACTTAGAACATGCTCCACCCCAACCCAAGTAAAACCATTTGTTCTCTATTATCTTCAAGACATGCGCTTGAAGAACAGGTAAAAATCTTGAGTTCTGAACTACAGAAAGCCTAGTTTAGTACTGAGTTATTACTAATGCTAAGAAGTTATCCCATACAGTTAAGTTCTCTCTTCTGAACAAAGCCATTAAGAATACTACTGGTTTTTATTAACCATTCAAAGTAGTTCCTTTCCTAATGATGTTTACAAGTCCTCTTAATTTTACAGATTGCAACAAGCTTCAAGTGAACAAGCATAACATTAAACCAAATACAGCGAACAAATGCTACTTACTGAAAATAATAATCCATTATTCTTACCAAATTAGAAGGGACAGATATCCTTGGAAATAATCCTTTGAGGACTTTCTTAGCCTCCCATTCAACCGTTTCCACATGCTGTTGTCTTTCCTAAAGTAGAAAATGGAGCAGATCAAATTCAGTTACAGATTTTTTTTTTTTTTTTTTTAAGAAAAAGCTAGCTGGGTGTGGTGGCGCACGCCTTTAATCCCAGCACTCAGGAGGCAGAGGTAGGAGGACTGCCTTGAGTTCAAGGCCACCCTGAGACTACATAGTGAATTCTAGGTCAGCCTGAGCTAGAGTGAGACCCTACCTCAAAACAAAAAACAAACAAACAAAAAAAAAAAAAAAAAAGCTATTATCTTTAAACTCTAAAGGAAGAAAAGTCAATTAATATCTAATTTAATATTGAGAACTTTATTTAAAATTTTAAATTTCAAATTTTCCATTGTTTCTGAATGGTTAATGAAACCAGTAGTATTCTTAATGGTTTTGTTTAAAGTAGAACATTTTAAGGGAACAAAATTTTAACTGGTCAACATCTACTTTAAGGCACTAGAAAAAAATACTTCCTTAAACAACCAACCAAACAAACAAAAATCTGCAAAATTGCTAAAGCATCCTAAATAGCAAATTAATTTAATCAAGATAAAACATTATGTGACAATATGGACATTTTCTTTGCCATTGGAAATAAAGTGATTTGCCTCTTCAGAAACATGCCACACCTTCCTGTAATAATAACTTTAGAAACAACCTAACCAAGACACAGACATATTGGGCTTATTGGTCAGTTAAAAAAAAAAAAAACACAAAGAAAAAGTATACCAATGACAGGACTATAATGCCGTGGTGATAAAATGTCAATTCTCATATTTTCATCTTCAAGGTCAGGTGAACCTGTTACCCAAAATTTGGTGAATGATAGAAATGGGGGGGGGGGGGGGGAAGAACAAGGAACAACTGATTTCCTATTACTTCACTAATGCCAAACATCAGTAAGTCTAATTCTGGCACTTACATATTGACTCAAGTCGGCTGTAAATTTAAAGTATTACAAATGTTTTAAGCCTAAATTTGCTGATTTTAAATCCAACTCCAATGGATTTCAATTATTAACTCAAAACCATGGTTTGTCAAAATTAGGGTAATGATTTGATTACATCTATCGCCCAAGACTACTGTTTAAACCATCCGTACGACATGAGAAGACACCTAAGAAAATGCGTATCTCAAACAAACCAACCTCTGAACCTTGGAAGCTCCACAAATGGCCAAGAAAGTAGGCTAGTTTGTGCTGCCTCAACCACACCAGCCCCAGCCCCAGCATTTACATGTGCTCTCTGACATCTAAGGCTGATTTTAGATGACACACTTCCCTTTAAGAAAAACACAATCACATGAAAATCTAAACTTGCACAAAAAGCTACATTTCATCAAAGCCTATATACACAAAAAGCTGTTACTTTATTAAGGATTAGTGGCAATATTTTAGAATAACTAGTTAAGTGTTTTCAATGATTTAACAAAGCCCACTAAGCTGTAGGAATACACCTAACTGCACAAAGTAAGATGTATTCATTCAAAGAAAATTAACTGCAGTTTCAGAGAGGCAATTTTTATCACTTAAGCAGAGAAATGCTTGAGACATCTTTAAAATAAATCAGCTAAGAAAAATACTGTGAAACAAAGTTGGGCATGGTGGTGCACGCCTTTAATCCCAGCACTCAGGAGGCAGAGGTAGGAGGATTGCCTTGAGTTCAAGGCCACCCTGAGACTACATAGTGAATTCCAGGTCTGCCTGGAATTAAAAACAAAAAACAAAAACAAATAAACAAACAAACAAACAAAAACAGGAGATAATATGAAACAGAAGCTTTTTGTAAACTTACCAAGGGAAAAAAAATCTAAAGAAAATCGGCCTCTAACTTAGAATCAACAGCTACAAAGCTAAATTATTTTTATTTTGCATTAAGTAGTTTAGCTAAAAAGTTTACATTTGTGTGAGTTTGGTTTAAATAGCAATTTCCATTCAACTCTAATGCCTAAAGAAGATCTGATATTGGAAATTGCATTCTTTCCTAATTACCATCTTTTTATTTTGTTTTGGTTTTTTTTGAAGTAGGGCCTCACTCTAGCCCAGAGTGATCTGTAATTCACTATGTAGTCTCAGGCTGTCCTTAAGCTCACAGAAATCCTCCTACTTCTGCCTCCCAAATGATGGGATTAAAGGTATATGCCACCACACCTATGCCCAGCAGTTATTACCATCTTTAACTAATTGGAATATATAAAGTACTTTCACATAAGCCTGTCATTTACATTGTACAAGTATTCAAGTTTAAAAATAATTCCAAAACTGGGTGTGGCTGCTCACACCTGTAATCCCAGCACTCAGGAGGCTGAGGTAGGAGGATTGCCATGAGTTTGAAGCCAACCAGGGTCTACAGAGTGAGTTCCAGGGGAACAAACCTATAATCTCAGCATGTGGAGGTTGAGGCAGGAAGATGCCAAGTTCCAGGCCTGATCTATATACTTAAACCCTGTCTCAAAAAAAAAAAAAAAAAAAAAAAAAAACTAACTAAAAATAAAATGTAAAAATCCAGGAAAGACCATATGCCATCCTCTGTTTCACTTTAATTGACTTTATTTCTAGCACCTTAAACCTAAATTTGTGGCAGGCATTTTGTCAATATCACTTTACACTATTTAAAGACTGTCTCAATTCTGTTAACATAGTCCAGGCTGACCTGGAATTCACTATGTCTCAGGCTGGCCTCAAACTCAGTGATTCTCCTACCTCGGCCTCCTAAGTGCTGGGATTAAAGGCATGTACCACCACACCTGGCTCAATTCTGTTAAAATAAAGAGAGATTTCTATTCATCTATGGAATACTACTCAGTAGATCATTAACTGTACAAGAAGCCATCACATACATATTTTAGCTTTAGTTTGGAATCATAATATGTGATATTTTTTGGCAGGAATTGCATGATCAGCACTTCCTAGCTATCCAGTCTCACTGAAACAATAGCTCTGAACAGTGAAAAAGAAGGTACAGAAATAAGCAAAAACCATACCACTTTCATTGCTGACAGAAATGACTGTATAACTACAATTCTACATAATGAAACAATATCTTGTCTGGTCTTGAGTCTTATTTTCCAACCTAAACTTCTCTGGTCTTAATACCTGTCAGCTATCTCAAAAACAAAGTTTAGTAAAAAGTTTGACCCATTAAGTACATAAATAAATATAAATCTATTACACAAAAGGAAATATAACCAGTCATGTAACATTGACGAAAAAATTATAAAATATGTTCTGCTGAGAAAAATATTTCCAATGTCATTTGGACTTGCATTTAAAATGCAATAGATTACCTTGACACACCAACACTAGAATGTTGACAGGAAGCATATAGTTCCTTCAACCTAACTGCAAAGTTCAATATTCATATCGCATATATATTCAGTTCTTTCAATCTTTAAAAACTACTTCTCCATTACAAGTCATAAGCAATGGACAACCCAAGCTCAAGGAGAATGTCCTTCCTTCATCGTTTTGAAGATAAAGGGGATGTGTGTTATATACTGAGTCAAGAGAATTATTCCTTCATACTTATATCCCACACTAAACATGACACAGATGATATTTCTGTCCAGCTACTTCAAAATCTGAAGTTTAAGTCCCTTGCTTCTAAGTAACCATCTCCAGTAACATACTCAGAATGAACTGCTTTCTTGTATGTTAAAGATGTTTTAGAAAAATAATTTTTCTACCCTGACTCTTCTACTTCATTACGCACCACAGACTCAGCTAGGTATCTAAATGTGCAAGGTAATTCACTAGTTCTTTGACTCGCTGTTCTCATTGAAGTTCTCTAATCTACTTCACCAGGAGTACTGTCTGATAAGGGACAGCATTTAGTTAAGTGTTCTGAGACTCTTCAGCTTACAGTGCTCACTAAAGCTAACAATGAGGTCATTCCAACAAATCGGCATGCCTGAAATTAAAGCCTCAAGGAGTAGATGAACAAAGCAGAGATGATGGAAGATGATGAATGTGGATGACAAGGAGACTTTATATTTAAATTGCAGTAAATCAATGCTTTCGTTTAAGACAAGCTGCAGCTTCTCTGCGCAGTGGACTGTGTCTAGAAGTTAGCATTACAACCTTAGCAGTCTTGTTCACTTTGTCCTGCAGCATTTTTTCAGTTGATGCCAATGCTTCCATTGCTTCCCAGTTTTTCTCCCGAAGGTCCTAATCATTTTTAGAAAGAATGATTTCAGTTTATCCATTATTGAAAGATTGTTCCTTTTTATTTCATCAGTATTTTGCACTGCATTTAAATGCTGGTTACTGCAAAATTATTTTAATGGGAAATTATGTATATTAGCAAAAAAATAAAAAGCAATGTTTAGAAGTTTGAATGAGAAAATAAAGATGCCCACTTCTAATGTTTTAGTATACACACCAAATATGCTAGCTTTCAAGATAACTATGCACGTGTGAAAGAAGAAAGCATTCAAAAGCAGACACATAAATCAGGATTACAAGTATGATCTCAGGTACATCAAACGTCAGAGGTTTAAGGACAGAGTAAGTACACAAGTACTACAAAAAGCTTTTCATGTGACTTTAAAACAAGGCCCAGTATTGCTCATGGGACTTCACACTGCACCATTAACAGTTTTGTTTTTTTAATCTAACTTTGTTTTAGTAAAATTAAAGCACTTCTAGACTCCCTAGAGATGAGACAGAACTCACTGTGTTCTGTCTTTCTTTCCATGTTCAAGTATGTATGCCATGAAACAACCTGACACAAACTATACACTATCTGACTGAGGCAAATGATGCAGAGAAACTATTAAATACAGTCTCTTTAAGAAGAAACACAGGTCATTAAAAACTGAGATATGAAAGATCTACATTGTAATAGCATTTTCTAATCACCATTTATTGAATGCTTAGCTACCAAATACTGTACTTGGCACTCCACATTAACCCTTACAACACTTTGTGAGTTATTTTTCCCCCCAGTTTATAGATGGGCAAACCACAGCTGAAGGTTCAGATATCTGGCCAAGTGTGCACAGCAAATGGGCGGCAGAAGTAGAACAGACTGAAGCTGCAGCCTGCTGGCCTTCCGAGTTCTGTCTCTTACTACATGCTGCTGCCACTGTACTACACTGGCATTACCATGCCCTCTTTCTCTCAGCATTCCAACAATTAAAAAAAAAAACAGTTAAGGTGTTAGCAGTATATTGGAAAGTTTAACCCAACATCTGTGGCTAAGCAATGTTGTTAGTAATTGATATTATGCAACACATAAAGGGCAATTCACGTACCTAATTTTGACAAACTTGGGGGTATATGAAAATGCCAACTTGTTAGGCTAGCAATTTAATACACACTTTAAAAAATTCAGTTTAAAATATAAGAGACATATCCATCTATTACCACTATCCCTTGACTTTCTGGCACATTCACCTTGCTCACACTTAGGAATCATCCTTTTGTGTGGGAAAAAAAATCTTCTCTAACAAGAATTCTTACCTTTTGCCTATAGTTAACACATTTTTGTAAGAGGGAATTTATAAAATTCAGCTAATCCACTTTTGTCTCTGTTTGGTAAAATTACTAGTACTAATACTTAAGGACTGTTCCTTTCTTTTTTTAAAAAATATTTTATTTATTTATTTATTTATTTATTGATTGATTGATTGATTTATGAGACAGAGAGGGGAAGAGGCAGAGAGAAAGAGAGAATGGGCACGCCAGGGCCTCCAGCCACTGCAAATGAACTCCAGATGCATGTGCCCCTTGTGCATCTGGCTCACATGGGTCCTGAGAAATCGAACCAGGATCTTTAGGCTTTGCAGGCAAACACCTTAACCGCGAAGCCATTTTCCCAGCCCCCTCCTTTCTGTTTTAGTATAGATGTAGTCATGTGCTCAAACTACTAATAGATGACTTAATGACTGAAATTTGCACTGCCTCTCACTTGGAAAACGGAGGTTCCAGAAAGCTTTAAAAACAAATTATTTTTTTAAAAAATACTTCATTATTGAATCTATTAGGTTTGAATATTGGCATTACTTTTAATCTACAGAAAAGCTAGCCTGATTTAAACAAAAATATCTTAATTTTTGAAATATTACGCTTGAAAGCACTATTTTTCAAATAAAAGTTCAACAAAGTCAATTGCATTTTAATTTCAAGGAACCCTAAGATGTATTAATTATAGCTCCAATATTTAAAGAGATAATCTTCAGAATAAAAATTCACCTTTTCACACAATAAAATTGCTTTCTAACACAATGATTACTGTAATAACACTCTCCAAAATGATACACATAGAAAACAGCAGTGCTTTCTTACAAGGACTGAGAAGCTTAAAGTAAAACAAGATTCAAAGAAAAGCAATTCCTGAACCAGACACCGAGGTACTAAGAAGAAAAGCTCATGCTCATAAAGCTTTGCTTACATTGTTTTTCTTCCTCTGGTACTCAACAGCATCCTTCAAAGAATCTAACTCATTCTGGAGGCCAGATATTTCTTTCTCTCTTTCTGAAATTCTAAACCAGAACATTGACACATATTTTAGGTAGTCAGCAATTTTAGATAATGACACAACTCAGATAATAAACAGTAATAAAATTTAGATGTTTACATATCATATTTTTTACTACGAAATAAAAACAGCAAGTGATACTTTGAAAATGTATTAATAACTCAGCTACTATTTGCCATAGAAAACCCAACCTATGAATTCTTAATTTAGAAATGATTTTTAGGGATAGGGATGCAATTCATTTGGTAGAGCGTTTTAAAGCCCTGGGTTTGATCCCCAGCACCACATAAGCCCAGTTGTGGTAGTATCTATAATCCCAATCCTTGGCAATTGGAGACAAGATGATCAAAAGTTCAAGGCCTGGGGCTGGAGAGAGATGGCTTAGCAGTTAAGGCATTTGCCTGCAAAGTCTAAGGACCCTGGTTTGATTCCCCAGGACCCACATAAGCCAAATGCACAAGGGGGTGCATGCATCTGGAGTTCGTCTGCAGTGGCTGGATGCCCTGGTATGCCCATTCTCTCCTCTCTCTCTCTCTCTCTCTCTCTGCCTCTTTCTCTCTTTCTCTCTCTCAAATAAATAAATAAAATATATATTTTTTAAAAAGTTCAGGGCCAGCATGGGTCACATAAGATGCTGTCTAAAAACACAGACAAAAATCCTCTGTAACATTTTTAAAAAATATTTAAAAACATTTTTAAAAATATTTTTAAAAATAAGCTTATACACATAAGACAACATGCCAAAGTTTGTGCTAAGGACATCTCAACTCATATAAGCAGTTCCTGATGCACGAATTGCTGCCATTGGGGTATATCCTTTTCTCCTGGATCAATGCAGCCACTGTTGTCAGGAGTGAGCACTAAAGTGCATTTTGTAAAAAGATGGCAATGAAACCAGCTATGACTGAGTGGCTCATCAAGCCAAGAAAAATATATGAAAGTGACCTGGATATTCACTTGTTGTTTTCACCCAATCTTGTGATTCATGTTTTGTTTTTCCCTCTATCGAATGACATTAGTTAATTCTGAAAAATACAGAAAGCAAAGGTAAAGTGCCAAACTCCCGTTACCGTTAAGAGTAGCTTGGGTAGACTGCTCAATCATAAACAGCTCTATATAATAATCACAAAGCTTTATACAAGGGATTGCCCAATGAACAGTCTGGTCCTTGAACTAAGAACTGTTGTGATTCAGGAATGAAGTGTCCCTCAAAAAGGCACATGGTCCCCATGTAGTAGTGCTATTCTGAGAGGTTCTGGAAACATTAGGAGACGAAACCTAGATGGAGTAAGTTCATCACTTGAAATGGGTCATTTGTGGGTAGCTTATCCCTAGCCCATGACCCCTTCCTTCCTATCTTTCTCTGCTTCTGTCAACCATGAGGTGAACAGCTCCCCTTTCCCATGTTTCTGTCTTGATGTTCTGCCCCACTATGGGCCTATAATCAATACAGCTATAGACAAAAATTTGCAGACATTCACAAACCACAAGAAGATACATCAGTCAGCCAAAGATAGAGCTAAGCTCTACTGACCTGCAGTTCAAGATACTTAAAGTGAACTGTAAAAATTCAGTGATCACTGGATATTATATTTAACTCCTCATTTGAGAAAGATTTAGCATATTAAAAAGTTGCCATTAACATCAGGCATGGTGGCGCACGCCTTTAATCCCAGCACTCGGGAGGCAGAGGTAGGAGGATTGTCGTGAGTTCGAGGCCACCCTGAGAATACAGAGTGAACTCCAGGTCAGCCTGAACTAGAGTGAGACCCTACCTCGAAAAACAAAACAAAACAAAAAAAAAAACCAAAAAACAAAAAGTTGCCACTTCCCAAACTGTAGATCAACTTATTTACTTACATTGTTAGTAATTCCTCATGAGTAGGGAAAGATGATTCCTATTAAAAGAATAAAAGGTTATTTCAAAACAAAGTTTCTGAGAACACAACAAAATAAATTAACACCTAGGTGAAAATATCATATACTCCATATGCTAGCACCTTAACTTTAATCAAATTACCATAATAAAAAAAGTTATATATGTATGCGCGACGCGCGCGCGTGTGTGTGTGTGTGTGTGTGTGTGTGTGTGTATGGGACTGGAGAGATGGCTTAGCAGTTAAGGTGCTTGCCTGCAAAGCCTGAGAACCCATGTTCAACTCCCCAGGTACCATATAAGCCAGGTGCACAAGGTTACAAAAGCACACAAGGTTGCACATATGCACAAGGTGGTGCAAGCATCTGGAATTCGATTGCAGTAGCTAGAGGCCCTGGTGCACCAATTCTCTCTCTCTCTCTCTTTCACTTCCTCTCATGAAAGGGGGAGGCAGTCTGTTGGGCTAGCCTCAAAAAATATATGTATACAAATTTATAAAATGTATTGAATGTTAATTCCAATTTTCCCTTTTCTCTCTCTTTTTTTGCATCTGGCTTTATGTGGGTACTGGAGAATCAAACCAGGGCCAGCAGGCTTTGCCTAAGTTAACCACTGAGCCATCTCTCCAGCCCTGCTAATTCAAACTTTCTTACTTTCTTTCTTTCTTTCTTTCTTTCTTTCTTTCTTTCTTTCTTTTTTTTTTTTTTTTTTTTTTTGGTGTTTTGGAGGTAGGGTCTCAACTCTAGCTCAGGTTAACCTGGAATTTACTATGTAGTCTCAGGGTGGCCTCAAACTCTCAGCAATCCTCCTACCTCTGCCTCCCGAGTGCTGGGATTAAAGGCGTGCACCACCACACCCAGCTCAAATTTTCATTGCCTCTGCATAAAGTATTTAATAAGAATTTATACACAGGTGTAGTGGTATATACCTATAATCCAAGCATATGGGAAAAAGGGGTAGGAGGATCTGTGAATTCGAGGGCAGCCTGGAATTACAGAGTGAGTTCCAGGCAAGCTTAGGCTAAAAGTGAGACCCTACCTTGAAAGAAAAAAAGAATTTACAATTTCCTCTTACATAATCACTTAAATACTTTTAATCTTCATATTGTATAATTCATATTTTATTATAAAATTTTTTAAAGACCAAAAAGACTTAAATCAAAAGAAATTTTAAGAAAAGCTAATTTCCTCACACAAGGTTAATTTAACAGAATATGCAAAGATATATTCACATATACTGCAAATCCTTAATGATTACAATATCTCAAACTAAAATCATGAGAAGCTTCTAGTCAACAGAAATTCTTAGTTCTTTGTTCTTTAAAATACATTCTGATCTTATGTATATTCATAAAATTAAAAATCTATGGTAATATATATTTTGTAGGGTTGAGGGCTTAGATGCTCAGTGGTAATGTACTTGCCTAGGATGCTAGAGCTCTCTAGGTTCAATCCCAGCAATGCAATATATGTGTTTGTGTGTGTATGTGTTTATGTGTGTGTGTGTGTGTATTATATATATATATGAAGACCTTATGGTGAAGGTCATCCTCTTCAACCAAGCTCACAGCTTCAGGAAGGATATACATGGAGTGGTCAGGGAGAAAGAACCACTTAGCCAGTCAGATCATCTGAATTAACCCGAGTGATCAATGGAGTGATAGATGTCACAGCCAGATAGGCCTCACATCCAGAAATATATCTTGAAAAGGCACTTTAAGTAATGGGAAACTATTATTTATAATGCTATCACATAATACATATGTACATACATACATACGTATGTGTGTTAGTTTCTCTCCAATTACTGATATTTTGTTTGAGAAGAATATGTGCATACACATTCAAACTGACCTAGGTAGTAATTTAATTGACATGTTAAGAAAAGTTATTATATTAAAATATTTGTAAAGCCAGGCATGGTGGCATATGCCTTTAATCCCAGAACTCGAGAGGCAGAAGTAGGAGGATTGCCATGAGTTCAAGGCCACCCTGAGGTTGCATAGTGCATTCCAGGTCTGCCTGGGCTAGAGTGAGACCCTTCCTGGAAAAACTAAAAAACAAAACAAAACAAAACAAGAACTTTGTAGACAGTTACTGGTTATATAATTTCTTTACCACAGAAATAAAAAGCAAGACATAGAATAGTATCTACCTGTTGGTAGTTCTGCTTAAGTTGTTCAATTTGGAATTTAATCTTTTTATTTTCATCTTGTACCTCCTATTAAACAAAAATTAGATATCAATATCTGGATAGAGATGTTGTTTTCCCTATGCTTTTATAACACTTTATAGTCTAGAAAAATTCCAAAATGTAACTATTTTTAAAGGATATAATAAGCCATATATCAAAACATACTATGCAATTACAGTAATTACATTTAGTACTACCCTCAGAGTTGTGTGTCTCAATAAAACAAAACAACATTCAGAAATAAACCCAAACACCTGTAAGAATTTAGCACTGGTTGATACTTGAAATTGATAAGGCAAAGTTTGTCTAGTAGCATTTTGGACTGTAATTTTCTTTTGGTTGGGGCTGTTCAATGTCATTTAGCAATGGAGACTGGCTCCAGACTGATACAATATCATCACTCCTCCCCCAGCTATGATAACCAGTGACATCTCTATATATTTCTAGATTTCTGTGGAGAAACAATTGCTGCAGTAATGATGGGTTAGTTAATAATACAGCTAACTCTTTTTTCTAAGGTTAGAATGCTATTCTCACATATTACTGAAGTAAATTAACTATGAACTGAAATATCTAAATAAATTGTAAAATTATTAAAGGAAAATAAGAAAAATGGACTGGAGAGATGGCCCAGTAATTTTTTTTAGATCACAGAATAAGATCTTTCTGGGACTTAAAACCGAGAAAATGGCTAACACTTGAGAATATAAAAATCATTTTAAACTTCCAAAAGAGGAGGGAAAACATAACAGAAGTTATGAGTAAAATTGGGGAAAACAAATCACCTCACATAGTAACAAAAGGTTAATCTTCATTAGCTACATAAAAACGGCTTGAGTCTGCAGATGGCTCAGTGGGTACAGTGCTTATAGCACCAGCATGAAGACCCAAGTTCAGATCCCCAGCACCCATGGTAAATGCTTAGATCTGGTGAAGCAGAGACAGGAGAATCCCTAGGGCTTGTTGGCTAGCTAGACTAGCCCAACCAGGGAGCTCAGATTTAGTGAGACCCTGTCTCAAAAAACTAAGGTGGAGAGTATCTAAGGAAGATAACTGTTGTCAACCTCTGGCAGCCACCTGTACACACATGCATGTGCCCACACACATACAAGCACACAACCATGCACACACAGAGAGATTTGGGGGATTTTGTTTTACTTGCAAGGAAAGAGAGCTAGAGAGAGAATATGTAGTATGTGCGCACCAGGGCCTCTTGCCACTCATTGCAAACAAACGCAGACACATGCTTCACTTTGTATATCTTGCTTTACGTGGACATGCAAATTGAACTTGAGCTATCAGGCTTTGCAAGCAAGTGTCTTTAACCACTGAACCATCTCTCCAGCCCATACAGGCTTATGAATTAGTAAAAAAGAAAAAAAAATACATATCCAAGGATAATTTACATGGAACACAGGAAGTATTAACTCTTCCCTGTCAAAAGCAATTTAAACTAGGTGTGGTGGTTCACGCCTTGAATCCTAGCACTCAGGAGACAGAGATAGGAGGATTGCTGTGAGTTCAAGACCAGCCTGGAACTACCTTGAAAAATACAAAAACAATAAAAAAGTAATTTAAAACATGATCTACCTTTCAAGTTTAGAATTAAATGTTTTCATATTTTGTCGGTGCTGGAAAAAAAGGGGGAAGCCTTAAATATTCACTATCAGGACTACAAGTCGGACACACCTGCCAGAGCGTGAAATATGAGCAAGACGAGTCCAAGATACTATAGGCATCTACAAATCTGGAAACAAAACAATTAAGGCATATAAACCACTGGCCCAGAATTTTACTTCAAAAGTGTGTGCAAAGACAGTCACTGTAGCAGTATTTACAGCTTGGAAAACAACCCTTAATATTCTAGGTATTGACCAACTGGAACCGGCTATGCAAAAGATGAAGCAACGATACAGTACTATGAGCCTATTAAAAGTTAAAGGCAGGGGGCTGGAGAGATGGCTTAGCTGTTATGGCACTTGCCTGCAAAGCCAAAGGATTCTGGTTCGATTCTCCAGGACCCACGTAAGCCAGATGCACAAGGGGTGTATGCATCTGGAGTTCGTTTGCAATGGCTGGAGGCCCTGGCACACCCATTCTCTCCCTCTCTCCCTCTCTCTGTCTCTTTCCCTCTCTCAAATAAATAAATAAAAAGAAATTATTTTTAAAAAAATAAAGTTAAAGGCAGTGTTGGGGAGATGGATCAGTAAAGGGGCTTGCTTACAAAGCCTGCTGGCTATGGTTCAATTCCTCAGTACCCACATAAACCAGATGCACAAGGTGGTACATGCATCTGGAGTTCGCCTGCAACAAGAGGCCCTGGCATGCTCGTATTCATTCTATTTCTCTCTCTTTCTTACAAATAAAAGGGTTTTTTTTTTGGGGGGGGGAGTTAAAGGCAGCTGGGCATGGTGACACATGCCTGTAATACAAGCACTCAAGACCTACAAACAAGAGGAATCATAGTTTGTGGCTAGCTTGGGCTAATGTAGAAAGTTCAAGGCCATCTTGAGCTCTAAAACTAGCATCTGTCTAAAAAAAAGTATTTGTTTTTAAAACAAAAGTAATGGTAGCACACTTACTAACATGCACAAGGCCTTGGGTTTGATCCCAAACCACGCATCATACACACTTGCACATACCACACACACACACAGGTAAAAATGACCTTATATGGAAAGATCTGAAAAATATACTGGTAATTAATGGATACTTTCTCATAAGACACAATGAGCACTAATAGTCCCTGTAAGGAATGAGAACCAATATCCAGGTGAAATGCAATCTGTATTACATTATTTTTATAGCAACTAAAACATTTTTTAAAAACAAGCAAAGACAGTAACTCACCCAATAATTAGCAATCATGCTCACCTGTAGTAGCTTGGTCTGGCTAGAAAGATCACTCTCCTTCTCCTTCAGCACACCTTCTATTCTCTTCATTTCATTTTCTTTTTCTTTTAGCCTGGAATTTTTGCAGACTTTATTTTATTAATGTATATTAAAAGGAAAATCAGATTCCAGTATCTACCCTGAGAAAAAGACAACAGACAGCACCTACCAACTATTTCTTCTGATATGATTACATTAGTTTTATTTATTTTATTTTTTACACTAGTTGTTTTTTTTTGGAAAGTACCTCAACTGCTGAGCCATCTTTCCAGCCCTTGTATTTTATTTTTATTTATTTATTTTATTACTGTATATAAAGTTTTTCTTATTATTTTTTTAATAATTATTTTTTTTATTGACAACTTCTATACTTACATACAAAAAGTACATGTTATTTCCCTGCCCTCCCCCCATTTACATTTCCAAGGCAATTCTACCTCCAAGCCAAGAACATTCTAAAACTACTACAGCTTATTTTATACTTAAGACTTGTTGTGTGTGTTTATCTGTGTGAAGGTTCATGTGCACGTGGAGGCCACAGGATAACATCAAGTTTCACTCCTCAGCAACACCATCCATCTTATTTTCAGACAAGGTCTCTCACTGGTCGAAATTTGCCAACTAGACTAGACTGGCTAGACAGTGAGCCCCAGGAATCTGTCACCACCTCTCTAGCAGTGGGATTATAAACATGTACCACCACATACAGTGTTTTGTACATGGATCCCAGAGATCAAATTCAAGCAGGTCCTCATGCTTTCACAGTAAGCACTTTGCCAACGGAGCCATCTTGACAATGCTTACTGAACATTATCTTAAGCAAATATGGCCTTTTTTTTTAAATATAAAACTAAAACAAGCTGGGCGTGGTGGCGCATGCTTTTAATCCCAGCACTCGGGAGGCAGAGGTAGGAGAATCGCTGAGAGTTCGAGGCCACCCTGAGACTACATAGTTAATTCCAGGTCAGCCTGGACCAGAGTGAGACCTACCTTTAAAAAAAAAAAAAAAAAAAAAACTAAAACAAAGGCTTTATACAAGCAATATTATGTCTCTACCAATTATTATAAAAATGACTACTTAGGGCTGGAGAGATGGCATAGCGGTTAAGGCACCTGCCTGCTAAGCCTAAGAACCCGGTTCCAATCTCCAGGTCCCACATTTAGCCAGATGCAAAGTGATGCAAAGATGCAATGCCACACTTGCCCACGAGGGGCGCATGCATCTGGATTTTGTTCACAGCAGCTGAGAGACTGCTGGCGGGCCCATTCTCTATCTGTCTCCCTCTCCCTCCCTCTCTGTCTGTCTCTCTCTGTC
The DNA here is from genome assembly GCA_036365145.1 of Orientallactaga sibirica. Taxonomy (NCBI): domain Eukaryota; kingdom Metazoa; phylum Chordata; class Mammalia; order Rodentia; family Dipodidae; genus Orientallactaga; species Orientallactaga sibirica. The sequence continues at coordinate 21,184,255 of JAEOAD010000010.1, read as the reverse complement.
TCTCTCCAAAAATAATTTAAAAAAAATTTTTTTAAATGACTACTTAAAAATAAATGAGCTTTGCTGCCAATAATCTTAGTCATAATTCACAGACTCTGGAAATTAAAATATTAAACCCTTATGTCAACAAAGTGTATATACATTTTCATTTAGTATTTTCTTAACCAATTTTGATGTAAGTTTTATTAAATCTAGCTCAGGAGTCCCAATTGTCCTTACTATTTTAAGAAACAAAGTTCTTTCACAACACTTAACACTGTTAAATGACTTGTTTGTCTACTTCCTCACGGCTAGAACCCATCTTAGCCATTTTAGTATCCCCAGTGTCTGAAGGCATATGAAGTTATTTACTGAGTAGAACACTATTTTTATCCTACTTTAATCAACAATGCCAAGATGTTTAAACATATATATATATATAGAAAACAGACTTGAAGAATGGAATTAAAGAATGAAAGAGTATGAATTAGTGCACACTCAGGAAACAGATGTAGGATGCCATAAGTTCTGGACAAGCCTGGGCTATAGGGTAAGACTCTGTGGTGGGAGGTAGAGGAAGTGGGGGAGAAGGGAGAAAGGGAAGAATGAAAATAAAGGGCAAGCCTTAAGTGCATACTGCTAAGTGAAAGAAGCCAGTCTGAAAAGGCTACATACTGCATTGTTCTACCTATGACATCCGGTAAAGACAAAATTATGGAGAGAATAAGATAATCAGTGGTGGGGCTGGAGAGATGGCTTAGTGGTTAAGTGCACTTCCTGTACAAGCATGAGGGCCTGAGGAGGCCTGAAGCTACCTGAGTTCAAATCTCCAGAACCCAGGTAATCAGCTGGGTGTGGCTACATGCATCTATAATCCTAGTCCTGCAAAGGAGAGCAGAGACCAAAGAATGTCTTGGGCTCAAAAGAAGCAGCAAGCTCTGGTATCAATAATAGAGTCCAGCCCAAACAAAACAAGTGAGAAGAGTGATGGAGCAGGACACTGGATGTTCTGCTCCAGCCACCACAGAACAGCAACCTGCATCCAGCTACAGGGGAATGCAGAGGCTACTACAAGGTTACATACACATGTATACACCACTTACACCGATCACATACAACAAGCAAATGTACAAATAAGCAAAAAAGAAAAGAAAAATGACAGTTGGAAAGTAATTTAAGGGAGGGTGGAAGAAACAGGTAGACAAAAGATATTTTTAGGATCGTAAAACTATTCCATATGATGCAATAATAATGGATATATCATCATCATACATTTGTTAAAACCTACAGGCTGGGCCTGGAGAGATGACTTAGCAGTTAAGGTGTTTGCCTGCAAAGCCAAAGGATCCCAGTTCAACTTTCCAGGACCCACGTAAGCCAGATGCATAAGGGGGTGCATGCATCTGGAGTTCGTACGCAGTGGCTGGAAGCCCTGGCACACCCATTCTCTCTCTCTCTCTCTTTCTCTCTCTCTCTGCCTTTTTCTCTTAAATAAATAAATAAATAAATAAATAAATAAATAAATAAATAAATATATTGAAAAAGTTTTTTTTTTAAAAAAACCTACAGGGCTGGAGAGATGGCTTAGCAGTTAAGGTGCTTGCTGCAAAGCTTAAGGACCATGTTCTAACTCCAGATCCCATGTTAGCCAGACACACAAAGGTGAGGTACACGCATGTCCACTAGGTTACATAAGCATCTGGAGTTTGATTAAAGCGGCTGAGACCCTTGCACACCAATTCTCTCTCTTGCACGCACGTGCTCTCTCTCTCGTTATACACATACATACATACATACATACATACATACATACATACATACATATATCTGCCTCACTTTAAAAAAACATACAAAGGATGAATTCCAATGGACATTGTGGCCTTCAGTTAATAACAAATGTACCATATTAATGCAAGATGTTAATAAGAGGAGAAATGGGATTATGGAAACTCTGTACTTTGTGATTTTTTTTCCGTAAATCTAAAGTGATCTTTGCCCTCCAAATAAAGTCTACTAATTTACAAAAGGAATGACAAGAAAAACGTAAGTCAGACATAAACTTAAAACTATATATGTTATATGAATTTATAGACTTTAAAAATTAATTTTTTATTTTTAAATATTTATTTTTTATTTATTATTTGAGATAGAGAAAAGCAAACAGAAAGAGAGAGAGAGAGAATGGATGTGCCAGGGCCTCCAGCTATAGCCACTGCAAACAAATTCCAGATGCATGCATCATCTTGTGCATCTGGCTTACATGGGTTCTGGGGAATCAAACCTGGGTCCTTTGTCGTTGCAGACAAGTGCTTTAACCACTAAGCCATCTCTCCAGCCCTAAAATGTTTTTATTTATTGATTTGTAAGGAGAAAAGGGGAATGAGAATGGGCACATCAGAGAGTCCTGCCACTGCAGATGAACTGCAGACAGATGCGTCACTTTGTGCATCTGGTTTTTACATGAGTACTGGGAATCAAACCCAGGCTGTTAGGCTGTGCAACCATAAGACATTAACTGCTGACTTTAATGATTTATATACTACTACAAAAGGACTTCCAATGTATCTCTAAGGTAGTAGATGAGAGAAAAGCACTTCGACAATTACTCATTAACAGTTAGATAAACAGTTCTATAAATGCAAAATCTTGATGCCAAGAAAAATCATCTTCCTTGTCATAAAGACAAATAACCTATCTTAAACAGTTTCAGTGCTGAAGAGATGGCTCAGTGGTTAAGATACTTGCCTACAAAGCCTAACGGCCCATGTTCGATTCCCCAGTACTCATGTGAAGCCAGATGCACAAGATGGTGCATGCATCTGGAATTCATTTGCAGTGGCTAGAGCCCTGGTGTGCTTATTCTATCTGCCTCTCTCTCTCTCTCTCCCCCTCTCTCAAATAAATAAAAAATAAATAAAATAAAGTTTAAAAGATGGGTACACATTTTATAAAAAAAAAAAAAGACTGAGACCTCCTATGCTAATGATAATATTTTCATTATTCAGTACAGAATAAGTATATGACAAGGTCTATTTTCCCAATAAGGAAGTATTATTATAGAAAGATTCAAACTCTAGGCTGGAGAGATGGCTTAGCAGTTAAGGTGATTGCCTGCAAAGCCAAAGGACCCAGGTTCAATTCCCCACAACCCATCTAAGCCAGATACACAAAGTGGCACATGCATCTGGAGTTCATTTGCAGTGGCTACAGGCCCTGGCATGCCTATTCTCTCTCTTTTTCTCTTCCTCTTTCAAATAAATTAATTAATTTAAAAAAAAAAAAAAAAAGGGCTGGAGAGATGGCTTAGTGGTGAAGGCATTTGCCTGCGAAGCCTAAGGACCCAGTACCCAGGTGAGCCAGATGCATGAGGAGGCACATGCATCTGGAGTTTGTCTACAGTGCTGAAGGCCCTGGTGTGCCATTCTATCTCTCTCAACCTCACTCTTTTAAGTAAATAAATAATATATATATAATTTAAAAAATTTTTAACTCCATTATTTGTATTATGTCTAAGATTATCACCTGATAATATTTGAAATCAATTTATTTCTCTTTGTAATAACTGCATAATTTGTTTTGTTTTAAAAAACAGGGTTTAAAACCAGTCTATATTTAATTGTAAGAATATTTGAGAAAACAGGTTTAACAGTTTTAAAGGGTAGTCTAAATATATTTGACTTTAAAGGACTTTTGCTTTCTACAGCAGAGACTTAAACTATTTTTCTCTGACTATAATTCATATTTGGCAAGTTAATGACTTAGGCAAATCACATCCAAATGAGTTTTAAGGGGACTGGGAAGATGGCTCAAACCTGACAGCCTCAGTTTGGCTCCCCACACCCATGTAAAGACAGATGTGAAGCCCTAGCATCTGTAGTACCAGTGTGCCTACAGCAAGAAAGCAGGTGAAGACAAGAAGAATCTGGACATTTACTGGTCATCTGGCCTGGTGGACACAGAGATGAACAACAAGAGAGACCATCTCAAAAAAATAAAGTGGAAGGTGAGGATCTGCACTCAAGGTTGTCCTCTGACTTATTCATGCATGCCATGGCAGTGTACACACCCACAACCAAACACACTCTATCACACACAAATAAGCAGGGGCTCTCTCATCAAATGCTGTGAAAGTGTACTTACACAATTTCAAGTTCTTCAAATCGTGCCATAGAACATGCCTAAGAAACATATTCACATATTCACATAGTTAATTCCAACATCAAAATAAACCAGGTACAATAATATAGTATGTGGTAAATTTAAGGCTACCTGTTGTTTTTTTGAGACAGGGTCTTGGCTGTGAAGCCCAGGCTGACTTTAAACTTTAAACTCACTATGTAGCCCAGTGTGGCCTCAAACTCACAATTTGCTTTGTCTCAGCCATTTGAGGGCTGAAATTACCAACTTGAGTTTTTTAAAAATCAAACTTCATTTTTAATGTTTATTTTCTAAAGTATTATAAATTAGTATGTAAACTAAACACAGTTACAAATGAGCTTAGAATGCATTTGTAAAAAAGGAGATATGGGGCTGGAGAGATAGCTTAGCAGTTAAGGCATTTGCCTGCAAAGCCAAAGGTCCCCAATTAATTCACCAGACCCATGTAAGCCAGATGTACAAGGGGGCGCACGTATCTAGAGTTCACTTACAGTGGCTGGAGGCACTGACATACCCATTCTCTTTCTTTTTCTCTTTCTCTCAAATAAATAGATATTAAAAAATATTTATCAAAGGAGAAATGCTTATAGTACTAACTCAAAAAATTAACCTTAAGCCGGGCGTGGTGGCGCACGCCTTTAATCCCAGCACTCGGGAGGCAGAGGTAGGAGGATCACTGAGAGTTCGAGGCCACCCTGAGACTACATAGTTTATTCCAGGTCAGCCTGGACCAGAGTGAAACCCTACCTCGAAAAACCAAAAAAAAAAAAAAAAATTAACCTTAAATATGGCTTAACAGTAATGAAAGTTAATTTCTTTCAATGACAACAAAACTATGGGACTACATGATTTTGGGGGCAAAGAAACTGAGAATGCATTCCTTTTTTACATAAATTTTAAGTTTTTCAATATATTCAGTCATTCACTCATTTGAGAGAGAAAAGGGGCACATCAGGGCCTCTTGCTGCTGTAAACACAGTGTACATCTGGCTTTATGTGGGTACTGGGGAATTGAGCCTGGATCTACAGGCTTTGCAAGCAAGCATCTTTAACCACTGAGCCATCTCCTCATCCTGAGAACATATTCTTTACTCTCCAGTACATTCAATCCTGATGTCTCATTCCTTAGGTAGTCTGTTCATTATTTGTTCATACTATACCTCTTGCAAGTTATATTGTGCTACTTCTTGAACATGTGACTTTAAAGATTCATTTTCTTCTCGAAGATCCTTTAAAAAAGGGGGGAGGGGACATGAATTGATTTTCAAATATCTTCTTAAGAAGTGTCTTTCCACATCTGTTTTTTTGTTTCTTTACAGGCAGGGTCTCACTCTAGCCCAGGCTGATCTGGAACTCCTCTGTAGCCCCAGGCTATCCTCAAACTCACAGCAATCCTCCTACCTCTGCCTCCCAAATGGACCACACTGGGCACTTTTGTTTTTAACTTCTCACCTGTATCCATTTCTCTTTATCAGCTAGGTCTTTCTCCTTCTTTTCTAAACCAGCCTTCAAAGCATTCATCTGTTCCTCCTTTCCTTTTAATCTGACAATAAATATAGGTATAAATATTTACATGTATATAAAAAGCAAAAGTACTAGAGATTGTGAAAGCATATTTCAGGTATTACTCAGGTCAGAACTGATTGAAATGAACTAAAAACCACAATATATAAAGGCATACAGGAATTTGAAGCCATCAAATTAAGAAGAACAGGATTAAATAAACCATTTTATCATTGAATAGACAAGATATTGAATAAATTAGAGTAGCTTTACTCCTGCCCTATGTCACCCAATTAGGGAAGTATCAGCAAATTTGAAAGCTAATTGCTTTAAGTGGCTTGAGTGTAAAATATACAGCTGGTGTCACATCACCACTAAAGCAGACAAAGAGCAACATCTCAGTTGATGGTCATACATTAATTACAAATCAAGAAAAATGAGACTTTCCGTTTTAACCCAATATATTAGAGCATGATGAAAACCTAAGATTTTAAAAATGTTTTGAAATTTGATATTTTCTGAAGCATTATTTGAAATCAGACATACAGAAACTATGTCTTTTATTTGATTTAATTTGTAGAAGAGATATTTGGGCTAAGGAGATGGCACAGCAGTTAAAGGTGCTACTTGCAAAGCCTGTGTGTCCAGGTTCAATTCCCTAGCACTTATATAAAGCCAGATGCACAATGTGGTGTATGCATCTGGAGTTTGTTTTTTTTTCTTTTTCTTTTTATATTTTATTTTTATTTATTTGAGAGAAAAAAGAGAGATACAGAAACAGGTAGAGAGAGAGAGAGAGAGAGAGTGCGCGAATGGGTGCGCCAGGGCCTCCAACCACTGCAAACGAACTCCAGACGCGTGCGCCCCTTGTGCATCTGGCTAACGTGAGTCCTGGGGAATCGAACCTGGGTCCTTTGACTTTGCAGGCAAATGCCTTAACTGCTAAGCCATCCCTCCAACCCTGGAGTTTTTTTTTGCACTGGCACACCCACATTCATTTATGCATTTATTCATTTATTGTCTTGCTCTCTCTCCCTGCAAAATAATTTTTTTTAATTTTAAAGAGATATTTTACAAGGAAATGAGAGAAATGGTACTTACAAGTTCTGAAGCTCCTGAACTTGAGAAGTAGCAGAAAACTAAAATACAAGGGAAAGACAAAGCCAATGATAATCCTTTCAATTCACCTTACAATGCTTTAAAATAGAAATCTTGGGCTGGAGAAATGGTTTAGTGGTTAAGGTGCATGCCTGCAAAGCCTAAGGACCCAGGTTCGATTCTCCAGGTCCTATGCAAGCCACATGCACAAGGTGGTACATGTGTCTGGAATTTGTGTGCGTGGCTAGAAGCCCTGGTGCAACCATTCTCTTTCTAGTAAATAAATAAAAATAAATCTTTAAAATACAAATCTTTATTTCATTTCAAATTGCAATGACCCAAGTTGAATTTCACATGATTTCACCAACTCAATTCCAATGACAATAAAACTAACAAATAGTAAAAAATAAGTAACTTGGAAAGGGCAAGAAGGAAAATGGTTATAAGTAGCAAATCTAAATAATGTGGTATTTCTACAATTATGAAAATTAGTCTTAACTAATTTTAATTAGTTTTTAATTAGTCTCCACATACCTCCCTACAGTATCAGAGCTGTTCTCCTGCCCAGTCTTTAACAACTACAACTCAACAGTACTCTATGGTGTCCTTCCTAACTTACTGTTTAAAAAGGCATAGGCATTCTAACAGAGGACTTTTGTTCTCCATTCTCCTTCTTTCAGATCTTGGCTCAAGATGGAAGTTTTCCCGGAAGAGCCTCTCCTGAACTCTCAGTTACATAACACATTATCTCCAATCCTAGCACAAGGCTTTGACAAGGGGAAACTGGATAAACATTATTGAATGCATGTTGCTGGATGAATGAGTCATCTCTTCCATGCAATCTCACCATTTAAAAAAATTTTTTTAAATTATTTTATTTATTTTTGGAGAGAGACACGGGGGGTGGGGAGAGGTAGACAGATAGAGAATGGGCACGCCAGCAGTCTCTCAGCTGCTGCGAACGAAATCCAGATGTGTGCGCCCCCTTGTGGTCAAGTGCGGCATTGCGCTCTTGCGTCACTTTACATCTGGCAAAACGTGGGACCTGGAGATTGGAACCGGGCTCTTAGGCTTAGCAGGCAGGCACCTTAACCGCTAAGCCATCTCTCCAGCCCCAATCTCACCATTTTTCAATGAGACCTATCAGATTAAATTTAATAAAATTTATCTCCTGAATAATAATAGCCACCTCTGGAATTGCCACCTAACTTGCATTTGGTTCTACAAGCACAGATTGAACAACGGGTCTATAACAAAACATTCAGTCCGTGTAGTTTGTTTATTCTTCTGTTATGCAAATACTTCCCCTTTATAAAAGCAAAGTGTGGGTTGGAGAAATGGCTTAGGGGTTAAGGTGTTAGCCTGCAAAGACAAAGGACCTAGGTTCAATTTCCCAGGACCCATGTAAGCCAAATGCATAAAGGGGCACACATGTCTGGAGTTCATTTACAGCAGCTGGCATGCCCATTCTCTCTCTCTCTCTCTCCCCCTGCCTATTTCTCAATCTCTCTCTCCCCCAAATAAATAAATATAAATATAAACAAAAAATAAAAGCAAAGTGTTTTGTTTTTCTTTTGTGTTTTGTTTTGTTTGTTTGTTTTTCGAGGTAGGGTCTAACTCTAGCTAAGGTTCACCTGGAATTTACTATGTAGTCTCAGGGTGGCCTCAAACTCACAGCAATCCTACTACCTCTGCCTCCCAAGCATTTTTTAAAAATATTTTACTTTTATTTATTTGATAAAAAGAGGCAGAAAAGAGAGACAGCAAGAATGGCCACGCCAGGACTTCCAGCCACTGCAAATGAATTCCAGATGTATGAGCCACCTTGTGCAGCTGGCTTACTTGAGTTCTGGGGATTTGAACCAAGGTCCTTTGGCTTTGCAGGCAAGTACCTTAACCATTAAACCATCTCTCCAGCCCCCAAGCATATTTTTAAGTTGATAAAATAAAATGAAATATTAATACAAAATTTTTTCTAAAAAGGACTTCAGTAAAAAAAATTTAAAGATACATGGATTAAAATATCAAAGAAACATTCACAGACCAGACCAAAAAATTAGATAAATAAAAATCACACAACCCAATATACTTAAAGCAAACTATAAAAGGTTTTTATGATTTTTTTTCTAACAAGGGAAAAATATTTAAAAATAACATAGACACTAATAAATCTATCATGCTATGGCCCTGGGATTTTTACCTGTTGAGCCTTTTCAAGCTGGACATTTCCTATTTCTTCTTTTAGAGCCTCTATTTCCTGTTTCAAAGCCTTGACAATGACAAAACAGACAAGATTGGACAATGGAAACACACAGAAGTTGACAAAAAAATGCAATGCACACACAAAGACATGAAATCAAATGATATTAACTAAAGTTGATAAACAGAGAGCCACACAGACCACACACTCTCTCCTAATACCTGAACAGTTTTCTCCTTATTAGCAACTTTGAGAAGTTCAACTTCTAGAAGTTCTTCCACAGACTTGATCTTTCCATCTTTCTCATGGATCCTTAAATAATCAAAGAAAGTATTAATCTGAATGTACACCACTGAGACCTACTAAGTGTAATAATAGCACATCAAAAGCTCTCCAAATCAACCTTCATATTTTCATAAGACAGCAGCCCAGTTTTGCAGAGAAAGGGGGAAATACTTAAAAGGTTTTCTTCAATGAGAATAAATGAGCAACAATCAGATGGTTAAAATGTATGCACACAAAAAGTTGGTGATGTGTTTCAATAGGACATGAAGACTGTGAGGTCTGTACCATGAAGAATACCAGCACCAGAAAGAATTAAGATCCATTCAGTAATCCTGGATTATACTTTTGAAAGCTGTGACAGAGATTATACACAATTATGGTACCAAACTTTATAGACAGCTCAAAAAGGGGGATATTATGAAAGGAACAGATCTCTGTGCAACATAACATGATCGTTAGCACTTAATGCTGAAGTAGAGAAAATTAACAATTTGGTGTCACATGAAAACAGAATCAATTATGAAAATGGATTTTCAACAGAAAAAAAATCCTCCCAAAAGTTAGGAATGTGAAAAATACTAGAGTTACTAACCCATGCAGCCTGTCATCCTAGCACTCAGGAAGCTGAGCAGGGAGGCCCAAGAGCTGGAAGCCAGACTGGAAAGATGGATCAGTGGCTAAGGTGCTTACCTGCAAAGCCTCACAACCCAAGTTAGACTTCCCAGTAACCACATAAAGCCAGATGCAATGTGGGGGCATGTATCTGGAGTTACTATGCAGAGGTTAGAAGTCCTGGTAAGCCTTTCTCATTCTCTCATTCTCTCTCTCTCTCACTCCCTCCTTCCTTCCCAAATCAATATTTAAGAAAAAAAAGAGTTGGAGTGCAAACTAAACTAAAGTGTATCAACTATCCTTTGTAAGCAGCAAAGCTGTATTGATGAATATTAAGAAAACAGGCCAAACGGCTCAGGGAGCATTGAGAAAGAAATGGTGGAAAGACTATAAGAGCCTCAGCATGGGTGGGATTAGCTTGAGGTAACCTCCCCTCTGAGTGACTGAGGCCTTTAAGACCCCACAGTGAATACCAATAAACATACAGAAAGCATACAGAAAATAACCCTCCGTAGAATGGGGACAGGGAAGAGGGGATATAAGAGTACAAACTTTTTATCAGAAAAGAAAACATCAATAAGCAAATTTAAAAAAAGAGAGAACATGTGATGTTTGGCTTTCTGGACCTGGGTTACCTCACTAAGTATGATACTTTCCACATCCATCCATTTTTCCAGAAAATTTCATAACTTCATTTTTCTTTACTGCTGAGAACTCCATTGTGTAAATGTGCCACATCTTCATTATACACTCATCAGTTGAGGGACATCTAGGCTGATTCCATTTCCTAGCTATTGTGAATAGAGTGGCAATAAACATGGTCGAGCAAGTATCTCTAAGGTAGTGAGACGAGTCTTTAGGATATATGCCTAGGAATAGTATAGCTGGGTCATATGGTAGATCTATTTCCAGGCCCAAAAAGCCAAATGTCACATGTTCTCTCTCATAGGTGGATCCTAGCTACAAATGATTAGACTTCTATGTGAGTAGGAATAAAACTTAGTAGCAGATGCCAGTAAGCTAGAAAGGGGATATAAAGGGAATAGAAAGGGGGGGGGGACTTAATAGGATGGTATTATATATGTATGTATGTATGCATGTGTGTGTGTGTGTGTGTGTGTGTGTGTAGAAGAACAGATTAATGGGAGTGAAAAGGCCTAAGTGTGGTCAGGGGAACAGATTGAGTAAAGGAAAGGTGGAGGGAGGGCTAATCAAAATCTAAGAGGATATAAATAAGTCATATGGAAACCTACTTTTCTGGACAATGGAACACTCAGAAGCAATAGATTGTTACTAGAAAATCTGCAGTGACAGGGATGCGATACCTTCCAGTGAGTTATTGGCTAGGGAGGTCATAAACATTACCCTCAAAACATTATAGGCCATTGCTGAGGCCCTTGGTTTCCCACCAAGAATAAGACCCTATTGCTGAAGACTCCACATTCTTGGGCTACAAGGTCACTGAGAAATCCTGCTGGAGCTGAGCTGAAAACCTCCTCCATGTGGACCAGCTGACAGCTCGAAAAAGCTAAGCTGCATGCAGTTCAATGGGAGAGACAGAAATCACCAGTGAAGATACTCAACAGTGGACACTGCAAGCTTTAAATTTGGCCAGCCAGGCCAAATGAGCCAATGGGTACAATAGTGGCATGTCTGTTATGGGGAAACTAATCACCCTCTAATTGGACTGGAGGCCGGCTCCATGGGAGGGAATACATCCCTGATACTGAAAACCTACAACAGAGGTAGTCATGAGCCCTAGGGGAGTAACATTTGCTGGTGTCTGGCTAAATGTATATACTATGCTCACCAAACTGCCCAGTAAGCACTTCTCTTAATGTCCATACCCATATATTAATGCTACTCTCACTTTTGGTTAGAGAAGCTTCTCTTTTCGGATGGTGGTAACCTTGGGATGACTCAGAAGGCACCATGGTGCTGAGAAGAAGGGTCAGTAGAGTGCTTAGCACTGAAACATCTCTAACACAACTTCCAAGGCTCAGGGTCCATTGCAGAAGAGGTGGCAGAAAGAATGTAAGAGCCAAAGGAAGGGTGGGACTCCTTACAACATGCTCCTCCAGACACAAAATGGCATGGATATCCATGACCTCACAGTGCCTGACACTACCTACACATGAGAGACTTACTGAGAGGAGGGGATATGATGGAGAGTGGAGTTTCAAAGGGGAAAGTTGGGGGAGGGAGGGAAGTACCATGGGATATTGTCTACAATTAAGGAAATTGTCAATAAAAAAAAAGAAAACAGGCCAAAATAAAAACCAGTTTATGTTATCACTTACACTCTCCTAAGTTCTTCAACTAGAGATGCAAAAGAAACCTAGAAACAGAAAGGCATCTTATTACTTGATAATTTTCTCAAACTAGGTAAAAAATAACAAAATATATAATCCATTTCACCAAAATCAAAATGGGAAAAAGAAACCTAGTAATTCTTCCCAGATTCATTATCATAATGATGAAAATAGATATTTTGCAAGTAAATAGCTTTATGATTACTTGTAAGTAGAGACCAGAAGAAAAAAAATTTTAATTATTTAATTAGTAATTCTCCCCCCCTACACACACACCTCCACCCTCCCAAGGTAGGGGTCTCACCCTAGCCCAGGCTGACCTGGAATTCACTATGTAGTTTCAGGTGGCTGTGATCTCATGGTGATCCTCCTACCTCTGACTCCCAAGTGCTGGGATTAAAGGCGTAAAACACCATGCCTGGCTTTAATTAGTTATTCTAACCAACTAATCAATGAAGAAAACTTCATTGTTATATAAACCACTTTTGTTGTTAGTTTTTTTCTATTTGTGTAGTCAAAGAAAAAATAAAAGCAATGAAATCCTATCTCGAGTAGTCTACAAAATGCTTGGCATCAAGTCAGTTTTCAATAATTAGCATCCAGTTGGGCACGGTGGTGCATGCTGTTAATCCCAGCACTCGGGAGGCAGAGGTAGAAGGATTACCAAGAGTTTGAGGCCACCCTGAGACTATATAGTGAATTCCAGGTCAGCCTGGACTAGAGTAAAACCCTACCTCAAAAAAACAAACAAACAAACAAACAAAAAAACCCAAACAATAATTAGCATCCTCTATTATTGCTCAAGTCACTAATCATTAATTAAACTATAATTAACAATTTCCCACTTAAAAACAGAAAACTATGGCCTGGCAATATTGTTTGCACGTGTATGTGTAGTATGTGCAAAATTATGAGTTCAGTGTGCAAGCATGTTTGTATGTGTGAGTGTATGTGTGTGCACATGCATGTGGAGGCTAGAAGTCAATGTCTAGTGTCTTTCTCAATAGCTTCTCCACCACCTTTTTTTTTTGAGAGAGGGTCTAACACTGAACCCAGAGCTCACTGACTTGGCTAGATTAGCCAGCCAGAAATGGTGCTGCACTTTGGCTTTGACATGGGTGCTGGGGACCTGAACTCAAGTCCTCATAATTGCAGAGACCCTTTACCAAGTGAGCCACCTCCCAGCACCCAGTGTGTTTTCATGTAACAAGTTTGGCCCCTGTTTAAAACAAACATTTGTAAGATCAACATTACCTGATCGTTTTGCTTGGCTTTCAAGTCTTGAACTTCTTTTGTCAGGGCTGAGTTTTCTGTTCTCATGGCCTTTTTCAAAGACACACAATCATAATATTGATATTCTGAAATACCGATTAGCTTCAAAATAAGCTACCCACTCTCCTCCTCCCCAAAACCTTCTATCCTATAGCTTTCATAGTAGTCAACTAATTTTGTAATTCAATCATCCCCACATATATTTCAACTTATATTACAGCATCTTCAAAAACACATAGCATACCACTTGTCAATTATGCCACATCCCTCTCTAAATTCAAATGTAGCTTTACCAATTTTTTTTCTCAACAACCATATCTTAATCAAGTTAACTAAGGCTAATGATAAACATATAATAGAACTCTACTTTTTCCTTTTCAGAATATTTTCACTTATTTATTTGAGAGAGAGAGAGATTAGGCACACCAAGGCCTCTTGTCATTGCACACAAACTTCAAATACATGTGCCACATTATGCATCTGGCTTTACATGGGTACTGAGGAATCAAACCTAGACTGGCCTTTGCAAGCAAGTACATTTAACTGCTGAGCCATCCCCAGCCCCAGAAATCCACTTTTCTTTCTCTCGCTTTCACTAATATTTCATAGGCTATGCCATCTCATAGTAATCGTCTGGTTACAATTTGAACATGGGTAAAAGTGGAAAAGCACACATTGTAAACTGTAACAATAGATCTACCTCATTATGGTAGTCAACACGTCAGTCATATAAGCATTTTTCTAATTCTAAAGAAATCTTATTTAAAATCAATTTAAAAGTTGTCAAACTTATAAAATGTACATCAAAGCTGTGGAAAGATCTTATAAGTACAGAGAAACAACTTTGTATTCATGATGTAAGCACAAGGAAAACAATCTACAAAATGCTTTACATTCAGTTCCTCCTCTTTAGTGGCCACCTGAATAAGTCCAGTTTCAAGTAATTCTTCTACAGTCTTTAACTTTTCATCCTTTTCTTGAATCCTGAAATTATGAATTTAAAACATATGTATGAACTGTTTGGTCAAGGTAAATAACATCGTTCCTAAATATTTTACATGGATCAACACCTATGTGCATCATTCATTATGAACTTTAAGAAAGATCTGAGGATCTTTGATCCTGGAGTGAGGTAAAATGTGCTCATGTAGAATGTGCTTAAATGATAGCCTAGCCAGGCATGGTGGTGCATGCCTTTAATCCCAGAACTCAGGAGGCAGAGGTAGGAGAATCGCTATGAGTTCAAGGACACCATGAAACTACATAGTGAATTCCAGGTCAGCCTGGGCTTGAAACCCTACCTCAAAAAAAAGAAAATAAGAATAAAAATAAAAAACATTAAAAAAAATACCTAAACAAGTCAGTCACTGTCACATGACAATCACAAACCATATGGTAATTCTAGCTAATCTGCAGCAGGGCACATTCTTTCCTACCTCAAAGTACAAATAGCATTTGCCCTGAGATTAATATAGCTAGTAATTTTATCTCAAATTTGGTAGGAATGAGTCATCAAAGTATAAAATGTTAAAAACTTACCATTTTTCCATTTGTTCCACAACATCTTTTTTAGGCTAAAAATAAAAATCACCAAAACGGTTTAATTTTACCAAGTTTGCATAAGGTAAAACTAGTTTAGAAACATAATTTTCTGGAAACTATTAGCTGCCCTTATTTGAAGACTACACCTACTTACAAAATTATTTAATTCAAAAGGCAACAGGCAAGAGACATCTATATGAAAGGCACAAAAAATATACTAAGGGCTGACACAGTGAATTAATAACTTATGAGTTTTTAATCATATAAAAGATTATAACTGTGAGGATATAACACTAATTCTTCAAATATAAAATTCTAAACCTCAGGCTGGAGAGATGGCTTAGCGGTTAAGGCGCCTGCCTGCTAAGCCTAAGAACCCGGTTCCAATCTCCAGGTCCCACGTTTAGCCAGATGCAGTGACGCAATGCTGCACTTGCCCACAAGGGGGCGCACACATCTGGATTTCGTTCACAGCAGCTGAGACTGCTGGCGGGCCCATTCTCTATCTGTCTCCCTCTCCCTCTCTGTCTGTCTCTCTCTGTGTCTCTCTCCAAAAATAAAATAATTTAAAAAATTTTTAAAATTCTAAACCTCTATGGACTTGTAAGTCAGAAAAGCAGCTTTTTTAAACTTTTTTTGTTTTGTTTGTTTTGTTTTGTTTTTCGAGGTAGGGTCTCACTCTGGTCCAGGCTGGCCTGGAATTAACTATGTAGTCTCAGGGTGGCCTCGAACTCTCGGCGATTCTCCTACCTCTGCCTCCCGAGTGCTGGGATTAAAGGCGTGTGCCACCACACCCGGCTTACTTTTTTTAATTTTTCCCTAAATAAATTTTAACACATAGGCAATTGCATAAATCCTGTTTATAGTTCGATTAATTTTTTTAACATATAGCTATTACAGAAACAGTAGCCAAACCAAAACAGGAACAATTCTGAAAGTGTTAATTTAATTGGGCATGGTGGCAAATGTCTTTAATCCCAGCACTCCAGAAGTTAATGTAGGAGAATCTCTATGAGTTAGAAGCCAGTCTGGGCAAGAGTTCATAGTATATTGTCTATATTTATAAAACTTATCAATAAAAAGTTAATAAACAGGGCTGGAGAGATGGCTTACAAATTAAGGTACTTGCCTACAAAGCCAAAGGCCCCAAGTTTGATTTCTCAGGACCACGTAAGCCAGACGCATAAGGTGGCATATGCATCTGGAGTTTGTTTGCAGAAGCTGGAGGCCCTGACGTGCCCATTTTCTCTCTCTCTGCCTCTTCCTCTCTTTCAAATAAATAAATAAAAATAAAAAAGTTTTAAAACCTATTTAAAAAGTTTAAAAAAATAAGTTGTGTGCTTTCTAAATTAATTTTTTTAATTTTTCAGAAACTAAGTCAAGCTTGGTGGCTCATGCCTTTAATCCTAACTTGAGAAACTGAAGGAGGAGAATTGTTGGGAGTTTGAGGCCAACAAGTGAGAGGCTGCCTCAAAAGCAATGCAATAAAATAAAATAAATAAAATAACATAAAATAAAATAAATCCAGAACTAAAGAACATATCTAAGAATTATTCAATAGCAGATCTTAAATTAGTACCACAAAATGAGTTTCCCATCTCATCAAAGAATTTCTTTAAAATATTTTTATTTATTTATTTGAGAGAGAATAGAGAATTGGCATGCCAGAGCCTACAACCACTGCAAATGAACTCTAGATACATGTGCCACCTTGTGCATCTAGCTTATGTGGGTACTGGGGAATTGATCTAGGCCCTTAGGCTTCACATGCAAGCGCCTCAACCACTAAGTCATCTATCCAGTCCAAAGACTTCTTTCAAAGAAATCCAAAATTGTGTCTATAAAAGTTTGTTTTGAGGGCTGGAGAGATGACAGCACTGGCTTGCCTACAAAGCCAAAGGACTCAGATTCGATTCCCCAGGACCCACATAATCCAGATACAAAGGTGGCACATGTGTCTGGAGTTTGTTTTCAGGGGCTAAAGGCCATGGCAATCCCATTCATTCTCTCTCTCTCTCTCTCTTTCTCTCTCTCTTTTTTAAAAATTTTTGCTTATTTTCTCTCTTACTTAAAATGTTGTTGTTTTTAATTTTTGTTCTGAGAATGTAAGAAAACCCTATCTATACTAAACCAAAATGTTAAAATAGATAGAAAGCTGACTTAAGAACACAGAATTTTATCAAAATATTCACTCCCAGAAATGTGATATGAAATTTTATATAGAATAGTATAATGCCAGTTCTCAAAGGAAAATTTTCCATTGGTAGTTTCACCTTTGTTTAATGATGGAGAATACCAGTTTCAGTAAAGAACAGAAGTTAACAAGCTTTTTAAGATTTAGGTTTTCAATTTAAATATACATAAGAGTTTCTGGCACCTGAAAACTATTAGAATACTAAAATTCTAAGGCAGATTCCTAAGTCTATAGACATTTGTTTTACCTATGTGATGTTAATTTTATAAAGATTAAAGTTTAAAATTTTACATATTAAAATCTCTGGCAACTTACACATAGAAACTACATGCAATCTCTGGGTAAAATTCACACACTATGCCAGGCGTGGTAACACATGCCTTTAATCCCAACACTTGGGAGACAGAGGAAGGAGGAGTGCCATGAGTTAGAGGCCACCCTGGGACTACATAATGAATTCCAGGTCAGCCTGGGCTAGAATGAGACCCCACCTCGAAAAACCAAAAAAAAAAAAAAAAAAAAATTCACACAATACTATTTATGATGCTATATCAAAAGCAAGCCAACACAGTTGCATCTTCCAACTTTTTTTTTCTTTTTGGTATTTATTTATTTAAAAAGAAATATTTGGGGCTGGAGATGGCTTAGCAGTTAAGGCACTGACTGCAAAGCCTAAGGACCCATGCTCAACGCTCCAGGTGCCACATAAGCCAGACACACAGTGACATAAGTGTGCAATGTCGCACATGCACGCAAGGGGACGCACACATCTCGAGTTCAATTGTAGTTGCTGGAAGCGCTGGTGAGACAATTCTCTCTCTCTCTCTCTCTCTCTCTCATTAAAAAGAAAAAAAAAAAAAGGCCATGGATGTTCTCTCTCCTATGTGGATCCTAGCTACAAATGTTTGGACTTCTAAGTGAGTTGGAATAAAACTCAGTAGCAGATGCCAGTAAGGGATATACAGAGAATAGAAAGGGAGGGAGGAGGAAGGGTAGTTAAGAAGATGGTATTATATATATATGTAAGTAGAAGAACATATTACTGGAGGTGGAAAGGCCTAAGTGAGGTCAGGGGAAGAGATTTAGTAAAGGAAAGTTGTGGGGGAGGGCTAATCAAAATCTAAGATGGTATGAATAAGTCATATGGAAACCTACATTTTTGGATATTGGCACACCCAGAAGCCAGATTGTTACTAGAAAATTTTCAGTGCCAGGGATGGGATATCTTCCAGTGAGCAGTTGGCCAGGGAGGCCTCTGATGCCCCCTAAAACATTACAGGCCATTGCCGAGGCTCTTGGTTTCCCACCAGGAATAGAAGGTAAGACCCTATTGCTGAAGACTCCACATACTTGGGCTGCAAGATCACTGAGAAATCCTGCTGGAACTGAGCTGAAAGCCTCCTCCATGTAGACCAGCTGTCAGAAAGCTGGAAAAAGCTATGCTGTATCACAGTTCCATGGGAGAGAGAGAGAAAACACCAGTGGAGATAAACAACAGTGGACACTGCACACTTTAAATTTGGCCAGCCAGGCCCAATGAGCCAATGGGTGCAATAGTGGCATGTCTATTATGGGGGAAACCAGCCACTCTCTAATTGGACTGGAGGCCCACTCCATGGGAGAGAATACATGCCTGATACTGAAAACCTACAACAGGGGTAGTCATGAGCCCTAGGAGTGTAACATCTGCTGGTGTCTGGCTAAATGTATGTACTGTGCTCACCAAACTGCCCAGTAAGCACTTCTCTTAATGTTCATACCCATATATTAATGCTACTCTCACTTTTGATTAAAGAACCTTCTCTTTTCAGATGGTGATGACTTTGGGATGACTCAGAAGGCACCATGGTGCTGAGAAGAAGGAACAGAGGAGTGCTCAGCACTGAAACATCTATTAACACACCTCCCAAGGCTCAGGGTCCATTGCAGAAGAAGTGATAGAAAGAATGTAAGAGCCAAAGAAAGGGTAGGCCTGCTTACAATGCGCTCCTCCAGACACAAAAAGGCCTGGATATCCATGACCTCAAAGTGCCTGATACTACCTGTACAAGATCACCATAATAGGAGGAAAAGATGATGAAATCAAAATAAAAGAGACTGACCAAAAGGGGGAAGGGGTATGATGGAGAATAGAGTTGCAAAGGGGAAAGTGTGTGGGGGAATTACCATGGTTTATTGTGTATAATTATGTTAGTTTTTAATAATAATAAAAAAAAAACTTTAGAAAAAAAGGCCATGGACTAGAGAGATGGCTTAGCGGTTAAGGTGCATGCCTGCCTGAGAAGCCTAAGGACCCATGTTTGACTCTCTAGATCCCATGTAAGCCAGATATATAAACGTGAGGCAAGTGAAAGGTTGCACATGCCCACTAGGTGGCACAAGTGTCTGGCAGTTGATTACAGTGGCTTAGGCCCTGGTGTCTGCGCCAATTCTCTTTCCCTTAAAAAAATAAAAAAGAGCCGTGTGTGGTGGCTTACGCCTTTAATCCCAGCACTCAGTAAGCAGAGGTAGGAGTTCAAGGCCACCCTGAAACTACATAGGGAATTCCAGGTCAGCCTGGGCCAGAGTGATACTCTACCTTGAAAAAAAAATGTCAGTCTGCTGGGCTTGCCTCAAAAAAGAAAAATTTTTTAAATTCTATTTATTTGAGAGAGAAAGAGGCAGATGGACCTGGAATTCACTATGTAGTCTCAGGGGCACCTCGAACTCATGGAGATCCTTCTACCTTTGCCTCCCGTGTGCTGGGATCAAAGGCATGCACCACCATACCCAGCTGGTTTCTCTTTTTGTATTTATAGTAAACCAATAAAACTATAATAGCTTTTGATGTTCCATAAACCAGAGTCACATGGTGTCTTTTTTTCTGGCTTTTCCTATGTGTTGCCTTCATACTTTTCTACTACACTGCTCTTCAAATTACAGTTTAAAAAAGATTCTAGTAACTGTTGCTATTAGATGATGCATTAGATTATTAGGTCTTTGGAGTGTACCTTTAGCAGAGGCTGAAGTGTAAGCTATCGAAATTATGCACTTCCTTTAGTATATGAATGTGTTAATTTCCATTGTAAAATTCACATTGATACAAAGCTGTGCTACTTGAAATATTTTGCTAATGTTAGCTTACTTTTCAAATTACTCACTTATTCCTGTTTATTCCTTCATGTTATTAAGTTCTTTGCCTAATCTTTATTACTATATATGATTTATTTGTAAACTAAAAGTAATAGGAAAGGGGCATTTAGTTTAAATGGTATTTAAGTCTTATTTCTTGCTGTTGTGGTATAACTTATGAAAGTCAGGATACTGCATTAATTATTAGGCCCTATGACTCAATTACCACTTCTGAAATCTTAGTGTATATTATAGTCTTTGGTTATAGTTTAGCTGGAAACATTTAAATTTTTAGTATTAAAATATGGAGAAAAAAAAGACAACTTAGCCAAACTTGGTGGTACATGCCTTTAATACCAGCACTGAGGCTGAGGGAGGAAAGATCTCTGCTGAATTCAAGGCCAACCTGGGGCTTTAGAGTGAGCGAGTTGCAGGTTAACTGGTAGTAGAAACCCTGCCTTGAAAGAACAAAAAAGAGGGGCTAGAGAGGTACAGTTAAAATGCTTACTTGGGAAGCCTAAGAACCCAGGTTTGATTCCTTAGAAACCATGTAGGCCAGATACACATGGTGGCACATGCATCTGGAGTTCATTTGCAGCGGCTAGAGGCCCTGGCGTGCCATTCTCTCTCTCTCTCCCTCCCTCTCTGCCTCTCTCTGTCTCTAATAAATAAATCTTAAAGAAAGTACAGAGAGGATTTTTAGTATGTTTGTTTTGCTTCAGCACAGTGCTTATGAGCAGATCCACATCAGCTTCATCACAAAGAAAACATTTCACTTAGAAAACTGATACACACGAGATGGTAAAAATGCAATTAAAGGACATAACTAAAATTAAGCAAAGCTTCGAAATTAGTGATAGGTTTTTTACCTTATTTCTACCTTGTAATTCAAGTAAATCCTTACCTGTTCAGAAATAAAAGTCTGCAGTTTCTGAACTTCTAACTTTAATGCTTTATTTTGGTCATTCAAAATCTGGAAGAAAAAAAAAATCTCAATTCACCATTTTCTTTAAAAAAAAAAAAAGGGTAATGTAATCATATGAATAGATGCTTTTGAACAACCTAATCCAGATGATTACTTTTAGGACTCATAAAGTGACAAAAGAGTTACACACTGACATAAGAATTCAGATCTCCCTGAACAAAGATGTGCCCTGGCAATCAGAAATTTTACAAACTGGTTGGCCATGACCAGAATAGCAATACAGTAACAGTGCAGATAGAAAATACCAGTTGACAGGCTGGATAGATAGCTTAGCAGTCAAGACACTTTCCTGCAAAGACTAAGGACCCAGGTTCAATTCCCCAGTACCCACACAAGCCAGATGCACAAGGTGGCACATGTGTCTGGACTTCCTCTTCAGTGGCCAGAGGCCCTGGCACACATGTTCTCTCTCTCCCCCCACCCTGCCTCTTTCTCTCTCTCTCTCTCTCTCAAATAAATGATTAAATAAAAATTTAAAAAGAAAGAAAAGAAAAGAAAAGAAAAGACCAGTTTAAAGCTGCCAAGGAAAGGTTGTGATAAAATAAATTTCAAAACCTTACCTCAGAAACAGATAAGTTAGAAACTAGGAAACATAGTCTGGAGAGGTAGCTTAATGGTTAAGGAGCTTGCCTATAAACCCAAAGGACCCAGGTTTGATTCCCCAAGATCCATGTAAGCCAGATGCACAAGGTGGTGTATCCATTTGGAGTATGCAGCAGCTGAAGGCCCTGGCATGCCAATTCTCTCTCTCTATCTGCCTCTTTCTCTCTCTTTCTCTCCTCCCTCAAATAAGTAAAAATTTAAAAATGTTTAAATAAAAGAAACTAGGTAAAAACTGTGTATTAAAATTCACTGTTTATAGAGGCTGGGGATTAGCTCATTTTTCCAACTTTTTAGTGAACAAGCATGAGGACCCGAGTTTGAACTGCCAATACCTATGTTAAAGTCATGTTAATGGCAGAAAAAGCCTGTAATCCCAGCACTGGGAAGGTAGAAACAGGATACCTAGGGCTTGCTGGCTACTAAGCCTAGCTAAATTAGTAAGCTCTAGGTTCTGTCAAAGATCTTGTCTCAAAATGAAATAAGAAAGAAAGAAAGAAAGAAAGAAAGAAAGAAAGAAAGAAAGAAAGAAAGAAAGAAAGAAAGAAAGAAAGAAAGAAGAAAGAAAGAAGAGAAAAGAAAAACAGACATCCAATGTTAACCTCTGTTCATGTACATACATGAACACCTATCTGCACATACATGTGCTCACACACATATAAACACATGCAAACAGAAAGTAAAAAATAAAATTTAAAATTCACTATTTACATAAGCTACCAAATAAACTAAGAAAATAGTCTCAGGGTGATTTGTATAAGAAGTATTTCTAGATTCGTTATAACAAAGTTAGATATTCTCAGAAAGTATATAAGCTTAATTACCTTAAATTCTTCCATTTTATTAGAAAGTTCACATTGCAACTGCTCTTCAAGCAACCTTATTTTATCATCCTTAGCATGAACACTACAAGAAAAAAAAAAATTAAAAGTAGTTGATACAGTCAAAGTTCACATAAGCAATGTGCACAATCATGGCTTATATTGTCTACAATGATTCATGAGATAACTGTACATTAATACTTCAATCACCTTTTTTGTATCTTCTCCATTTCATGTGCTGCAGCAGCCTAAAATTGGAATAAAATTAAAAATTTATCATTTGTCAAGAAGTGCTCAAAACTTTTTTCTCTTGTTTTTATGTTAAAAAATGTGTATTTGGGGCTGGAGAGATGGTTCTGCAGCTAAAGATACTTGTTGGCAAAGCTTAAACTCTACTGTAATCTAATAAAACCTGTAAACTTAAAAAAAAAATTGAGGTAAATGCACAAAAGTAATAAAGATCTACCTGCTCGTTTGCCAGGGCCTGCAATTTTTGTACTTCAGCTTTTAATAAGAAATTCATGTTCTGTATATCCTTGAGCAAGGAAAAAATATACTATATTAGAAATAGTTAATTAAATTGACTTTAAAACTTATAGGGCATCTGTTCTACTTAAGAGTTAAGCAAAGGTATCAAATTACAAATTTTCTAAATAAAAAAATTAATTCCTATTATTTAGCATATTTCCAAAATTATTGAAAATTGTATCATGTGAGAAAATCCCTTTGAATTTTTCTATGTAAGAGTTAAAGAGGTATTTATAGTTCAGAAAAGACAAAAGTTCTTTTAAATGAGTAGCGTTTTCATTTTTCATATAAACTCATCCTGACTACAAAGATCAGGGATACTCAATTTTGAATTTTATAAAATACCACAGTCATGTTAAAAATTACTATACCTTAAGTTCCTCCTCTTTACTTGTTAAGTGATCATGTTCATTTGCTAAAGAATCTTCAGTCTGTTTTATCTGCTTGTCCTTTTCTGCAATCCTTTAAAAGGAAATATATTTATCCTTTCAATAAGCATTTAAAATCCAAAGGATTAAAAGCCTTACAGAGAATCTTCCATATAAATGTACCTTCTCTTTCTAAAGTCCCTATTCATTTTACTAATAACTATTATAAAGCATTATCCCTTAAAATATTCCCTATTTTATGGCCAAATATAGTGCCTTGTACCTATAATCCCAGTACTCAGGAGGCTAAACTAGGGTGATCACTACAAGTTCAAAGCCAGTATGGGCCACACAGTAAGTTCCAGACAAGCCTGAGCTACAAAGTAAGACCTTTCACCACACACCCCAAATAATTCCTATTTTAAAGCCTGAGTCACAGAGGTTATTTTAAGTTCACAAGTCTAGCAATTTCAAAACCAGATTTCGGGTCATATGAACACAGGTGATCCATCCCTATGTCAAATTGTACAACAGAAGACAACACAGAGTAACTACAACTACTTGGTAGACACAAAAACTAATTTCTTCCACTACTTCCAAAATCACAATTTCCTGTTGCATGTAATTGTCAACCCCAAATGAAGCAAAGTTTCCCCAAGTATATAATGAAGACACAAAAACAGAAGCGTAATGTTTAGGAACTCAATACACACAGGTTAAAAGAGAAGAGCAAAGCTTGCTCCAATCTAGTTCAGAGTATTTTCCAAAGAAGTCAGAGGATAAGGCCAATTATCTGTTAGTGGTGACTATACAATTATAAGAGAAGTGTGGAATGGCAGGCTTACACTTTATGTAATTCTTCTGCTAGAACTGAAGCGGAGGTCTAAGAAAGAAAAACATTATCAACACAAGAGCATTTGAGAAAAAGCTTAAAAGCTGTATAATAATAATCAGAATGGAGTTTTAAAAACTAAGAGAATTTACACATACAAAGTTGTTAAAGAAGTATCTGGCCCATGGTGAGGGTTCAATGAAAAGCAGCTATCATATTGAAAGCCAGTCTGAGCACCAACAGCTATTACTAGGGAATGTCACATCAGAGACATTAAGAATAAAACAAATTGGCAGACTTGGAAACTACAAAACTGACATACGACAAATATACCAGGAAGAGAAAACAGCCACAAAGGCCTCTTTTTACTCCTATGATTCTTTGCCTAAGTAAAACTTTCAATATGATCCACTTCATGATTAAGATAAACAAGTAGACTGCTAATACTGATGCTCACGTTTATTTTATAAAATGTATTTATAGCACTACTGACTTCCAGTAAATTTTGTAGTGCTACCTCTCAGCCAACGACTGAAGATTTCAATCCAATTTGAGTTGATAATTCACACAAAGATAAAAATCCCTTTCCTTATATCTCTCCCGCAGCTAATTTTAGACTATCATCTCAGCTAAGAAAGACAATTAGGAAAAAATGTTTATAGGCACAAAGCTTTGGGAGTTTCAACCTATCTGAACCCTAAAATAAAATTTTAATGCTAAGACCACTTTTTACACAGATGAGTCAAACTTCTGAAATTTATTGCTATAAACATTTAGATTTTCAAAGCTGAATTGAAACCAAAATTTACAGTGTATATATTATGGAAACAAGTACTTAGATGGTTTCACTTTTTGTCTTAATGGTTATCATTTAGATTTTTCTACCAATCAAATCATGGAACAATTTAACAATCAATAAATTAGAAATTATGCTGCCAAAGAATATCAGGTCTTACAATATCATTTTTTAAACTTTGAAACACTTGCCACTAATTAAAATGAAGTGTAAATTTTAAACTGATTCTTTTGCAAATCTAACCTGAGAACTATAGTTAACACACTGCCACCCATGGTGGATATGAGGTTTTTCTATGGTCAGTCAGTATTTTGTGAACACTTGCAACACATAAACCACTATTATACACCACTTGGCCAGTCCTATTGTTTTGTGAAAGAACTGGGGTTATTTTTTTCTCATAAGGTAAGAGCTCTATAAGCACCCCACTCCCTTACTGATTGCCTGGGTTTAGCTTTCCCAGTGTTTCCCCAAAGCACCATGATAACAATAGTAAGCATTTGGTTGGGACTAGTCTCCCAAGTACTGGTACAATTCTTGGTACTCAAGAAGCACGCTAGGTGATAGTTAAAATGGCTGGGAAGCTATGATTAATGATAAGCAATGAGAAAGCACCATTACCTGAGCTGCTATCTGGGAATGGAATTGTTGAACTTGAGCTTTCAAAGCCTCATTCTGTTCCAAAATATCCTTTCATAAAGAGGAAATAGAGACAGGGAAATGAACTATTAATAAATATCCCTAGTGATATGTGCACAATGACTTACAGGTTCTCCGTTTTTCTTTTAAAAGGCATTCTTGTATTATTTAAAACAGTAAGTAAGCATCCTATTGAGTCAATATATAAGGTAAAACTGAAGCTACACTTCACTGTTCTTCATCTTCCACGAGGAGTCTAAGCAAGTAGATGAGTACATCTTTAAACACAACATACTATGAAAAGTGGTCCAAGATTAAGTTATAATTACTTAACACCCACCAGAATTAGGACAAGGGATACGTATGTGTTCCTCTATAAACACCGTGCACCCCTAAGCCCTCAGTGTTTTAGAGAAGAAAAAAAGCAGCTACCTGAACCTGCATCTGTAGAGACTCTTCTTTGCTGGCCCTCTTTTGCTCCGACTCCATGAACTGCATCAGTCTCTGCTCCAGCTGCTGCTTTGACACCAAGGTGTCTGTAAGCTTGCTGTGCAGGTTCTGAACTTCATTTTCTTTAGCCACAAATTTACTTTGTAAATCTATAGAGAAAAGTTCCAACTTTAGCATCTTTTTATCATCTTTAGCATGGGCACATTTTTTAGAATGTCCTCAACTCTCTCCGCTGCCCCTGCTGCAAGCTCCTGCAACAGCTTGTTCTTGCTTTTATCATAGCACTTGCCACAGTGTGCTCACTCACCTCTTCTCCTAGAGTGAGCCCTTTTTTTGTTTGCTTGTTTTTTGGGGTAAGATCTCACTCTAGCTGAGGCTAACCTGGAACTCACTCCGTAGCTCCAGTATGGCCTCAAACTCAAAGTGATCCTCCTTACCTCTGCCTCCCAAGAGCTGGGATTAAAGTAGAATGAGCTTTTGAAATCAGAAATTCTTTTCCTCTATGTCCAGAGCTATACTCAAGGTTTGGCACACACTGCATACTCAATAGATACATTAGCAAAATGGTCCAGAGTTTTAGAAAAGGTTTCCAATCTGTCTGCCTTTCTTCTTCTTTTCTTTCTTTCTTTCCTTCTTTCTTTTTTTGTTGTTGTTTTTTGTCTTTTGTTTTTCATGGTAGGATTTCACTCTAGCCCAGGTTGACCTGGAATTCAGTAGTCACAGGGCAGCCTTGAACTGTCCCTCCTGGCAATCCTCCTACCTCTACCTCCCAATGCTGGGATTAAAGACATGCAGCACCACTGGCTTTTTTATTTATTTTTTAATATTTTACTTATTTATTATTTGAGAGAGAGGGAGAATGGCATCCCAGGGCCTCCAGCCACTGATGCATGTGCCACCTTGTGTATCTGGCTTTATATGGGTACTGGGGAACTAAACATGGGTTCTTTGGCTTTGATGGTAAGTTCCTAAACCACTAAGCAGTCTCTACAGCCCTTGAAAGCATTTTTTATTTCCCCAATGATACTTTAATAGGTACCTTATAAATTCCCTGCACTCTGCTACACAGAAAAATACTGAAGAAATTAATAATGTAGGGGATCAAAAATGTCCTGATTTAAAATGAATCATTTTTCTATTTGTTTCTCTTCCTAGAGATAACCCCAAAAGGAGAAGGACAATGAGAAAACATATAGAAACTAGTTAAGCTCCAAAGCACAAAAGGCAATAAAGTGAATGTAAAGACGATCACAAACTTAGCAGAGAAGGGGAAGGTACTGTAAATCAAGAAAAGTCATGACAGGCACAACCATGTATGCCAAGAGCTGCCACCCTGTCCCATACCATGAATACATCCATAATCAGAAAGAGGGACCAGCAGCACCACAGAAAGACAACACAGGGTAGTAGGGAATACATGTATGTATACATGAACATATATCTACATTTTAAGAAAGGCAAGGTAAAATTTTAATAAGACAAAAACAACTCAATAAAGAATCATGAAAATTAAAAAATGTGGGGTTGGAAAGATGGCTTAGTGGTTAAAGCACTTGCCTGTGAAGCCTAAGAACCCAGGTTCAGTTCTCCAGGACCCACATTAGCCAGGTATACAAGGTGATGCAAGCATCTGGAGTTCGTTTTCAGTGGTCAGAGGCCTTGGCATGCCCATTCTCTCCCTCTCCCACTCTCTCTCTTTCAAATAAATAAAAATATTTTTAAAATAAAAATTAAAAATGTAACAGACATATTTGGAATTAATGCCATCAAATTTCTGTGGAAAAAAATTACTTCTAGCCAGATGTGGTGGCGTGCGCCTTTAATCCCAGCACTTGGGAGGCAGAGGTAGGAGGATCGCCATGAGTTCAAGGCCACCATAAGACTACATAGTGAATTCCAGGTCAGACTGGGCTAGAGTGAGACCCTACTTGAAAAAACAAAAAACAAAACAAAACAAAATTACTTCTTACAACTTGATAACCCATCAAGCAACCCATCAGATAAGAAAGTAGAATAAAGTAACTTTCAGGTGTTTAAGGCCTCCACAAATGTACTTCTAGGCATATTCAATCACTTCTAGTAAAAAGCATGTTATCAAATGAAGGTGGAAAGCAAGAAAAGGAGCGGTTACATATGATACAAAACATGTAGAGAGACAAACATAGGTCTCCGGAAGACAGATATAAAGCCAATCTAGAAAGCACAAGTACTAAAAAGACCTTCAGGATGGGTATCACCCAGAAAGTCCAATAAAACTGTCTACTTAACAATGTTGAGAGGGCAGTAAGCAGAAAAAAATGGGTTAAGACCATTTAATGCTGAGTAAAAATTCTAAACAATAAAACATAAAATCAAGCTGGGCATGGTGGTTCACACTATTAATCCCAGCACTAGAGAGGCTAAGGTAAGAGGATCACTATGAGTTCAAAGCCAGCTTGGGATAGAGTGACATCCTACCTCAAAATAAATTTCAAGCCAGGCGTGGTGGCACACAGCTTTAATCCCAGCACTTGGGAGGAAGAGGTAGGAGGATCACGGTGGGTTCAAGGCCACCCTGAGACTACATGGTTAATTCCAGGTCAGCCTGGACCAGAGTGAGACCCTACCTCAAAAAAAAAAAAAAAAAAAGTAAATAAATAAATTTCAAAAGGGGCTGGAGAGATTGCTCAATGGTTAGGGTGCTTGCCTGCAAGGCCTAATAACCTGGGTTCAGGTCCCTAGTACCCACGTAAAGAAAATGCCCAAAGTGGCACATGCATCTGGAGTTCATTTGCAGTTGGCTGGAAGTTCTGGTGCACCCTTTCTCACTTTTTTCTCTCTGCTTGCAAATAAATAAATAATGATCACAGGGGATAAAATAAATAAATAGCCCCAAGAAATAAACAGTAAAGGAAAAAAACTATAGTTTTAAGATCTATCTTGGATCAGTACTCTATTAATCGTGATAACAAAAAAATGAATATATCATCAAAACACAGGCATAACCATATTAGAACAATGAGAAACAGTTGGGAGATGTGATGTGGGAACTAAGCCTTTATTTTCTTTAATATGAAGTCAGTTTTGATCAAGAGCTATCAATACTATGTTTGTTTAGAACTATAGTCAGGGCATGGTAAATATACAGAGATATGGAGTAAAACACTAAGAGTAAAAGCTGAAAGTTCAAAGGCATCGCTTCTGGAAAAAGTGCAGCTTTACTGTGTATAACAGTTATATAGTTTGTTTGGCTTTGGGTATGCTCGTGTGGTATGGGTGCTGGTATGTGTGTGAGGGTGTATGTGTACAGGTAAGCATGTACATGTATGTGCATGCACATGAGGCCAAAGGTTGACACTAGGTATCTTTCTCATTTGCTCTCAACTTTACTTTTTTAAAAAAATATTCATTTATTTGAGAGAGAGAAAGATGCAGATAGAGAGAATGGGCATGCCAGGGTCTCTAGCCAGTGCAAATAAACTCCAGATGCCTGTGCCACCTTATGCATCTGTTTTATGTGGGGACTAGGGAATCGAACCTGGATCCTTAGGTTTCACAGGCAAGTGCCTTAAAACTGCTAAGCCATCTTGCCAGCCCTCAATCTTATTTTTTGAGACAGACAGGGTCTCTCATTGAATGTAGAGCTCACCGACTCAGCTAGACTAGCTAGCAGGCCCAGGCATTCTCCTGTCTCCACCTCCTCAGTGCTGGGATTACAGAAACATGCTGTCACACCCAGCTTTTCTCTGAGTTTTGTAGATTCAAACTTACGTTCTCATGCTCGTGCAACAAGCACTTTATTCACTGAGCCATCTCCCTGGCCATGTTACATATATTGTATATAGTTACTTTTCTCTTAGCAAGATTTCTGTTTCATTGAGGAAATATTAAACATTACTTATAAAAATAAGTTAATATCTTAACATATATACAAATTTTATGCTGGGTGTGGTGGCACACGCCTTTAATCCCAGCACTCAGGAGGCAGAGGTAGGGGGATCACCGTGAGTTCAAGGCCACCCTGAGATTACATAGTGAATTCCAGGTAAGCCTGAGCTAGAGTGAAACCTTACCTTGAAAAACCAAAAAAAAAAAAAAAAAGTTTTTTTATATAAAAATACAGGGCTTGAAGTATATTGTATGTATTTAGATACTGAATGAGACAGACATTTCAAGGAAGGGAGAATCAGAGGAAACAAAAGGTCTAGGACTTAAAATTCTATATATCCTATTGTTTATATTCTAGTTATCATCCTTTGATGTAAAGCCATCAAATTATGAATAAGTAAGTAGCAGAAATTAATGTTCAGTCAGTAGACAGTTTAAATTAAGCTACTTGTCATTCACAATATTGGAAGTGAGTCTTTTTCCTGAAATAAAAAATAAATAAGCAAAATGAAAAGACAGTCAAGAAATCCACTGGGAATAATAACAGGAAGATAAAGTGACAGCTATGCTATTACTTTTGTCTACAACGTAAATACTCCCAGCAAAAATAGTAGGTTGCTTACTTTAAAAATACTAACAAGGGCTGAAGAGATGGCTTAGCGGTTAAGGTGCCCGCCTGCTAAGCCTAAGAACCCAGTTCCAATCACCAGGTCCCACGTTTAGCCAGATGCAAAGTGATGCAAGGGTGCAATACCGCACTTGACCACAAGGGGGCACGCGCATCTGGATATCTTTCACAGCAGCTGAGAGACTGCTGGCGCGCCCATCTCTATCTGTCTCCCTCTCTCTCTCTCTAAAAATAATAATAAAAAAAATCCTAACAAATGTGAAAGAAAAAATCTGAAAGAGTGAAAGCTATTTTTACTCAGCTGTAGTTAATATCAAATAAACTTCCTTTGCAGATGAAAAGGGGAAGCAACTCTTCCATCTTACTCAAGTGTCTCTCACCTTGCTGTGCAGCTTCATGTTCTGCTGTTCTCTTCCGGATGTAGCTCTGAACTTCTTCCCACCTCCTCTCAGCTTCTTGAAGCTGGACCTTGGTATTTAAAAGGGTAAGAAAGGATAAGTCATCACAAACACAAGATTCCATCTTTGAAAGATTAAAAATACTAGCTGTACTGCTATCATAAAACTATTTGTTGCAACTAGTTTCCTACATTTTAATAAGACAAGCAAGTCATGGTCTGACAGCCATTTATTATCCTCCAATATAGACTAACGCATGGGGGACATCAGATTTCAATAACTTGTATTGTTAGATGAAAACAGCTACATACACATAGTACATAAATGATCCACTTAGAATATGACCAGTTTTCCATTAACATTATTAAGCTGATAAGCTTCCATAACTGATAAGCTTCCATAATAAGGATGCTATCTTTACTTTTAAATGTCTATGAGTACCAAAATTCCAAAATTATATATTTTCAAAATATATTTATATATATATTTTTATATATTTTTATATTTATATTTTTATATATATATATACACACACAAAACATGATAATTATTATTATTATTATTTGTTTTGTTTTGTTTTTCAAGGTAGGGTCTTGCTCTAGACCAAGCTGACCTGAAATTAACTATGGCATCTCAGAATGGCCTGAAACTCACAAAGACCCTCCTACCTCTGCCTCCCAAATGCTGGAATTATAGGTGTGCACATGCCTGATTTGATTATTAATCTTTAATGCCATTTTTATCCATATCTATAGAGAACACATTTATTTCCATGTCTACAAAACCCAGCAGTAAATCCACCAAAAAAAGTATGAAATATAAGACACTAATGTCATGCTCATAAAAGAACCAAAAGGTTATACTATTTCTATACTTGGTAACTATTCTCACATTCTTTTATCATTATTATTATTATTATTATTATTATTATTATTATTATTATTGGTTTTTGGAGGTAGGGCTTTACTCTAGTCCAGGCTGACCTGGAATTCAGTATGTAGTCTCAGGCTGGCCTTGAACTCATGGTGATCCTCCTACCTCTCCTCCTGAGTGCTGGGATTAAAGGCATGCACCACTGGGCCTTTTTCTCACACTCTTTAAAACCTCTATCACTCTAGAAAGATCTCAATGTATGACTGTACTGGTAACATAGGTAGAAAGCTGTCTAATATAATGAAGCTATATCTAACTTCCACAAATTAAACTGTATTTTTAATAAACCCCGCACATCAATAAAGAGAACAGATAATTCTCAACATGCACATGTAAGACAATAAAATGTGTTTCTCCTTTATTTGGCCCAGGCAACCCCACACATCTCTTCACAGCATAATCATCTCATTGTGCCAAGTGCCATTCAGAAAACAGTTTGTGATTTTTGTACACCAAGGCTCAAGTGCAAGCCACTGGGGTAGTATTTGGTCTTGTGTTTAAGCAAAGGAAAAACCAACTATTCCAAAGAAAAAAAATTATGTTGTGGAAGAAAAAAAGATTCCATTGGACTTACAGAGAAATTCAAGCTACAGATGAAAAAAATTAATGTTAAAGATCCTTTTAACATTATAAATTTTGCCTCATACATAGACTCTACTTCCCATACAGAAAATGAAATTCTACCACTTACTTATACCTGCCAATCAGCTAATTTCATTTCCCAAACCTTTAGGTGTTAGCTTCTAAGTCATGTCTACCTACATTCAACTGTTTTTATCAGGTCATACTTCTATATAAGCAGAGCTCTTAACTATGGGTTTCACTAAATTTCAAACTATATTTCTCAAACCTACACATATACCTTTAGGTCACTGAGTTAGTCTGCATTATTCATGAAATAACAAGTAAAGGTAGGACTGTGTCACCTTTAGCTGTGTAACTGCTTGCTCAGCATTTTTCTTCTGGACTTCCTCTTGCTGTAACTTTCCTGTTTTCTCATTCAGCTCACTCACCAACCTACCATAATCTTGGCGTAGTTTATTTAGTTCTGCAGACTGCCTGAAAACAGTAACTAGATTAGGAATTTTCCATTATTACAGGCACACAAAAAAGATAAATACAACATGTTTTATGTCAGTTTTGCTGAGCTAATAATTCATTCACGGAAAAATGAAAGAAGCAGAAGTGACATAATAATCAAGTTTGAAGTAATTCCTAAATAATTCTAATGACAAATTATATAATTTCACAATTTCTAAATATCACTATAAAATATCAAAAAACATGTCCAGGGCTGGAGAAATGGCTCAGCAGTTAAGGTGCTTGCCTGCAAAGCCTAATGACCTGGGTTTGATTCCCGAGATTTAGATCCCCAGTATCCATATAAAGAGGTATGCACAAAGTGGCACATGCCTCTGGCGTTTGTTTGCAGCAGCTACAGGCCCTAGCATGTCTTCTCTCCCAATCTCTATCTCTGTCTCTACTTGCTAAAAAAAAGAAGAAGAGAAGCAGCAAGTCCAACATGTGACCAAGGAAAGCACTCCCTGTGACCAAAAAGAAAATCATAAACTTAAAACATTATGAATTTTTGCCTTTTGTTTCACTCTATAGAAGCATACTAGACTCTGTAGATATGGTCTCTCAAACGGCCCACAAATCAACTGGGCTCCATCATATACCCAATGGATCTTTTTTTATAAATATATTTTTTATTTATTTGAGAGAAAGAGGCGGGGGGGGATGGAAAATGGGTGCCAGGACTTCCAGCCATTGCAAAATTCCAGATGCATGCAACCCTTGGTCCATCTGACTTATGTGGGTCCTAGAGAATTGAACCAGGATACTTTGGCTTTGCAGGCAAACGCATTAACTGCTAAACCATCTGTCCAGCCATCCCAAGTGGATCTTTTAAGGCTCAAGAATGTGATTTTTAAAAACATGCCTGGTGCTACTCAGAATAATGAAATAAGAGAACTACTTTGGAAGAATACAGATGGTTTAAATAAATTTGTAGATTGTATCACTAGTAGCAATAATATTTACAAACAAGACTATATGTGGTTTAGATGCAGCTCAAGTTTTTGAAAAGTAACTCAATAGTAGAAGCAAGTGTATGAAATAAAAGTCTAGCCAGTTACTATCAAACATTCATTTTGAAGAATCGAGGAAACACTCTGTCATCTCATTAGAAACAAAGCCTACAGACATACTTGCTTTCCAGCTGGTTTGTAGTGTTGCTGACAGCATCTCTCAGAATACCATTTTCCTGCTTCAAGTGAGCTATCTCTGCTTCCATCTGCTCCCGAACCTGCTGGAACTATTTTATATATATGTGTGTAAGATATAGAAAACAAATATTGACAAAGCTACCTTGGTAAGAGAAATTTTACTATGATGAGACTGTAAAAAACAATAGAAAATGAAATCTAAATTATTCTTTTCAAGTAAACATAAAGACATTTGAGGAAAGAATTGTTCAGTGATGAGTGCAAAGTAAGATCAGCTGTCCACCACTCAAAAACACAGGTGATGATTATTAGTGACCATCATATTTCAAATATGAACACAAAATTCCAGAACTAAGAGAAAATTTAGTATTTCTTCCCTACCCAATAAGCAGAAGTCAGCCTGTCTTGATCCCAGAACATGTTACTACTACATTAAATACATACATACATACATACATACATACATACATACATACATACATATATATTTTTTAAGTGTGCTCAAGGTAGGGTCTCACTCTAATCCAGGCTGATCTGAAACTCACTCTGTAGTCCCAGGCTGGCTTTGAAGTCACAGCAATCCTCCTAACTCTGCCTCCCAAGTACTGGAATTAAAAGCATGTGCCACTGTGCCAGACACAATATTTTTATTGTTTTTTTTTGTTGTTGTTTGTTTGTTCTTTCGAGGTAGAGTCTCGCTCTAGCCCAGGCTGACCTGGAATTCACTATGTAGTCTCAGGGTGGCCTTGAACTCATGGCAATCCTCCTACCTCTGCCTCCCGAGGGCTGGGATTAAAGACATGCGTGACCACGCCCGGCTTCAGACACAGTATTTTTAAATAAAAGGTTTAGTTACTTAAAATTTAAAAACCAGAAATATATTCAAATACATTTATTTAAGTTATAAATTGAGTATAATTAAATACATACCACAAAAATCTATTTGAAAAATATTCTTACCTAGTACTATGGTAAATATACATAACAAAATGCACCATCTTAACTTAAATTTTCATGTCTCAAGTGCAATGGTATTAAACATATGCATATCATATAGCCATCATTGTCATTCATATACATAGTTCTTAAATAACTTCCATTCATCCCTCTTCCTGACCCCAACAATAACCACTGTAACATTCCTCTCACTTCTATTTATTTAATTTCAGAATTACAGAATCAGAAGATAAAGAACATTGAATCTTACAGTCACATAAAGACATGTCAAGAAATTAACAGTTGATAATCTTAACAATATGGTTAGGAGAAATTAAGGTATTTATTTCCAGTTTTCAGAGAATTAATATGGAATTTTTATATCCTAACCTCTGTACATAATTAAGTAAAAAAATCATAAATTCACTTAATTCCTTCTTGTTTTCAATAAAAGATGCTGCTATAAGTACATGATTAATTTTCAAATGAACAGTCAGTAGCAATTAAGAAAAGATCTCTTAAGGCTACAAAAATCAGTTCCTCAGTAACATGACTGATAAAAGATCTCAAATGGCTATGAAATGGGAAGATGGAGGAGAGGACCAAGTCAAAGCTAGAAACAGTAGACATAGTAAGAACCTGACAACAATGTCACTCACTTCTTTTCTTTTTTTATTTTAGACAGAGAGAATTGGCACACCAGGGCCTCAGCCACTGCAATCACACTCCAGACGCTTGCGCCACCTAGTGGGCATGTGTCACCTTGTGCTTGCCTCATCTTCTGCATCTGGCTTATGTGGAACCTGGAGAGTGGAACATGGGTCCTTTGGCTTCACAGGGAAGCACCTTAACTGCTATGCCATCTCTCCAGCCCCACTTCTTCTTCTTTTTTTTTTTCTGTTTTTTTTTTTCGAGGTAGGGTTTTAATCTAGCTCAGGCTGACCTGGAATGCACTATGGAGTCTCAGGCTGGCCTTGAACTCACAGCGATCCTCCTACCTTTGCCTCCCAAGTGCTGGGATTAAAGGTGTGCGCCACTACACCTGGCTCCACTTCTTTTGGTAACATTTCTAAGCAAAACACTAGACCATTGTTCTTATCAAAGAGTAATTTTAAAACCTTTAGCAGAATAGTGTTATGATCAAAGTAATATTTTATTTTTAAAAATCTAGAATCAGGGGCTGGAGAAATGACTTAGCAGTTTAGGTGCTTGTCTACAAAGCCTAAGGACCCACGTTCAATTCCTCAGTACCCACCTAAGCAACAGGCACAAGACACAGTATGCATCTGGAGTTTGTTTGCGGTGGCTAAAGGCCCCGGGGCACCCATTCACACACACACACACACACACACACACACACACACACACTAAATAAAAATAAAATATTTTCTTAAAATCTAGAATCAATTACAAGTTACTTGAAAAAAAGAGAAATAATAATACTAATAAGGGGCTATAATTATCCTAGTATGAAATTAACAGACAGCCAAAAACTGAATTCAAGAATAACTACACAGTACCTGTAATATTCAGCCTATTTGTAGGCTGGGAAAGAAAACCAGAAATCAAAGGATCAACATAAGAAAAATCCTTTCAACAAGTGGAAAATATAAACAACTGATCAATAGACAAGAATCTGACTTAAGCCTGGCGTGGTGACGCACACCTTTAATCCTAGCACTCAGGAGGCAGAGGTGGAAGGATCACTGTGAGTTCAAGGCCACCCCGAGACTACATAGTGAATTCCAGGTCAGCCTGGGCTATAGCAAAACCCTACCTCAAAAAAAAAAAAAAAAAAAAATTTGCCAGGCATGGTGGTGTATGCCTTTAATGCCAGCACTCAGGAGGTAGAGTTAGGAGGATTGCTGTGAGTTCTAGGCCAACCTGAAAATACAGAGTGAATTCCAGGTCAACCTGGTCTTAGAGTGAGACCCTACCTCGAAAAATAAAAAAATTGAAAAAAATTAACTTAGGTGAGTTAAATCCATTTGTTTGCTAGCAGATGCTAGCAAATGCAAAATGAAAGCATCTGTTAGCAAACAAATAACAATCTCAAAAAGCCAGGGCTTGGGGCTGGAGAGATGGCTTAGCAGTTAAGGCGTTTGCCTGCAAAGCCAAAGGATCCCAGTTTGACTCTCCAGGACCCACGTAAGACAGATGCACAAGGGGCACATGCATCTGGAGTTCATCTGCAGTGGCTGGAGGCCCTGGCACACCTATTCTCATTCTCCCTCTCCCTCTCTCTGCCTCTTTCTCACTCTCAAATAAATAAATAAATAAATAAAATATTTTTTTTTAAAAGTCAGGGCTTGCTCCCTGATTACTTGGGAACTTCCAGCTGTGGGTAAGTTTTTCCCTTGGCCTAGGCCCTAGCCCAGGCCCAGCCAAGAGGGCCCCCTAGCCCTTACTCTGTACATAGGTTCTTTATCCCCTCCAGTTTCCCACATGGCAGGAACTCCTTGAACTTTCTTTTCTCTTTTCTTTCCACAGTTCTTTCTCCAGATCCATATCTGATCACATGGACTCCTGATCTACACATAGCCCACATGGGCTTTTGGGCTCCACGTGGTGTACTTCTCTTCTCCCACTTTATCTCCCATTACCTCCCAGACTTCCCCTTTCCTCACTCCTTTGTAAAATCTCAATAAAATGTGGCATTTAAAAAAAATTTTTTTTAGCCGGGCGTGGTGGCGCACACCTTTAATCCCAGCACTCAGGAGGCAGAGGTAGGAGGATCGCTGTGAGTTCGAGGCCACCCTGAGACTACATAGTTAATTCTAGGTCAGCCTGGACCAGAGTGAGACCCTACCTCGCCAAAAAAAAAAAAAAAATTTTTTTTTTTTTAAAAAGGTCACTAGCCTAAACAATGTTATAAGCCGAGCGTGGTGGTGCATGCCTTTAATCCCAGCACTTGGGAGGCAGAGGTAGGAGGACAGCTGTGAGTTCAAGGCCACCCTGAGACTACATAGTCAATTCCAGGTCAGCCGGGCCAGAGTGAGACCCTAACTCGAAAAAGCAAAAAAAAAAAAAAAGAAGAAGAAGAAGAAGAGTGTTATAATCCCACTTGGCAAGCCAACCCAAGCTGTGTTCTTCAACAGACTTATCAGTGATGGAGAGAAGAAAAAGGGAAGAGGAAAGGAAGATCCAGACCTAACTTAAATTCATGAACATGAAAGAGACAGAACTGAAACTGATGAAATCTTCACAGAGACAGGTAATATGAACTACCAAGATATAAAAGGTCACTTAAACCAAAACTGTGGGGGGGGAGTGAAACATCAACCACATCTAACTCTTTAGTATTACTCCAATTCATCTCCTTATCAACATCTGGGTAGTACTTGTCTGCTCTGACTTGAGAACACCTGAAAAAAAGTCTTCCAAGTACCCCATATTCTACTCTGCATGCTCTAGAGTGATAATTAAAACACTAGCAAGGGCCCGGCTGGCTTGCTGCCATTCCTTCACTGACTGCCTCATCTTCAGGCATTCAAGGCCCTCTAGCATGGAACTTCACCTACTTCTCTACATCTTTTCTTCACTCTGACCCTGGCTCCCAATAACAACTCTTATTTTATTTCT
Organism: Orientallactaga sibirica; assembly: GCA_036365145.1. Taxonomy (NCBI): domain Eukaryota; kingdom Metazoa; phylum Chordata; class Mammalia; order Rodentia; family Dipodidae; genus Orientallactaga; species Orientallactaga sibirica. The sequence goes on along the minus strand of JAEOAD010000010.1, from coordinate 21,145,398 downwards.
CACAAAGTGTTAACACACTCCTGGGCCCCAAAATATACCTACTGAGCCACTATCTTCAGGGAGATGAAAGGAAGGAAAGAGGGAGGGAGGAAGGAGAAAAGAACCACATCAATTAACTCATGTCCAGTACCCATTTCTTTACTCTCACTTGACAATGCTTGATTCAAAAGATTCAGCACAGTCTGGATGTCACATCTAACAACCTTTACTATCAATGTTTCTCTTTCATTCCCCTTAACTCCACAGTTCCAAATTACATAATGCTTACCTCTACTGTCACAGTGTATTTCTTGATCTGCTTCCAGCCCCCACCCAAAAAGTCTGTTTACATAAGAATTTAGAGGAGTGAGTTTAACTAGCCACTGTCAGTGGCACAGTACAGAGCCTTCCAAGTACAAGACACTTAAGAGTGCTAATTAAATGAATATACACATTTCATCTCAATTTCCAAGAATTCAAGTATACCTTCATCTGCATCTGTTGGGTCTCTTGATAACTGACATGCATTTTGTTCTGAAATACATTGTGTTCCTTTTCTAATGTTCCAATCCGATCTTTCATCCTTGCTATAACTACACTGCTTCGCTCTTTCTCTGTCATCATTTCCTAGAAGAGTAAAGCAGAAAAGAAATTATGAAGAACATGTTATAGAGAAGGTACTGCACACAAGCCTGACATTAAAAAAAATTGCAACATTAGTAAAATTCAAGTTGTTATATTGACATATATAGTATACATCTTTTTTTTTTTTCAAAGACTTATACTAACTATATTTTCACAAAAGCACAAGACTAGGCCCAGGAATGGTGGTACATGCCTGAATTCCCAGCATTTGAAAATGAAGAAAGGAGATCAGAATGCAAAGTCATCCTCAGCTACATAGTGAATGGAAGACCAACCTGGGCTACATGAGACCTTACCTCAAAAGAAAAAAAAATATTGTAACTAATTGCATAGAAAATAAAAATGGCTGTCAAAAACATTAAGCAGGAGCGGGCTTACTGGCACATGCCTTAAATCCCAGCACTAAGGAAGCAGAGGTAGGAGGATCGCCATGAGCTCAAGACCAGCCTGGGACTACTGAGTGAATTCCAGTTCAGGCTGATCTATAGCAATATCCTAACTCAATGAAAGGAAGGAAAGAGTTGAGGGAGGAAGGAGAAAAGAACCACATCAATTAACTCATGTCCAGTACCCATTTCTTTACTCTCACTTGACAATGCTTGATTCAAAGATTCAGCACAGTCTGATGTCACATCTAACAACCTTTACTATCAATGTTTCTCTTTCATTCCCCTTAACTCCACAGTTCCAAATTACATAATGCTTACCTCTACTGTCACAGTGTATTTCTTGATCTGCTTCCAGCCCCCACCCAAAAAGTCTGTTTACATAAGAATTTAGAGGAGTGAGTTTAACTAGCCACTGTCAGTGGCACAGTACAGAGCCTTCCAAGTACAAGACACTTAAGAGTGCTAATTAAATGAATATACACATTTCATCTCAATTTCCAAGAATTCAAGTATACCTTCATCTGCATCTGTTGGGTCTCTTGATAACTGACATGCATTTTGTTCTGAAATACATTGTGTTCCTTTTCTAATGTTCCAATCCGATCTTTCATCCTTGCTATAACTACACTGCTTCGCTCTTTTCTCTGTCATCATTTTCCTAGAAGAGTAAAGCAGAAAAGAAATTATGAAGAACATGTTATAGAGAAGGTACTGCACACAAGCCTGACATTAAAAAAATTGCAACATTAGTAAAATTCAAGTTGTTATATTGACATATATAGTATACATCTTTTTTTTTTTTTGAAAGACTTATACTAACTATATTTTCACAAAAGCACAAGACTAGGCCCAGGAATGGTGGTACATGCCTGAATTCCCAGCATTTGAAAATGAAGAAAGGAGATCAGAATGCAAAGTCATCCTCAGCTACATAGTGAATGGAAGACCAACCTGGGCTACATGAGACCTTACCTCAAAAGAAAAAAAAATATTGTAACTAATTGCATAGAAAACAAAAATGGCTGTCAAAAACATTAAGTAGGAGCGGGCTTACTGGCACATGCCTTAAATCCCAGCACTAAGGAAGCAGAGGTAGGAGGATCGCCATGAGCTCAAGACCAGCCTGGGACTACTGAGTGAATTCCAGTTCAGGCTGATCTATAGCAATATCCTAACTCAAAAAAAAAAAAAAAAAAAAGAAGTCGGGGGCTAGAGAGATGGCTTAGCGGTCGACTCTGGTTTGAGGCTCGATTCTCCAGGACCCACGTAAGCCAGATGCACAAGGAGGCACATGCATCTGGAGTTCGTTTGCAATGACTGGAGGCCCTGGTGCACCCATTCTCTCTCTCTCTCTCTCTCTCTCTCTCTCTCTCTCTCTGCCTATTTCTGTATCTCTCTCTCAAATAAATACAATTTTTTAAAAAAAGAAAAAGTCATTAAGTAGGTAATAAGCTTTATTTTGATGCTCATTCAGTCAGGATTTTTAATGTAGTTAACTTTGGTCACAAGATATATACATCTTAAGCATTCAGGACAATGAGTTATCAAAAAGCAGTTAAGCCCTTTCTGCTCCATAACTGCCATGGTGCCTGGCGTGGTGGTGCACAGCTTTAACCCCAGTACTTGGGAGGCGGAGGTAGGAGGATCACCATGAGTTCAAGGCCTCCCTGAGACTACATAGTGAATTCCAGGTCAGCCTGGGCTACAGTAAGACCATATCTTAAAAGGGGAAGGGGAAGGGAAGGGGGAAGGGAAGGGAAGGAAGGGGAGGGGAAGGAAGGAGGGGGGGAGGAGGAGGGGAAGGGAAGGGAAGGGAAGGGAAGGGAAGGAAGGGGAGGGAAGGGGGAAGGGGAAGGGAAGGGAAGGGAAGGGAAGGGAAGGGAAGGGAAGGGAAGGGAAGGGAAAAAGCTTGTGGTAAGGGGGGGGCAAAAAAAGAATCAGGCTCTCAAGTTCACCCTCGACTGCACCCACCCTATAGAAGATGGGAGTCATAGATGCTGCCAATTTCGAGCAGTTCCTCCAAGAGAGAATCAAAGAGAACAGAAAGGCTGGGAACCTTGGTGGAGGGGCTGTAACCATCAAGAGGAGCAAGGGAAGATCACTGTAACTTTCAAGGTGCCTTTATCCAAAAGCTATTTGAAATATCTCACCAAAAAAATATCTGAAGAAGAATAACCTACATGATTGGTTATGCATAGTTGCTAACAGCAAAGAGAGTTACAAATTGTGTTACTTCCAGATTAACAAGGATGAAGAAGAGGAGGAAGTAAATAAATAAAAATAAGAAAGACTAATTAAGAGGGGAAGAGGACACGATGGAGGGTGGATTTGTGAGGGGGGAAAGTGGGGTGGTAATTATCATGATTTACTGTCTATAATTATGGAAGCTGTCAATAAAAAGTGAAAAAATAGCAGGGCATGGTGGCGCACACCTTTAATCCCAGCACTTGGGAGGCAGAGGTAGGAGGATCACCGTGAGTTCACTACAGAGTGAATTCCAGGTCAGCCTGAGCTAGAGGAAAACCCTACCTAAAAAATAATAATAATTCAAAGAACATGGGAAAATTTTAACTCTATCATTGCTTCTGATTGAGGAAGTACACCGTTGAACCTAACACGTCTTTACCTGGGTTAACTGCTTACAGCGCTCCTTTGTAGCAGCAGCGTCTTCCTTAATAGCAGTCAGCAGCCGGTCCTTTTCCTGAAGCTGATGCAAAAGTGCAGTCAACTCTCCTTTAGTAGACTACAATTGAGAAATCAGTACACAATTAGTCACTGCTAACACAGACTAATGAAAATGAAGTATCTAATATTGGAAGTTCTTGAGTCATAGTCTGGGCTAGACTGAAACCCTACGTAGGAAAAACAAAAGCAAAAAAATGTGTGTGTGTACATGTACGGTTTCACTCTAACCTAGGCTGACCTGGGATTCGCTATGTAGTCTCAGCGTGACCTTGAACTCATAGTGATCTTCCTACCTCTGCCTCCTGAGTGCTGGGATTAAAGGTGTGTGCCACCACACCCAGCAAGAATAAGTAAACTAATTAAAGTGGAAAGATCCACCTTAACTGTGGGCTGGGGTCTGTCACGTTCTGTTTCCTCACAGTGCTAAATGATACCAGATACCTCAAGCTCCTGCCATGATTTATTATAACCTGGAACTGTAAACTAAAATAAGCCCTTCCTCCCTTAAACTGATTTTTGTCAGGTATTTTGTCCTAGCAACAAAAAGTTGACTAATGCAGATAAAAATGAACCAAGAAATAAATTTTTGCAAAGAATATTTACTGAAGTACAAAAAAAAAATAGCAATTTCCCTCTTTTTCTTTCTAGAAGATCAAGAGAACACGAAACCACTAAACAATCATGTGTAATCTCAAAATAGTATATAGAAGGACAAAATATCAGTGTTCATCACTGTTCTAACATGCCAATGCTGCAGTTAGACAGGTCACAGTGCATAGCTACTCTAATGGTAGTGGGCATGCTCCTAAAGGTAAACCCACATATACCCCCCAACATCTGACATGAAGAACAACAACAAAGTTTCAGACAGGAACTTTCTTGTCAGGAAATCTTAAGGAAAAAGTATGAAGAAGCTGGACTCTAGAGCCCTGGCCCTTCTTCTGTACTCCAGATATAAAACACAAGTACCATGTAACTTTAACACATGGGCACATGTGAACAAATAACACAGCATTTCCTCCAGTTCTGCAAACTGTGTACCTGTTATTCTGCTCTTCCTGCTCTGCTAAGCTTATTCATGACAGACGCTCATTCTTATCTTTCCCACTCATTTGCCATTTATTTATAGTCTATATCTAAAATGGAACTATTTTCAGTAAGGCCATACAACCTGGTTTTTCAATCTTTACTTTGCTTGACCTCTTTAAATTGTGTTGCTGTTGCCCCTCCTCTCCCTCGGCCCCAGCTTTCTGTCCTTTCAAAGTTTCTGGGATTCATTCCACTGCCTCCTGAGGCTTCTCCTTCAGTACTCTGCAGTGATTCCTAGAGCTCATTCGTGAGCTTTCAACACTTCTCATACCCATGCACACAGGTGACAATGGTTTCTTTTCCCAAACTGTTACCTTTTGGCAACTATAAAGAAATGTATAATCAATTATGAAATGAAAAACTAAGGTCAAGAAGATATGAATCCAGGGCTGGAGAGATGGCTTAGCAGTTAAGGCGTTTGCCTACAAAACCAAAGGACCCAGGTTTGAATCCCCAGGACCCATGTAAGACAGATGCACAAGGAAGTACACATGTCTGGAGTTCATTTGCAGTGGCTGGAGGCCCTGGTGTACCCATTTTCTCTCTCTACCTGCCTATTTATGTATAGCTCTCTCGCTCTCAAATAAATGAATAAAAATAAAATATGTTTTTAAGAGATATGAGGGACTTCCAGTTAAGATGGCAGGATAGGAACCATGCCAAAACAGGCTGGGGGCGGGGAGCAAAAAACACCCCAGCAAAATAAACTCTTCTACTAAAAAGTGAGGTGTATAGTAAATTATCAACCACAGCAGAGAAGTAGGAGAGATCCAGAATGTCTAGAGCCCAAAGAAGCAGGCAGAAGTGGCTCGAACAGCAAAGGTGAGTTTTATGTAGCTGCTGCCACCAGGCTCCACCTGGGCCTCAGGATTTTAAAGCCAGGTGAGGGGATTTTCCAGTCACACTGGCCTCCTCACAAACTCAAGAAACGTAGGAGGAAGATGGCAGAGACCAACAGAGTGGCTTGTGAGGAAGAGGATTGCATGGACCAGCAGACAGACTTCAGCCTCCATCCACAGCCTCCCCTCCCCCACCACCAGCACAAGCGCCAGCAAGCACCAGAGACCTGGGGAAGAAAGCTCACCTACCCAGCATCTGGTACGATTAAAGCAGTGACCCTCAGATGCAGCTGGCCTTCCTGAGACCACAACACAGCAAAGAAGGACCCAAGCGGCCGTGCAGCATAGCTGAGAACAAAGCTGTCCCAAAAGGTAACTGGGATTACACCAGGTCAGTACCCGCCATATACATCCGAAGGGCTAATTGCACCTTCCATGTCAGGGTAAATTATATGTTAAACCTGATGGATGGTCAGATCTGACATTCTTAAATAAGCTATATTTTGGGCTGTTCATTTGTTGTTTCCTGATTTATAGTGCCTTTTTCCCTCTTCTGTCATTCGTTAAGGAAGGGTCTCACTTGGTCACAAGCTGACAGGATTAAGGGTGTGAGGCAACACACATCCTTAGGGAATATGACTTTGTTAGAGAATCTGTTTGTCATAATACCTACTTTTGCACAAATACTCTTTGTTGTATTTCATTGACTGGGTACATTGTTTTGTTAAGTTTTTAGAATCTGACTGTATTCTGTTCCACTCAGCCTACTGGAATACTCTCATAGCAGGCAAACTAAACACCTAGGGTCACTTTTGTGGTTACTCTGAGAGTCTTAAGAGCCACACCAAGCACTTTAAGCTCATACCCTGAAGATATAGAACATCAGATAGATTGATACATCTAATATTACTGCAGATAATTAGAAAACCCAAGCATTAAATTAATCCAAGATGCAAAGATCTCTATATTATAATACAAGAAACACAAAAAAATCAAGACAATATAAATCCACCAAAAAGTATTAATGCATCAGAAATGACCTTCAGTGAGACTGATTTAGAGGAAATGCCTGAGAAAGATTTCAAAAGAATGATTATAAACATGTTCAAAGAACTCAAAGAGGAAATCAAAGAGTTCAAACACCTCAAAGAGGAAATCTAAGGATTCAAAGAACACACAGCAAACCAATTTAATGAAATATGGAGGTCAATACTAGACATAAATAAGGAAATAGAAATAATAAAGAAAACCCAGTCAGAAATATTAGCAATAAAGAACACAGACAGTGAAATAAAAAACTTTGTAGAAAATCTCTCTAGTAGAATGGATGAAGGAGAGAACAGAGTATCTAAACTAGAAGACCAGGTGGCAGATCTAATACAGTCCAACAAAGAGAAAGACAAACTAATAGGAAGGTATGAATGGGAATTTCAAGATATTTGGGACACTATGAAAAGATCAAACATAAAAATTCAGGGTATAGTCGAAGGAGAAGAATTTCACTCCAAAGGCATAGTAGGTGTTTTCAACAAAATCATACAAGAAAACTTCCCCCAAATGGGGAAAGAGATGCCAATGCAGATAGAGAAAGCCTTTAGAACACCAAACAGACAAAACCTGGAAAGAACCTCTCCCTGCCATATTATAATTAAACTACCAAACATACAAACCAAAGAAAATATATTGAAAGAAGTTAGAGAGAGAAAAAGAAGGTCACATACAAAGGCAAACCCTTCAGAATCACAGCAGATTACTCAACACAAACTTTAAAAGAGAAAAGAGCTTAGAGTGATGCATTCCAAGTTCTGAAAGGTAACAACTGTCAACCAAGGTTACTTTATCCTGCAAAGCTATCCATTTACATAGATGGAGAAATAAGGACATTCCACAACAAAAGCAAGCTAAAGGAATATTTGAAGACAAAACCAGGTCTACAGAAAATACTTGAAATGATCCTCCATGCTGAAGAGAAAGAAAAGCACTCAAATAAGGAACCTGGCAAAAAACAAACCATACTCCAATACTAGTTAATACATGAGAGCAAAGGTAAAACTGGAAGAACTACAAAATAAGAAAAATGGCAAAAATAAACACACCTTTCAATAATAACTCTTAATATCAATGGCCCAAATGCCCCAACCAAAAGACATACGGTTTGCAGACTGGGTTAAAAAGCAGGATCCTTCAATTTGTTGCCTCCAAGAAACTCACTTTTCTACAAAGGATGGACACTATCTTAGGGTGAAAGGTTGGAAAATGGTGTTTCAAGCAAATGGACCTAGAAAACAAGCAAGGGTTGCTATCCTAATATCTGACAGGGTAGACTTCAGACCAACATTAATTAGGAAAGATAAGGAAGATCACTTTATATTGATTAAAGGAATGCTCCAACAGGAAGACATTACAATCCTAAATATATATGCACCTAACATGGGGGCTCCCAATTTCATCAAACAAACGCTATTACAACTAAGGTCACAGATAACACCAAACACACTTGTAGTGGGTGACTTCAAAACCCCACTCTCACCAACTGACAGGTCATCCCGGCAAAAAATAAACAGAGATGCTTCTGGATTAAATGAGGTCATAGAACAAATGGACCTAACAGATATATACAGGACATTTCATCCAAATGCTGAAGAATACACATTCTTTTCAGCAGCACATGGAACATTCTCTAAAATATACCATATATTAGGACACAAAGCAAATCTTAACAAATATAGAAAAATTGAAATAATTTCCTGCACTCTATTGGATCACAATGGGATCAAACTACAAATCAATAACAAGAAAAACTATAAAGCATACACAAAATCATGGAAACTAAATAATACACTACTAAATGATGAATGGGTCAATGAAGAAATCAAGAAGGAAGTCAAAAAATTCATGGAGTCAAATGATAATGAGAACACAACATACTAAAACTTTTGGGACACAATGAAGGCAGTCCTAAGAGGAAAATTTATAGCTTTAAGTGCCTATGTTAAGAAATTAGAAAGATCACAAGTAAACAACTTAATGCTGTACCTTAAGGCCTTGGAAAAAGAAGAACAAGACAAACCAAAAATCAGTAGATGGGAAGAAATAATAAAGATTAGGACAGAAATTAATGAAATAGTAACCAAAAAAATAAAAATAAAAAACAATCCAAAGAATCAATGAAATAAAAAGTTGGTTCTTTGAAAGGATAAATAAGATTGATAAACCCTTAGCAAATCTGACCAAAAGAAAGAGAAAACAGAGATGAAATCAGAGATGAAAAAGGCACCATTACAACAGATACCAGAGAAATTTTAAAAAATCATAGGGTCATACTATAAGAACATATACTCCACTAAGTTTGAAAATCTAAAAGAAATGAATGATTTCCTTGATTTATATGACCTACCTAAATTAAATCAAGATGAGATTAACCATTTAAATAGACCTATAACAAGTATGGAGATCCAAGCAGTTATAAAAAAATCTTCCAACTAGGAGGGCTGGAGAGATGGCTTAGCAGTTAAGGCGCCTGTCTCCTAAGCCTAAGAACGCTAGTTCCAATCTCCAGCAGTTCCAATCTCCAGGTCCCATGTTTAGCCAGATGTAAAGTGAGGCAAGGGCACAATGCCACACTTGACCACAAGGGGGCACACGTATCTAGATTTTGTTTGCAGCCGCTGAGAGGCTGCTGGCGCGCCCATCTCTGTCTTCCCCTCTCTCTCTCTCTCTGTCTCTCCCCCAAAAAAAAAAATCTCCCAACTAAAAAAAGTCCAGGCCCAGATGGATTCACTGCTGAATTTTACTGACCTTCAGGGAAGAACTAACACCAATGCTTCTTAAACTTTTCCATAAAATAGAGAAGGAAGGAACCCTACCAAAGTCCTTCTATGAAGCCAGCATCACCCTGATACCAAAACCAGACAAAGATAGAACAAAAAAAGAAAATTACAGACCAATCTCCCTCATGAGCATAGATGCAAAAATTCTCAACAAAATATTGGCAAACAGAATACAAGAATATATTAGAAAGATGATTCACCCCAACCAAGTAGGCTTTATCCCAGAGATGCAGAGATAGTTCAACATACATAAATCGATAAATGTAATACATTATATAAATGGACTGAAGGACAAAAATCACATGATTATCTCATTAGATTCAGAGAAAGCATTCGACAAAATTCAACATTCCTTCATGATAAAAGTCCTACAGAGACTGGGAATAGAAGGAACATATCTCAACATAATAAAGGCTATTTATGACAAACCCACAGCCGATATAATATTAAATGGAGAAAAACTTGAAGCTTTTCCACTAAAATCAGGCATAAGTCCAGGGGGTCCACTGTCCCCACTTTTATTTAGTATAGTACTGGAAGTCTTAGCCATAGCAATAAAGCAAGAGACACACATAAAAGGGATACAAATTGGAAAGAAAGAGATCAAGTTATCATTATTTGCAGATGATATGATTCTATACATAAAGGACCCTAAAGACTCTACCAGCAGACTGTTAGAGCTGATAAACAGGATACAAAATAAACACACAAATCAGGAGACTTCCTATATGCTACAACAAACACAGAGGATGAAATCAAAGAATCACTCCCATTCACAATTACATCAAAAAATAAATAAATAAATAAATAAAGTACCTTGGGATAAACCTAACCAAGGAAATGAAGGATCTCTACAAGGAGAACTTTAAAACACTCAAGCGAGAAATTGCAGAAGACACTAGGAAATGGAAAAACATCCCCTGTTCTTGGATTGGAAGAATCAATATTGTGAAAATGGCAATCCTACCAAAAGCAATCTATACATTTAATGAAGTCCTTATCAAAATTACAATGGCATTCTTCACAGAAATAGAAAAAACAATCCAAAAATTCATTTGGAAGCACAAAAAAACTAGAATATCTAAAACAATTTTGAGCAACAAAAATAGGCCGGTGGTATCACCATACCTGATTTTAACCTATATTGCAGAGCCATAGTAACAAAAACAGCATGGCACTGGCACAAAAACAGACATGTAAATCAATGGAACAGAATAGAGGACCCTGATGTAAGTCCGGGTAGCTATAGCCACCTGATCTTTGACAAAAAATGCCAATAATACTCATTGGAGAAAAGACAGCCTCTTCAGTAAATGGTACTGGGAAAACTGGATATGCATTTGTAGAAGGATGAACATAGTTCCTTATCTCTCTCCATGCACAAGAATCAAGTCAAATGGATCAAAGACCTTAATATCAGACCTGAAACTCTGAAACTGCTAGAGGGAAAAAGTAGGGAAAACCCTTCAATATATTGGTCTTGGCAAAGACTTTCTGAATATAACCCCAATCACTCAGGAAATAAAACAACAGATCAACCGCTGGAACCTCATGAAATTACAAAGCTTTTATACAGCTAAGGACACTGTGAATAGAGCAAAAAGGCAACCTACAGAACAGGAGAAAATCTTTGCCAGCTATACATCTGACAGAGGGTTAATATCTAGGATATACAAAGAACTCAAAAAACTTAAATAATAAGAAATCAAACAACCCAATTAAAAAATGGGCTATGGAACTAAATAGAGAGTTTTCAGAAGAAGAAATACAGATGGCATATAAACATCTAAAAATATGTTCTACATCCCTAGTTATCAGGGAAATGCAGATTAAAACTACCTTGAGATTCCATCTCACTCATGTCAGATTGGCTATCATTATGAAAACAAATGGCTGTAAATGCTGACGAGGATGCAGAAAAAGAGGAACCCTTCTACACTGTTGGTAGGGATGCAATCTGGTACAGCCATTGTGGAAATCAGTGTGGAAGTTCCCGAGACAGCTAAATATAGATCTACCATATGACCCAGCTATACCACTCCTCGGCATATATCCTAAGGACTCGTCTCACTACCTTAGAGATACTTGCTAGACCATGTTTCTTGCTGCTCTATTCACAATAGCTAGGAAATGGAACCAGCCTAGATGTCCCTCAATTGATGAGTGGATAATGAAGATGTGGCACATTTACACAGTGGAGTTCTACTCAGCAGTAAAGAAAAATGAAATTATGAGATTTGCTGGAAAATGGATGGATCTGGAAAGGATTATACTTAGTGAGGTAACCCATACCCAGAAAACCAAACGTTACATGTTCTGTCTCATATGTGGATCCTAGCTATAAATGATTGGACTTCTATGTGTGTAAAAATAAAACTCAGTAGCAGAAGCCAGTAAGCCAGAAAGGGGATAGAAAGGGAATAGATAGGGAGGAAGAGGGACTTCATAGGATGGTATTGTATATATGTAACTAGAAGAACAGATTAATGGGTGTGAAAAGGCCTAAGTGAGGTCAGGGGAAGAGATTGAGTAAAGGAAAGGTGGAGGGACAGCCAATCAAAATCTAAGAGGATATAAATAAGTCACATCGAAACCTACTTTTCTGGACAATGAAACACTCATAAGCCACAGATTGGTACTAGAAAATTTTCAGTGCCAGGGATAGGATACCTTCCAGTGAGTTGTTAGCCAGGGCGGTCACAGATACCCGCAAAACATTATAGGCCATTGCCAAGGCCCTTGGTTTCCTACCAGGAATAGATGGAAAACCCTATTGCTGAACACTCTATATACTTGGGCAGTAAGTTCACTGAGTAAACCTGCTGGAGCTGAGCTGAAAGCCTCCTCCATGTGGACCAGCTGACAGAAAACTGGAAAAAGCTATACTGCATGCAGTTCAATGGGAGAGAGAAAACACCAGTGAAGGTACTCAACAGTGAACACTACAAGCTTTAAATTTGACCAGCCAGGCCAAATGAGACAATGGGTGCTATAGTGGCATGTCTGTTATGGGGGAAACCAAATGCTCTCTAATTGGACTGGAGGCCTGCTCCATGGGAAGGAATACATCCCTGACACTGAAAACGTATGACAGGGGTAGTCATGAGCCCTAAGGGTGTAATGTCGCCTGGTGTCTCGCTAAATGTATATTCTATGCTCACCAAACAGCCCAGTAAGCACTTCTCTTAATTTCCACACCCATATGTTAATGCTACTCTCACTTTTGGTTAGAGCAGCTTCTCTTTTCAGATGGTGGCAACCTTGGGATGAATCAGAAGGCACCATGGTGCTGAGAAGAAGAGGAGTGCTCAGCACTGAAACATCTCAAACCCACCTTCTAGGGCTCAGGGACCATTGTGGAAGAGGGGGCTCTCCAGACACAAAATGGCCTGGATATTCATGACCTCACCATGCCTGACACTACCTACACAAAACCATCGTAATAGGAGGAAAAGATCATGACATCAAACTGAAGAGAGAGACTGATTGAGAGGGGGCAGGGATATGATGGAAAGTGAAGTTTCAAAGGAGAAAGTAGGGGGAGGGAGGGAAATACCATGGGATATTGTCTACAATTAAAGAAGTTGTCAATTAAAAAAAAAAAAAAAAAGATATGAATCCAAAACCAAACAGCTCAAGTGGAAAAAAGAAAGAGGGTATGTGAAGAAGTTTAAAACACCTGCCTTTTATCAAATGCTGTCCTTAATGAATCCCTAACACCTTCCTGGGACTACCTAAAGTAAAAATCAAAGACAGTCTGATTTACCACTCAGTCTTTAGTTTAAAGCTAGTCAATAAAATAACTAGTCTTATACCCTTAAGCCACCAGTAACATCCTTAGTCAGAACACAGACATTTAAAGCATTTAAAAAATTTTTTTTGTTTATTTTTATTTATTTATTTGAGAGCAACTGACAGAGAAAGAGGCAGATAAATAGAGAATGGGCACACCAGGGCCTCCAGCCACTGCAAACGAACTCCAGATGCATGTGCCCCTCCTGTATCTGGCTTACGTGGGTCCTGGGGAAATCAAGCCTCGAACCGGGGTCCTTAGGCTTCAGAGGCAAGCGTTTAACCACTAAGCCACCTCTCCAGCCCCATTTAAAGCATTTTTAAGGATATTAAATTTTATTTATTATTTATATGCAAACAGAGAGAGAGAGAGAATATAAATATGGGCACACCAGGGCTTCTTACCACTGCAAATTAATTCCATACATATGTGCCACTTTGTGCATCTGGTTTTGCATGGGTAGTAGGAAATCAAACCCAGGCTGTTGGGCCTTGCTAAGCCATCTCTCCAGCCCCAAGCCATTAGCTTTTAACATTAAAAGACAGTTATTTGGGGCAGAGCATGGTGGTGCACACCTTTAATCCCAGCAATTGTGAGTTTGACTGTGAGTAGGAGGCAACCCTGAGACTACATAGTGAATTCTATGTCAGACTAGGTTAGAGTGAGATCCTACCTTGGAAAAAAAAAAAAGCCAGTAATTTGAAACAGCGATGAAGTAACTTCATTTGACATTTTGCTCCTATTGTGAGCTTTTCCCAGCTTCCACAAATAACTAAGAATTCCTGGGCTGGAGAGATAGCTTAGCAGTTAAGGTACTTATCAACAAAGCCACAAGACCCAGATTCAATTCCCTAGTACCCATGTGAAACCAGAAGCATATGGTAGAGCATGCATCTAGAGTTCATTTGCAGTGGCTAGAGACCCTGGCACACCCACCCTCTCTTTTACTCTCACACAAATTTTAAAAAGGACTAATTCTTTAGATAAGTATGATAAACTGAGAAGCACAGGCTAAATTATTCAATCAAAAACCGTCCTTGCAACACAATAATGTGTGTTTATATTCCAAGTCACTTAGATTTACCTCATTCACCAACTGCCCTCAAACACCTTGCTTCGCTAGAGCATGACTGATACCACCACACAGTCTAACTGGCATACCCACTCTCATAAACACCACAGACTTGTCAGATGCGCTGCCAACAGATATGGGAAAGCATGGAAGGACTTGGAATGCTGACAAAGTCAATCCAACAGCACAAGAACAATTGACAGTGCAATCTCAGGCTGGGTTTATATGAGAAAATGATAGTGGAAACGAGAAGAAAAAAGCTCAGTATGTGTGAGGAAACACAGAAGCTCTAGTACAACTGAAATGTAGTCAGAGGATGGGAGGGAAAAGTCATCAGCTACAGCTGCAGAGAAAAGGGGACACAGGCATGCTAAGGAATTGGTATAATGTTCTACATGTAAAGAAAAAAATCACCACAGTTTAAAAGCAGTGAATAAATAACCTGACTTACCTCTTAAAATTCAATGAAAATTAGATTAGAGGGCTAAGTGGAACGCAAAAATAGAAATTACCACAGGAAGGAGATAGTAACTCAAGGCTAGAGTGGTTTTTATTTTATGATAAAATTAAATGTTACTCAAGGTTTTAAAACAAGTAAGTAGGTGAATGAGCTGTGCGTGTGTGTGCGTATACACTATGCATTAGAATAAGGAGAATTAATACTGAATCTTATACAAGTTAAGAACTGCAACCTTGCTACTTTTTCCACATGACAAAGTACATATGACAGTATAGTAAGCATGACCCTTAAGAATAATGTTCACAGAAGACATCACAGAGAAAGTGACGATTTTAATATGAATGCTTCTCTCACTGCTATTCTGACAACCTGCTCCAGGGAGTTAGCGACAGACACTGAGGACACTCAGAACTCATGAAAGCAGAAATCCAGAGGTTGCAGAAAGCTCATCACTAAAGTAGACTAACAATACACCTGCCAAGGCTCAGGGAACACTGTGGAAGAGGATAGGGAAAGGCTTCAAGAGCCACAGGGTAGGAAGGAACATCCTAAGGCATTGCTCAGCCACCCTCCCACAGAGACTAACTGATATATTCATAACCCCAAGGTGAATACCAAAAACCCACTGACGAGTACCCTCAGTGGGATAGGTGCAATGAAGAAGAGACATAAGAGGATAAAACAAGGGGAATAGGACCAACACATGTTTTGTTCATAGTTAATTAAAAATAAATTAGGGCTGGAGAGATGGCTTAGTGGTTAAGGTGCTTGCCTGCAAAGTCAAAGGACCCAGGTTTGATTCCCCGGGACCCACATAAGCCAGATGCACAAAGGTGGTGCATGTGTCTGGAGTTTGTTTGCAGTGCTAGAGGTCCTGGCACAACCATTCTCTCTCTCTCTCTGAAATAAATAAAATTTTTTAAAAATTAATTTTTTTACTTTTTAGAAAAGAATAATGAGGTTTGGTTTTAGAAGCTTATATATTTTAATTTTATAAATTCTTTCAGTCATACCAGTGCTTCTGCCACCCAAATTATTTTTGGCGGGAAATATTAAATACACGCAAACATAGACATTTTGAAATGCATGCTCAACAAAGGTCCCTAGATCCTTTCAATGTACAATTTTTGTTCATAACAGTATTCCATATATTCCATCCAGAAGTCACCTGCCTGTCTTCTTTCTTTTTTCTTCATCTGAGAGAAAGAGAGAATAGGCACTGCAGGGCCTCTTATTGCTATAGAAACATGTGCCACTTTGACCATCTGGCTTCACGTGGCTACTGGGGAATCAAACGTAGATCAGCAGGATTTGCAGGCAAGTACCTTTCATCACTGAGCCATCTTCCCATCCCTAACTTTTTTTTGTTTGTTTTTTGAGGTAGGGTTTCACTCTGGCCCAGGCTGACCTGGAATTCACTATGTAGTCTCAGGGTGGCCTCAAACTCATGACAATCCTCCTACCTCTGCTTCCCAAGTGCTGGGATTAAAGGCATGTGCCAGCACACCTGGCTCCATCCCTAACTTTTAATACTTCCAATCAAAGCAAAGCATAATTCAACTTAGCCATAGACTAAATAATGTTAAAAGTACAAAAATCATAATACTTATGTTAAGCAATTGGCTTTTAACAAAGCAGATCACTCAAAACATGCATGACTAAGTAAGTACATAGATTACATGGGTA
Source organism: Orientallactaga sibirica (assembly GCA_036365145.1). Taxonomy (NCBI): domain Eukaryota; kingdom Metazoa; phylum Chordata; class Mammalia; order Rodentia; family Dipodidae; genus Orientallactaga; species Orientallactaga sibirica. Next base: position 21,128,931 of record JAEOAD010000010.1, on the reverse strand, counting down.
TATGGATTCATTTCTGAAGGAACTGCAGAACATTTAAATGTAACTGGTATTAAGCTCAAGGTATTAAGGACAGGCATAAGAAAGTAATTAAATTGAGCTGAAGAGATAGCTCACAATTAAGTATGCTTCCTGTGCAGGCATGAGGGCCTGAGGGAGTAACCTGAGACCATCTGAGTTTGAATCTACAGAACCGACATAAACAGCTGGGCACAGCCACACATGTCTGTAACCCAGACTTGCAGGGAAGAGAGACCAGAAAATTGCTGGGGCTCATTAACAGCAAGCTGCAGAATCAGTAAGATCTGTAGCAAGAAAAAAAAAAAATCAGCTGGGTGAGTGACGGAGGGGACACACAATGTTTTATCCAGTTGTCACAGGTCAGCGTATGGGGCGCATCATCAACACATTCTTATGCATATACTATACACACAGCACATACTATGAACACACACAAAAAGTTTCCAACCACTGTTCACAACTCTGCCTATTATCAAAAACTATGCTTACCTTTTTCAAAGCATCTTGTATCACGCCAGACTTCTCCTTGAGCAGGTCTACAACACAAAGAGCCTCTTCTTCAGAAAACAACATTGTCTTCAAAGACAGAAGGAAATCTTTAAATTTCACTTCAGCATTTTCTTAATTACAAAAAGAAAAAAGAAGGACGGGAGTGGGAATGTTGGCATTTAGAAACACAGGATACTACTTCATCAAAAAGAAATATCAAGAATCCCAGCCCAGAAAGTTAACAGCCAAGAGAAAACAGACTTACACTGCAGATCAAATAACTAAGTTGGCTCCAGTTAAGAGGAAAAAGTGTTTATCACCTGTACCATGGAATAATTACATCAGGTACAAAAAAAAGTTTATCCATATTGCAATATACTAAAACACCAATATGCCCTCACTTTAAAAGGGGGCTGGAGAGAGGCTTAGTGGTTAAGCACTTGCTTGTGAAGCCTAAGGACCTTGGTTGGTTCAAGGCTTAATTCCCCAATACCCATGTAAGCCAGATGCACAAGGTGACGCATGCATCTGGAGTTCGTTTGCAGTGGCTGGAGGCCCTGGTGTGGCCATTCTCTCTCTCTCTCCTCCCTCTATCTCTGTCTGTTGCTCTCAAATAAATAAAAAAAAAATTTTTTTTCAAAAGATCTAGCAGGTGTGTCCAACCTTTGAAAACTCCACCTACAAAGCTCCCAATCAATCAAGAATATTCCAATAGAGTTACCAAAAATAATAGCAAAACAACAAAAAAAATCTTGTGTCTAAGTAGGTTTATAAGTTTGGGCTGGGCAACATTCACAACTATCCACAGGTGTCTACAGATGCATATGGTCCACAGGCCATTGGATAGATATATTCATGATGCCATTTAACTTTAAGAATCCTGGTATGTAAAACATATTCCATACATGAGAAAATGAATCTAAGATAATTTTAAAAGTGAAATCTGCTTCTACAAAAATCAAATCTATATAAGTAATTCTGGCATTAAAACAATGCATATATGAAATATATCACCTGTATTCACCTATCTCAGTTCTCCTAGGGCTCCTTCTTATTAAGCATTAACCTCCCTTGCTTCAAGAACATCAGACTCCAAAGAACCTTTCATGCTTTAGCTGTATTTTTTTAATATATTTTATTTATTTTTATTTATTTATTTGAGAGAGAGAAACAAGCAGAGAGAGAGAGAGAGAGCGTGTCAGGGCCTCCAGCCACTACAAATGAACTCCAGATGCATGCGCCCCCTTATGCATCTGGCTTACATGGGTCCTGGAGAGTTGAACTGGGATCCTTTGGCTTTGCAGGCAAATGCCTTAACCACTATGCCATCTTTCCAGCCCTCTGTATTAAAAGTTTTAAAATGCAGATGTGGGCATGTGTGGGGTCAAAGGGAATGTGCAAACTCTGTACTTTCCATTCAATTTTGCTATGAACTTAAAATTTCTCTTTAAAAAAAAATTTTTTAGGGCTGGAGAGATGGCTTAGTGGTTAAGGCGCCTGCCTCCTAAGCCTAAGAACGCTGGTTTCAATTTCCAGCAGTTCCAATCTCCAGATCCCACATTTAGCCAGATGCAAAGTGACCCAAGGGCCCAATGCCACACTTGACCAGAAGGGGGCACACGCATCTAGATTTCATTCACAGCAAGCTGAGCGGCTGCTGGCGCGCCCACCTCTATCTGTCTTCCTCTCCCTCTCTCTCTCTGTCTCTCTCAAAAAAATTTTTTTAAATAGAGCCTCACTATAAATATAGCCCAACTGGCTCTGAACTCACAATCCTCCTACCAAAGTCTCCAGGGTGTTGGAATTATAGACATGTGTCCAGCTAAAAATAGTCTATTAAAAATAAAAAACAAAAAAAGAGGGCTAGAGAGATGGTTTTGCAGTTAAGGTACTTGCCTGCAATCCAAAGGACCCAGGTTTGATTTCCCAGAACCCAGGTAAGCCAGAAGCACAAGGCAGTGCGTGCTTCTGGATTTCATTTGCAGTGGCAAGAGGTCCTGGTGCACCCATCCTCTCTCTTTCTGGCTCTCCCTCAAATAAATAAATAAAAATTAAAAAAAAAAAAAAAAAACGCCAGGCATGGTGGCACACATGTTTAATCCCAGCACTCAGGAGGCAGAGGTAGGAGGATCGTTCTGAGTTCAAGGACACCCTGAGACTACATAGTGAATTCCAGGTCAGCCTGGACTAAGTAAGACCCTATCTGAAAGAAAAAAAAAAAAAAAAAAAAAAAAAAAAAAAAAAAAAGGATGGGCTGGAACCCAGCTTCTTAAAACTGTAGGCTATAGAACTAAATGTGGGGGTTGCAAATATCTGGAAAGAAGGTTTCTGAACACATGAAGACAAAATTCAAAAAGTAATCACAATCACACACAAAATGAACTCCAAGTGTTTCATAATGTGACTCCATGGCAGCCTTGGTTCTGAACAGACAACTTGCACACTTGCACTACACAAGCCGTCACGCCACATAGCACCAACAGATGAACTACCTCAGCTCATATTTCATGTTATGAACTACATGATTTTACTGCACATACAAAGTTTTCAGCTCTTATAGAAGAAATGGTTTAATTGTCGAAAATGAAGATATTTAGTGTTTTCCTACCATCTTCCTCAGCATATATCAAAAGAGTGTGTCTTTGGATTGAATTGTGTTAAAATGCTTGATTTTAAAAATTGCTGTTTGAGTGGCTGAATTTAACTAAAAAAAAGAGTTGAATGAATTTTGGCTTGGGAAAGAATTCCAAACAATTTCTGATATGGGTTTAAACATACTTCTGCCAGTGTGTACTATGCATTTATGCAAAGTGGCATTCTCAACATTAACAACTACAAAATCAAACTATCAACCAACTCAGAAAAACACTGAAGATATTCTACATCTGCAGTGTTAAGTATTTAACCATGACTTGTTCCTTATGTAAAACAAATAAGCACAACCATCCCATGAGAATGCAAATTTGTTTTTTGTTTTTTGGGGGTTTTTTCAAGGTAGAGTCTCATTCTAGCCCAGGCCGACCTAGAACTCACTCTGTAGTCCCAGGCTGGCCTTGAACTCACAGTGATCCTCCTACCTCTGCCTTTCAAGTGCTGGGATTAAAGAAAGGCGTGTGCCACCATGCCAGGCAAATTTGCTTTTTGTCTTTAATAAATAAATGGTAATAGTTCATTTATGCCAAAGAATTGTTTCAAAATGAATTGCTCTATGATTATCAGTAAGTGCATGCTTGTATATCTATTTTATATACCTATATAACCAGAGTTGCATAAAAACTTCTCAAGTAAAAATGGATCACAAAGGCTGGAGGAATGGGTTAGCAGTTAAGGCATTTGCCTGCAAAGCCAAAGGACCCTGGTTCAATTCACCAGGACCCACATTAGCAAGATGCAAAAGGGAGCGCATGCATCTGGAGTTCCCGTTTGCAGTGCCTGGAGGCCCTGGTGCACCCATTCTCTCTCTCTCTTTCTCACTCACTCTCTCTCTCTCTCTCTCTCTCTCTCTCTGTCACTCTCAAATAAATAAATAAATATAAACAATTTTTTTAAAAAAATGATTTTACACTGTAACCAATCACCATAGTTTTGTATATATTACCTTTGTCAGTTTCAGTCTTCAGTTTTTTGGCCCCAGATTTCTGGATCCCTTCTACTTGGTCAGGTTTAATCAGATCAATAATTTCTCTCTTATCCATCACAAGATTTGAGTTAGCATTATCCATTAAAGGAATATAAGTAGTTGCATGAATAAGGGGTTCATCTACCAATACTGTAATTTAAGGTAAATAAAATAATAATTAATGGGGTTTAAGAACAGAGTGATTAACAATATACAGGCACACATAAATTTAATGATAAATGCAAAATTTTTCAAATCCTTATTATTAGCTCAATTTGGTTTTAAATTGCTTTTAATTATTTAACAAGTCAAAACACTCTTACTTCAAAAGTACTAATTATATTTACAATAAATTAAGTCATATAAAAATGAATAGTGTATGTCCTCTAATAAGATCTGAAAAAAAAATCTTAACATATTCTTTATTTAGCTCTCATTTAATTTTTCTGGGATTGATTGTTTTTGAGACAAGATCCTGATATGCAGCCCAGGCTAATCCTGAACTCAAGATGTATTTTGTATGCATACACTACACATCCAGCAATTTTTATGCCTAAACATAAGATACTCTACTCAAATTTCACTAGTGTTCTAGGAAAACCATTTTTATTTATGATACTTTATTGAATCCTTCTTACAAGTGGCTCCAAAACTCACTCAATATGTTCCTGAAGATGACCTTCAATTTCTGATTCTTCTACCTCCACCTGACATTATAGATAGGTGCGTGCTACCAAGGTCAGTTTAATGCAGTACTGGGAATCAAACCCAGAGCTTTGTGCATGTAAGGCAAGGATTCTACTGATTAAGCCACATCCTCAGCCCACAAGTGATCATTTTCAATTAAGGTCCCTTCATAAGCTAAATACAAAAATCAGTCCTTTTTCCTTGCAGATAACTTTTAATTTTTAATACACCTTAAGGGCTGGGGAGATGGCTCAGTGGTAAAAGGCATTTGTTTGCAAAGGCTGAAAGCCCATATTACATTCCCTAGTTCCCACGTACAACCAGATGCAAAAAGTAGCATGTGCATCTGGCACACCCATCCTCTCCCCCCCACACACTTGCAAATAAATAAAAGTATTTTTAAAAAATAATATACCTTTAGGGCTGGAGAAATGGCTCAGTAATAAAGGTGCTTGCCTGTGAAGCCTAAGGACCCAGGTTTGATTCCCCAGTTCCCATGTAAGCCAGGTGCACAAGGTGGCGCATGTCTCTGGAGTTTATTTGCAGTGGCTAAAGGCCCTGGTGAACCCATTCTCTCTCTCTCACTCTCTCAAATAAATAAATAAAAATATTTAAATATATATAAATTGCCAGGCATGGTGGTACACGCCTTTAATCCCAGCACTTGGGAGGCAGAAGTAGGAGGATCACTGTGAGTTCGAGGATACCTTGAGATTACATAGTGAATTCCAGGTCAGCCTGGGCTACAGCAAAAACTCTACTCAAAAAGAAAAAAAAATTATATATCTTTAATGTCCATGGCACAACTTACTACACTTATCAAAACTTCCAGAATAACGTAAGAGTGGAGAAAGGAAGCCCCCGAATTTTGCTCACAATTTTGTTTTTAATTTTATTTTTTTATGACAGAGAGAGAATTAACATGCCAGGGCCTCAAGCCACCGCAATCAAACTCCAGATACGTGCACCACCTTGTGCATATGTATGACCTTGTGTGCCTGGTTTGCACAGGTTCTAGGGAGTCAAACCTAGGTCCTTAGGCTTTGCAGGCAAAGTGCCTTAACTGCTAAGCCATCTTTCCAGCCCTTTGCTCTTAATTTTTTTTTTTTTTTTTTTGGAGAGAGAGGGGACAGAGAGAAATAGAAAGAGAGGAAGAGGCAGAGAGAGAATGGGCGCACGGAGCCATTTCAGCCACTGTGAAAGAATTCCAGGTGTGTGCGCCCCCTTGTGGGCAAGTGCGGCATTGCACCATTGCATCACTGCATCTGGCTAAACGTAGGACCTGGAGAATCAAACGGGCGTTCTTAGGCTTGGCAGGCAGGCACCTTAACTGCTAAGCCATCTCTCCAGTCCTGCTCCTAATTTTTTTTTGTTTATTTTTATTTTATTTATTTGAAAGCGACAAAGAGAGAGAGAAAGAGGCAGATAGATCGAGAATGGGCGTGCCAAGGCCTCCAGCCACTGCAAACAAACTCCAGATGCATGCACCATCTTGTGCATTTGGCTTACATAGGTACTAGGGAATCAAGCCTCGAACTGGGGTCCTTAGGCTTCACAGGCAAGTGTTTAACCACTAAGCCATCTCTCCAGCCCTGCTCATAACTTTAATGTTAAAGAAATCTAATAAGAATTTGAACACTAAGCCTAATAGCAAAGCAATGCAAGCTGTAAGGCTTGGATTAGAATTACAACTGTTACAGCACACATTAAATTAGGAATTAAAGAGCCCATGAAGTTTCCAGGGTTCCTGACCTAGTGTACCTCTCTAGCATTAGCATTTATAAAATACACAACTAAAGCTGAGCAAGGTAGCTCATGCCTTTAATCTTGGGAGGCTAAGGTAGAAGGATTACCATCAGTTCAAGGCCAGCCTGGGCTAGAATGAGATTCTGCTTCAAAAAAACAAAAACAGGGCTGGAGAGATGGCTTAGCCGTTAAGGCACCTGCCTCCTAAGCCTAAGAACGCTGGTTCCAATCTCCAGCGGTTCCAATCTCCAGGTCCCATGTTTAGCCAGATGCAAAGTGACACAAGGGCGCAATGCCACACTTGGCCACAAGGGGGCGCACACATCTGGATTTTGTTTGCAGCAGCTGAGAGGCGCGCCCATCTCTATCTGTCTTCCTCTCCCTCTCTCTCTGTCTCGCCTTTAATCCCAGCACTCAGAAGGCAGAGGTAGGAGAACTGCCATGAGTTCAAGGCCACCCTGAGAGTACATGGTGAGTTCCAGGTCAGCCTGGGCTAGAGTGAGACCTTGGAAAAAAAGAAAAAACAAGGGCTGGAGGGATAACTCAGTGGTTAAGGTGCTGGCTTGCAAGGTCTAACAGCCCAGATCTGATTCCCCAATACCCACATAAAGCCAAATAAACAAAGTGCCACATGCTTCTGGCCACATTCAGTGGCTGGAGGCCCTGGTGCACCCATTCTCTCTGTCTGTCTCTCTTCTCTCTAGCTCTCTCTGCTTGCAAATAAATTAATAAAAATTTTAAAAAATATAAAAACAGGGCTGGAGATATAACAGCAAATTTTGATGGCCTGGGTTCAATTCCCCAGCACCCACATAAAACCAGACACACATAGTACATGTTCTGAAGTTTGTTTCCAGTGGTTCTAGAATCCCCATACTCAACTCTCTCTGTCTCCCTCTCAAGTAAATAAATGAAATTATTTTTAAAATTAAATATATATGTATATATATATGTGTGTGTGTGTGTGTGTATATATATGTATATATGTGTGTATATATATATATAATTTTTTTTGTTTATTTTTATTTTATTTATTTGAAAGCGACAAAGAGAGAGAGAAAGAGGCAGATAGATCGAGAATGGGCATGCCAAGGCCTCCAGCCACTGCAAACAAATTCCAGATGCATGCACCACCTTGTGCATTTGGCTTACATAGGTACTAGGGAATCAAGCCTCGAACTGGGGTCCTTAGGCTTCACAGGCAAGTGTTTAACCACTAAGCCATCTCTCCAGCCCTGCTCATAACTTTAATGTTAAAGAAATTATATATATATATATATATATTATACACATATCTACATATTTCACCATTTTCTGTCTTCTGTTTCTTTGATGAAACTTTCTTCTTTCCTGAGCTACCTTCTTGCTTAGTCTCTTGATGGAAGGGTAATACTTCTTGCTTTTTTGAAGGTGCAATGAGAGCTTCCACTTTTTTATCCTGGTCATCTGTATTAAACATAAATGAAAAAAATTATCATAGCAAGCAATGAACATGTCTGAATAAATGCAATTATTAATGAATAATTTCCAGAATGCTTTACCACTCAAAACTTAAAGTATGATATTCAGCCTCTCCCCAGTGACGTTTCATTCTAGCTTTCTTATCCACAACATCACATCTTCAATGTACTTAGCCCTTCTTCTATATTTCATTCCAGAGCCATCCTTACCCCTACTCACTCTATAGTATGGTCAACTATCATTTTAAAATTAAAACCCTTCCATTGTAATTCTCAGCTTTCCACATCCATTTCCCTCTACTCTAACAAAAGAATATTCTGTTCTTCCTTTTCTAACAATCACTTTCCAACTAACTGCCACCTGACTTTTTTCTTAATTTTTTGTTTATTTTTATTCATTTATTTGAGAGCAACAGAGAAAAAGGCAGAGAGAGAGAGAATGGTCACACCAGGGCCTCCAGCCACTGCAATTGAACTCCAGTTGCATGCACCACCTTGTGCATCTGGCTTATGTGGGTACTGGGGAATCGAGCCTCAAACTGGGGTCTTTAGGCTTCACAAGCAAGCACTTAATCACTAAGCCATCTCTCCAACCCTGTCACCTGACTTTTATCTCTCCCACTACAATAAAGGATTAACCCAAGTCTCCAGTTCCCAAATGCTATACTCTACAAATAATACTAATACCTAGCTACTGTTTTTAAACACTTTACTCACAACCTACCTACATCTACACAATGTACCTGAATCATAATCCCTTCCCACCACCCTGCTTTTTCTTCCTTTCTCTATCTCCCTATACTGAACCTCTTCATTCCAATTAGTTATTTGACTTCTCTTTAGCATTTCACTCTGTTGATCTTCACCATTTTGGTACTTTTGTCTTTTTATAAATTCCTCTCTGCTATGCTAGTGAAATAAGCCTATCACACGAGACCAAATATTATACCATATCACTTATATGAGGTTCTAATAGAATGATGGTTACCAAGGGCTGGAGACTAAAAAAACAGGTTTCATGAGTACAAAGATTCAACTGAGGAAGATGAGAGTTCTAGAGATGACTATACAACATATGAATATACTTTAACACCAGAGAACTACACATTTAACATGGTTAAAATAGCTGGGCATGGTGGCACATATCTTTAAATCCCAGCACTTGGGAGACAAAGGTAGGAGGATCACCAAGAGGTCAAGGTCACCCTGACTACATAGTGAATTCAAGTCGGCCTGGGCTAGAGCAAGACCCTCCCTCAAAAAAAAAAAAAAAAAAAAAAAAAAAAGGCTAAAATAGTAACTTTGATGTTGTATGTATTTTAAAGTAAAAATATTCTTTCCTTATCAGCTCCCATAATTCTCTTCTCACATTCATAATATTCCTCTAGAATCTCCTTTGTGAACTGTTTCTAGGGAAGGCTTCAAATGTTTGTATTTCTCAGTTATGTCTTCAACTGAAATATTCACCTTAGATGATTTTACCTATACCCACAACTACAACTACCATCTTCACACTTAAGGTTTCTGAACCTGTACAATAATCATTCTTCAATATCAAATGCTCCCTCAAGATTCTATATGTGAATGGCACCTGAAACTGAAAGCATTCTTTCCACTCACAACTAGTCTCTTCAGAAGTCTTTATCTGGAATGAAAAAAAAAACTTTTTGTCAAGGGATAGACAGTAAATGCTTTAGGCTTTGCAGCTCAGCCCAAATTTTGTCACAACCCTTCAAGTCTGCTACTGCACTGTGAAAGCTAGTCAGAAATATAAGCAAATGAATAAGAGGCTATGCTCATTAACAACTTGATTCATAATTGCTGTATCTCTCACAAATATTCTTTTTTGATTTTACCCCAACCATTCAAAATGTAAAATTATTCTTGGCCAAAAAAATAAATAAAGTAACAGAAAGATGGCTAGATTTTGCTCACAGGTCATAGTTCCAAACCTCATCTAACTTAGAACTTGTGAGATTAGCTTTGGTCCTATCTTACTGTCTACCCCTTTTGGCACTACCAGCTCAGCTCTATGTTTCAACTTTGAAACACTGTAACAACTACAGTCTTTCTTCCCAGATGAAATACTGTCCCCATGCAATCTAACCTCACAAACTCTGCCAAAGAGTTATTTCCAAAATATACATCTAGATGCAGGCAGTGATCTAGTTACTACCCAATGCACACAGCTCCCCTGCAATGTACTTATTAAACTATTCTTCAAAAAAAAAATATAATGTAAAAATAAATACAAATAAAATAAAATGTAAATCTAACCACATAACTAATCTGGTTGTAAGCCACACCTCCTGGAACAGGACACAAAAATCATCACGATTTAGCTGCTTTCTTTCAGTTTTGTTCTTGTCTTCTATTTCATACCAAAAGAAGACACTGTATCTCCCGCCCCCATGCCCTTACACATGATGTTCTGTCACTGTGTAATGAGATTCACTATTTGCTTTGTGAAGTGATTCACTCTTCAAGACTAAGCTTAGGTACTCCCTCTTTTGTAAGCCTTTTAACCCAGTCCTCCTAAGTAACAGTTTCTACTTATGTTTTTTTTTTTCATTCATCTCCCCCATAAATCACATTGCTAGTTGCTTACATGGCCTTTTTCCTCACTAAAACATGTGGAGCTTGCCCTTGCTTTTTCTAGTCCTATGCTTGGTCACATATAGCTAACAAGCAAATATTTAAAGTCCAAAATAACCAATTTAACTCTATAAATTAAATTAAGACACACAGATGATTTCAATTCCGAACTTCCTATACAGCAAACTATTTGTGGTTTCACACATCAGTTTTCCATTACATAATCATTCCTTGATACCCTTAGTTCCACAAATCATCCCCAGTACCAAGAGCTGAGCTACTGAAGCCCCTTACACAAAATGGCACTATATTTAAACATAATCTACATTTCTCTTGCCTACTTTCTTTTTGTTTGTTTGTTTGTATGTTGTAGGGTCTCACTCTGGCCCAAGCTGACCTGGAATTCACTGTGTAGTCTCAGGCTGGCCTTGAGCTCATAGTGATCCTCCTATCTCTGTCTCCCAAGTCCTGGAATTAAAGGTGTGTGCCACCACGCCCAGATTCTCCTGCCTATTTTCAAACACCACTATTTACTTATAATTCCTCATATAATGTACATGCTATTTAAATAGTTGTTATACTATAATAATGACAATTTAAAAGGCTGCACATATTGAATACATACACAATTCTTTTACAAATATTTTCAATTGATATTTGGTTGACATCCAAAAAAATGGAATCTGTGTTTAGGAAGGACTGGCCATTCTTTTATCTTTTGTAAATACCCTATACTACCTTTCCCTGTATGCCAAAAACATCTACCTAGCACTTTACTCAACCTTTAAAATTTTTAGCACTACCTGCTCTAAGTGATCAACCTAAGAATTCCTATATTGGGTTAGATGTACCTAGATTATGATACTGACCTTGTTACATTATCATGACTTGTTTATGCTTCTGTCTAAAACTAGCATGTGACCAACCTGAAAATGTACTACTCATCTCCGTAGCCCCAGAACCTAATGTAAACCAGATACTTGGTAACTGTTTGCAAATAAAGTCAAGAATGAGAAACAATATTTTACTTTTTTGCCTTTAATTGCTACCACAATGACTAGAAAGCATTGATTGAAATAAAGGTTGAAGCTTTTAACTGCTGATAATTATAAGTCCTTAAGTTATTTTAATAAAACTATCAAATTCAGATTTATAAACTTCCAATAAGTCTTTTCCATAGTTTAAGATGAAGTTTAAAATGCTGTTTTATGATGCTTACTAATTTCTATCAACAATGTTAACAAAAGCAAACACACTAAAAATAATAGTCTCAGTTTTGGATTCAATACAATCATGCAATAAAGACAAGAAAATTAATACCAGTTCCATTTTTAGACTTCTTCTGCCCTGGTTTCTTCTTTGAGGCAGCTGCTTCAGAAGAAGGTGGGGTAGGCTGTTTTGTAACTGGGACAGGTTCTACTTTTTTGGCAGGAACCTTTAATATATCACTTTCTTTGATGACCTGCTCTTCAAATAAAGGCTTCTGCTGTTTCTTTTCCTTCTTCTTTCTTTCTCTAATACTACTTGAAGTTTCAACCTCATTCAATGGAACAGGTACAACTTGCTCATCTTCTGCGGCCAAAGCATCAGATAATTTAAAGTCTTGAGGCACATTCTCAGAATCCGACTCATGGAGGTTCCCATTTTGGATTTCTTTCTTTTTATTCTTTTTCTTTTCTGCCTTCTTTTTATCTGTTTTTGTAGGAATAAGTTTTTGTTCTCTTTTTTGTTTTGCAAGAACTTCATCATATAATGTTTCTTTCATGAAAAGCCAGAAGAAGAGGAAAATTACTGTAATAACAACTGAAGGAATAAGGACAATAAAATATGTTGACTCGTAAAACTCCATGGTGCTTTCTTAATGTGAACCTATAAAACCTAAATGAGGAGGAAACACAAAAAGACAAAGACAAAAACATTCTCGGTTAGTCATAAAAATTTAAACTTATAAAATCTCTAGATTTCAGATCTAATTCAACCCACAAATCTAAACCTAAGCAGGTTGTTTAAAACATGGGCTCTGGCAAACACAACTAAATTAAGCTATGAAAGAAGCGGATGGTAACTACCAAGTGTTTACAGCACATCTTCCATCTTTAAATCATGTGAAAGGACCTAAAGGGAGGGAATTCCTACTCCCCAATTGTCCTTTCTTTGAGAAGGAAGGGTAGTACTAGGAATTGAGCTCAGAACTTTACACATGCTAGCCACATGCCCTGTTGTAAACATCTCTAGCCGCACTCTTGATACTTATTTTAAAGATTAGATTTTTTCCTTTTATTATATGTTAATATATATACTGTTATATTTATGCCAAAATAAAGAGGTTTAACAAACTTTTAATAGAAAAAATATAGAGGCAGTTTATTCCTTTATTTACAGCTGTAAGACAACTGCTAGTATCATATTTTTTTAAAATTTGATTATAAAGGAGAGAGAGGAGAAAGGGAGGGAGGGGAAGAGAGAGAAAAGAAAGAGAGGGCACATCAAGACCTCCTGCTATTGGAAATGAACTCCAGATGGATGTGCCACTCTGTGCATCTGGCTTTACTTGGGTACTGGGGAATTAAACCTGGGCCATCAGTCTTTGCAAGCAAGTGCCTTTAACCAGTGGGCCATCACTCCAGATCCAATGCTAGCATCTTTATCCCAGAAACTGCCTCATGTTGTAGTGGGATACATCAAGAATATAAAAGTATAATAAAGAAAATTCAAATGATTTGGAATAGCATCTGGTAACACAATTACAAAGTAGATGCTTTTCTTAAATCTTTTCATATTACTGTATGAATAAAACAAATTATATTCCATTAGTCACGACTGTTAGATCCAAAATACTGGAAAGAAGGCTTTCCTCATCAACAGAGCATCAATCCTACTATTTAGATTAATGCAATAGCTTCAGAAAGGGGAAAAGGTATTATCTGACCATCCAGCCATATCTGCCGAACACAGATATCATATTCCTTACCTTGGAGATAGTTTCTGCTAAAATTAAACTTCAGAGTACAAATGATTCTAGCATTTAAGTTTTAGATATCAACATTACTATAAATATGTGTAAGCCACATATAAGTAGGTTACATTCTTATGTTATCACCAATATGTTGTAGAAAAGGCAAGATGTGTAACACAGACATAATTATACCCTAGAACATACTTAGTTAAGAGAAAGCAAATTAAGGCAAGTTAATTAACTTCTTCACTTTTAATGTAAAAATAAACTTATGGGGCTGGAGAGATGGCTTAGCGGTTAAGGCGCCTGCCTCCTAAGCCTAAGAACACTGGTTCCAATCTCCAGGTCCCATGTTTAGCCAGATGCAAAGTGATGCAAGGGCGCAATACCACACTTGCCCACAAGGGAGCGCACACATCTGGATTTTGTTCACAGCAGCTGACAGACTGCTGGCGCGCCCATTCTCTATCTGTCTCCCTCTCCCGCTCTCTGTCTCTCTCTGTGTCTCTCTCTAAAAATAAAAAATAAAATAAATAAAATAAATAAATTTATGAATATTTAAAGTTTCTATAACATCAGTCTTTTTTTTTAAAGTTTTTGTTTATTTATTTGAGGCAGATAGAGAGACAGAGAGAAAGAATGGGCACGCCAGGGCTTCCAGCCACTGCAAACGAACTCCAGATGCATGTGCCACTTTCTACATCTGGCTTACGTGGGTCCTGGGGAATTGTGCCTCGAACCAGGGTCCTTAGGCTTCACAGGCAAGTGCTTAACCACTAAGCCATATCTCCAGCCCTATAACATCAGTCTTAACTAAAAACATGATTAAAGAAACCAAATTCTATCTAAATCTAGAATCATTCTTAGAATTATTTTAGAGTTTAGAAATATGTGCTTTTTAAAATATTTTTATTTATTTGCAAGCAGAGATAGGAGAAAGATTGAGTGTGCCAGGGCCTCAGCCAATGCAAACAAACTCCAGACACATGCACTACTTTGTTCATCTGGCCTTACGTGGGTACTAGGGAATCGAACTTGGGTCATTAGGCTTTGAAGGCTAGTACCTTAACCACTAAGCCATCTCTCCAGCCCAAATATGTGCTTAAGTTAAATGAATCTGAGTTTACTGAATACAAGCCTTGCCCAGAACCATTTTAACAAAACTTGTGAATTTTACAAGACAAAATAAAGCTACTCAAAGCAGGTGTTATAACAATCCTACAATCCCTGCACTTGGGAGGCTGATGCAGAAGGATCAAGAGGTCAAAGCCAGGGGGATAGAATGCTCCGTCAGAAAAATGGAGCTACACAAACATGAGGACCTGAGTTCAGATCCCCAGCACCCACATAAAAGCACTAGGGAAGCCGGGCATGGTAGTGCACACCTTTAATCCCAGCACTTGCGAGGCAAGAGGTAGGAGGATCGCCCTGAGTGAGTTCAAGGTCACCCTGAGACTACATAGTAAATTCCAGGTCAGCCTGGGCCAGAGTGAGACTCAACCTCGAAAAACCAATAAAAAATAAATAAATAAATAAAAAAGCACTCGGGGAGGTGGAGGGTAGAGGTAGAAGGTCACTTGGGCTGGCTGGTTAGCTGTCTACACCATGTTATATTAATGAGATATTGTCTCAAAATAAAAGGTGTAGGATAATTAGGGAAAAATATCCAACACTGACCTCTGACCTCCACATGTGCATACACACACATGAAGAGGCATACACATACCCATGCACACCCCCACACACACACACACAAAGACAAAACTGTGAAGGCTTGCTGGGCATGGTGGCACATGGTTTTAATCCCAGCAGAGGCAGAGGTGGGAGGATCGCCATGAATTCAAGGTCAGCTTGAGACTACATAGTGAATTCCAGGTCAGCCTGGGCTACAGTCAAGACCCTACCTGGAAAAAAATAAAAAGGTCAAGGCAAACCTGGCCTACATAATAAGATCCTATAATAAACTGATAAAAGTAAAAAGTTCACATTTGTGCTGGAAAGCCAAGCAGAACATGTATTTTATATGTTAACATAATTAACTTGAGCTTATTAAATTTAACTCTTTCAATTAATAGCTTACTTTAAAATATAGTATTGTTGAATCATTATACCATCAATGACCTACATCTGAAACAGAACTGGAACCTGAAAACAAAGAAGTTTTCAACAAGAATGCTAATAATCTTATGACTACCATTAAAAATTTCACATTTCCATAAGACTTTTTAATGTTGTTTGTTTGTTTGTTTGTTTGTTTGTTTGTTTGTTTGTTTGTTTGTTTCAAGGTAGGGTTTAACTCTAGTCAAGGCTGACCTGGAATTCACTATGTAGTCTCAGAGTGACCTCGAACTCATGGTGATCTTCCTACCTCTGCCTCCTGAGGGCTGGGATTAAAAGCATGCACCACCATGCTGGGCTTCTATACGCAATTTTTAAAATAGCATTAATATGACTCTTGGCTTACTAAGGTAAGGTTTCACAAGTTAAAGGAGAAAGGGAGTCATCTATCAAAATACTAAAAGAACTTTCATTTAGAATTGCACCTCCTTGATAATTTATGTTGACATGAATTATCTCATTTTTAAGTTATGTTGTGTCTACCTAAGTTACTGATCAACTGAAATCTTTTAAAGACCAGTATTTTGTTTTGTTTTGTTTTGAAACATAGTTTTCACAGGCTATAGAACCCTTCTATTTAGCCAGGGAACTGGGTAAGGAAGAAGAAAAACAATGAGTTAGAACATATTAGGAAAGGAGGCAAAGGCATTTAGCAGCAGACATAGAAGTTATCAAAGTATAAAAGCCTCAAGGAAGGAAGCTGTACCTCTACACAACTCACACATAGGAAATTAGTCTTTAGTCAAGCAGAGAGGATCAAGTCCACCTGTACAGAAAGGGAAGGCAGCAAATGTTCAGGGAGAAAGAGAGCAACTGTGAGACAACACGGTTCCTCAAAGGTTCTGATGGATCTCTAGTTTCAGGTCCCATATGGAACAGCTGAAGAACTTGTTTCTTCTTCAGATTTTCAAAGGATTCGTTCAGAGAACTCCAAGGTCTCAGTCTGTATCTAGAGGAAGCCTACCCTGAGAGCCAAGACACTAAAAATCCTGACAAAAGAGCTCAAGATGTAGCTCAGTTCTAGTAGAATGTTTGCTTAGCATGCTCAAACCCCAAGGTTTGATCCCCCAAAAAAATAAACACAGATGTGACAAAGGAATCATGAGTATATCTCACTCGCCTTAAAAATTTAAGCTTTATTAAAAAGAAAATTTGTCGGGTTGCTTTAATCCCAGCACTTGGGAGGCAGAGGTAGGAGGACTGCCATGAGTTCAAGGCCAGCCTAGAGCTACAGAGTGAGAACCTACCTGGAAGGAAGGAAGGGAGGAAGGTAGGGAGGGAGGGAAAGGAAATTACAGGGCTGAAGAGATGGCTTAGCAGTTAAGGCGCTTGCCTGCAAAGCTTAAGGACCCAGTTTTGATTCCCCAGTACCCACATAAGCCAGATGCACAAGGTAGCACGTGTCTGGAATTCATTTGCAGTGGCTAGAGGCCCTGTTATGCCCATTTTCTATGTATCAGCCTCTTTCTCTCTAATAAATAAATTTTTTTAAAAAAAAAGAAAGACGCCAAGCATGGTAGCTCATACCTTTAATCCCAGCACTCGAGAGGCAGAGGTAGGAGGATCGCCATGAGTTCAAGGCCACCCTGAGACTACATAGTGAATTCCAGGTCAGCCTGAGCTGGAGTGATACCCTACCTCGAAAATAAAAAAAAAAAGAGAGAGAGAGAGAGAAAGAGAGAGAAAGAAAGAAAGAAAGAAAGAAAGAAAGAAAGAAAGAAAGAAAGAAAGAAAGAAAGAAAGAAAGAAAGAAAGAAAGAAAAAAAAATTACAGGGGGTTGGAGAGATGGCTCAGCAGGTAAGAGCATTTGCTGTACAAGCATGAGGACCTGAGTTCCATCTCCATCACACACATAAAAGGCTGCCCTGCAGCCGGGCGCGGTGGTGCACGCCTTGAATCCCAGCCAGCACTCGGGAGGCAGAGGTAGGAGGATCACCGTGAGTTCAAGGCCACCCTAAGATTACATAGTAAATTCCAGGTCAGCCTGAGCATGCTGAGAGGGTGGAGACAGAAATGCTGGGGCTCGCTGGTCAGCTAGTCTAACTGAAAAATGGCAGCTTTAGGCTCAGTGAGAGACTGTCTCAAGAAAAAAAGTGGGTGATACAGGAGGACATTTTCCACTGACCTCTACACATGTGTGTACCAAGCTTGCACATCTGCACAGACACATGCCTCTCTCTCTCTCTCTCTCTCTCTCTCTCTCTCTCTCAAACACACACACACACACACACACACACACATACCATAAATGTTCAGGGCTGGGACTTCCCGTTAAGATGGCAGCATAGTAGCCAGGCCAAAGCAGCCTAGGGAGAGAAATAAAAAAAAAAAAAAAAAACCACAATACACTCTTCTACCAAAAAGTGAAGGTGTATAAGGAATTATCAACCACAGCAGAAAAGCAGAAGAGACCCAGAGCTTCTAGCAACAACACAAATAGCCAGAAGCAGCTCTCGCCAGGCGCTGGTCTCTGGAAAGAGCTATGCTGGGCCCTGCTCTGCCTGAACCACAGGAACAGAACCCAGGTGAGGGGACTCTCCACTCACACTAGGTACTCACAAAGTTAAAAACCTGAGGGAGAAGACAGCAGGGACCAGCTGAGAAGCACCTGAGGAATAGGACCATGGGGAACAGCTGCATAGCTCAGGCACAACTTCAGCACCCTCCACAGCCTCCCCTCCCCCAACTGCTAGTAAAAAGAGACAGCAAAGGAAAACTGGGAATGAAATACAAGGGAACAAAGGGAAAAGCAAAGTAGGAAGAGATTTAAAAGCAATGGAAAAATAAGAGAAAAAGAACAAGTTACAATAAACTTACTGTAGCTGCAGTTGATAGAACTAGGTCATTACAATTTGCTAAGCCCATCGTATGTAGCTCAGCATGTTAAGTTGATAACATGGCCACAAGTAAAGGCTCCACTTCTGAGTTATATAAAAATCACTCATGTAATTTCTCCCATTATCATATATGCTTTGTAGTATTAATTACTTTTTGATGTAATTACACCTAAATTTAGTGGGATGCAATCTAAATGAAGAAACAGGTAGTGATGGATGGTAAATAAGATTCCTCTAAATGAGCCAGAGTGAAATATCCACAGGATCACAAGAAATCAAGTTCACATTCTTCTCAAAGTATATTCTACACTAGTATCTTATTAACTCAGACATAAGTGCTTTAAGAAAATGATTAAATGCACTGACCTGTTTCTACAAGAAAAAAATAGTATACATATTACTGTCTATTCAGGTCCCCAGACTGCCAAAGGTATACAAAGAAACCAGGTTAAACCCTACAAGAATGAGAGCTTTCTCTGATCACTTCGGAACTTCCAGAATTTATTGTTATTTGTAGAAAGACACAAAATTGTTCATCTCTGCTTCTTGCCTAGCACGCTCATGACACTGGCATAGAGACAGGCTCAAAACTACCTGTTGAAATCATGGCTGTAATCATGTCATGAGGGCCATGCCTACACTTGAATGTCAGGGCTCCTTGTCTTCTCCCCATCCAGTCCCGTTAAGTTTTTGGTAGATGAGCTGTCTGATGTTGGATGTTCTTGGTAGCCATCGAATCCTGAGGGCAGACCCCAGCATCTACACTGATGTCCCAACAGAAACACACAAAGACACAGGATAGTTTGGCAGATTCTTTCCAGCTGCCACTTTCTATGCCAAATGTTCCTACTTGATGACAGTTTATGGTTTCCTGGTTATTTATTTATTGTTTTACTTATTTATAGTGTTAAGATTTGACTAAGAAGTAAAATTGTTGAAGACCACAAAAAAAAGGAAGAAAGACAGCTTTCAGTCCTGTACTACCACCTCTAAGGAACCCCAAAATATTAACAGTATGGAGAGGAGTTAAGCTCAGTGGCAGAGCACTTACGTAGCATGCTTAAGCCCCTACACTCAACAATATTAAATCTGTATTTCACCAAGGCATGTATTATGAATGCTAATCAACTAGTTTTTAAAAGTCCATTTACTCACACCCCCTAAAATTTATACTTACTCATATAAGAATTGAAAAAAATAAAAAATAAAAGAAATTTTAAAAAAAGAATTGAGCTACATCTCTGAGTTAACTTTTTTGTTTGTTTTTGGTTTTGTTTTTCAAAGTAAGGTCTCACTCTAGTCCAGGCTGACCTGAAATTCACTATGTGGTCTCAGGGTGGCCTTAAACTCACAGCAATCCTCCTACCTCGAGTGCTGGGATTAAAGGTGTGCGCCACCATGCCCGGCTCACTGAGTTAACTTTGATAACCCTCTCAGAAGTTACTAAAATCTGTGTGTACTAACCTATATTTTAAATAAATACATATATATATTAAATTTTTGTGAGATATAAAATTTTGTGAGCCAGACATGGTGATATAGAACTGAAACCCTAGCACTTCCAAGGCTGAAACAGGAAGATCACAAGTTAGATAGAGGTCAGCCCAGGCCATATAGTGAGACCCTGTCTCATAAAACAAAAGGGGGCTGGAGAAATGGCTCAGCAGTTAAGTGGACTTCCTGCACAAGCATGAAAACCCAAGGGGGCCTAAGACCATCGGAGTTCAAATCTCCAGATCCCATGTAAAGACCTGGGCTTGGCCAGGTGTGCCTGTAACCCTAGTCTCACAAGGGAGTAGCAATCTGAATATCACTGGAGCCCTGGAAGCTATAGAATCACTAAGAAACTCTAGCAAAAAACAAGATCCTCCAGAAGAGCAATGTGAGCAGCCCCTATAGCAGGTGAGCATGTGTGGCACCATATCACACCACAGAATAAACAAACATAAACAAACACACACACACACACACACACACACATATATATATACATGCAGCTTGTGGGAAAAAAAGAGGTTTATTTTGGCTTACAGGCTTAAGGAAAAGCGATGGCATGAGCAGAGGGTGGACATCACTCTCTGGTCAACATAAGGTGGACAACAGCAACAGGAGAGTGTGCCAAACACTGGCAAGGGAAGCTGGTTATAATACCCATAAGCCCGCCCCCAACAATACTCTGCCTCCAGGAGGTGTTAATTTCCAAATTGCCATCAGCTGGGAACCTAGCATTCAGAACACTTGAAGTTTATGGGGGACACCTGAATCAAACCACCACATTCTGCCCCTGGCCCCCATAAACTGATAACCATACATGATGTAAAATGTAATGCATTCATGCAAATTTAAAAGTCCCCATAGTTTTTATCAATTCCAATGATGTTCATACATCCCCATAATCCAAGGTCTTTTAACTGAGCCATAATACCAAAAATATCCCCAAAAAACCCATAATGGCACAGAATAAAACATTCACACTGCAAAGGATGGCATTGGGCAAAACAAAGAAATACTTAACCAATACAAGATTTTAAACAACCAGGGCAAACGTCAAACTCTGTAATTCCAATCCAACAACTAGTCAGTGACAAATCTCCAAGTCCGATACTTCTGAGCAGCAACAAGTCTCTGGAGTTCCAATTCCGCCCCTCCAGCTAGGCTACTCACAGTCCTGGAAAACTTCATCCAGGGCCGGCAGCTCTCCTTGGCAGCCATCTCATAGTCCCGGCATCTCCACTGGGTCTCCACTGCAACCCACGGTCCATCCTCATGGCCCCATGGGATCTCCATGCAGGCATCCAGCAAACCTGCTTCACACTGCCCATGGCCATTTCCAAAACACAAGACCGCGTTAAAAACTCAATGACCCTCTCTTTCCTGCATTTGTTATACTCCATAATACCAGGTAGGGTGCCAATTTGTTAATCCAGGGGGGAATACATCAGACTTTGAAGAACAGGACACTCCTTCAGCATTCAGGCCCCTTCAAAAGAGTCTGCATTCTTCCTGTTGCCCCATTGCAGGTCAGCTGGCCCAATCTCAAAGGTTGTAATCTCTCAACTGCAGCTGAACGGGTAGAGTTCACCCAAAGATTTCATTTTTTCTGTGCCATATCCCTCTGCTCACACCAGTTCATTTCTACGCAAAACAACCCTGCACAACTTCTCAGGACATGGGCATAACAGCAAACTTGTCACACAAACTGCTAGCCCAGTCCAAATAAAGCTCTTTCTCTCCCTCATAAGCCAAACCTCACAGTCCATAGTTCTTACTGCATTCAGCTCTTTCAGCTCTGTCCAGAATAGTCCATTAAGCTGTACTTACAGCACTGCAAGGTGTCTCTTAGGCCAAGGTTTCAAATCCTTCCACATTCCTCTTGAAAATCAGCTTCAAAAGGCCAAAGCCACAGTCAGGTGTCTAGCAGCAACCCCACTCCTGGTACCACAGGACTTGTATAAATAAGCAATCAGAATCTTAAAACTAACAATAGGTTAAAAATGTGATTAAAAGCTGGGCTGATGGCACACACCTTAAATCCCAGCACTCTAGACGCAGAGGAGCACTGCAGTGGGTTCGAGGCTAGCCTGAGACTACATAGTGAATTCCAGGTCAGCCTGGGCTAGATCAAGACCCTACCTCAAAAAAACAAAAGAAGTGACTGGAGATATGGATTAGCAGTTATGGAACTTGCCTGCAAAGCCAAAGGACCCAGGTTCAATTCCCCAGGACCCATGTAAGCCAGATGCACAAGGGGGCACATGCATCTGGAATTCATTTGCAGTGGCTGGAGGCCCTGGCGTGCCCATTCTCTCTCTAAGATATAAGAGGACATAAATAAGTCATATGGAAACCTGCTTTTCTGGACAATGGAATGCTCAGAAGCAATAGATTGTTACTAGAAAATTTTCAGTGCCAGGGATGGGATACCTTTCAGTGAGTTGTTGGCCAGGGAGGTCACAGATACCCCCAAAACATTATAGGCCATTGCCGAGGCCCTTGGTTCCGCACCAGGAATAGATGGGAAGACCCTATTGCTGAAGACTCCACATACTTGGGCTACAAGGTCATTGAGAAATCATGCTGGAGCTGAGCTGAAAGCCTCCTCCATGTGGACCAGCTGACAGAAAGCTGGAAAAAGCTACACTGCATGCAGCTCAATGGGAGAGAGAGGAAACACCAGTAAAGACACTCAACAGTGGACACTGCAAGCTTTAAATTCGGCCAGCCAGGCCAAATGTGCCAACGGGTGCAACAGTGGCATATCTGTTATGGGGGAAATCAAATGCTCTCTAATTGGACTGGAGGCCCACTCCATGGGAGGGAATACATCCCTAATACTGAAAACCTACAACAGGGGTAGTCAACAGCCCTAGAGGTGTAATGTCTGCTGGTGTTTGGCCAAATGTATATACTATGCTCACCAAACTGGCCAGTAAGCACTTCTCTTAATGTCCATATCCATATATTAATGCTACTCTCACTTTTGGTTAGAGAAACTTCTCTTCTCAGATGGTGGTGACCTTGGGATGACTCAGAAGGCACCATGGTGCTGAGAAGAAGGGACAGAGGAGTGCTCAGCACTGAAACATCTCTAACACACTTTCCAAGGCTCAGGGTCCATTGCAGAAGAGGGGGCAGAAAGAATGTAAGAGCCAAAGGAAGGGCAGGACTCCTTACAACGTGCTCCTCCAGACAAAAAATGGCATGGATATCCATGACCTCACAGTGCCTGACACTATCTACACAGGACCCTCATTATAGGGGGAAAAGATCATGACATCAAAATGAAAAGGGAAACTGATTGAGAGGAGCAGGGGATATCATGGAGAGTGGAGTTTAAAAGGGGAAAGTGGAGGAAGGGAGGGAAGTACCATGGGATATTGTCTACAATTAAGGAAGTTGTCAATAAAAAAAATAACTAATTTTAAAAAAATGACTGTGTGTTGGGGCGTGGTGGCACATGCCTTTAATCTCATTGTTTGGGAGGCCAAGATAGGAGATCTCTGTGAGTTTGAGGCCAGCCTGAGACTGCATGGTGAATTCCAGGTCAGTCTGTCTAGAGTGAGATCCTACCTGAAAGAAGGGAGGGAGGGACAGAGGGAAGGAGGGAGGGAGGGAGGAAAAAAGGAAGGAAAGAAGGAAGGAAAAAAGGAGGAAAGAGGAAAAGGGGAAGGGGGAGGGAGGAAAGGACGAGGGGAGGGGGGCTGGGAAATGAAGGGGAGGGGAAGGGGAAGAAGGGAAAGGGAAGGGAGGGGAAGGGAAGGAATAAAGAAGAGGGGAAGGAAGGAAAGGAGAGAGAGAGGGAGGGAGGAAAAGAAGGAAGGATGGATGATGATTCCAAATCAGGCAAAGGAGCCTCTTTCTGAAGTTTAGTGTACAGCACTTTACCTTCTCCCTTCTTCCTAAGTTCTTTACCTTGTCCTTTATATCTAGCCTTCCCCTATCCTTCAAAACTCAGCTCAAATCATATCTATGAAGATGTCATTTCAACTGTCTTCCACGAATTTTTATTATTAATTCATCCATTTGCCAACTTAGCATCAATTATGCCAGCAGTATTCTAGGATGTTCTGAATAGATAGGATAACAGAGCCACAAATCTTGCACTTCAAAAGTTAAGATTCTACTAAGAGGGAGATCAACCAATTAATATACAGTATAGGAAAAAGCAAGAATACTGATGAGTAAGAAAAGGAAAAAGAGCAAAAGGAAAGGAGAACAGATTAAATCCCAAGTGCACCATTATACCTAGATGGAAGGACTAGTATATAGGCACTGGCAAGGAGACGAGACATATCTGGTATAGATGTAGAAGGTTCTAAAAATGTTATTTTTTTCCCCCTCTATTCAAGGTAGGGTCTCCCTCCAGCCCAGTCTAACCTGAAATTAGGCTTATGCTGGCCTTGAACTCACAGTGATCCTCGAGCTACCTCAGCCTCCTGAGTGCTGAGATTAAAGGTGTGTGTCACCACACCCAGCCTGAAAATGTTCTTTTTTATTGGGGGGGGGGGGTTGAGGCAAGCCCAAAAGACTGGACATTTTTTTTCTTTTTATGCAAGAGAGGGAGAGAATTAGTGCACCAGTGCCTCAGCCACTGTAATCAAATTCCAGATGAGTGTGTCCCCTTGTGTGCATGTGCGACCTTGCACACTTGCATCACTTTGTGCGTCTAGCTTATGTGGGACCTACAGAGTCAAGCATGAGTGCTTAGTCTTCATAGGCAAGCACCTTAATGGCTAAGTCAGCTCTCCAGCCTGAAAATGTTCTTTTTAATGGTAATCTTCTCTCAATGAAAGTGAAAAACAGAGTCATTAATAAGAGTAAAAAGGGTGGCACTGGAGGTCCTATAAAAGACATTATAATTATATCACTAAATTTTTTATTCTTTTTTAAATTTATTTTATTATTTATTTGAGAGAAAGAGGCAGAGATAGATAGAGAGAGAGAGAGAGAGAGAATGGGCATGCAAGGGCTTCCAACCACTGCAAATGAACTCCAGACGCATGCGTCTCCTTGTGCATCCGGCTTACGTGGGTCCTGGAGAACTGACCCAGGATTGTTTGGCTTTGCAGGCAAATGCCTTAAACACTAAGCCATCTCTCCAGCCCCAAATTTTTTATTCTTTATATTGTAGTCACTTTTATTCTAAACTTAAAATTTTTTTATTTTACACTAGCCTTAAGTCAACCTATGATCTAAGGGAAGCACATAGTATGTATAAACCAGAGCAAAAACACTTAACCTGACCCCCAGTGTTATCCTATTATTCTTCTAACTCAAGTGCACTGTTAAAGAGCTAGTTCTCGTAAAATCCCAGAGTAGTTATTCTCTATGTACACATACACAAAATTCTATTTAGTTGGCATACAAAATTAACAAAATATAAAAAGGCAGAAATATAGTGCAGTTTGATAAAGATTGGAGAACACACAATATTGGAACTCAAAACCTAATCCAAACCCAGGCTGGAGAGATGGCTCAGTGATTAAAGGTGCTTGCTTGCAAAGCCTGATGGCCTAGGTTTGAGTCCCCAGTGCACACATAAAGCCCTATGCATAAAGTGGCACAAGCATCTGGAGTTCATTTACAATGGCAAGAGACCCTGGCATAGCCATACACTCTCTCAAATAAACGAATAAATATTATATTTTTATTTATTTATGTGTAAGCAGAGAAAGAGAATGGGTGTGTTGGAGCCTCCAGCTACTGCAAATTAACTCCAGATGTGCATCTGACTTTATGTGAGTGCTACGGATCAAATCAGGGTTGTGAAGCTTTGCAGCAAGCGCCTTAACTGCTGAGCCATCTCTCCAACCCATGAATAAATATTAAAAAATAAAATAAAAATTAAAACCACTGAAATCCAAATAGATATAAACTTAGTTTATTGTAAGTTATTTGAAATGAGTAGAGGAAACACAGAATCATTCAGATCAAATAAAACAGAAATGTCCAAGCAGATTAAAGTTTCATACATTGGAAAAAACATGAAGTCCTTCAAGAAAATACATAAAGCCAGGCATGGTGGCACACGCCTTTAATCCCAGCACTTAGCAGGCAGAGAGAGGTAGAAGGATCGCTGTGAGTTCTAGGCCACCCTGAGACTACATAGTGAATTCCAGGTCAGCCTGAGCTACAGTGAGACCCTACCTCGAAAAAAAAAAAAAAAAGCACAAGCCAGGCATGGTATACCAGCACTCGGGAGGCAGTGGTAGGATGATCACCGTGAGTTCAAGGCCAGCCTGAGACTACAGAGTGAATTCCAGGTCATCCTGAGCTAGAGTGAGACCTTACCTTGAAAAACCACAAAATAAAATAAAATAAAGTAAAATAAAGTAGAAACCTAATTTATGTTGATATAATTAGACAAACTGAAAGGTTTAATTTCTAAGTAATGACTTTTTTTTTCTTTTCTCTTCCTTCTTCCACCCCCACCCAAGTGTTGTAGACAGAATCCAGAGGCAACCTTGCACATGGTAGACAAGCACTCTACCACTGAACTATACCCTATAACATTTATGTTTGTTTAACTTTTATTTTCTTTTCCATCAATATCTAATATGGCTTCTCAACACATGTGCCTGTGAAAACCACACACCTGTAACCCCAGGACTCTAGAAGCTGATGCTTCAGGGTTGAATTCAAGGAAACTACACCAATGGACATTTGTGGTTCTGTATACTACCTGACAGAGGGAATTAGGTGGGAGCCCAGATGCATACTGGGTAACTACAGGAAGTGCCCTCAGCCTGTATGCCTGTCAGTTTTTCAGGTGGTGGTGCAGATGGAGTAAATTCACACCTGTGGTTCCTGAGGTCCAGGATGCCCTGTGGGAAGTGCACTGTAGAAGGACCCCTTGTGGCTCCTGTAACCAAATTTGCCATATTACACAATCACACATATGCCTGCCTGCTGTGCTGAAGGTTCTGGCAGTTCCTCTCAGGTACACTGGGGAAGCTAGGGAAGGCATGAGATCCCAGGCCTGTGATGTGATACTGCTTGGGTCAGGCCAGGTGAGTGCCTCCCAGTAGATAGGCAGGGTACTCACCCTCGGCGATGGCACTCAGCACCAGGATGCCTGACTCCTTGACTATCCACTCAGGGTGGAACAGGAGTCCTTTGAGCAGGGGGAGTAAGTGGGGCAGCAGTTCCTCCCAGAAGACATTGGCAAGGACATCGAGCACAGCTGCAGAACACTTCCTCAGATTACAGTCAGACAGGGCATCATGGTCATCATCATCCTCGTTGTTTAACTTTTTTTTTGTTGTTTTGTTTTTCTTCGAGGTAGGTTCTCACTCTAGCTCAGCATGACCTGGAATTCACTGTGTAGTCTCAGGGTGGCCTCAAACTCACGGTGATCATCCTACCTCTGCCTCCCGAGTGCTGGGATTAAAGGTGTGCACCATCATGCCAGGCTTCATTGTTTAACTTTTTTAACAAACTTCATTCATATACACAAAGTACCCTGATCATAATCCCCTCCTATAACCCTCTTCTGTCTCTCCTCCTGTATTCCCCTCCACTGAACCCCTTCTTCTTTCTAACTATTTTGATGCCATCACTTTTTTGTTTTGCCCTTGCATTATGCAGGTCATGTGTAGGTAACCTCATCCACTGTGAGGTCATGAATGCAATGGCCTCTTAATACCTGAAACACAGTATTCCAAAGCACTCCTCCCCTTCCTTTGGTGTTAACATTCTTCCTGCTACCTCTTCCATAGTGGCCCCTGTACCTTGGAGGAGAGTTCACACTCCTCCACTCTGACCATTCCACTGTTAACTTCTCAGCATTTTGATGAGTTTTGGGTCTTCCTAGTAGTAACTGCCATCTGACAAGAAGCTTCTCTAACCAAAATTACCTAATAACTTTTTTGTTTGTTTGTTTTGTTTGTTTTCAAGGAATACATGGTCTCACTCTACCCAGGCTGACCTCAAACTCACAACAATCATCCTATCTCAGCCTCATGAGTGCTGGGATTAAAGGCAGGCACCACCATGCCTGGCCCTAATAACTTTTTTTAAGATTTATTTTTATTTATTTGTTTGTTTATTTATTTATTTGAGGGGGGAAGAGGCAGAAAGAGCGAATGGGCACGCCACGGCCTCCAACCATTGCAAACAAACTCCAGACACATGCGCCCCCTTGTGCACTTAGCTTTCATGGGTCCTAGGGAATCGAACCCAGGTCCTTAGGCTTCCCAGGCAAGTGCCTTAACTGCTAAGCCATTTCCCCAGCCCCCTAATAACTTTTAAAATACTCAGTCTTTTTTTTTTTTTGTACTCAGTCTTTAAAGTCAGTTCTGTGAAATTCACACCATTAATGTAATCATAAAATAGCTATTCCATGGAACTTCAGTGTGACTACCAGGGCAGCCTTTCAGCCTAGTGAGACTGTACCTCAAAAAAATAAAAATAGAGCTGAAGAGATGGCTTAGTGGTTAAGCCACCTGCCTGCCAAGCCTAAAGAACGCCTGTTCGATTCTCCAGGTCCCACATTTAGCCAGAAGCAAAAGTGATGCAAGGGTGCAATGCCGCACTTGCCCACAAGGGGGTGCACGCGTCTGGAATTTGTTCACAGCGGCTGAGAGGCCAATGGTGCACCCATTCTCTCTCTCTCTCTCTCTCTCTCTCTCTCTCTCTTTCTCTGCCTTTTTCTCTCTGTCTCTGTCTCTCTCAAATAATAAAAAAATTAAAATAAGTAAAATAAAAATAAAAATGTTATGGCAATAATAAATGAATACACTTTAAATACCTGCAATAAAGTATTATTTTGAAAATCTGTCAAAGTCTGATTGTCTTATCTTACAAATATCACTTAGAATCTGAAAAACATGAATAAAACATGTTTATAAGGTCCCTACAAGAAAAATAAGCTATCTGATGGATATATATTTTTTTCAAGGCAACCTCAGTAACATTAAAGACATGTTAATTACAACAGCATTAGCCTTTTTTTTCAGTTAGGCTATCAGAGTGGGAAGTTTTGAAAGGATGCACATATTCAGTATTTAATGGCAGTGTCCTTAGGAGAACTTTGCACTTAAAAGTACATGCAGGGGGCTGGAGAGACGGCTTAGCGGTTAAGGCGCCTGCCTCCTAAGCCTAAGAACACTGGTTCCAATCTCCAGCGGTTCCAATCTCCAGGTCCCACGTTTAGCCAGATACAAAGTGACACAAGGGCGCAATGCCACACTTGACCACAAGGGGGCGCACGCACCTGGATTTCGTTCTCAGCAGCTGAGACACTGCTGGTGCACCCATCTCTATCTGTCTTCCTCTCCCTTTCTCCCTGTCTCTCTCCCAAAAAAAAAAAAAAAAAAAAAAAAAAAAAAGTACATGCAGGGGCTGGAGGAATGGCTTAGTGGTTAAGGCGTTTGCCTGCGAAGCCAAAGCATCCAGGTTTGATTCTCCAAGACCCATGTAAGCCAGATGCACAAGGGGCACATGCACCTGGAGATCATTTGCAGTGGCTAGAGGCCCTGGCGTGCCTATTGTCTCTCTGTCTGCCTCTCCCCCCTCTCTCTCTCCCCCTCTCTCTGCTTGCAAATAAATAAATAAAAGTTTTTGAAGAAAAAAAAAGTACATGCAGTTGACTATTCACTGGGCCCAAGCCATCTAAAAAAACATCTGTAAAGACCACCTCTGGAATCAGTGAGAAGCTCACTGTCAAGGAAACACCAATGAGCAACAAAGGGGAACACATGACATTCTGCTCTGGCCTCTGCACACATGCACAAGGGGCACACTCATCTACACGCACACACACACACACACACACACACACACACACGTGAATACACCACATGCGCCACAATACATCTATTATGCACATACACAAAAACATGAATTCACACCAGATAATATCAATTCGATGAGATAGCCTGACAAAGAATTTTAGATTTGAAGATACTTCAGAAATAGTTGTTTAAAGCAGGAAAAAGGTTGTAAAATATATACAGGAAGAATTGAAACAGGTGGATATGAAAAGGCAAATCAAACATCTAAGAAATGAAAAGTGTGCATACTGGCACACAGACTCAAAAGTTGGAATAAACTCTTGACTGGACAGAGTAATAGACTTGGCAAATTGCAAGATACTACTGAATTCACCTAGAATGAGACACAGACAACAAAAGAAAAAGAGAACAAGAGGCACAGAGGATAACTAAGAGAATCCAACATACATCTACCAAAAAGAGAAGAAAATGAACATAACAAAAGCAATACATATTTAAAGAGCTGAGAATTTTCCAGAATTGAAGAAAACCCAGATTCCTGTGACAGTAAGTATATTCTAATGATCAGCTGGGTACATGGAAATTGGTCCTCACTTAGAGAGGACTGTGGTAAAAGAACAAAATACCACCAGCAAAGAGCTACATCAAAGCAAATGTCCATTAACAACTGAAGAAAACCAGCTGCAAACACTGGCCTCACTTTGAAATGCTTACAAATCTTGAACAATGGCATATGGGGACTAGGTTTAAGACTTCAAAGTGCGCTGAGTAGATCTATCCATACTTTTAAAACAATTTCTTATGACTTTAAAAGCCAAGCAGGGATGCAATCCCCAAAACAACTCCATAATACAGTGAACTATTAAAGAAACACATTTTAGTACTTTGAGAAAAGGAGACAACAGTATCAGAGGAATGAAATTAAAAAGTTAACTTTGGGGACAGAATTGTTAAACAACATAAAAATTTTGAAAGAAAATGTGCAAAAATATATCTTGATAATTGAGATAGAGAGCAACTTCTTAAGACAAAGTATAATCATAAAAGGAAAATACTGATAAATTAATATTAAACCAGTGTTAATACAGACAGCATAAAAAGCAAAAGTAAAGATATATGTAACAAATAATTGTGAAGGAATTAATATTCAGAACATATAAAGAACTCCTGCCAGCCAAAAAAAGAACAACCAACCAAACAGAAAAATTAAGTCATGTCTGAGAAAACAAATATGTCCAGCAAACATTTGAAAAGCTTGTTTTCTCTATTTAACCACAAATGCAAAACCTACAGTCAAGCAGTCTCTAATCTCAGCACTACAGAAAAAGGCAGGAAGAACAGTTCAAGGCCAGCCTGGACAAAGACCCAGTCTTGAAAAAACAAAACAGCAAACAATAAAACTTCATACAATGCAATTCTACATAGCAGTAAAAGTAAATGAATTAGTTATAGACAAAATGGGAAAAGAGTATCAATACCATAAACTTTGAAAGGAAAAAGCTACAAGTAAACTAATGTAAGAGTCCTTTAATAGAGGAGCAAAAAGAAAGAAACACGAAGCAGGTTTTCTTTGTTGCAAAACTAAAAAAAACAAGGTATGTTAGGAAAAATAGGAAAGGGTACACAAAGGAATAAAAAGGATAATTTTCCTGAATCGCAAGTTAGGAATTAGGTACAGGGCTCTTTTTATCTTGTATCTTTATATTACACAAATTTTACATATATTATTTTATAAGTATTTAATTTTAAGAGTATTATTTAATATTTAGTTTTCAACAAAACAATAAAGAGGCAAATAGATAAATGTAAATTAAAGTAAAAAGTTAATCATGGAACAAACTACCCTACTTCTGCAGAATATGGAGGTGCAGACCTTTAATCCCAGCACTCAGGAGGCAGAGGTAGGAAGAACCGTGAGTTCAAGGCCAGCCTGAGACTACATAGTGAATTCCAGGTCAGCCTGAACTAGAGAGACTCTACCTTATAAAAATGAAAAATAAACCACATACAATAAAAACCATCAGCAGAAAACACCTAAGAGGGCTACAGAGATGGCTTACTAGTTAAGGCACGTGCCTGCGAAGACTGAGGACCCCAGTTCAATTCTCAGGTCCCACATAAGACAGATGCACAAGGGGGTGCACACACGTCTGGAGTTTGTTTGTAGTGGCTAGAGGCCCTGGCACACCCATTCTCACTCTCCCTCTCTCTCTTTCCTTCCCTTTCTCTGTCTCAAATAAATAAATAAATAAATAATAAAATCTTTTTTAAAAAAGAAAAAGAAAACGCCTAAGATTTTCTTGTCTTTGTACAAAGTTGCCTTAGGAAATGAGATGGACACAGTAACCAAGAAAAAATAACTACAGCTTCTCTTTACACAAAAAGTATCAAACTGCTTTATTTGGTAGGGAGTGTGTGTGTGGTGATGTGCATGAGTAAACAGATGGATGTGGGTATAGGAGCATGTGTACATTTGAAAGCCAAGGTCAATATCAGGTGTCTTTCTCAATCTCTAATTTTTTTAATTTATTTACTAGGAAGAGAGAGAAAATGGGTATTCCAGGGCCTCCAGCCATTGGAAACTAACTCCAGATGCACACGCCACCTTGTGTATCTGGCTTATGTGGATTCTGGGGAATTAAACCTGGGTCCTTAGGCTTTGCAGGCAAGCACCTTAACTGCTAAGCCATCTTTCTAGTCCCTCAATCTCTCATGTTTTGAGACATAGTTTCTCACATAACCCAAATCTCACCCAATGTGTCTAGAAAAGCTATTCAGCCCCTACTTTAGCTTCATAACAACTAACAACAAACAACTACATGTGGGCAGTGCTAAAAACTATTTTTATAGTAAAAAAAAAAAAAAAAAAAAAACAGCTTAATGGGTAAGAATGGGCTCTAAAGTCAGAATGCCTCAGTCAGACATAAACTTCACTTGCCTTTGAACAACTTCACCTGTCTCTGCAGTTTCTACCAACAGTACCTACCATGTAAGATTGATGACAAGATTAAATATGATAGTATATATGAAGTATTTACAGAGCCTGACAGCAAGTAAGTACTCTAATAATGTTGGTTACCACTTACGTGGTAATCACCAAGATAACACAATAATTCCTTAATAAGCCTCAGGCAAGATAGGTAAGATCACAAATGCAGCAAGTGGTACTAACTACCAAAGCCAAATTAAAACCCAAACTCTTCAGATTTCCTAACACCACATAGTTATATAACTAAGAACTGGCCAATAAAGAACTTACATAACGGGGACTGAAGAGGTAACTTAGTGGTTAAGGCATTTGCCTGCAAAGCCAAAGGATCTCAGTTTGATTCTCCTAGACCCACATAAGCCAGATGCATAAGGGGGCAAATGCATCTGGTGTTTGTTTGCAGTGACTGGAGGCCCTGGTGTGCCCATTCTCATTCATTCTCCCCCTCTTTCTCTCTCAA
The DNA here is from genome assembly GCA_036365145.1 of Orientallactaga sibirica. Classification (NCBI taxonomy): domain Eukaryota; kingdom Metazoa; phylum Chordata; class Mammalia; order Rodentia; family Dipodidae; genus Orientallactaga; species Orientallactaga sibirica. The sequence continues at coordinate 21,095,722 of JAEOAD010000010.1, read as the reverse complement.
ACAAATAAAATATTTAAAAAAAAAAAAAAAGAAGAAGAACTTACATAACAGACCAGGCATGGTGGCTCATGCCTATAATCCCAGCACTTGGTAGGTCAAGGCAGGATAATAAGGCACTTGTCTGCAAAGCCAGAGGACCCAGGTTCAACTCCCAGGATGCACGTAAGTCAGATGTACAAGGTGACACATGCATCTGAAGTTTGTTTGCAGCGGCTGGAAGCCCTGATGAACCCTCTCCCTCTCTCTCTCTCTAGAAGGATCTTAGAGTTTTCCAGTGTCTTTATTTTCATTCTATTTTAAAGAAATCAGTATTCAAAATTAGAGATAATGGGCTGGAGAGATGACTCAGTGGTTAAGGCAATTGACTATAAAACTTAATGACCTGGGTTTGATTCCCCAGGACCCACATAAGCCAGATGCACAAGGTGGCACATGCATCTGGAGTTCATTTGCAGTGGCTGGAGGCCCTGGCATGCCCATTCTCTATGTGTATCTGCCCCCATCCATCTCAAATAAATAAGATACATATAAAATTAAATGCTTTAAGTACAAATATTTAAGGAGCATATGTATTTGAATTCTTTGTTTTAACCAACTTTTTAAATTAACCAATGGTCTTAGTTAGGTGGAAAATAAGAGACTCTATCCTGCTACTTTCTTCTGCTCTCTGACAGTTCCTAAGAAAGGAACACACTAAAGCTATATGCGTCCAAGAATGTCCTAGCCATCACAGACAGAACCACAGGGTGGGATTAATTTGTTCACTTGACAATTCTTACTCAGCACTTGTTATGAGCCAAACAATGCCTTAGACTCTTAGGATCCACTAATAAGCAAACCAGAGCCAAATGCAGTGGCACATACCTATAATCCCACACTGGGATGTTGGAGGCAGAAGGGATGTTTGAGGCCAATCTGGGCTACAATGTGAGTTCAAGGCCAACTTCAGCTGTCTGGTGAGATCCTGTCTCTAAGTAAACAAATTAATAAACCAGAAAAAAAGCCCAGCCCTAAAGGTTTGAAGGCAGGGGAAAGAAATAAACATAATCAACAAGAAAATTATACAGTATGCCAGAAGGTGGCAAGCGCTATGGAGAAAAAGGAGTAAGGAACAGTAAGTAAGGGTATAGTTTTAAATAAAATAGGCAAATCCTTTGGGAAAAGTGATATTTAAAGAACAAAAGAGAGTAAGCCATGAAAATATCTTAGGGGAAATGTGATTCAAGGAGGGCAACAGCTGAAGACCCCAAGAGTAAAGGCCAGACAGACTGGAGGGAAGATAGCCAGGAAGACTGGGGAGGGGTGGAACAAGGGGAAGAACACCAGTTAACTTAAGAGTCAAGGAAAGATGGAGAGGAAGGGAGGGGAGGGGGCTCAGACTGTGTAGGGACTAGAGTTGAGAAGTGACTCGTGGCTTGGATGCTGTCTTGAAGACTGTAGGAGCTAGTACTGAAGCAGAAAGATCTGCTAGAAGTGTAGAATACTAGGCAAGAAATAAGAATGGCTTGGACCAGGCTGACTGATGAGCAGTGAAAAGTAGTGCTGGATTCTAGATATATGATTAAGATAAGGAAAAGCACAGACTACCACAGTAATAGATCAGGGGAGATAATTCCAATCCTTTTTGCCTGAATGTTCAACACATGTCATCTGATACAGATTAAACTGCAACTGAGGTAGGTTAAGGAGGAATATGGAAGTTTAGTTTAAGTTGACTATGACATATGGAAGTGGACAGACCTAGCAAAGACTGTCTGGAGTGTCAGGAGGAATTGGGCTACAGATATAAATCTAGATATCCATGCCACTGACAGTGGATGAACTTGTTAGAGAACACAAAGAAAAAATGAACCCAGGACTGAGGATGGCATCTTTCAGATGATGGCCCTTCAAGAGAATGAACAAAGTCCTTAGTAAGAAGGACAGAACCAGCCTGATGAAGGGTCAAGTAAGGTATGAAAGATCAGTGAGTTCTGGATACAAAAGTGAACCCATTCTGTATGTTGCTTTTCTCTCTGTCTGCTTGCAAATAAATAAATAAAAATATTTTTAAACTATATGAATGAGTTGAGCATGACGGTGCATGCCTTTAATCCCAGCACTTTGGAGGCAGAGGTAGGGGGAGTGCTATGAGTGCGAAGGCACTCTGAGACTACATAGTGAATTCCAGGTCAGCCTGGGCTAGAGTTAAGACCCTTTTCACTTTGCTGAAATCAGGTTTAATTTAATATTAGACATTTTAAAAAACACTTTATTTATTTATTTGAGAGAGGGAGATACACAGAGAGAGGCATATATATAGAGAGAATGGGCACACCAGGGCCTCTAGCCACTGCAAACGAACTCCAGATGTATGGGCCACCTTATACCTCTAGCTTACGTGGGTCCTGGAGAGTCAAACCAGGGTCCTTTGGCTTTGCAGGCAAGTGCCTTAACTGCTAAGCCATCTCTCTAGCCCAATGTTAGACATTTTTAATTAGCCTGTAGTAGTTAAGATACGCATAGGACTAGGGACGTTGCTCAAAGGTATAGCACTTGCCTAGCATGTAATGAAGCCCTGAGTTCAATCCTCAATACTATTTTTAAAGGGGGGGGGGGCTGGAAAGATGGCTTAGCGGTTAAGGCACTTGCTTGCAAAGCCTAAGGACCCATGTTCAATTCTCCAGATCCCACATAAGCCAGACACACAAGGGACACAAGTGCACAAGGCTGTACATGTACACAAGGTGGCACACACATCTGGAGTTTGACTGCAATGGCTAGAGGTCCTGGCACACCAATTCTCATTCTCTCTCTCTTTCCACTTACAAATAAATAAATAACTGGGAGTGGTGGTGCATGCCTTTAATCCCAGCACTTGGGAAGCAGAGAAAGGAGAACTGCCATGAGTTCAAGCTGAATTCCAGGTCAGCCTGGGCTAGAGGCTACCCCATTACATTTTTTGTTTGTTTGTTTGTTTGGTTTGTTTTGTTTTTCAAGGTAGGGTCTCTCTCTGGCCCAGGCTGACCTGGAATTAACTATGCAGTCTCAGGGTGGCCTCGAACTCTCGGCGATCCTCCTACCTCTGCCTCCCGAGTGCTGGGATTAAAGGCGTGCACCACCACGCCTGGCTCCATTACATTTTTTGATCAGAAAATTCCAAATCAAAAGTCATAAGAACACAAGAGCAAACAATGAAATGTGACACTCTTTTGTCCCAAGTGATCATTGTCACTTCTGGAATTATTTGCTTCTAGCCTCTAAGTATACTTTGGATTTACCTTCAAAGTACAGAAACAGCATACAGAACATGCTCTAGTAAAGTACTTTTCTTATTATACATTTCATTTCCTTATTACATGTTAGGTCAGATTCCTAAGCCAAGACTTTCCTGCAACTATTAGGCTTACTAACAAGTTTAGATGTTTATAAAGTACTGGAAATATTTTGAAAACTTTCTCTCTCATTAAAAAAAAATACCTTTGGAGGCTGGGTGTGGTGGTGCACACCTTTAATCCCAGCACTCAGGTGGCAGAGGTAGGAGGATCACCATGATTTCAAGGCTACCCTGAGACTACATAATGAATTACAGGTCAGCCTGTACTAGAGTGAAACCCTATCTCGAAAACCCAAAATACCTTTAGCTGGACAGATGGCTTAGCAGCTAAGGTGCTTGCCTGCAAAGCCAAAGGACCCAGGTTTGATTCCCTAGGACCCAGTAAACCAGATGCACAGGGTGGCACATGCTTCTGGAGTTCATATACAGTGGTTGGATGCCTTGGCACACCCATTTTCTCTCTCTCTCTTCCTCTCTCTCAAATAAATAAATAATAATAATAATAGTTCAAAAAAAACTACAGTAAGTGTACATTAAGTCTCCCCTGGCTAGGGGCGTGGCTCTGAGTTGCAGGGCTTATCTAACATTCTCAAGATGTTTGATTCATCTGCAAGTGGCCACCTCCAGACCCAAAGGAAAAATAAAATAAAATGAAATACATTTTCCATATATTTAAGGTAAGGGTCAAATTAAGAAATGACCAACAATCACAATCTTAACATGGTTCCTTCAGAAGTTAAGCCTTGGAATAAGCCTTCACATGTTAATTATGTAGCCTTATTAACAGATATTTAATGTGGAATTCTTAAAATGCTCTCCCCTAACAAAAGCCTATAAACTACAAAGTCTGTAAATGGACTTGGGGTGAGGTGGGTTCCCTTCAATTTGTTGTTGTTGTTTTTAAAGAGGAAAACATTAAATCCAGCTAAATTATTTACTAATATTGGGGAGGAGAGACACAGAAATATCTCAATGCCAGGTGGAGAGATGGTTTAGCGGTTTAAGGCACTTGCTTGAAATATCTCAATGCAAACAAAATACAAATACTGGGTTTTCATAATGCCGATAACTGAATCAAGAAAGGTTTAAATACTGAGAAGCCTTTATAATTTGGAAGTGTTGAATACTTTCAAGAAAGTTTTTCAATAGGTCTTGTGATATTTTAGATTTCAGTATATATCTCAGTAAAGTAAAGCACCTTATCCTCTAAATGCACCTGATAATTGAGACACTTCTGTCTGCCAAGGGCTACACAATTTAGAAAGAGATATTTCTAACTCAAAGTTGGGGTGGAAAGGAAATGAACTTTTTCTTAGAATGTGCATAAATAGTCCCAACTATTTCTCATTAGGTCCCTGAATGAAAAGGAGTGTCATCTGGAGACTGGAGTAGTGCAGCGCTTCTTGGGAACGCTTTATCAACTCTCATCAGCAGGTGCTCTGAGTCAGACTGGAGACCCTACCAACACTGCACTGAGTGAGACAAGAAGAGCAAGGGCCATCTAGTTTAGGCAAAATCCAAGCCACCCTAAGTCAACTGCCATACGATGCAAAGTTTTTAGATAGCTGGGCATGGAGAAAGGTCTCAAGTTTCTTCTCAAGCAACTTAAAACACCCTGTAACTTCCAACAGCTCAAACGTAGCTTTTGAAGCGATGCCTATTCAAATAGCTGCTTGCAGAATCCATTTTTTGGTCTTAGGCCCAACAGTTAAGGATCCTGGGCTCCACTTTCCTCCCAGAGAGAACGGTGACCCACTTTTAAAAAAATAAAATAAAATAAGCCCACTTTTCACCTAACCAAGGTGCAGCTGGACAAAGATGAAACCAGTACTCCCGCATCCCGGTTCCCATCCCGGGTGGCTGGGCGCCTGGGCTGCACTGGTGCGCGGGGGTGGTGGCTGCACATGTCACACCAGGTGTGGGACAGCCCACCGGTCAGGGTTTTTTTGGGGGGGAGGAGGGGTGTGAGACGAGATCCTGAACACCAAAATAAATGGGGGAAAAAAAGCTCATTGTTGGAAATCAGAGTGGGGAGGGCGAATGGCTAAGGAAGACACGCCCCTCGGGGAGAGGAAGGGATAACTTCGCCCATCTCGGAGCGGATCCACGGATGTCCACCCAACTCTGTTTTGCAAGCGGGTGGGCCCGGGGACGGGGTGGGTCTGAGAACTGGGGGAACCAAGGAGCACCGAGGCCGGGCAGCGAGCCGTGACGGCTGGCATTCCAGCATGGCGTAAAGCGTGGCCCAGCTCCGGCCCAGCACGCCCTCCATCCACCGGCCGAGGAGCGGTAATCCTCCTGCCCTCCCGGGGGCCTTCGGGGCCCGACTAAAAATAGTCTCCTCGGTCACCCCGAGGCCCGGTCGGGCCGACCTCGGCCTCACCAGGCGATCCGCACCCCCTCCCCACCCCCAACCCAAGGCAATCCCCGGCAAGCAGGGTCGGGCCTGGGCGGAGCCCTTCCACTCTCCCCCGAAGCCTACCCGGGCCGCGGCGGGCCACGGGAATGGAGGGGTGGGGAGGAGATGGCGGGAGAGCCCCGGGCGCCCGCGGCCTAGCAAGGCGAGCAGTGTCGGGAGCCGCGCCCCCAGCCCCGCGCGGCCCTCCCGCCCCGGGACCCCCTCCCCCTTACCCTCCACCCCGCCGCTCGGCGTCACCCGGCCCGGCGCGTCCGGTTTCTCCTCACCGTGCCCCGGGGGAAGAAAAAAAAAAAGAATCCGGGAAGACGCGGCGGCGCTCGCACCACAGGCCGGTCAGCTCGCTCGAGGCCGCCGCTGCCACCGCCGCCGCCTCAAGTAGCTCAGGTGCCGCCGCGCCGCCCCGCAGGAAACGAGCAGCTTCGGGGCGGGGCGGCTCGGGTACGTGCCGGCGTCGGTCGGGAGCCGGAGGGACCCGGAGGACGGCCTCTTAAAGGGACAGGCCGGCGCGCACCCACGCGCCCCGGGAAGCCAGGCGCATCCCGTGGCTTTGCAAAGCCGAGGAGGACGGCGGCTCTTCGGAGAGCGCCAGCTCCGCCACGGCCTTCATCCCAGCAGCCCCTGGCTCTCGCCTCCTCACCACCACTCCTACCTACTAGTCGGGGTTCGGCTCACGTGACTCTCCCACAAAAGTACCACTGCTTCCCCGGCACACGCGCACACGCACACGGGATGGTTTCTTTTAACTTGAAGCAAATGCTCCTGGACTTCTCTCGGTCTGTCCCGGATTTCGCCTCGGGAAACGAAACGCTCCCTTCCTGCGTGTTAAGAGCGCTCTCTCTCTCTCTCTCTCTCTCTCTCTCTCTCTCTCTCTCTCTCTCTCTCTCTCTCTCTCTTTCTCTCTCTCAATTTTCCTCCGGGCTTCGGGCAACCCTTAGCTACCAAACGCAGAGAGAGATTAGAAACTGACCCAAATAAATTGTGTGCCGACATCACGGGACTGTCGTGTGTGCCCGCTGGTGGCCGGTCCTCAAGCCGGGGTGAGTGACCCACCAGGAGCTGCAGCGGAAAGGAGGCATGGGCTGGAACCTCGCTGTGGGCGAGCAGACGATGGCAGAGTAGCTGTCTGTCCGCTCCCCTGGCAAGTGACATGTGTCGATTCTCCTTGCTTATTTCTTACTCATCTCTCACAGCACGCCAGGCATTGCCCAGAGCACTCAAAGCTCTCCTCAAATGTTACTAAAGGCCCGGCGTGGTGGCGCACGCCTTGAATCCCAGCGCTCGGGAGGCAGAGGTAGGAGGATCGCCGTGAGTTCGAGGCCACCCTGAGACTACAGAGGGAATTCCAGGACAGCTTGAGCTAGAGTGAGACCCTACCTCAAAAAAAAAAAAAAAAAAAGTTACTAAAGCCCAACTGATTCAGACGCCTCTGAACATAACTAGAGATACAGGAAAACAGGACTCACAGCCACCTCTTAACATCCTGACAAGGTGGCAGCAGGAGCAGTCCTTTAATGACCGACACAGCAGAAAGGTGTCTACAGCGACATAGAAAGAAATCCCTTGTTGTGGACTGCTTAAAAGCGTACTATACGTTTGGGTTCCTTTTTGTTTTGTTTTGGTTTTGTTTTTGTTTTGGTTGGATTTTCAAGGTAGGGTCTCACTCTAGCCCAGGCTAACGTGGAATTCGCTATGTAGTCTCAGGGTGTTCTTGAACTCTCAAGAACCTCCTACCTCTGCCTTCTGAGAGCTGGGATTAAAGGCACTCGCCACCGCGCCTGGCTTCCTATTATTTCTATCTGAGCTCTTTAGAGCACCTCCAAAATAGAAATGGAAACGCAAAGGTATGCAGCAGCAGCCTGATGAGGTAATGAGAATTGTACCAGTCACTAGTCACATTTTCTCCAAACATGCATCGTGTTAAGACGTTGACTCCAGAAGCTTGCTGCTTTTCTTTCTCATCAGGATTACTCAACCTTCCTTGACTCCAAGGCCCGTAAAGCAATCTATCTCTGTACTAATGATTGTCTTCTGAGCCTGTGCCAGAAAATCCAGCTTTGTTGCAAAATGAATCCATTACTCTAGTCTTGATACAAATGGGATTGTCCATTTCCGTAACGGAGTTTAAAGGTTCATGAATAGCTTACAAACAATTGGGGACTTTCCTCAGGTTGGTACCAGAAGCAGATTTTAGGTTGAAATAAAAATTTTCTGTCACTTTCCTGACTTTTAGTGAAAAGCACACCATTTTAGCAATAAGTAATATTTCAGTACACTTGTAAGTAACACAACACAATGACATTCACTGACAGTTTCCTAAATGTACTACTCCTTATAGCCAGTGAAGAAGCATAAATACATCAAGTACTTCAGCTTTTCTGGGTGAGTGAACTTTGTTTGACTTCTGAAAGGGAAGTGGCTGGATGCTACATTCTTTATAAGCTTTTTGATTATTCACACCAAAACAAAAAGACTTAACTAGGAATGTTACCCATGGCAAGCCCTATTAGGAATTAAGACCGACTCTCTACGTTTTGAAGTATACTATACTATAATATAGTGATTAACTATAATTAGCACATATAATTAACGTAAGATATAATTAACTTTGCCTGCTGCTTACTATATTCCAATGTCATTGAAACCCACAACTAATTTGCTAAAAAGGATTTTAAGGCAACCAGCATATCTCTCTCTCTCTCTCTCTCTCTCTCTCTGTTTTTTTGTTTGTTTGTTTTTTGTTTGTTTGTTTGTTTGTTTTTGAGGTAGGGTCTCACTCTAGCCCAGGCTGACCTGGAATTCACTATGTAGTCTCAGGGTGGCCATCCTCACAGCCATCCTCCTACCTCTGCCTCCCAAGTGCTGGGAGTAAAGATATGAGCCACCACACCTGGCCTCTGAGTTATCTCTTGTAACAACCAAGAAATTAAACTTTATTGAAAACTATAGGATATAAGACTACTATGTAAAGAATCTTAGTCTCTCCCCTTTCTCTCTTTCTCCCTCTCACAAAAGCACAATTTACTACTGACTTTTAACGTGTAGCAATTTCCTTTTTCCTGAGTTTTGGGAAAGAATTAAAGACACACAGTACACCTACAACTCAAGCAGGTAGGAGACAGAGAGAGAGAAAGAGAGCTGTCTATTCCTGTCTTCTCATGGTAGACTTCCCAGAAGTGAGAGATTACACTAGGAGTAACATGTGAGTAAGAGATTCTATTTCCTGACTCCCCCAGATCAGGGAAGGCAGAGAACATATGCGATCAAGTCACAGAACGGGCAGAAGATTCCAGACTCACCCTCACTGTGTAATGGAGCCAGAAAGCTCTTGGACTTCAGCTGCAGATTCAAAAGTAACGTGCTCTCTAGCAAAGGATCTGGCACACAAGGGGTTGATAAAACCGTGCTTGTCTCCTCATGGGAGCCTTTCTCCCTGGGGAACTAAGATCTCTAACCCTGCAGAGATAAGAAACAAAGGCCATAAGCAGCAATGAGGGGCAGCGATGAGATCTGCTCCTCCTTCTTGTCTTCTGTTTCGATGGCTTTCCGTCCGCATCTGATATTCTGTCCACGCATCATCCCTAGCTGATTTGGGGCTGCTTTGCACCTTGCACAGTAGCATTCTAATATTTCAAGGCATTTCTGTCTTGTCACCCAGACTTTGTCTTTGACTTCCATTCCAGTCATTCCATTCCAATCCTTCTATGTCAGCTGCCTCTGGTGAATCCTCTGGGCTTTAGCCAGGGCCTCGCTCCTTTTTGCCGGGAAATGAGTTCTTGTGTTAGAATCCACATTGCTCTGTATTTCAGAAGAGCCAACTGGGCGAGGTGACTGAAGTCAAAGAGCAGCTAATACTAACATCTGCGTTGCTGTTATTGCTGTTATTGTTGCTATCATTGGTGAGAAGTGTTTTTAGAATCCAGTGGTGGGTATAGAAGCAGATTACCATGGCCCAGAGATGAATAAGGAGTGAGAATATATGGTCAAACAAGTATCCAGCCAAAAGCTGGACCTTGGAGGGATAGAAGTAGGCTGACTAGTTTGGAGTTTAAAAGAATTTTGTTTTGTTTTGTTTTGTTTTGTTTTTTGGAGGTAGGGTCTTGCTGTCTAGCCCAAGCTGATCTGGAATTCACTATGTATTCTCTGGGTGGTCTCGAACCTACCTCTGCCTCCCCAGTACTGGAATTAAAGGCGTTTACCACCATGCCTGCTTAAAGGAAAATTTTAAAATTTATTTGCAAGCAGAGAGAGATAGACGGAAGGGGACGGGGCATGGGCCTGCCAGGATCTCCAGCCACTGCAAATCAACTCCAAATGCATACGCCACCTTGTGCATCTGGCTTTATATTGGTGCTGGGGAATCAAACCTGGATCGGTAGGCTTTGTAGGCAAGTACCTTAACCACTAAGCAATCTCTCCAGCTCTTACAGGAAATTTTTGTGAATTTTTTTCATTTAAGTGAAGAGAACCCTGGCCATTCTAATGGAAGAGAGAGAGAGGGAGGGAGAGAAAGAAATTGAGAGGGATTGAAGACACAGCAGAGAGAGCATTGCTATGGATTGAGGTCCCTCAGAATGCCCAGAGGGCTGAGAACCAGACTCTGTATCATGAGACTTGGGCAGCAGAGTGAAGGTATATGCTGACAAAACCACATGCTCTTGCCTATTTCCTCAGGCCATGGCTTATCCCTATAATAGGACAGGCCAGAGTGAAGGCCAAGCAGGCAGCAGTGGTGGGAGGGAGATTTTTTTTTTTCTTTTATATGACACTAGGCAGCTTGCATACAGAGCAAGTTATGTTTAGGCCTTTGAAGAGCCAATATTAATCAACTGAAACTAGTCTGATTTACCAAAGAAATAAAACTTATGTGAAAACTTTAAAAAAAAAGACCCCACAAAGTAACTTATTACCTTGAGTGTTACTTAGCAATGTCACTAGTAAAAGTGTAGCCTCCACTATTAAAGGAAGCTTTGTAAAATGCTTATGAGAGGACCCCCAACAACAAGGAGGGGACAGGGAAAGCAAGCCCTGGAAGTAATTGCAGTAGAGAAAGAAGATTGCCACAAGGTTGATTTTAATAACCTCTGCTAAGTATTTATTTTCTTAAAAAGTGTCCATCTCACCCTGAGACTACATAATGAATTCCAGGTCAGCCTGAGCCAGAGTGAGACCCTACCTCGAAAAACCAAAAAAAAAAAAAAAAGTGTCCATCTCAAAAGATACAAGAAAAGGCTGAAAAATCACACTGAGTTCTGTCCTTTTATTTATTTATTTTTTTCTTTTTTCAAGGTAGGGTCTCACTCTAGCCCAGGCTGACCTGAAATTCACTATGTAGTCTCAGGGTGGCCCCAAACTCACAGCGATCCTACGACCTCTGCCTCCTGAGTGCTGGGATTAAAGGCATGCGCCATCATGCCTAGCCTTTTATTTATTTATTTTAATATTGTATTTTTATTTACTTATTTGAGAGAGAGAGAGAGAGAAAGAAAGAAGCAGACAGAGAGAAAGAGCGCACCAGGGCCTCTAGCCACTGCAAACAATCTCCAGATGCATACGCCACCATGTGCATCTGGCTTATGTGGGTTCTGGGAAGTCAAACCTGGTTCCTTAGGCTTTGCAGGCAAGCACCTTAATTGCTAAGCCATCCCTCCAGCCCTATTTATTTATTTTAAATGACAGACTCTGATCTTAACTTTTTGTATGAATTTTCTCAATCTACTATTTCAAACACCATGGGAAAATATGTTTATTCTGGGAGAGACCATAGAAATCATTGAAATCCAAACCCAAATACTATGTTCATTTGCAATTGCTCTGTCATTTTAAACTAAATGATGTTATTTGTTTGTTTGTTTTCTTCAAATTTTCTACAATAGCCCTTTGGGTTTTTTGGATTTTTTTTCTCATGATTTTCCATGAAAAATATGAAACCTACTAAAAGATTGAAAAATAGTACAAGTACCTATATGCCCACCACTTAGACTCAACAGCTATTGCCATTCCCCACACATCTTTATCTATCTAACTATCATCTATTGTTCCTTTAGTTCATAGACATCTTTTGTGGCCTGAGTGGCTTTGATGACAGAGCAATGCTTCCTTGACAATTGGATGGAAAAGTGCTGAATGCTACTCACTTCTGCTCAGTTTTACTCTTTATGCATATTTTCCAGGAATGATAAACTACTCTGACCTTGACTTTCTATATGAATTTTCTCAATCTAATTTTTTCAAGCACCATGGGAAAATACGTTTATTCTGGGAGGGATCATAGAAATCATTGAATCTGAACCCAAATACTTGGTGTTCATTCGCAATTGCTCTGTCATTTCAACTTCATTATTTTTGTTTGAGTTTAAAACTTTTTCATGTTCACCAGGCATTCCTTTCCTAGACCAATCAAAAATGATTATGCTTGTGGGCTGGGGAGATGGCTCTGTTTGTAAATTGCTTGCTGTACAAGCTTGAAGACCTGAGTTCACATGCCCAACACGTACAATGCCGGGCATGGTAGCATTGCATCTGTCATCCCAAAGCTAGGGAGGTGGACACAGGAAGATTGCTAGGACTTGCTGGCTAACTAGACTAAGTGAACAGTTGAGTTCTACGTTCAGTGAGAGACCCTAGCTTAAAGAATAGGTAGAGAGCAACTGAAAAATCTACCTGAGCCAGGCGTGGTGGTGCACGCCTTTAATCCCAGCACTGAGGAGGCAGAGGTAGGAGGATCACCATGAGTTCAAGGCCACCCTGAGACTACATAGTGAATTCCAGATCAGCCTGAGCTAGATTGAGACCCTACCTCAAAAAAACAAACAAACAAAAAAAAAGCCACCTAACACTGACCTCTGGTCTGTACACATATGTGCACCAACACACAAACACATATACACACATGTATACCACACACATACACAAATATATATATTACACTTGCACATTTAGTCTAGTGGATAATTTACTTTTGCTTGACTAATGATGGTGAACTCTGGCTTTCAAAACCTTAGAGTTCCCTAGCATCTCATTAAACATCGGGCTCAATGAGAGCTTGTTGTTAGTGAGGGACCTCAGTCTTCTAAGTGTTGAATATCAGTCTCATTTTCTATTGTGCCCTGGCAATGACATCTGTGATTGTTAAGAGCTATGCTTCCGTATGGACTTGGCTTACTGCACCAACCACCGAGTAGAACTCAAAGACCCAGATCAAGATTCATTTCATTTCAGAGGGGAAACAACTGGGATGAAACAATCCTTTCCCACAAACCCTCCGCTGGTGCTGTGCTCAGCCAAATAACAGCGTCAAGAGCTTGCTGGTCTTGGGTTACGTTCACATGAATCAGTTCTCTAAGTTTTCCAGAGCAACAATAAAGAACGGCAGGATTTGCACAGACAATTGAGTGTGATTTTAAATACAAGCCAAAGACACTCTCTGTGCTTAGAAACCCAGTCCCACTGACCTAAATTACTATAATAAAGAAATGTCTTGGGGACTGGAGAGATGGCTTAGCGGTTAAGGCATTTGCCTGCAAAGCCAAAGGATCCCAGTTCGATTCTCCAGGACCCACATAAGCCAGATGCACAAGGGGTACACACATCTGGAGTTCGTTTGCAGTGGCTAGAGGCCCTAGCATATCCATTCTCTCTCTGTGTCTGCCTCTCTTCTATCTCTCTTTCTGCTTGCAAATAAATAAATAAAAATTCAAAAAATTATTTTGAATTAGCAGCTGGGGCCTTACAAAAAGCCTCAGGTTTGAATGATATCTCACATCCAGTTTCTTTTCACAAATCCTCCTTTGGTCTCCTCTCACCAGCTGTAGAAATCTGTTACAAATGACAAAAAATAAAAACCTCTCAAATGGGGCTGGAGAAATGGCTTAACAGTTAAGGCGCATGCCTGCAAAGTCTAAAGACCCTGGTTCAATTCTCCAAATCCTAAATTAGCCAGATGCACGTGGTGGCGCATGCATCTGGAGTTCATTTGCAGCAGCTAGAGGCCCTGGTGTGCCCATTCTCACTCTCTCTTTCTCCCTCTCTCTGTCTCTAATAAATAAATAAAATCTTAAAAAAAAAAAAAAAAACTCAAATGGCTTGAGAGGCCAACTGAAATCCAGGATAGAGTTGTAAGATCTTTTATGAGGAAATGAGGGGAACTTAGGATAGGGTCTCAGAGACACTTGCAGACAGAAAGAGGCCTTCTGAGGATGCTAAGGGCATATCTTGCAGACTTTGCTTTAAGCAGCAGGTGCCTCAGAATCTGAGGACATTATCCCACCACCACACCATCGCATGGAGTCTAGCATAGATAAACGCTTATTCTAAAAAGATATATGGGCTTGGCTTTTTTAAAAATATAATATTGCTATTCTAAATTGGCACTCAGTTTTTTTATTTTATTTTTTTGCCTTTCTTTCTTTCTTTAATTTTTTTAAGTTTTATTTATTTTATTTGAGAGAGCCAGAGAGAAAGAGAGACAGACAGGCAGAGAATAGGTGCATCAGGGCCTCCAGCCACTGCAAACAAACTCCAGACGCATGTGTCACTTTGTGTATCTGACTTACATGGGTCCTGGGAAATTGCACCTGGATCCTTTGACTTTTCAGGCAAACGCCTTAACCTCCAGCCTTTTTATTTTTTTAATGTAGTCTTGGGGTGGCCTGGAACTCAAGTGATCCTCTTACCTCAGCATCCTGAGGACTGGGATTAAAGGTGTGTGCCACCATGCCCAGCACTTTTAAAAAATGTTTTATTTTCTTATTTATTTATTTATAAGAGTGAGAAAGAAAGAGGGGGAGAGAGAGAGAAAGAATGGGCATGCCAGGGCCTCTAGCCACTGCAAACAAATTCCAGACACAGGCACCACCTTGTGCATTTGGTTTATGTGGGTCCTGGGGAATCGAACCTAGGTCCTTTGGCTTTGCAAATGCCTAAGGCAAATGCCTTAACCACTAAGCAATCTCTCTAGCCCCCCCTTTTTGATACAAGTTCTCACTATGTAGCTGAGGCTGTCTTCAAGCTTGAAATCCCCCTGCCTCAGCTTCCCAAGTGTTGGTGTTACAGGCATGTGCTACCACACTGACTTAGAAATAAACATTTTTAAATAGATGGTATTTATGGATGCTAAAATTTAACGTCCACTTCAAACAGATCCACTCACTCATTCCAAATTTATTGTTTCATGGGTACTGGTTTTCATTTCCTCATGCTGGTATAACACTGTCTTCTATTTTTCATGTCCTCTACCTTGTTTAAATCTCATGCCTCCTGCCCTTCAGTAAAGAGTGGTAGATCAAAGGACAAAGGATATGTTGCCTATCTTGTGTTTCATATCCATAAACAAATTCAAGTGGATTATAGCCCAAATTTGAAGAAGAAAACCATGCCTTTAGAAGAAAACATGAGAGTATCTTTAAAATCTTCAAGTAAACAACATAACTATCAAATAAGAGACAAACATATAAGTACAACATAGAATATTAAAAATCAGGGCTGGAGAGATGGCTTATCAATTAAGGCACTTGCCTGTGAAGACTAAGGACCCAGGTTCAATTCCCCAGTAGCCACATAAGCCAGCTACACAAGGTAGTGCATGCATCTGGAGTTCATTTGCAGTGGCTAAAGGCCCTGGTGCACCCATTCTCTCTCTATCAATCTATCTGCCTCTTTCTCTCTCTCTCTCTCTCTCTCTCTGTCTGTCTGTCTCTCACTCTCAAATAAATAAATAAAATATTTAAAATTTTCTTTAAAATCATAGTTCATTAAAACTAAGAACGCCTAGTCAAGCACAGTGGTAAACACCTTTAATCCCAGCACTTGGGAGGCTGAGGTTTGCCATGAGTTCCAGGCTAGCCTGGGCTATAAAGTGAATTCCAGGTCAGCCTGGGCTAGAGTCAGACCCTGCCTCAAAAACAACCAACCAACCAAAAGGTGGAGAGATGGCTCATCGGTTAAAGGCACTTGCTTATAAAGCCTGACAACCCAGGTTCAATTCCCCAGTACCCACATAAAACCAGATGCACAAAGTAGAGCAGGCCTTTGGAATTCGTATGCAGCAACAAAAGGCCCTGGTGTGCCCATTCTCTCCACCCCCCCCACACACACGTAATAGTTTGTGAGAGTTTTTAAAGATATATATATGCAGGGGCTGGAGAGATGACTTAGTGGTTAAGGCACTTGCCTGCGAAGCCTATGGACCCAGGTTGGGCTCTCCAGAACCCATGTAAGCCAGATGTACAAGGTGACGCATGTGCACAAAGTCTCACATGTGCGCAAAATGCATTTGGAGTTTGATTGCAGTCACTAGAGGCCCTGGCACGCCAATTCATTCACTCTCATAAATAAAATAAATTTCTAGAAATAATATATATGGGGGCTGGAGAGATGGCTTAGCAGTTAAGGCACATGCCTGTGAAACCTAAGGACACAGATTTGATTCTCCAGGTCCCTTGTAAGCCAGATGCACATGGTGGCACATGCATCTGGAGTTCATTTGTAGTGGCTAGAGGTCCTGGTGTGCCTGAACTCTCTCTCTCTCTGTCTCTGATAAATAAATACATAAAAATAAAATAAATAATAATAATAAATATGTATATATGCAAAGTTCAAAAGGCTCACACTGTAAGATTCCATTTCCATAGCATTTTATATAAAATAGTTGTACAACCATCAGCCAGTTTCCTGATGGCATTAAGCCTCAGTTTCTGCATGGATAAGAAGAAAGAGAAAAACCTAACGTTCAGGATTATTGAGAAAAGTCAAGTGTAACAAGATGTGTGAGTAACTACAACTAGCATATTCACATAGCTAATGTCCACAAAGCACCTTTGGTTTGATCTCATTGTTCTTTAGCTTTAACGCTTTCATTATAAGGAAAGTTTCCAGAGCAGAACCTAATGTGTTTAATGAAGACATTAAGTACCCAGTACGTGACACGGAGTGAAGTACCAATCATCAGGGAGAATCCTGCTTACACTGAACTAGTACAAGGTCTGCTTGTTAGCTCCCTCTAAAAGTTGTAGGGAGCAGTGAGGGGTAGTCAAAGATGAGGAAGTCAAAACACTCCCTAAAATGTCCGAGTTCTAAAAGCAAACCCAGAAATAACATTCTTCTTCCCAGCTAAGGTTCTAAACAGCTTAAAAAGTAAATAATAGCCAGGAGTGGTGGCGCACACCTTTAATCCCAGCACTTGGGAAGCAGAGGTAGGAGGATCGCTGAGAATTCGAGGCCACTCTGAGACTACATACTGAATTCCAGGTCAGCCTGAGCTACAGTGAGATCCTACCTCAGAAAACCAAAAAAAAAAAAAAAAAAAAAGTAAATAATATAGCCGGGCATGGTAGCGTACACCTTTAATCCCGGCACTCAGAAGGCAGAGGCCTGTGGATCACTGTGAGCTCAAGGGCCACTCTGAAAGTATATAGTTAATTCCAGGTCAGCTTGAGCTAGAATGAGACCCTACCTCTAAGAAAAAAAAAAAGTAAGAAAATAAGAGGTACCTGGAATTATCAACCTCAGAATTAGAATTTCTAGCAGGGTAGTCCAGGGCTCCTGCAGGGGTAAAGGAAGGAGTAGAGAGAAGCAAGTCAGGCAGAACCTGTCTCTCTTGCCTCCCCAGAGCCAGAAGAGGGCCAACATCAACCAAGTGGGCAAGCAAGATGGGGAAGAGAGGAAAAGATGTCCCCACTGCCTCTGGGTTTCGCTGCTCCTCATGTGTGGGGTGTTGGATGAGTCATTTCATCCTCTAATCATCACTCTTCCCTTCAAACCAAGAAGTTGGTCTTTTTTTGTTTGTTTGTTTGTTTTGGTTTTTCGAGGTAGGGTCTCACTCTGGCCCAGGCTGACCTGGAATTCACTATGTATTCTCAGGGTGGCCTTGAACTCACAGCAATCCTCCTACCTCTGCCTCCTGAGTGCTGGGATTAAAGGCGTGCGCCACCACACCTGGCTCAAACCAAGAAGTCTTATTAGGCCATCTCTGAAAAGATTCCCAAGTCTTTTATTATTATTATTATTTTATTAGGTCCATAGTAATTCATCAAAGAGCTAGTATGGTCTAATTTCAAAAGGATGTTAAAAATCTTATGCACTCAGATGGAAATCACTTTTGTAAATTAGATATTATGACTTGAACTACAGTTATGTTTTGGAAGTTGACCTTATGAAACTCCTGAGGAAGGGCTTTAAAACGAGATAGCATGTATTTTTTAAGGGAAAAAATTACTTTAATCATCCATTTTAAGTCTTTGTTTTGGCTTTGGGATTTTTTTTTTTTCTCAAGGTAGTAATGCAGGATTTTAGAGTTCAGGGAGGGTTTATGAAACCCAGCTGGGCTGGGGACATACATAACTTAGCAGTTAAAGACACTTACTTGCAAAGCCTAAGAGCCTGGGTTCAATTCCCCAGTATCTATGTAAAGCCAGATGCACAAAGTGGCACATGCATCTGGAATTTGTTTGCAGTGGCAGGAGGCCCTGGCACACCCATTTTCTCTCTCGCCTCCCTCCCTCCTTGTCTCTCTCATGACTGCTGGCAAATAAATAAATATTAAAAAAATAAAAAGCTATGCGGAAACCTTTGTGTATGATCAGCTCAGAAATGCCCTTTAGATCTTAGCTTAAGGCCTCTTTTGCCACTTCCTTGTGTTTTTTTTTTTGTTTGTTTGTTTGTTTGTTTTTTGGTTTTCGAGGTAGGGTCTCACTCTAGCCCAGGCTGACCTGGAATTCACCATGTAATCTCAGGGTGGCCTCGAACTCAGTGTTATCCTCCTACCTCTGCCTCCCAAGTGCTGGGATTAAAGGCGTGCGCCACCACACCCGGCTTCCTCCCTGATTTTTTGTTTTGTTTTGTCTTGTTTTTATTTTTTGTTGTTTATTTATTTATTTGAGAGAGAGAAAGAGTCAGATAGATAGAGAGAGAATCGGTGTGCCAGGGCCTCCAGCCACTGCAAACGAACTCCAGATGCATGCACCACTTTGTGCATCTGGCTTACATGGGTCCTGGGGAATCGAGCCTTGAACCAGGGTCCTTAGGCTTCACAGGCAAACCCCTTAACCACTAAGCCATCTCTCCAGCCCCCTTCCTGCTTTTAATCAAAAGTTTCAGAACCGGGGGCTGGAGAGATGGCTTAGCGGTTAAGGGGTTTGCCTGCAATGCCAAAGGATCCCAGTTCGATTCTCCAGGATCCACGTAAACCAGATGCACAAGGGGAAGCATGCACCTGGAGTTCGTTTGCAGTGGCTAGAAGCCCTGGCATGCCCATTTGCCCTCTCTCTCTCTTAAATAAATAAATAAATAAATAAATAAATAAATAAATAAATAAATAAACAAACAAACAAACAAACATATTTTTTAAAAGTTTCAGAACTGGGCCCACAGCCTCACATCATTGTTCTTTAACATATGTAAAAAAAAAAAAAAAAAAAAAAAAAAAAGATGGTGACCAACAATGAGGTGTGTTCAGCTCACTGGAAAGCTGTGCTCCCAGGAGTGTGAGTGTGGTTGGAAAGACGAAAGAAAGATTTGTATTTGGGTTTATGGTTTTGGTTGCTACTCACCTGTCTGCATGTCGAACCGCCCATTTCAAATGGAATTAGGCAGTACTTCCCAGACGATGTGTGCCAACATGCTATAAGGCGGCCCTGCCCTCCATCCTTCACTGTCCCACTCACCCTCTCCAAGTTCCCGGTCAGCATTTCCCGATTGCATTCCTGTCGCTGTCATGCTTCGAGCTGCCCTACTTCTAGCCACCCATCACCAGCCATTGTTACTGTTAGCTGTCTTTCTCACACTACCAGTCCTGCACAGTGTGCCAAATAGAAATGCCAGGAGTCTGGCTGCATGCCAGGATGTTGCCCAAGATTTGTAAGTGATCCTGAGCGTCAGAGATGAAGGAAACTGGGGAAACCTACACGCAACAGCCAAGAGACTTTGAGACCTTGCTCTTTCTCTAGGAGTTTCAAAACATCTTTTTAAAATATATTTATTTATTTATTTATTTGAGAGAAAGAAAGAGGCAGAGAGAGAGGGAGGGAGGGAGAGAATGGGCATGCCAGGGCATGCAGCCATTGCAAATGAACTCCAGATGCATGCGCCCCCTTGTGCATCTGGCTTACGTGGGGCATGAAGAATTGAACCGGGATCCTTTGGCTTTGCTGGCAAATGCCTTAACCACTAAGCCATCTCTCCAGCCCTCAAAGCATCTTTGATTCCCAGTGTGGGCTGTGGTATGAACTAGTTGCATATGTCTTTAAGCTAGTGGTTAAACCGGCCTAAGAATGCTACGGACTTGGGAGATTAACTCTGATCAGTGGTAAACCTCCTATGGCCATCAAGAACTGAATGAGTTAATGTAAGTCAAGCAGTTAGAATGATGGCTGTCATATTAAGAGCCCTATAAGCGTTTGCCATGGCTATTTTTCTGCTCACTCTGTTTACTGTGCTTGGGTTGGACCTTCTGATCATTTATTAATTCCTCCAAGTCAATAATCACTGAATGGCTGTGGTGTTCCAAGCACTCTGGACAATGATCCATTTTCTTTAAGATAAGCCTTTTCATGGTCATCTGGAAACCCCTTTACACTCAGGGCTGGGCTGCTATGGCAACAGGAAGACACTACCCCCCCCACCCCAGAAGAAATCACTGGCCAGGGTGCCTGGGAAGTTCTCTAGGCAGTCCCTCTAGGTGCATGGGAACACGGAAGTAGACAAGAGCACAGGACACAGTGTCAGTTTGACCAAATGTTCACCCCATCCCACAACCCCTTTCTCCCTTGAGCTTTGAAAGTTCCAGGGCAGGAAAGGAAGATGAACGGAGGAGGGAGAGGAAATGGTAGGTGCAGAAGAATCCTGTGAATGGCTGAGGTTCACTTTTTATCCTAGGACAGGATGAAGGTTCAAAATAGATTTAAAATAATTTTGTGGTGGCACTTGCTTTTAATCCCAACACTTGGGGGCAGAGATAGGAGAATCACCATGAGTTCAAGGTCATCCTGAGACTACATAATGAATTCCAGGTGAGTTTGAGCTAGAGTGAGATCCTACCTTGGAAAAAAAAAAAAAAAAAGAAAACAAATTTAAGGTCTTGGCTGCATGTGTCAGGAATGATTGTTGTTTCAGAAGCCCAGACCAGGGGTCTGAGGAGATGGCTTAGTGGTAAAAGACAATTGCTTACAGAATACCAGATCATAACTGACATGCAAAAGACTTACTTACTCCACTCTAAAGTCAACATCAGGGCTGGAGATATGGCTTAGTGGTTAAGGCTCTTGCCTGTGAAGACTCAGGTTCCATTCCCAGAACCCATGTAAAGCCAGATGCATGGTGGCACATGCATCTGGAGTTCATTTGCAGTGGCTAGAGGCCCTTCTCCTCCTCTCTTTCTCTCTTTTATACATACATACATACATACATACGGTAGACATCAGCTGAATAGATTTTATTGCTGATACTCCCTCACAATAGAAATGTGTTATTAAGCTCAGAAATGGTGCCGGGCATGGTGGCGCACCCCTTTAATCCCAGCACTCGGGAGGCAGAGGTAGGAGGATCACTATTTGTTCAAGGCCAGCTTGGGACTACAGAGTGAGTTCTAGGTCACCTTGGACGAGAGTGAGACCCTACCTCGAAAAACAAAACAAAACAAAAGCCCAGAAATATTTGGGAAGGTTCCAGAACTTTTCAAGAAAAGTAAGTGGTAGGCTACATAATTGGCTAATTTCTTTCCCTTTATTGGATTTTGCTGGGCACATTCTCATCTAGTCGGATCAGGAATATGGATTCCTTAAGGGCAACACGCACCGGAAACCAAGTTTATAGACGCTCCTCCTAAGATAAGTATCAAATATGTATTGCACATTCTAAAAACAAATGTACTCCATCTCCCAACAAATGCACCATTTAGGAAAGTACTCCATCTCCTAACAAGGCATGTACTTGCAGGTGATAATTAAAATATGTATGAGGGCTTATGTGCAAAGGCTGCATCAGTCAGCGCATGGAAGCGCACTTCAACGGGCAGATCAAATGGGTTATTTTACAAAGGTGTAGAGGAGTTGTAGGAACACCACAAAAGGTGGTGCTGGTGCACAGAGCTACTAATGTAACTGTCCTGGCAGGAATAAAGGCATTCTAAAGAGATACTGGCGCCCATCCCTTTGGTTATCAGACAAATTAGAATTTCTCCCAGTAGTCTCATGCTGGGAGAAGGAAAAGACTTTAGCTTGGTACCAGCCAAAGAAGGAATTTGTCTATCGGGAAAAGATTTCAAATAGTTCTGACAACTTGTTAGACTACCTTGCAATAGGATACTAGAGCCAAGATAGTGATGGATGGGCCAATGATGGACATGATGGACGGGACCATACTTGGTCTAGGACATCTTAGTTAAATAAACTACTTACCTTCTATTTCAACCTAAACCTCATGACAGGACCCCTTGAAGACAGACTTGGGAGGAGAGGGTCACTGGACCTCTTTGTTCCTCCTTCCAGTATGGCTATATTGAATATATCTCCTTGCTCTGCTTTTCACTACCCCTTTGTCTCTTCAATAGGCCTATGGAGGACAGGTATTAGGGCTGTGGGGCTCTGACCCTGACAACTCCAGTAACACCAGCAGCAGAGCTGTTACCACTCTCCCTTTGGTCCAAAAAGGAAAGGACCAGGAAGTGCTGGCATGCAGCTCCATGGCAGAATACCAACCTAGTATGTGTGAGGCTTGGCTTCCATCCTCAGCACTGCCCCCCAAGAAAAGACAAGGGAGGGCTGGAGAGATGACTTAGTGGTTAAGGCACTTGCCTGCTAAGGACCCAGGTTTGATTCCCCAGGACCCACATAAAACCAGATGCACAAGGTGGCACATGTGTCTGGAGTTCGTTTGCAGTGGCTAGAGGCTCTGGCACGTTCATTCTCTCTCTTTCTATCTATCTGTCCCTCTCTCTCTCTCAAATAAATAAAAATAATTTTTTTTTTTTGCTTATTTGTTTTTTGACATAGGGTCTCGCTCTAGCCCAGGCTGACCTGAAATTCACACTGTAGTCTCAGGATGGCCTCAAACTCATGGTGATCCTCCTACCTCTGCCTCCTGGGTGCTGGGATTAAAGGCATGAGCCACCACGCCCAGCTCTAAAATATTTTGTTTTTTAAAAGACAAGGTCAGGCTGGAGGGGTGGCTTAGCAGTTAAGGCATTTTCCTGCAAAGCCAAAGGATCCAGGTTCGATTCCCCAGGACCCACGTTAGCCAGATGCACAAGATGGCGCATGTGTCTGGAGTTCATTTGCAGTGGCTGGAGACCCTGGTGTGCGCTCTCTCTCTCTCTCTCTCTCTCTCTCTCTCTCTCTCTCTCTCTCTCTCTTTGTCAGATAAATAAATAAATATAAAATATTTTTTTAAAATGAAGGGACAAGGGAGGAACTGGCTCTGAGAACCAAGAAGAGAGGGTGGTGCTGCTGTGTGAGGGGGTTCCTGAAAACAGTGCCCTGCAATCCAGATTCACAGCCAACTCCTGGGGTACTCACAGGAGGGAGCAGGGACTGATACTCTGGCTTCATTCCTGTCCTTTCTTCTCATCTCCTGATGGCTGGGGCCGCCTGAAAGCCACCGGACAAAGGAATCCGTTAATTCTAGTCTCTACAAGAGAGGTGTGAGGAAAGCTGCTGATCCTAAGAGCCTGACTGCCAAGACAGCACCAGGAACCAGGAAGGAAACTCCCTCCTTCCTCAGTGTAACGCCAAATCCCTGGACTGATGAAATCTAATACATGTGCCAGGACAAAGGGAAAGTACATAAGTGCTTGGACTCCAGTTTTGCAGAGCAAATAATGAAGTGTGAGTTTGGAGCTGAGAGACACTAACACACTAAGTGCTCCATATTCTAAGTCTACTATCTAGACTCTATACATGTGCAGTTCCATATGTGTGCATTGTTCTATTGTTTTAATATTTTATTTCTTATTTATTTATTTCAGAAAGAGAGAGAGAAAAAACGGGCACTCCAGGACCTCTAGCCACTGCAGACAAACTCCAGACACATGTGCCACCATGTGCATCTGGCTTGCATGGGTCCTGGGAAGTCGAACGTGGGTCCTTAGGCTTTGCAGTCAGGTGGCTTAACTGCTAAGCCATCTCTCCAGCCCTCTATGGGCTTTATAACCTTCCTTCTTACAACTGCATGGTACAAACATTTTATATGTCAAAAAAACAGATCTAAAGGGCTGAGAAGATAGCTCAGTAAGTAAAAGCCAGGAGCAGCAGTGCACAGCTATATTCTATTCCATTTGTTCAGGTTTTTTTCTCTCAGTTTTTATGTCACAAACTTCTGTAGTCATAGCCTCAGCCTTGGAAATCCTTCCCTCACCCATGTGCTATCTACTAATGAGCCACAAGATGTACTTTTTTTCACTTCTGTGACAATAGTTTTCTATCTCTAGCATGTGTTTTTTAGAATTTCCAACTTTCTACATACATTATCCATCTGCTCTTGCAGTGTATCTACTTCTAATGGTAAATCCTTCCATATATTAAACGTGGTTTTATTTTATTTTTAAAATTTTTGTTTATTTTTATTTATTTATTTGAGAGCAACAGACAGGCAGAGAGAGAAAGAGGCAGAGAGAGAGAGAGAGAGAATGGGTGCACCAGGGCTGCCAGCCACTTCAAATGAACTCCAGATGCATGCACCACCTTGTGCATCTGGCTTTTGAGGGTACTGGGGAATCAAGCCTCAAACTGGGGTCCTTAGGCTTCACAAGCAAGTGCTTAACTGCTAAGCCATCTCTCCAGCCCTAACTGTGGTTTTAAAAATTCCTGGGGGCCGGGCGTGGTGGCACACACCTTTAATCCCAGCACTCAGGAGGCAGAGGTAGGAGGATCCCAAGAGTTCGAGGCCACCCTGAGACTACATAGTGAATTCCAGGTCAGCCTGGACCAGAGTGAGACCCTACCTTGCAAAACCAAAAAAAAATCCTGAGCTATGGGCTGGAGAGATTGCTCTGCAGTTAAGACACGTGCCTGCTAAAGTCTACCAACCTGGGGTTCAATTCCCCAGTCCCCACGTAAAGTCAGATGTACAAGTTGGCTCATGCATCTGGAGTTCATTTGTAGTGGCTAGAGGCCCTGGTGCTCCCACTTATTCTCTCTTTCTCTTTTTCTCTCTGTCAAATAAATAAATAAATAAATAAATTTTAAAAATATATTCCTGGGCAATACTAGGCATGGTGAGGCATGACTTTAGTCCCAGGACACAGGAATCTGAGGAAGGAAGAGCTATGTGAGTGAGACTCTGCCTCAGAAAAACACAAATCCTGGGCTGATGAGTCTAACATTCAACTAAGCTGCATTCAGTGTTGCTTGTAAGCCTCTGTGGGGAGCAGGAAGGTCAAAGGAGCTGCAGAGCGTGCAGCACAGGCCTTTTAGTGATGTCTTGGTGCAATGTGGTAGGCCGAGGTCAGGGTTCTGCGGTTCTGTGAGTAGATCTCTGTTTTGTTTTGTTTTTAAGGCAGGGTCTTGCTCTAGTCCAGGCTGACCTGGAATTCACCATGTAGTCTCAGGCTGGCCTCGAACTCACACCATGCCTGGAGACCTCCATCCTTTTGTGAGTCTATGTCCTTGGACTGTGACTTTTTCCAGGGCTTTTTGATTTCTGCTGCTTTGGGTGGGGCAGGACGGTTAGAGTGGGCTGGAGTTGAGTTGTCCACTGCTGCCAAGCTGGGTTCTGGTAACACTTTCTCCTGAGCCACACAGTGCTAAGCAGAAAATGTTCTGACATCACTCAAAACAAGTCCTTTCTCCCACAAGCACAGGGAATCTCTATCTGATACATACTGAGAGAACAAGTAGGATGCAGGGAGGGGAAACTGTGGATGGAATGGGGACCTCTCTGTGACTGGAGGCCCCTCAGAGGTGTCACACTGAGTGGCTATCAATTCATCCAGCTGGCAATTGACTGCCTGGAACTAGTTCCCACAGGTATTCTGCCTGGGTGAGCTGTGATTCTCTGCAGGGCTGACCATCTGTCTCTGCAGTTTTTAAGATGGCACTTTGCTCTGTGAGCTTATTCTCCAATGGATCTCAGAAGAAATGCTGATGTTTTGGTTTGATTGATCAGGTAGGACAGAGTGGTGACATATAAGTTCTTTGCATGATAAACCAGAACCCCTACCTGTGTTTTTTTTTTAATAAGAGAGAGAGAATTGGCATACCTGGGCCTCTAGCCAATGCAATCAACTCCAGATGCATGCACCACCTAGTGCAGATAAGTGACCTTGCGCACTTGCGTCACATTGTGTGTCTAGCTTACGTGGGACCTGGAGAGTCAAACATGGGTCCTTAAGCTTCGCAGGCAAGCATCTTAACCACTAAGCCATCTCTCCTGCCCTCTACCTGTGCTTTTTTTTAAAACCCATGAAACTGGGTGTGGAGGCCCACATCTGTAATTCTTACACTTGGAAGTGGAGGCAAGAGTGGTAAAAATTTAAGGTCAAAATAATAAAATATGAATTCAAGGTCATCCTCTGGGACATAGTAAGTTAGAGACCATACATGAGATCCTGTCTCAAGAAACTATGATTTACAAGATGTCATTTATTTAAAACTGACACATAGCCGGGCGTGGTGGCGCACGCCTTTAATCCCAGCATTCAGGAGGCAGAAGTAGGAGGATCGCTGTGAGTTTGAGGCCACACTGGGACTATATAGTGAATTCCAGGTCAGCCTGAGCTAGAGTGAGACCCTACCTCAAAAACAAGAAAAAGAAAAAAAAACTGACACATATTACTTATAGTAAAGGGAAAGTTTTATTCTATTTTTTCTCTTTCATGTATGCAGTTTCTTAATGATAGGCAAGGCTGAGGCTCTGAGGGCATGAGGATAGACCACATATGGGAGATGCCATTTCAGTGCTGAGCAAGCTTTGCCATAGTGGCCTGTAAGCTTGTGTTTGTTGCCTCTTGTTGCCATTGCAGATACCCTACCCAGGTTCACAGCAAGGAAGGGTAGGCAAAGCAGCATGAGCCCAATCCGGCCTCTTCAGTTAGGAAAACAGAAACGCCTCCTATCCAGGTCTTCTTGACCAGACCTGTGCCTCAGGTGTGCCCCTGGCTCCTGGGAACTGGGGGAACAAGCCTGTGCATGAGAGTGGGGTGGGCAGGGGAGGGAGGGATGGAGCAAGTGGCTGGGTTAGGCAATCCAAGGTAACTTTATTTATTTATTCATTTTGGTTTTTTGAAGTAAGTTTCACTCTAGCCCAGGCTGATCTGGAATTCACTATGTAGTCTCAGGGTGGCCTCGAACTCATGGCGATCCTCCTACCTCTGCCTCCAAATACTGCCAAGTACTGGGATGAAAGGTGTGTGCCACCATGCCCGGCTCCAAGGTAACTTTAAAATGTTTGAAACATTACTGGTCAGTGCTTCTCCACATACAAGACTCAGCCCCTATGTAAGCTGTGAGCTTAATGTAGTTCAGTTGACTCTTCATGTCGAACCTATACTTTGAGATTCTCATTGGACTCAGGACTGAGCAAGACTAATTTTAATGACACAATTAAAATTTCCCACAGGATAAATCAGGATCATTTCACTCTTGTTCTCCTACAGTCCTCCCCTGCCCTTTGCCAGCTTTACTAATTATGCTTTTGGACTCTCTCCAAGTCCACTGAATATTTCCTCTTCATGGAACCTACCTTATCTCCTAGATCAGTTTAAGAGCTCTCAGCTTGATGTTCTCCTGGATTCCTGTTCTTCCTTATCATAAGATCAATGCTTTGTTTTAATTGACAGTTAAACACCTGCCTGCCTAACTGGAATATAAAGTTCATTGAGGTCTTGCCTTTCCTGTACATCACTGACCTAGGCTCTCAAAAAATGTTTATTGGATGAATGATTTTACATTCTTTTCGATCACCACCAACAAACTTAAAGCTATTTATTGTACTATATTTATCCCACATGGTCATATCAGAAAACTGAACCAGTAAGCCATCTTCCCAGCCTCATACCCAGCCTTTAGAAGTAGAGAGGATGAGGGGCTGTTTTATCATAGGCTATTTTCTGGTCCGAGCTCTCTGGAGTAGGACATCAGGATAGGTGCCAAGTAACTTAAAGATTCCTGGAGTTGGATTGGAGAGATGGCTTAGTGGTTAAGCACTTGCCTGTGAAGCCTAAGGACCCTGGTTCGAGGCTCGATTCCCCAGGATGCACATAAGCCAGATGCACAAGGGGACACATGCATCTGGAGTTCATTTGCAGTGGCTGGAGGCCCTAATGTGCCTATTCTCTCTCCACCCCACCCCCGCCTCTTTCTCTCTCTCAAATAAATAAATAAAATATATTTTTAAAAATAAAAACTAGTTTTAAAAAAAGTGAAGCCAGGTGCGGTGGCACATGCCTTTAATTCCAGCACATGGGAGGCAGACGTAGGAGGATCACTGTGAGTTCAAGGCCACACTGAGACTACATAGTGAATTTCAGGTCAGTCTGAGCTACAGCAAGACTGTACCTCAAAACCACCACCCCCCAAGAAAGGAAGTTATTGGATTAGTTTATAGCAGTCCAACAACAGCAGTCTGTAGGTTAAAGAGTCAAGGAACCTGGTAGCTGTTCAGTCCACATGGCTGGATACTCAGCAGTCCCAATCTGACACTGAAGGTCTGGAGGTTTCCTAGAGAGCCACTGACCTTCAGTACAAGCTGGTCTTCAGTCCATGCTGGAAGACTGAGGAAATTTGGTTCCAATGCCAGTGAAGGACAGCCAAACAGGACAGATGCACGTGCAAGTGGAAGCATCCACGAGCAGTAGCACCAGCGTCCAGGTGGGGGAAAAGGGCTCTTTCTCCCAGAGCTTCCTCACCTACAGGCCTCCTTTGGGAGGGCTGCCCACTCTGAGGAAAGGGCTGACTGTGGGGAAAGGACTTCCTTCTTCTTGGAAGCAATCTCAGAGACTCAATCAAGAGGAATGAATGCCTGTGGATTCCTAAACATATCAAGTCGACAACAGAACTTAACCATCACAATGGTATAGCTTGCTTCTCATTAACAACCCATACGGCAACAATACCAAAAAGAGTCCATTCAACTTTGAACTTTGTGAACACAACAGGAGAACTATAGACAAGGGGAATGGAATGATTGCATAGTGGTTAAAGGTGCTTGCTTGTGTAGCCTGATGGCCTGAGTTAACTTCTCCAGTACCCATGTAAACCCAGATGCACATGTACAAAGTAGCACATGCATCTGGAGTTTGTTTGCAGGGTCAAGAAGCCCCTGGCATGTCCATTCTCTCTCACTCTTTCCTTCTCTCTTTCTCTAATATATATATATTTTTTTATTTATTTTATTTTTTTTTTAGAAAGAGAACTGTAGACAATGAAGCTAACATCCATACAGAAAGTACCTTGGGCAAGCTCACAGCTCGCTATAGACAATGCAAGGAGTGAGTTGTTCTGTGAGAAATGTCTGACTCCCCCTGAGGGCAAACACTTAGCAAGTGTGAAATGACTGATCACAGTCTCCATTCTGGTCCACTTTTCCCTCCTGTGTTGTCCCCACTCCATTGCATCTCCTCTGTCTTATCTACTCAGATCTATATGCAGCAGGATGTCACTTTCTTATCTCCATGGCCTTTATACAGAAATTCTCATTGTTCAATATTCACTGTAAGGCACACACCTTTAATCCCAGCACTCGGGAGGCAGAGATAGGAGGATCGCTGTGAATTCAAGGCCACCCTGAGACTACAGAGTGAATTCCAGGTCAGCCTGGGCTAGAGTGAAACCCTCTCTCTTTAAAAAAAAAAAAAAAAAAATATATATATATATATATATATATATATATATATATATATATATATATTAACAACTTCTTTAATTGTAGACAATATCCCATGTTATTTCCCTCCCCCCCCCACTTTCCCCTTTGAAACTTCACTCTCCATCATATCCCCTCTCCCTCTCAACCAGTCTCTCTTTTTAGTTTGATGTCATGATATTTTCCTCCTATTATGATGGTCTTGTGTAGGTAGTGTCAGGCACTGTGAGGTCATGGATATCCAGGCCATTTTGTGTCTGGAGGAGCACGTTGTAAGGAGTCCTACTCTTCCTTTGGCTCTTACATTCTTTCCACCCCCTCTTCCGCAATGGACCCTGAGCCTTGGAAGGTAGGTTTGAGACGTTTCAGTGCTGACCCTCTCTTGAAAAAAAAAAATCACTGTAAGGACAATAGTACTTAAAGATGTCCAATCCCTTTAACACACCAATGCAAGCCTCTCTTACCAGAGACCTTAGGCTCTCACTTGAAAGTGTCTCTTCTCTATAAGATATCTCCTGTAACATTTTGATGGTTGGTCTCGGTTGTCAACTTGATTGGATTAAGAAATTCCAGACAACCATCAACCTCCAGTCTGTTCTCTGGACTATAGTTTTACTTTCGTTTTTTTAAAGCCAGGTCTCACCCTAGCCCAGACTGACCTAGAACTATCTTCGTAGCCCAGGCTGGCCTTAAACTCATAGTGATCCTCCTACCTCAGCCTCCCAAGTGCTGGGATTAAAGGTGTGCACCATTATATCCAACAGACCCTGTAGTTTTGCCTTTTTGAAACCACCATATGAATGAAGTCATATAACATGTAACCTTTTCAGCCTGGTTTCTTCCACTAAGTAGAATGCATCTGAGGTTTATTCCAGTTGTTGTGTATATCACATGGAATAGTTCGTTCCTTTTTTTTTTATTTTAGAAAGAGAGAGAGAGAAAAAGAGAGAGAGAGAGAGAGAGAGAATGCGACACCAGGGCCTCAGCCACTGCAATCGAACTCCAGATGCTTGCGCCACCTAGTGGGCATATGTGACAATGTGCTTGCCTAACCTTTTGTGCATCTGGCTTACGTGGGGTCTGGAGAGTCAAACATGGGCCCTTAGGCTTCACAGGCAAGCACCTTAACCACTAAGCCATCTCTCCAGCCCAGTTCATTCCTTTTACTCACCAAGTATTCCACTGTTGGCTTATTAGCTTCCATGACAAATTTCCCATAAGTCTGATTGATGAAGCAACAGAAAATTATTCTCTCACAGTTGTATAAGCCACAAAATTAAAACCAATTTTATTTATATTTATATTGCAATATGGTGTATGTGTGTGTGTGGTGGGGTGTGGTGTGTGTGGTGGGGTGTGGTGTAGCACCCCATACACTCATCTGAGATGGGGAGGGTGTGGGGGTGGAGAGGGCTTGCCTATGATGGCCAGAGACAAACATCACGTGTTCCACTCCATCGCTCTTCCACCTGATCTTGTTTTGAGCCTGAGTCTCTACTGATTCTAGAGCTTAAAGAGCTCCAACTATTCTCTAGTCTCTGTTCCCTTGGGAGACTAGAGTTACAGGCCTATATGGCCATGCCCAGCAGTTTATGTGGATCTGGAGATTCAAACTCTGGCAATTTCAGATCCCCTCAGCCCTCATGCTTGCACAGGAAGCGCACCTAACCATTAAGCCATCTACTTAACCCTAAAATCAGTTCTAATGGACTAATATCAAGATGTTGCAAGGCCTCTGGAAGCTTTAAGGATGAACCTGATACAATTTAAATGTTGCATAAATGGTGAGAAACATATGCTTTTGTGCACGCCTTTAATCCCAGCACTCGGGAGGCAGAGGTAGGAGGATTGCTATGAGTTCAAGGCCACCCTGAGACTACATAGTGAATTCCAGGTCAGCCTGGGCTAGAGTGAGACTCTACCTTGAAAAACCAAAATCAAATGCAGTGATGAACAACAATAAGAGACCCTGCTTCAAATAAGGGCGTGGTGGCGCACACCTTTAATCCCAGCACTTGGGAGGCAGAGGTAGGAGGATCGTCATGAGTTCGAGGCCACCCTGAGACTACATAGTTAATTCCAGGTCAGCCTGGGCTGGAGTGAGACCCTGCCTTGAAAAACAAAAACAAATAAGATGAAAGGTATGGACCAACCCAAAAGTTGTCTCTGACTTTCACATACATGTGTGCATGTGCTTACACTCACATGCATTAACACATCTACACATATGCACACATGAACATACATACACCAAATAAATATTTTTTAAAAAAATTTAAAAAATAAGTTAACAGCCATTTTTCCATTTCTATAGGGATAATATAGTATACTAAATATGTAAGGTCTTACCTACTGGGTTTGATTATAGCAACTCACAAATTAGGCTCTAAATTAAAAAAAAAAGTTGGGCCGGGTATGGTGGCACACGCCTTTAATCCCAGCACTCAGGAGGCAGAGGTAGGAGGGTTGCCATGAGCTTGAGGTCATCCTGAGACTACATAGTGAATTCCAGGTCAGCCTGGGCCAGAGTGGAACCCAACCTCGAAAAACCAAAAAATAAAAATAAAAAATAGTTGGACTTTTCTAGAGTGGTTGCATCATTTTGCATTCCGACCAACTGTATGTGGGAGTTCTCTACTTCTTCTACATCCTAGACTGTCAATAGCTGTATTGTCTGCTTTTCTCATTTCAGCCACTAGCAAATATGTAGTGGTGCTATTCCTTGTGGTTATAATTTACATTTCCCTAATGACTAGTTAGTTGAGGCTTTTCTCATGTGTTGAAATGTTAATGCTGCATCATTTCATGCCCTCGCTTGCTCGGTATATTAGTTACCTTTCTCATTACTGGGACACAACACCTGGAAAAAAAGATCAGCTTAAGGAAGGAAAGGTTTGTTTTGGCTTACAGTTCCAGGATACAGTCCATCATGATGGATAAGGCATGGCAGCAGGAGCTTGAGGCAGGCAGACCACATTCAGTCCACAGTGAGGAAGCAGATAGCAATGAACAGTGGTGCTCAACCAGCTCTGTCCTTTTTTTTCTTTTTAATATTTTATTTATTTATTTGAGAGAGAGAAAGAGGCAGAGAGAGGGAGAGGGAGAGGGAGAGGGAGAGGGAGAGGGAGAGGGAGAGAATGGGCACATCAGGGCCACCAGCCACTGTAAATGAAGTCCAGATGCATGGGCTGCCTTGTGCATCTGGCTTATGTGGGTCCTGGAGAATCAAACATCTCTCCAGCCCCCTCTGTCTTTTTTTTTTTTTTTTTTTTTTTGTTTTGTTTTTCTAAGTAGGGTCTCACTCTAACCCAGACTGACCTGGAATTCACTCTGTATTCTCAGGGTGGCCTCAAACTCACAGTGATCCTCCTACCTCTGCCTCCCGAGTACAGGGATTAAAGGCATGAGCCACCACGCCCGGCTTCCTCTGTCCTGTTTATATAGCACAAGAC
This sequence comes from Orientallactaga sibirica, assembly GCA_036365145.1. Classification (NCBI taxonomy): domain Eukaryota; kingdom Metazoa; phylum Chordata; class Mammalia; order Rodentia; family Dipodidae; genus Orientallactaga; species Orientallactaga sibirica. Next base: position 21,062,748 of record JAEOAD010000010.1, on the reverse strand, counting down.
CCCAAAACTTGGAATGGTGCCATCCAAGGTTAAGGTGGGTCTTCCCACCTCAACCTAATCCAGGCAATCCCTAATGGGCATGTCCAGAGACTAATGAACATAATGTAGATAATTCTAGGTATTGTCAAGTTGACTATGAATATAAACCACCACATTTGCTGTATTTTTACTTAACCTTTCTACTTTTGTAGTAATGATTTAGAAACAAGCATTTTATAAGTAAAAGTCTTAGAATGATTAGCATGAAATTAAGATCACTGAGTTATATGCAATGAAATGAGTGAACAGAGTATTCACAAAATGTACTCAAAGTGGCCTGGAGAGATGGCATAGTGGTTAAGGCATTTGCCTGCAAAGCCAAAGGATCCCAGGTCAACTCTTCAGGACCCATGTTTGCCAGATGCACAAGGGGGCACATGCCCATTCCCTCTCTCTCTCTCTCTCTCTCTCTCTCTCTCCCTCTCTCTCTGTCAAATAAATAAATAAAAATAAAATACTTAAGAAAAAAAATATACTCAAAGTGCATGCTTATCACAAGGTGTTTAGTAGAATTGGTAAAAAAAAGTCTACAATGTACAAATTTTCTTAATCCTTACATACCTGTTTGGGTTATGTGCACTATAATAATTTGAGGGATTTTCCCTTTAAAAAGCTGGATGTAGGGCTGGAAAGATGGCTCAGAAGTTAAAGGTACCCACATAAAGCCAGATATACAAAGTGACACATGTGTCTGGAATTAGTTTGTGGTGACAGGAAGACCTGGTATGCCCATACTGTGTGTGTGTGTGTGTCTATCTGCCCCCCTCTCTCAAATAAATAAAAATATTTTTTAAATACAAAAAAAAAGCTGGCCATGGTGGTGCATGGCTAAGGTAAGATGATTGTTGTGAGTCTGAGGCCATTCTGGGCTACAGAGATCAGTCTAAGCTAGAGTGGGACCTTGCCTAAAAAAGGGAGGGGAACTGGAGAGATAGCTTAGTGATTAAGGTGCTCACCTGCAAAGCCAAAGGACTCAGGTTCGATTCCCCAGGACCCATGTGAGTCAGATGCACAGGGTGGCACATATATCTAGAGTTCGTTTGCAGTGGCTAGAGGCCCTGGCATGCCCATTCTCTCTCTCTCTCTCTCTCTCTCTCTCTCAAACAAATAAAGTTGAATGAGATTCAAACCCTGAGACTACATAGTTAATTCCAGGTCAGCCTGGGCCAGAGTGAGACTCTTAAAAAAAAAAATTAAAAAATAAGTTAACAGCCATTTTTCCATTTCTATAGGGATAATACAGGATACTAAATATGTAAGGTCTTACCTACTGGGTTTGATTATAGCAACTCACAAATTAGGCTCTAAATTTTAAAAAAAAGTTGGGCCGGGTATGGCGGCACACGCCTTTAATCCCAGCACTCAGGAGGCAGAGGTAGGAGGGTTGCCATGAGTTTGAGGTCATCCTGAGACTACATAGTGAATTCCAGGTCAGCCTGGGCCAGAGTGGAACCCAACCTCGAAAAACCAAAAAGTAAAAATAAAAAATAGTTGGACTTTTCTAGAGTGGTTGCATCATTTTGCATTCCGACCAACTGTATGTGGGAGTTCTCTACTTCTTCTACATCCTAGACTGTTAATAGCTGTATTGTCTGCTTTTCTCATTTCAGCCACTAGCAAATATGTAGTGGTGCTATTCCTTGTGGTTATAATTTACATTTCCCTAATGACTAGTTAGTTGAGGCTTTTCTCATGTGTTGAAATGTTAATGCTGCATCATTTCATGCCCTCGCTTGCTTGCTCGGTATATTAGTTACCTTTCTCATTACTGGGACAAAACACCTGGAAAAAAAGATCAGCTTAAGGAAGGAAAGGTTTGTTTTGGCTTACAGTTCCAGGATACAGTCCATCATGATGGATAAGGCATGGCAGCAGGAGCTTGAGGCAGGCAGGTCACATTCAGTCCACAGTGAGGAAGCAGATAGCAATGAACAGTGGTGCTCAATCAGCTCTGTCCTTTTTTTTCTTTTTAATATTTTATTTATTTATTTGAGAGAGAGAAAGAGGCAGAGAGAGAGAGAGAGGGAGAGGGAGAGGGAGAAGGAGAGAATGGGCACATCAGGGCCACCAGCCACTGTAAATGAAGTCCAGATGCATGGGCTGCCTTGTGCATCTGGCTTATGTGGGTCCTGGAGAATCAAACATCTCTCCAGCCCCCTCTGTCTTTTTTTTTTTGTTGTTGTTTGTTTGTTTGTTTTGTTTTTCTAAGTAGGGTCTCACTCTAGCCCAGACTGACCTGGAATTCACTCTGTACTCTCAGGGTGGCCTCAAACTCACAGTGATCCTCCTACCTCTGCCTTCCGAGTGCAGGGATTAAAGGCATGAGCCACCACGCCCGGCTTCCTCTGTCCTTTTTATATAGCACAAGACCCCAAAACTTGGAATGGTGCCATCCAAGGTTAAGGTGGGTCTTCCCGCCTCAACCTAATCCAGGCAATCCCTAATGGGCATGTCCAGAGACTAATGAACATAATGTAGATAATTCTAGGTATTGTCAAGTTGACTATGAATATAAACTACCACATTTGCTGTATTTTTACTTAACCTTTCTACTTTTGTAATAATGATTTAGAAACAAGCATTTTATAAGTAAAAGTCTTAGAATGATTAGCATGAAATTAAGATCACTGAGTTATATGCAATGAAATGAGTGAACAGAGTATTCACAAAATGTACTCAAAGTGGCCTGGAGAGATGGCATAGTGGTTAAGGCATTTGCCTGCAAAGCCAAAGGATCCCAGGTCAACTCTTCAGGACCCATGTTAGCCAGATGCACAAGGGGGTGCATGCCCATTCCCTCTCTCTCTCTCTCCCTCTCTCTCTCCCTCTCTCTTTCTCTCTGTCTCCCTCTTTCTCTGTCAAATAAATAAATAAAAATAAAATACTTAAGAAAAAATATATACTCAAAGTGCATGCTTATCACAAGGTGTTTAGTAGAATTGGTAAAAAAAAAGTCTACAATGTACAAATTTTCTTAATCCTTACATGCCTGTTTGGGTTATGTGCACTATAATAATTTGAGGGATTTTCCCTTTAAAAAGCTGGATGTAGGGCTGGAAAGATGGCTCAGAAGTTAAAGGCACTTGCTTGCAAAGCCTGACAGCCTGGGTTTGATTCCCCAGTACCCACATAAAGCCAGATATACAAAGTGACACATGTGTCTGGAATTAGTTTGTGGTGACAGGAAGACCTGGTATGCCCATACTGTGTGTGTGTGTGTGTGTGTGTGTGTGTGTGTGTCTATCTGCCCCTCTCTCTCAAATAAATAAAAATATTTTTTAAATACAAAAAAAAAGCTGGCCATGGTGGTGCATGGCTAAGGTAAGATGATTGTTGTGAGTCTGAGGCCATTCTGGGCTACAGAGATCAGTCTAAGCTAGAGTGGGACCTTGCCTAAAAAAGGGAGGGGAACTGGAGAGATAGCTTAGTGATTAAGGTGCTCACCTGCAAAGCCAAAGGACTCAGGTTCAATTCCCCAGGACCCATGTGAGTCAGATGCACAGGGTGGCACATATATCTAGAGTTCGTTTGCAGTGGCTAGAGGCCCTGGCATGCCCATTCTCTCTCTCTCTCTTTCTCTCTCTCTCTCAAACAAATAAAGTTGAATAAAGTTAAAAAAAAAAATCTGTGCATGGTGGCGCATGCCTTTAATCCCAGCACTGGGGAAGGAGGCAGAGGTAGGAGGATTGCCATGAGTTCGAGACCACCCTGACACTACATAGTAAATTCCAGGTCTGCCTGGGCTAGAACAAGACCCTACCTTGGCAAATCCCCACCCCCCCAAAAGCTGGATGTAATATGATATTTCTAACCCAGAAACCTATTTAGTTAGGTGTTTAGTACATGAATAGCCCTGAAATCCAACAAAGTAACTTTGTTCAGGAACAAATTTCTTACCTATGGAAAGAAATTTGCCCACAAAGCGACCAGAAGACACCCGGATGTGAACACGAGCCAATTGAATAAGAATTTACCTTCTACTAAATGCCAAAACTCTCACAAGCTAATTCAAGCATAAACTATACCTTCATGCTTCGATAGCTCCAGGACAAATGACCTGTGCCAAAGAAGTAAAAGAGTCAAGATAGCTACTGAAGGAGGCTGGGAGACAGCAGTCACAATCAGTCCAAAGGACACATGCATAGAGTTTTATTCTTCTGAAAAATAACATTAGGATACTTGAGTTAGCAAAAATAGCAGAAATGGTGGTCCAGTACCATTATGATACATATACAGTTAAATAGTAATTCACTTTTATTGGAATGCTTATACTACAGTGCTAAACAGTATTTATTATAAATACTTGACATAAATTAACTTACTTAAACCTTACAATGACTAAGCCAGGCATGATGGTACATGCCTTTAATACCAGCCCTCGAGAGGCATAGATAGGAGGATTGCTGTAAGTTCGAGGCCACCCTGAAACTACATAGTGAATTCTAGGTCAGCTTGAGCTACAACAAAACCCTACTTCAAAAAAAAAAAAAAATCCAGGGGCTGGAGAAATGGCTTAGTGGTTAAAGCATTTGCCTGTGAAGCCACAGAATCCAGGTTCAATTCTACAGGACCCACATAAGCCAGATGCACAAGGGGCACATGCATCTGGAGTTCGTTTGCAGTGGCTAGAGGCCCTGGCATGCCCATTCTCTCTCTCTCTCTGCTTGCAAATAAATAAGAATTTTTTAAAAATCTTTTTTTAAAAAAAACCTTATAATGAATCCAAAAATAGATGCTTTTTTTTTTTTTTTTTTTTTTTTTTTTTTTTTTTTTTGCAGTAAGGTTTTGCTGTAGTTCAAGCTGACCTGGAATTCACTATGTAGTCTCAGGGTGGCCTCGAACTCACAGCGATCCTCTACCTCTGCCTCCCAAGTGCTGGAATTAAAGGCATGTGCTACCATGCCCAGCTAGATGCTACTTTTATCCCATTGTAGGCATGAGGACTCTAAAACAGAGATTAAACACTGACCAGTCAAATAGGCTCCACTAGGTCACATGACAGTAGTTGAGCTAGACCCTACCTCGAAAAACCAAAAAAAAAAAAAAAAAAAAAAGCTGGTTCCCAGCTCTGGGGCATAGGATCCAGGTTCAGTCAGGGCGCCATCTGAATCACTGTTGTTGACTCCTTGGGGGCTCTAAGCAACGTCGGGCTTACCAACAGCAGGCTGGTTTTGCACTAGTGGTCTAGTAGAGTCTTTTGCTGATGGATCATAATTAAGTTCCTCCTCATGGGGATAAGGAGCTAGAACAATACACGTTAGGTCTTCTACTCTGACATGTCACAGGTTACTGCTCCCTATAAGAGACTCAAACGCATTGACTGAAAGCCAGGATTAGTATGTTACTCACACATGATATTTTGTATGACTGAACTCTTCTATTAAATGTATTTTTATTTGTATTTATTTATTTGCAAGCCTCTTGCTGCTATAAACGAACTCCAGATGCATGCGCAACTTTGTGCATTTGGCTTTACGTGGGTACTGGGGAATTGAACCTGGGTCTTAACAACTAAGCCATCTCTCCAGCCCATATTAAATGTATTTTAATTGTTATTTGAAGTATGCATCTGTATTTATTCCTAAAATAAAATTTGTAGTCTCCAATGACCAAATTTATCTTTCTATCCCACATCTTGGACCCCTGGCCTGAATAGCAGACTGCATATTGGACACTTTTTCCTGGAAGAATCTTAAACCGAACGTGTCTGAAACCGATCTCCCTGCACCACGCCCAAGTCAAACCTGTTATTTCTCCTCCTCCATTCCCTTTCCTGGTGATTGGCCTCTCTGCCCACTCAATAATGCAAGCCAGACGCTGTTGAGTCGCTTGGATTCCATTCTCTCCCCTACTTCCCATGACCCAGCAGTCACCTGCTTCCCATCTATCATGACCTCCTCATTCCTACTGCCTTGCATCAGTCCAGGTCCCTGTCACTGCTTTCCTGGACATCTCTGTGGGCCCCAGAACTATTATCACAGTGCTCTTTTTCTCTGCTCTTTGCTGAAGAAAGAATGCACTTCAAGATCCAAGCTTAACTTTAAAAAAATATTTTTGAAAAAATATGCAGTTGAGTATAAAGAATTGTAAATCACTTGTTTAGTCAATATATATATATTTATTTGAGAGAGAGAGAAAGATAGGAGATACAGAGGGAATGGGCACAACAGGGCCTCCAGCCACTATAAGTAAACTCCAGACACATGCATCACCTTGTGCACCTGGCTTTACGTGGGTACTGGAGAATAGAACCTGGGTCTTTTGGCTTTGCCAGCAAGTGCCTTAAGTGCTAAGCCATCTCTCCCTCTATTTGCCTCTCTCTCTCTCTCTCTCTTTCAAACAAATAAATAAATAAAATATATTTTTAAAAATCTTACTATTATATTTACTGTTTTTAAAAGAAAAAAATATATATAGTTGTTGTTTGTGTTTTTATGTTTTTTTTTTTTCAGGGAAGGGTTTCACTCTGTAGTCTCAGGCTGACCTTGAACTCATAGCGATTTTCCTACCTCTGCTTCCTGAGTGTTGGAATCAAAGGTGTGTGCCATTATGCCTATCTTGAAAAAATATATATATATTTGAGCCCACCTTGACTAACCCACCCCTATCCCTAAGTCCATCCTCGGGACACTCATAAATTTTCTATTATCCTTCATCTATATTATGGGTATTTGTAAGTCCATATACAATTAGAAGCATGTTTCATAGTGTTTTTTTAATAGCGTTTTTTAAACTTTCCTAAAGGACTATTATATTGTATATAACCTTTGCTTCCTCTTTCCTTCACTTAATTTTATTCTTTCTTCTGCTGACACGTGTTGCCCTAATTCATTCATTTTTAACTACCATGTGGTATTGCATTATGAGACTACACAACAATTTATTGATTTGTTCTCTGTTGAAAGACATTTAGGGTAGCCTTGCTCTCTCTGAGCAGATGTTTGGCGGCTCCTCAGGAGGAGCGTCTCTCTCCAGCTCTCCTGACTAGGGCAGACAAATCGCTTCCTGCCTTCCTTTCTCTAATCCACACTACTGCTGCTGGAAGAATTTCTATGACATGCAAATCCAAGGCTGTCACTCCCCTGCTTAAGTGCCTTCAGAGGACCAATCCTACCACTCCTCAGGAAGGACCCATGAGGCCTGCAGTGCTCCCCCTGCCTCCTTTCCCAGGTTGCCTGGGCTTTCCATTCATCACTCAGTGCCCCATCCCTCAGCGTTGACCCAGCTTCTCTAACAACTCAGGGATGTTCGAGGCTACCTCCAGCCGCTGACGTCTCTCTCTCTCTCTTTCTGTTTGTTGATTTTTTCAGGGTAGAGTCTCGCTCTAGCCCAGGCTGACCTGGAATTCACTATGTAGTCTCATGGTGGCCTCGAACTCATGGCAATTCTTCTACTCTGCCTCATGAGTGCTGGGATTAAAGGCGTGCACCACCACGCCTGGCTTCTCTCTCTCTTTCTAGGACTGCCCTAAGCTCACCTCCATCCTCTATGCCCACTATCAGCTATCAGCTAAATGCTTTTCATTAGTTCTCACTGATTTTTCTCTCAACTGCCAGAAATCACTGATTTACACCCACCTGCACTCATTAACTGGAGCCAACTCTAAACTTCTCTGAGCTCAGTTTCTTCATCTGTGGTAAAGTACCAACCTCATATGCCTATGATGAGGGATAAATTTGATTGCTGATACTGATTTCGATTATTAAATTTGACCATGATATTATATAGCTCTATAATTTTCAAATCTAAAGGCATATTATTTCTACAGAATATCTCTCTGTCTATATCTTATACATAAGATATAGAGCTATATACCAAAGTAGATATCTAATAAGAGCTCATTACATTTCATATAGTACTTAGCAACCATCATTAGTTTTTATTAATTCATCTACTTAGGATTTTTTATTTTTACAATATTTTTATTTACTTATTTATTTATTTACTTATTTATTGGTTTTCTGAGGTAAGGTTGTTTTTTTGTTTGTTTTTTGTTTTTCAAGGTAGGATCTCACCCTGGCCCAGGCTGACCTGGAATTAACTATGTAGTCTCAGGGTGGCCTTGAACTCATGGTGATTCTCCTACCTCTGCCTCCGGAGTGCTGGGATTAAATGTGTGTGCCACCACGCCCAGCGAAGCTTTCTTACAGGAGTTTTATTTCTTTAGGTTGGTAGTAAGTTACACAAGCTTATCTATAAATAGTAATAGAAAATTTATTTTTCCATTTTGTTGTTGCCTGGGAAGAGTTTGTTTAAAAGTCAAAACAACAGCACCATGTTTCATGTGGCTTTGTTGCCAACTCACAATCTTATTTAAGCATTAATTAGCACCAGGAATCTCAATGTAATTGAAGGTGCAGTTTCTGAAAGCTGAAGATGTATGAGTGTAGATCTGCCAACAGAAAGGACTCTCTCTTTCTTGCTCTCTCTGCTGTCAGATAAAAAAATATATATATATGCTTCTGACCTAGAAGGATAACTACTTGGAAAGGACAGACGAGGATAGCAAGGCAACCTTGTTTTAGCCTCCTTTCCTTTGCCTCAGCCTTTCTCAGCTCGTGGAAACCTGGCCCCAATCCTGGGCCTTGCAGGCCTCCTCACACATTCTGTGTCACCAGTCAGACTGGATTCCCTGTCCCTTGACCAGTAGTTTTCCTCTGTCTTCCCATCGCAGCGCATAGCAGCCCACTTTCAATACCTGAGGTACTGCAAGTCCTGCTTCCACCCCAGAACAGAGTGCCTGAACTCTGACTTCTGAGCCAGCTGCTTCCAGATGCATTTGCTGTCATGTTGTCCGGCTGCATCCGGGCTCCTGGGATGATGATGCCTGAGCACTTGTGAGCACACTCTGTGTGGACTGCTCTCTGGATGCTGCACTCTGTGTGGACACTGCACACTGCGTGGACGCTGCACTCCGTGTGGGCACTACACTCTGCGTGGACTACTCTCAGGACACTGCAATCTGTGTGGGCACTGAAGTCTGTGATGCTGCACTCTGCATAGGCACTACATTCTGTGTGGACTTCTTTCTGGACATTGCACTCTGCATGGGCGCTGAATTCTGTGTCAACACTACACTCTGTGTGGCCACTGCATCTGTTTGCTAAGTCTACCACCTATTTCCTTAATTATCTAATTTGTTTAAGTGATATGGATGAGACAGGATTGAGTGGATAGGATAGAATACAATCCATGTCTGATATCTGAATTCTATTTTCTTTTTTTTAAAAAAAATTGTGTTGGACATGGTGGCACATGCCTTTAATCCCAGCATTTGGGAGACAGAGGTAGGAGGATTGCCATGAGTTCGAAGTCAGCCTGGGACTATAGAGTGAGTTACAGGTCAGCCTGTAGTAGAGTGAGACCCTACCTTGAAAATAAGCAAAACAAAAATTGTGGGGGCTCAGCAGTTAAGGGCACTTGCTTACAAGGCCTGACAGCCTGGGTTCAATTCCCTAGTACCCACGTAAAGCCAGTTGCAGAGTGGTGCAAACATCTGGAGTTTGGTTGTAGTGGCAGAGGCCCTGGTGAGCCCATCTCTCTCTCTTTTGCTTGCAAATCAATAATAAATTTTTAAAAATTGTGTGTGTACTATGTGTATGTGTGCATGCATGTGTGTGAGTGTGTGTAGATGTGCATGTGCCACAGAGTGCATGTGGAGGTCAGGAAACAACTTCCCAGATGGGTCCTCACCTTTCCACCTCATCTGAGGCAGAATTTCTCTCTCTGAATCTTGCTCTGTCATTCTTTGCTGCACTCGCTGTGAGCTTCCAGAAATTTCTCCTGTCTCTGCCTTCCATTTTGCTGTCAGCATGCTGAGATTACAGTAGCTGAGCAAGGGTTCTGGGTCTGAGGATCAAACTTGGGTATTCAGGCTTGAACAGTGAGTGCTTTAACCAGTGAGCAATCTCCCCAGCTCTGTTTTGATCCCCACTTCCCCCAGGCTGAATTGGAACTCACTGTGTAGCCCCAGGCTGGCCTCAAACTCACTGGCAATTCTCCTTCCTCACCCTCCTGAATGCTGGAATGCTGGAGTTAAAAAGATGCACCACCATGCCCAAGCCTATCCTGTTTTGATTTTTTTTTAATTTTTATTTATTTATTTGCAAGCAGAGAGATAGAGAGAAGAGAGACTGAGAGAGAAATGGCAGGCCAGGGCCTGTAGCCACTGCAAACAAAGTCCAGACGCATGTGCCCCTTGTGCATCTGGCTTCTGTGGGAACTGGAGAACTGAACCGGAGTCCTTAGGACTCACAGGCATGCGCTTTAACCACTAAGCTATCTCTCCAGTGGCCCCCACCCACCCTCTTTTGAGGTAGTGTCTGGCTCTAGGCCAGGATGACATGGAATTCACTATGGAGTCTCAGGCTGGCCATGAACTCACAATGATCCTCTTACCTTGGCCTCCTGCGTGCTAGGCATAAGGGCGTGTGCCACCATGCCTGGCCCTGTTTTGATTTTTTTTTTTTTTTTTTTTTTTGGTTTTGCAAGGTAGGGTCATATCCAGGCTGACCTGGAATTAACTATGTGCCACCATGCCTGGCCCTGTTTTGATTTTTTGAGGCATGGTTTCACTCTGTATGCAGGTTCACCTCAAAATCCTCTTGCCTCAGCCTCTTAAATGACCAGGGATGTGTCTATCTCCACCCTGAGCTGACACCTGAAATATACACAGAACTGGTACTGGGGTCTATTGTTCTGTTGGCTTTGTTTCCCATGTGCATTGTGACTGTTTTTTGTTAGTTTGGGTTTTTTTTTTTTTTTTTTTTTGAGGTAGGGTGTCACTCTAGCCCAGGCTGACCTGGAGTTCACTATGTAGCCTCAGGGTGCCTTGAACTCATGATGATCCTCCTACCTCTGCCTCCCATCCCGAGTGCTGGGGTTAAGGGCGTGTGCCATCACACCTGACTTCCATTTTGACTGTTTTGATAGCACACTTGGAACTTCTGATGGAAATTCATTGAGATTTTGATTGAAAATGGTTTCTTGAGAGGGCTTATATTTGCTTCTTGCAGACACTTGATGTACTTAGTAGATAGGAACATTTTGGTCAGTTTGTCTTGAGGGTCTCAGCATATGCAGGCAGTATAACTTTGGGATGTAGGATCACATAAAGGCTGGTCGGTGGGCGTGAGTTCTCAGGAGGAATTTCTTCTACTTAGTACCAGGCTGAAGATAGTCAATTCTGCCTTGACCCCTTTTGTGAGGTATGTCTGCTTTACTCTGAACTGGGATTGTGTGTGTGTGGGGGGGGGGTTGGTCCAAGATTTCCTCTACCCCTTGGATTTTGTCTCCTGTCTCAGGTTCACATGGTTGTCAAAAGTGAAGTTGAGCCGGGCATGGTGGCACACAACTTTAATCCCAGCACTCGGGAGGCAGAGGTAGGAGGATTGCCATGAGTTCAAGGCCACCCTGAGAATACATAGTGAATTCCAGGTCAGCCTGGGCTAGTGTGAGACCCTATCTCAGAAAAAAAAAAAAAAAGTGAAGTTGAAGGTCACCAGTTTTCAACAGTTGTCCTTCAGCACTTTTCTTTTGCTTTGGCTTCTAAACATGTTTACATTCTTGGCAGCTCAGCAATACTTTGAAAATAGATATCTATTTTCTAGCATTTGTAGGTTGTAAGACAGAGGTTCAGGCTATCTTGACTCACGTAATATCAGGGCAAAAGACCTCATTTGCTATTGATGCTTCCTACTTGAAAGATGTTTGTTCGTTTATGTGAGTGCACGTTCCCATGTGCGAATCCAGATGTACGCGTGCCACAGTGCACACGTGGAGGTCAGAGGATTGCTCTGAGGTCGGTCCTCACCTTCCTCCTCATCTGAGGCAGGGTCATTCCTAGTCACCCATGGCTCCTTTCATGAGCTGCTAAGTTTTCCTGTCTCTGCCTTCCTTCTCATGATAGGTACCCTGGGATGACTGAAGCCCACCATAGCTTCCAGCTTTTAGGTGACATTTGGGGATCCAAACTCAGGTACTCAGAGTTGTGAAGCAAGTGCTTTATTCACTGAACCATCTCCCCAGCCCAAAATGTTGTATTATATTTTGTTATGAATTAATTAGTTATTTATTTGTTAGAATCTGGTGTGTTCAGTTTAGGATGACCAGATTCAGCAAAAATAAAAACACAGGACGAGGGCTGGAGAGATGGCTTAGTGGTTAAGACGCCTGCCTGCCAAGCCTAAGAATGCCTGTTCGATTCTCCAGGTGCCACGTTTAGCCAGACACAAAAAGTGACACAAGGGTGCAATGCCGCACTTGCCTGCAAGGGAGCGCATGCATCTGGAGTTCGTTCACAGCAGCTGAAATGGCCCTGGCACACCCATTCTCTCTCTCTCTCTGCCTCTTCCTCTCTCTCTCTATTTCTCTCTGTCCCTCTCTCTCTCAAAAAAAAAAAAAAAAACCACAGGACAAGACAGACAAAACAATGAATGTTTTAGTATTAATTAATATGTCCCACTTAATATTTAGGATATATTAAAATTATTCATCGTTTAGGCCGGGTGTGGTGGCGCACACCTTGAATCCCAGTACTCGGGAGGCAGAGGTAGGAGGAGCGCCATGAGTTCGAGGCCAGCCTGAGACTACAGAGTGAATTCTAGGTCAGCCTAGACTAGAGTGAGACCCTACCTCAAAAAACAAAATAAAACAAAACAAAAATATTATTCGTTGTTTAGCAGAAATCCAAACTTAACTGAACATAACTTTATTTTACCTAGAAGTCCTAGTTCTGTGTCGAAGCTGGATGATAAAATTATTTGACTCAATAGTTGCCTTTTTAGAGAAGTAGGCACTGAGTTGTTATGTATAGTGCTGTCTACATAATTGCCTAACTCAGACTTGCTGAGCAATAAGATATTTTATGTCTAATACTTGGGTAAAAACTACTAAGGAGTTGCTAAAATATCTCATGTTTTATGACCTGGACTATAATGCTACCTTCTTACCATGCTAGACTAGGGAAGCTATGGCAGGAAGATTGTGAGTTCAAGGCTAGCCTGGGCTCCATAGGGAGGCCCTATCTCAACCCCACCTCCCTTGAAGTCCATGAGCACAGATTGAGCTCCTCAGCAAGTCAACCAAACAAAAGCCACCTTTCTCTGTTATTGGCAACTGACCACAGCTACAAACGATTTACGATCTAACTCAACAATGAGTAATCTTCAATGAGGCATTATTTAAAAACAGATAAGCTTGCCAAGGTAGATGAAAACCCTCAGGGTTACTGACTAGTCATTAAATGAAATCGTAAAATGACAAGCTCAGAGCCATATGAAATTGGATATAGAGAAAGAAAAACACAAACAAAAGAGGGAAACCCCCAAAACAATTCCAAAAGCATAAAAAGATGACTTTGGGAATTCGCCTCAAGGTTTTCAAATCGCCTGGCTACTCCTGGAGGAGCAACTTACCGGAAGTCAGTACTTAAGTTAAGTACATTCTAATTGAGAACAAAGTGTGCATTATGCAGCCTCCCACCTAGCAAGCTCCACTTACAGGCTTGAAGGCCTTGTTTAGGTTCTTTGATCTAGAAGTTTTTAATTACATATAATTGCTTCTTTTATCTATTGTACTTGACTTTCTTCACTTATTTCTGGCACAGCATAATGACTTTGTTCTAATCAAATACCTGTGACTTCTCTTCATCCTTACTCTTTCACCTGCTCCCTTGTTCACTGGGCATCTGTTGCTGCAATACTAACAACACAGCTTAAGTGTTTCCCAAGCTGTCACAGACAATGGTTTTGATCTTTCCTTAGATGAGGAAAGAACACGGGCACAAGAGCCTCCTGCCACCTCAACCATAGCAAACCAAAAGTGCAAGTGTCTTTGGAGAAGCTGCTCGCAGCGATATTAAAGACAATATCAGATAGAAATCTCTTTCTGATTTTCTTGGAAATTACCCAGTAGTATGTGGGCATGAAGAGAAAGATTAAAAGGACTGAGATTAAGAGTTGCTGGGGCTGGCAAGATGGCTCAGTGGATAAAGTGTTTGCTGCGCAAGAATGAGGGCCTAAGTTTGGATCCCCAGCACCCATGTGAATGCCGGGTGGGTGTGATAACTCCCCAGTGATCTTGGCACTTATTAGATGGCGATGAAGCTTCCCAGAGTAAGCCGGCTGAATCCATGAGCCCTGGGTTCAAATAAATCAGGTGGGGCTGGAAGGATGGCTTAGCGGTTAAGGTGTTTGCCTGCAAAGCCAAAGAACCCAGGTTCAATTCCCCAGGACCCACATTAGCCAGATGCATAAGGGGGGCATATTTGTCTAGAGTTCATTTGCAGTGGCTGGAGGCCCTGGCGCACCCATTCTCTCTCTCCCCCTCTATCTCTCTGTCAAATAAATAAATAAAAGTAAAACATAAAAAAGTAAATAAAGGGCTGGAGAGATGGCTTAGCAGTTAAGGCACCTGCCTGCCAAGCCTAAGAACACCTGTTCGATTCTCCAGATTCCATGTTTAGCCTCAGACGCAAAAGTGACACAAGGGTGCAATGCCGCACTTGCCCACAATGGGACACATGGGTCTGGAGTTCGTTCACAGCAGCTGAGAGGCCGCTGGCATGCCCATTCTCTCTCTCTCTCTCTCTCTCTCTCAAATTAAAATAAATAAATAAATAAATAAATAAATAAATAAATAAATAGATAAATAAGGTGGACAGTGATGGAGGAAGACACTCCATGTCAACCTTTGGCCTCCACACACATGCATACCCAAGTGCATCTACACCCATGCATGCACACACATGCAAACATGCACATATACATGCACGTACACCATACACATGTCAAAAAAAGAGTTGTTGTGCTTTTAAAACAGGCAACAATATGAAATTCTGATGTAGACGTTTAACAAGAGTAACCCATTCAGTATATTTGTAAAGCTACTGGTTTATTTGTTCTGGAAGGAATATATAACATAAAAACATTCAATTCCTGCAGCATCTTACAAGTCACATGTAGCAAATTTGCTATTAAATAGGAAAAAAATCAATTAAAATATCAATTAGACTTTTTGAATCAGAGGGCCCAGTAACTTTCAAGGTCCAATTGTTTAAAATAAGTGCTAAACCTCTATCATAGAAAGTCTTCAATTTTGCTTTTTAATGATAATTTCCATAGATCACTTATATATCTTCCAAATCATGAGAAAACAGACTTTTAAAACTTCCAGCTTTTGTTTTGTTTTGTTTTTTTTGTTCTTCGAGTAGGGTCTCACTCTAGCCCAGGCCGACCTAGAACTCATTGTGTAGTCTCAGGGTGGCCTTGAACTCACGGCAATCCTCCTACCTCTGCCTCCCTAGTGCTGGGATTAAAGGCATGTGCCACCATGCTTGACTAACTTCCAGCTTTAAAAAAAACGACAGTCAAATACATATAAAAGTTATCATCAAGCTGGGCATGGTGGCACACACACTCGGGAGTCAGAGGTATGAGGGTTGCCATGAGTTCGAGGCCACCCTGAGACATCATAGTGAATTCCAGGTCAGCCTGGGCTACAGTGAGACCCTACCTCGAAAAAAAAAAAAAACAAAAAACAAACAAACAAAAAGTTATCATCAGGCTGGAGAGATGGCTCAGCAGTTAAAGTTGCTTGCTTGTAAAGACTGCTAGCCCAGTTTTGATTCCCCAGCACCCATGTAAAGCCAGATGCACAAAGTGGCACATACATCTGGCATTTGTTTGCAATGGCAAGGGACCCTGTTGTACCCATTCTCTCTCTCTCTCCTCACAAATAAATGAATAAAAATATTTTTAAAACTATCACTCTACTATGATTCTTACATGTAAATTAAGTCCTATGCTACATTTTTATACTTTTTTTTTTTGAGGTAGGATCTTACTCTAGCTCAGGCTGACCTAGAATTTACTATGTAGTCTCGGGGTGACCTCAAACTTGATAGCTCTTAATCCCACTGGCTCTTTCTGGAGCACACATCCTCCCATGATGAAAGACCATAGTTCCCGTGGTGAATGTCTAGGTCATGTCCTAGCTCCTACACTGCTCTCTTTTCTTTTCTCTCTCTCTCTCATTTTTGTTTTGTTTTGTTTTGTTTTGTTTTTTGAGAGAGAGACAGAGACAGAGAATGGGCATGCCAGCAGCCTCTCAGCCACTGTGAACAAACTCCAGACGTGTGCATCCCCTTGTGAGCAAGTGTGGCATTGCACCCTTGCATCACTACGTCTGTCTAAACATGGGACCTGGAGAATCGAACAGGCGTTCTTAGGCTTAGCAGGCAGGCGCCTTCACCGCTAAGCCATCTCTCCAGCCCCACTGCTCTCTCTTCTGGAGCACTCATCCTCCCAGGATGAAGGCACTAAAATGGCATGTCAGCATTGAGTGTGCATACTTCAGTGAGAGAATACCATCAAGTGGAAGAAATAAATGACTCCTTGTGATAATGTTCAAGTTTTCCATCTCCCTGGAAGTCAGCTGGCTTCTGCGCGCTTCATTTACGGTGTACCAGCCAATTCAAAATGAAATGCTTATGTTGTAATTTGAAAATCAAGCACATCCCAGAGGATCCACATGCCGAGCACACATCAGTGTATGTATAATAAGCAATCATCTGTGAGAGCAGTCACAGGGATGGGGAAATGTATTTCTCACTGCTCAAAGCCTGGGTCTCCTCAAAGGTCAGAGTTTGTGAAGGAGGAGGGAGTGAAAGGGCTACAGCCATACATAGTGGGTCACATGCAGCTAGCTGTCTCATTTGTATTACAAGGCAGGGATATAATTTCTTTTCTTTTCTTTCTTTTTTTTTTTTTTGTTTTATTTTGTTTTTTGAGGTAGGGTCTCACTCTAGCTCAGGCTGACCTGGAAATCACTATGTAGTCTCAGGATGGCCTCGAATTCATAGTGATCCTTCTACCTCTGCCTCCCGAGTGCTGGGATTAAAGGTGTGCGCCACCACACCCAGCTTCTTTTCTTTTTTTCTTTGTAAAGTTTTATTTATTTGAGAGAGTGAGAGAGAGAGAGAGAGAGAGAGAATGGGTGCTCCAGGGCCTCCAGCCACTGCAAATAAACTCCAGAATCATGTGCCACCTTGTGCATCTGGCTTACCTGGGTCCTGGGGAATCAAACCAGGGTCCTTTGGCTTTGCAGGCAGATGCCTTAACTGCTAGCTCCAGCCCATAGTTTCTTTTCTTTTTTTAAAAAATGTGTATTTATTTATTTGAAAGAGGTAGAGAAAGAGGCAGATAGAGAAAAAGAATGGGCATGCCAGGGCCTTCAGCCACAGCAAATAAACTCAAGAAGCATGCGCCACCTTGTCCATCTGGCTTATGTGGGTCCTGGGGAATCGAATCTAGGTCCTTTGTCTTTGTAGGTAAATGCCTTAACTGCTAAGCCATCTCTCCAACACAGTTTCTTTTCTTTTTAAAATATTTATTTATTGGGCTGGAGAGATGGCTTAGCAGTTAAGGTACTTGCCTACAAAGCTCAAAGACCCAGGTTCGAGTCTCCAGATCCTATGTAAGCCATATGCACGTGGTAGTTCATACATCCAGAGTTCATTTACAGTAGCTAGAGGCCCTGGCATGTCCATTCTCTCTCTCTCTCTCTCTCTCTCTCTCTCTCTTCCTGTCTCTCTAATAAATAAATAAAAATAAAAAACCCTCCCCTCCAAAACATTCATTAAAAATATTCAACAGAGAGAGAGAGACAGAATGGGCACACCAGGGCCTCTAGCCACTGCAAACAAACTCCAGATACATGTGCCACCTTTTACATCTGGCTTACATGGGTACTGGGGAATCATACCTGGGTCCTTAGGCTTCATAGTCAAATGCTTTAACCGCTAACCCTTCTCTCCAGTCCCGGAATATAGTTTTTTTCTTTCTTTCTTTCTTTCTTTTATATATCTTTTTCTTTTTTAGTTTTTCGAGGTAAGGTTTCACTCTGGTCCAGGCTGACCTGGAATTCACTATGTAGTCTCAGGGTGGCCTCAAACTCATAGCAATCCTCCTACCTCTGCCTCCCAAGTGCTGGGATTAAAGGCATGTGCAATTTTAACTGCTGACACATCTCTCCAGCCCCATTATATACATTTTTATGTGAACTAATCTATCTCCATCTTAAAAATGTAAGTGAAGGGCTGGAGAGATGGCTTAGTGGTTAAGGTGCTTGCCTGCACAGCCAAAGGACCCAGGTTTGATTCCTTAGGACCCACATAAGCCAGATGCACAAGGTGGCTCATGCATCTGGAGTTTGTTTGCAGTGGCTGGAGACCTTGGTGCACCCATTCTATCAATCTCTTTGTGCCTCTTCCTCTCTCTCTCTCTCTCAAATAAATAAATAAAAATAAAATATTTTTTAAATGTAAGTGAAAAAGAACTAAAAATAGTAATAATCACTTCTACTTATTTTCAGACTTTTCCCCTTCCCCTCCATTTCTCTTTTCCTCCTCCCTTCCTTTCTTTTTCTTTCTTTTGAGACAGGTTCTCATGTATCCAAGGCTGGCCTTGAACTGGCTATGTAGCTGAGGATGACCTTGAACTTCTGATCCTCCTGCCTTTACTTCCCAAGTGCTGGGATTATAGGCATGCACCACTATACTTAGTTTATGTGGTACTAAGACTTGAATCCAGGCGACATGCATGCTAGGCAAGCACCTACCAAGTGAACTACATCCCCAGCCCATCACCTTTTGGCTAAGCACTTTGTATATATTCTTTTCATCTTTTCATCTAGGCAGAGGTAGAAGGATTACCATGAGTTCAAGGCCACACTGAGACTACCTAGTGAATTCCAGGTCAGCCTGAGCTAGAATGAGACCCTACCTCGGAAAACAAAAACAGTGCTTCCTGCTCAAGCATGAGGGCCTGAAGGAGCATGAAACCACGCAGGTTCAAATGTCCAGAACTCATGTAAACAGCTGAGTGTGGCCATCCACACCTCTAACTTCAGTCCCACAAAGGGGAGCAGAGACCAGGGAATCATCAAGTTTGTGAAAAACAGCAAACTCAGCCTGGGCTAGAGCGAGACCCTGCCTCAAAATAAAAATTAAAATTAAAAAAATAGCAAGCTCCAGTTTCCATAAGAGACTCTGGCTCAAATAAGAATGGGAAAAACATAAAGAATGGGTGGAAGAGAGTTAGTGCAGGACACTGGACACTCTGCTCTGGCCTCTGCAAGCATGCATACATGCACATACAACACACACACAAGCAAAAGATGTATATAATGTGTCCTAGATTTTATTCTGGTTATATATATATATGACATAAAATTTAACATTTTCAAGTGTACACACTGGGATTAAATACACTTATAGGGCTGGCTATGCAGCCATCACTACTGGATAGAAATACTACAAAACTTTTTCATCACCTGCAATTGTAGCTATTGTTTACAATAAATTGTGATCCTTGTTGCTCTGCCCCTGTGTTATGATTTGGATCTTAAATGTTCCAAAGATAGCTTGGTTACTAGCCTGTGGCGCTACTTGGAGGTGGTGGGATCTTTGAGAAGTGAAGGCAAGTGGGCAAAAGTTAGGTCACCAAGGAAGGTATATGTCCTTGGAAAGAGAGATTGGGACCTGCCCCTCTTCTTGTTTTTCTGCTTCCAGGCTTCCATGAAGTGAAACAGCTTTGTTGCATCGCGTGCTCCCTACAAAAGGTTTTGCATCATCACAGGCACCAAGCAACTGAAAGTGAGGAGGGACAGAAAGATCATGGGGACATGGAAAGGGAAAGGAGTCCATTGCCTCAGAAATAGAAATGGCTTAGAGGTTAAGGCGTTTGCCTGCAAAGCCAAAGTACCCTGGTTCAATTCCCCAGGACCCACATTAGCCAGTTGCACAAGGAGGGGCATGTGTCTGGAGTTCCTTTGCAGTGACTAGAGGCCCTGGTGTGCCCATTCTCTCTTTCTATCTGCTTCTTCCTTTCTCTCTCTCTCTCAAATAAATAAATAAAATATTTTTTAAAAAAGAAAAGAAAAGAAATAGGGCTGAAGAAATGGCTTAGCGGTTAAGGCACATGCCTGCAAAGCCTAAGGACTCCAGTTCAGTTCTCCAGGTCCCACGTAAACAGATGCACATGGTGGTGCATGTGTCTGGAGTTCGTTTGCAGTAGCTAGAGGCCCTGGCACACCCGTTTTCTCTCTCTCTCTCGCTCTCTTTCTGTCTGTCTTAAATAAATAAATAAAAATTAAAAAAATAAATAAAACAAAAGAAATAGTGGTGTGTGTGTGTGTGTGTGTGTGTGTGTGCATGTGTTGTTTCATATATAGATGTGATCTGTTAAAATAGCAATGAACCAGGCTTAAAGGCCTTCGAGAAGGCCTCATTCCTTTCCCCAGACATTTTCAGATAATCAACAAGACTGTTGTCTTTGTTTATAGCAAGGATCTCCCACCTTCTTCATCCTGGTGATCTTATCCCTCATAATCCTGCCAGGTGCCCTTCAGGAGACACCCTGTGATCTCGTCTAGGTTTCTTAACAACTCTTTGAAGACAGTAACATCAAACCCCACCAAAAATCCTATGTGACCACTTTAAAGATAATGAAGCCCACACCCATGCTCTGTGTGTCTTTTCGTTCTTTCTGTGCACCTCTCTTTCTCTCTTAACTCTTGTGCTTTCATCTATATTATAATGCTTTTATTCAATCCTAACTCTGCTACTGACTTGTCCTAAAATTCTAGTATGTCAAAGCCAGGAGTCTTGCTTTGGCCTGAGTCAAAGACCCTAAATGTGTAGAAGAACTCCTCACACTGCTGGGGATGACTCTGGGGAGCTGGGCCTCCTGCTTCTGGCCTCCAAAGCTCCAACATACCCTCTAAAACAGTGAGCCAAAAAGAAATCTTTTGACCTTCAAAGCTGATCATCTCAGGTATTTTCTCACAGTGATGAAAAACTGACAAATACTCCAGGTAACCATTATTCTACTTACTCCAGAGGCCGACCTATGAGAAGCTTGGTCCTCAGCTGGGGCACTCTTAGGAGGTGGTGGAACTTTCAGGAGGTGGAGCCTAGCAGGAAGTTTTAGATGTTTGGGGATGTCATTGAAGAGGATCATGAGGTTCATTCTCTTTCCCTCTCTCTCCCTCTCTCCCTCCCTGAGCGCCAGAGGCTGATCAGCTTCCTCCACCACCAAGCTACCACCGTGATGTGCTCCCTCTCCTCAGGCCCAGAGGCAGGGACATCAATCAGCCATGAACTGAAATCTCTAAAAATGCAAATAACAATTTCCTCATAGGCGGGTGTGGTGGCACATGCCTTTAATGCCAGCACTTGGAAGGCAGAGGTAGGAGGATCACCATGAGTTTGAGACCACCCTGAGATTACATTGTGAATTCCAAGTCAGTCTGGACTAGAGTGATACCCTGCCTCAAATAACCAAAATTAAAAAAAAAAAAAAAAGTTATGTTGATTGTCTCAGGTTTTTTTTTTTTTTTTTTTTTTTTTTTCCAAGGTAGGGTCTCTCTCTAGCCCAGGCTGACCTGGAACTCATTCTGTAGTCCCAGGCTGGCCATGAACTCATAGTGATCCTTCTACCTCTGCCTCCTGAGTGCTGGCATTAAAGGCCACAATGCCAGCTATGTTTTTTTATATTATTTTATTTTATTTATTTATGAGAGAGAGACAGAGTAAGTATAGGTGTGCCAGGGTCCCCTGCAAATGAACTCCAGGCACATGTGCTACTTGTGCATCTAGTTTTACATGGATACTGGGGAATTGAACCCAGGCCATAAGGCTTTGCAAGCAAGCACCTTTAACCACTGAACTATCTCTTCAGCCCTTGGGTATTTCTTGTAGTAATAGATAGCTAACAATGGGTGAATAAATAAGCTCTAGTGTAGCCACACAATGGACTATTATTTAGCTCTAAAAACAAATGACACACCTTTAATCCCAGCACTAGGGAAGCAGAGGTAGGAGGATTGCTATGAATACAAGGACAGCCTGGGATTACATAGTGAATTCCAAGTCAGCCTGGGCTACAGCAAGACACTACTTTGAAGAAAAAGAAAGAGAGAAAGAAAGAAGGGAGGGAGGGAAGGAAGGAAGGAAGGAAGGAAGGAAGGAAGGAAGGAAGGAAGGAAGGAAGGAAGGAAGGAAGGAAGGAAGGAAGGCAGGCGCCATCAAGCCACGATGGAACATGGAAGAAACTGGAATGCATATTGCTAAAAGAAGAATCCAATCTGAACATGCTACACGCCATGTGAAATCAACTCAATGACATTATGAGAAGGAAAAACTGTGAAGAGAGTCTAAAGATCAACGCTTGGCAGAGGTTGGGGGAGAGAGGGATGAATGGATAGAACAAAGAGGATTTTTCAAGGCAGTCAAATTATTCTGTATGACCCCTCCCAAAGATGGATGCAGGTCATTCTACTTCTGTCAAAACCCACAGGATGAGCCAGGCGTGGTGGCACAGCACTCGGGAGGCAGAGGTAGGAGGATTGCCATGAGTTCAAGGCCACCCTGAAACTAATTCCAGGTCAGCCTGAGCTAGAGTGAAACCCTACCTCAAAAAAGCAAACAAAACAAAACAAAACAAAAACCCACAGGATGTACAACACCAAGAGCAGCCCTGGTGCATACTATGGACTTGGGGCAATAATGATGTACTTGTTGTTTTGTAACACATGCACCACTCTGCTGGAGGATGCCGACAGCAGGGGCACCTGTGGATATGTGGGGACTGTGGGGGTGGCAGTCACCTTCTCACTGCTGACTACCAGAAGAACCTTATGAAAGAAAAGGGTTTATTTTGGCTTATGTTAGATTATTATTATTATTATTATTATTATATATAGACATACTTAGTATGTAAACAACACATGTTGGTACCATCCTTTCCCTCATTCCTGCCCCTTTTCCAAAGGGCCCTCCTTGTTGTGGATGCAGGTCATCCCCATGGGGATTGTGGGTCATGCAGTGTGGGGGCAGCAATCAGTTATGGGGGCAAGGCAATACCTCTGTGCAAAATGTCCCAACTTGTGCCTCTAACAATCTTTCTGCCCCCTCTTCCACAAAATCCCCTGAGCCATGCTGGGAGCATTTTAAGTCTACTTCAGTGATGGGCACTCAGGAGCCTCTGGACCTCTGGTTTGGTAGATGTTGAGTGTCCTCAGTGTCTATCTCCTTCACCCTTGTGCTGATATCAGATTGACTAAGGAAAGCAGCACTCTTGCTCATTTCCCCAATTCCTCTGTGGTTTCAGCTGGGGCCAGGGTGGAGTGCACTGGGACATTTCTCTTCTCAGGTCCCGCTCCCATCTGAAAAAGGGAAGCAGAATTCCTTGCCTGGCCAGGCAGCTCACCCACCCACCATCTGGCATAGGGAACCCAGACCAGGGAACTGATTACCTTAGTTTTTAATATTCCTATTTGTTTATTTGCAAGGAGAGAGAGACAGAGAGAGGAAATATAAACAGGTGTGCCAGGACTTCTTGCCACTGCAAATGCATAGACCACTCTGTACATCTGGCTTTATGTGGGTATGGGGGAAATCCAACCTGGGCAGGCAGGCAGGCTTTTCAAACAAGCACCTTTAACCACTGAGCCATATCCTCAGCCCCACTGGCTTAGTTTTTTTTTTTTTTTTTTTTTTTTTTTTTTTTTTTGGTTTTTCAAGGTAGGGTCTCACTCTGGTCCAGGCTGACCTGGAATTCACTCTGTAGTCTAAGGGTAGCCTCGAACTCACGGCGATCCTCCTACCTCTGCCTCCCGAGTGCTGGGATTAAAGGCATGGGCCACCACGCCCGGCCTGGCTTACACTTTTGAAGGCAAGTTTCATTTTGGCAGAGAAAGTACAGCAAGAGCAGAAAGCCAGGCAACACATCTCCACACATCAGAAGGAAGAAGTCTATGACTGGTCTTGGAGCTGGGCTATCTCACTCCAAAGCCCACCCCCAGCCACATACCTCCGGCTCCACCTCCCAAAGGCCCCCCAACTGTCCCAAATTGCCACCAGCTGGGGACCAAGTACTCAAAACATATCAGCCCATGGTGGGGGCATGTCATTCAAACCCCCACAGAGCGCCGGCGTATGGAAGGTCTCTGTGCTTTTTGCAGAACCTTGCTGAAACCCTGAAACTGCTCCAAGAACAAAAATGTGTTCATTAAAAACAAAAACAAAGTCACCATGTCTGAATTTCTGGCCAGCATTTGAGATTTAGGAGGATTAACTAATTCCCAGGAGGAACATTTGAACTCTTCAAAGGAAAGCTCTCTTGAATATGCTGATGAGGAATTCAGACAGGGAGGCCAACAGTAAGGTGACAGCATCATTAGCTGTGGCTATCCCGCAATAACCACAGCCACCGCAGCTTTCAAGGAGGCTCCACCCTGGAAGCCTGAGGTGAAGTCCTCCCAGTAGCCCTGGGGTGTACTTAGTGGAAGATGGATGCCCACACAGCACCTGTCTAAAAGTATATATTTTTTCTAAATCTTTAAAAAAATTAATTTATCCATTTTGAGAGAGAAAGGGAAAGAAAGAAAGAGAGAGAGAGAGGAGAGAGAGGAAGAAATGGGCATGCCAGGACATCTAGCCACTGCAAACAAACTCCAGACACATGTGGTACCATGTGCATCTGGCTTATGTGGGTTCTGGGTCCTCAGGCTTTGCAGGCAAGCACCTTGACTGTTAAGCCATCTCTCCAGCTCTAAAATTATATTTTAAAGTATCCATTGGGGCTGGAACGATGGCTCAGCAGTTAAGACGCTTGCCTGCAAAGCCTAATGAACCAGGTTCAATGCCCCAGTACCCACATAAAGCCAGATGCACAAAGTGGTGCACCACCTGGAATTCACTTGTGAGAGGTCCTGGCACAACCATTCTCTCTCTCTCTCTTAAAAATAAATTAAAAAATAATTTCTTTTTCCAGATAGGGTCTTGCTCTAGTCCAGGCTGACCTGGAATTCACTATGTAGTCTCAAACTCATGGTGATCCTCCTACCTCTGCCTCCCAAGTATGGTGATTAAAGATGTGTGCCATCATGGCCAGCAAATAAAAATATTATTTAAAAGCATGCACTGAACTCTGAGGACGGTTCCCCCACTACCTCACAGGGACTGACTGAAGCTTTCATGACTCCACAGTGAAAACCATATCCCCAATGAGGGGAGGGGCTCAGGGAAACAGGAGCAGGGGCGAGAGGATAAAAGAGCATAACCTCATAACATATATAAATTAAAATACATTTAGAGAAACATGCACGGAAGTTGGGTGAGGGTGGTGTGTGTTGTGAGAAGTGGGGAAGTTGGCACAGCCACACCTTGTTGGTGAGTAAATTGATATCACCTTCTCAGAAGGCGACTAGAAAAGACCCACTACAAATGACCTTTCAGACCCTTTGACCCATTAACTCTAGTTCTAGGAATGTACCTTACAGGCATGTCCACACCTAACTTCGCAGGATATGTGTACGTGGAAAATAGAAGGTAAAACACCTATCCGAATGGGTAAAATACAAAGAACTGACAATCCTGGTGAATATGTGCGGACTGCAGGCAGGGAAGCACAGTGGTGTAAGCCACTTTGGATAACAGCTTGGTGATGGCTAAGTAAGGTTAACAAACCTCTGTAGGACTGCTGAGAACGAGACAGCTGAGTGCTCAGCACTCCAGGAAGCATCTATCTTCCCCCTCCCAAGGCTCAGGGAACATTGCAGAAGAAGGGATACAAAGAGTGTAAGAGCCAGAGGATGGGGAAGAGTGCTAGGGAATGCTGTCTTACAGATATGAAGTAACAGTTGTATTCATGACCTTACTGTGTCTGTCATGACACAATACTGGGCCCATCAACATATTGTCATGTATGATGGAGAAAGCCAAAAAAAAAAAAAAAAAGTCATAAAAGTAGAAGAGGAACTAATTGGAGAGGAAGGGCTCAATGAAGGGGATATTGGTGGGGGGGGGCAAAAAAAGTAATGGCCCCAGCATCCGGGAGGCAGAGGTAGGAGGATTGCCATGAGTTCGAGGCCACCCTGAGAATACAGAGTGAATTCCAGGTCAGCCTGGGCTAGAGTGAGACCCTACCTTGAAAAACCAATTTTTAAAAAAGTAATGGTAGGAGATTATGATCAAAATATATTATAACAAAATAAATTTGTCTGCAAAACCCTGGTCACTAAAAAGTGGAGTTTTTACAGTGGCTAGAATTCTCTCTTTCTCTCTATCTGACTTTCTCTCTCTCTCTCTCAAATAAATAAATAAAATATTTTAAATATATATATATATATATATATATATTATGACATAAATGAAAACTGTCACTAAAAAGTTTTTTAGGGTCTAGAGAGATGGCTTAGTGGTTAAGCACTTGCCTTTGAAGCCTAAGCACCCCAGATCGAGGCTCAATTCCCCAGTACCCACATAAGCCAGATGCACAAGGTGGCGCATGCATCTGAAGTTCATTTGCAGTGGCTGGAGGCCCTGATGCACCCATTCTCTCTCTCTCTCTCTCACTCTCTCAAATAAATAAATAAAATAAACAAAAATAAAATTTTAAAAAAGGTTTTGTAAGAGCTGGAGAGATTGCTTAGCTGTTAAGGTGCTTGCCTGCACAGCCTAAGGACCCATGTTCGACTCCTCAGATCCCACATAAACCAGATGCACAAGGTGACATATGTGTAAGGTCGCACGTACACACAAGGTGGCAGATGTGTCTGGAGTTCAGTTACAGCGGCTGGAGGCCCTGGCATGCAAATTCTCTCTCTCTCACTCTCATAAACAAAGGCCAGTCTGTTGGGCTTGCTTCAAAAAAAAAAAAAAAATTTTTAAGGTTAGCATACACCTGCTATCCAACCTATTCTTTGAAATACAAATTTTGCTTATTAAAGATAAGTAAAATCTTATGGCCACTCCAGAACCCAATAATAAATCTTTTAACTATTACCCAAAATTGGAAACAACTCAATGTATTACATGTGGTGAATGTATACACAAGCTGGTATGTCTATACAATGTATCTCTCAGTAATAAGAAGAAACTAAGCACTTATATGAGCAACAACCTGAAAAAAAAAATCTCAACTGCAGGGCTGGAGAGATGGCTTAGTGGTTAAGGCGCCTGCTTCCTAAGCCTAAGAACGCTGGTTCCAATCTGCAGTGGTTCCAATCTCCAGGTCCCATGTTTAGCCAGATGCAAAGTGACACAAGGGCGCAATGCCTCACTTGACCACAAGGGGGCGCATGCATTTGGATTTCGTCACAGTGGCTGAGAGGCTGCTGGCATGCCCATCTCTGTCTGTCTTCCTCTTCCTCTCTCTCTGTGTATCTCTCAAAAAAAAAAAAAAAAATCTCAACTACATTGTGCTCAGTGAAAGAAGCCAGACTCAAAGCTACATGATGTGAAGTCCTTTCATGTGTCCTTTTGGCGAAGGGGCCACACTTCAGAGTCAGAAAGCAGATCAGTGGTGTCCAGGGATTGGGGTAGTGAAGGAGTCTGTACACAAAGGTACAAAAGGGAGCTTTGGGGAGTGAGGGAGTGGTTCTACACCTTGATGGTGGTCACACGATTGTGTACATTTACCAAAAGTCATAGCACTTTCCACTCAGAAGGCTGAGATTCACTGCATCCATATGTCAATAACTTTGACTTTTAAAACATACTGGAGGGCTAGAGAGATGGCTTAGTGGCTAAGGCGTGTGCCTATGAAGCCTAAGGACCCAGGTTCAATTCCCCAGGGCCCACATAAGCCAGAAGCACAAAGTGGTGCATGTGTTTGGAGTTTGTTTGCAGTGGCTAGAGGCCCTGGCACACCCATTCTCTCTCTTAAATAAATAAATAAATAAATAAATAAATAAATAAATAAAATATTAAAAACTGAAAATATTAGTATTTTAAAAGTTTTTATTTATTTGCAAACAGAGAAGAGAGACAGAGAGAATGGGAGCACTGGGCCTCCAGCCACTGCAAAAAAAAACTTCAGAAGAATGTGCCACTTTATGCATCTGGCTTTACATAGGTTCTGGGGAACTGAACTCGAGTCATTAGGCTTTGCAGGCAAATGCCTTAACTGCTGAGCCATCTTTCAAGCCCTAGACATATCACTATTAACAGTGGTCACTGAATGGTTAAGTAAATTTGGTCAAAGCCACAAAGGAACCATTCTTTGCCATTCTGAAGAACAGGGAGTTCTAAACATACATATGCAATTTTCTTCAAAATATATAAGTAGGAGGCCGGACATGGTGGCACACATTTTTAATCCCAGCACTTGGGAGGCAGACATAGGAGCATCACTGTGAGTTCAAATCCACTCTGGGCCTACAGAGTGAGTTCCAGGTCAGCCTGGGCTAGGGTGCAACCTTACCTCAAAAAATAGCCAGGCGTGATGGCACACGCCTTTAATCCCAGCGCTCGGGATGCACAGATAGGAGGATTGCCGAGACTTCAAGGCCACCCTGAGAATACATAGTGAATTCCAGGTCAGCCTGAGCTAGAGCGAGACCGTACCTCAAAAAAACAAAAACAGTGCTGGGCGTGGTGGCGCACGCCTTTAATCCCAGCACTCGGGAGGCAGAGGTAGGAGGATAGCCAAGAGTTCGAGGCCACCCTGAGAATACATAGTGAATTCCAGGTCAGCCTGAGCCAGAGCTAGACCCTACCTCACAAAACCAAAAAAAAAAAAAAAAAACAAACAAATAAATAAACAAAAGGGAGCTGGAGAGATGGCTTAGTGGTTAAGGTGTTTGCTGATAAAACCAAAGTATCCTGGTTCGATTCTCCAGGACCCACATAAGTCAGAGGCACAAGGGGATACATGCATCTGGAATTTGTGGCTGGTGGCCCTGGTGTACCCATTCTCTCTCTCTCTTTCTGCCTCTTTCTCTCAAATAAATAAATAAAATATTTAAGAAAAATAAAAATAGGGCTAGAGAGATGGCTTAGCAGTTAACACACATGCCTACAAAGCCTAAGGACCCCTGTTTGAATCTCCAGGTCCCACGTAAGCCAGATGCACATGGTGGCACATGCGTCTGGAGTTTATTTACAGTGGCTAGAGGCCCTGGCACGCCCATTCTCACTCTCCTTCTCTCTGTCTCAAATAAATAAATAAATAAAATCTAAAAAAATAAAAATAAAAACAAAAAAAGCCAGGTGTGGTGGTGCACACCTTTAATCCCAGCACTTGGGGAGGCAGAGGTAGGAGGATCACCATGAGTTTGAGGCCAGCCTGAGACTACATAGGGAATTCTAGGTTAGCCTGGGCTAGAGTGAAACCTTATCTTGAGAAAAAAAAAAAAAATAAAACAAAAAATAAAATTGCTTGCAATCAATAAATGTCAGAATGTATAAAGAAGAAAATTAGTAGAGGCTCCAAAGGCCATTTTCCACTGTGATAAGATTTCATTCTTTTTTTTTTTTTTTTTTTTTTTTTTTTTTGGTTTTGCAAGGTAGGGTCTCACTCTGGTCCAGGCTGACCTGGAATTAACTATGTAGTCTCAGGGTGGCCTTGAACTCTCGGCGATCCTCCTACCTCTGCCTCCCGAGTGCTGGGATTAAAGGCATGGGCCACCACGCCCAGCCAAGATTTCATTCTTTCACCTGTAAAATGGTAACAGTTCTTTTATTCTGTTATCAGTAACACTGATACTAGAATGTCAAAAATGTTTCTTTCATTAGCAAGATTTGTATGGTGGCACACACCTGTAATCCCAGCATTCAAGAGGCTGAGGTAGGAGGATCACAAGTGTGAGGCCAGCCTGAGATACAGTTTCATTTTGAATATTTGGACACAGTAGCACTGTTAAGAGACTATAGGGAAGGGGCTGGAGAGATGGCTTAGTGGTTAAGGTGTTTGCTTGCAAAGCCAAAGGACTCTGGTTCAATTCTCTAGGACCCACATAAACCAGATGCACAAGGGGGCGTATGCATCTGGAGTTTGTTTGCAGTGGCTAGAGGCCCTAGCGTGCCCATTCTCTCAATCTCTCTCTCTCTCTCTCTCTCTCTCTCTCTCTCTCTCTCTCTTAAATAAATAAATAAAATATATTTTAAAAATTGTTTAAGAGACTATAGAGAAGATACAAAAGTTACATTGAAAGTGGGCGTGGTGGCACATGCCTTTAATTCCAGCACTTGGGGGGCAGAGGTAGGAAGATGGCCATGAGTTAAAGGCCACCCTGAGACTACCTAGTGAATTCCAGGTCAGCCTGGGCTAGAGTGAGACCCTACCTCAAAAACAAACAAACAAAAAAAAAAAAAAAGAAGTTACATTGAAATTTGATGACACTGATTATCTGTTTATGTATTTCTTTGCCAATGACTTTATGTGAATTTCATTGTTTGAAAATCATGATTCTTTTTCATTTTTAAACTTTTTATTGACAACTTCCATAAGTACAGACAATATACCATGATCATAATCCCCTCGCACTACCTCCATTTCTCCCTCTCAAATCCCCCCTCCACTGAACCCCTTCTTTCCATTTAGTCTTTCTTCTCACATCATGATATTTCCTTCTATTGTTTTATTAATGGTTCCACAACTTTTATAATACCTCTTAATTTCATCTACTATGAAGTATTTTGTATTGAAAGCATCAGTCATAAGAAATATAGAAGGTTTATTAGGAATAGCTTGTGTTTGTATTCCATACAAAAATGGAATAATTTGTTATTAATATCTATTGCAGTCAGGTTCACATTGCTGGCAGAAATCACCCAACCAAGAGCAGCTTTTGGGGGGGGGGTTTATTTTGGCTTACAGACTCAGGGGAAGCTCCATGATGGCAGGGAAAAACGATGACATGAGCAGAGGGTGGACATCACCTTCTGGCCAACATTAGGTGGACAATAGCAACAGGAGAGTGTGCCAAACACTGGCAAGGAGACACTGGCTATAACACCCATAAGCCCACTCCAAACAATACACTGCCTCCAGGAGTCTTTAATTTCCAATTGCTGGAGAGACTAGCATTCAGAATATCTAAGTTTATGGGGGACACTTGAATCAAACCACCACACTATCTTAGTAAATAAAACTTCTAAATCATCTGTGAAATGGTATTTCTCTCATGGCTACCTGGAGGCTAAATCAGATAATGTATGAACTCACCTAAAACTTAATAAATAATATTAACAAACAAGATGTATTCCTTTTCTTTTCTATAAATGACAGTAGTCATTAAGGGGTTTATATTTTTTGGCAACAGGTAAATATGTAATATTTTATAATTTAAAATAAAAATTAAAGTCTTGCCAGGAATGGTGGCACACACCTTTAATCCCAGCACTTGGGAGGCAGAGGTAGGAGAATCACTGTGAGTTCGAGGCCACCCTGAGACTACAGAGTGAATTCCAGGTCAGCCTGGGCTAGAATGAGACCCTACCTCAAAATAAATAAATAAGAATGGTGGCTCAGGTCAGCCTGGGGCAGAGGTAGGAGGAATGAGACCCTACCAGGTCAGCCTGGACAAAATAAATAAATAAATAAAATAATAAAATAAATAAATAAATAAATAAATAAATAAAGTCTAAGGACATGCAAGGTGTTTTTCTGTTTGGGTCTTTTCCTTTGTTTAAACCCTTATGCTCAAAAACTGGACTGCACAGGAGCCAGTGACTTGCCTTGAGGCTTAGTAGAAACCTAGACAGAGGCTGGGGCCAAGCTCAGTTCTCCTGGTCAGACAGTCTGAGCCCAGTTCCTGAGACCCTGTGCATGGCCACAGTTGAGAAGTCCTCCCTATGGGCTGTCCATGACCACAGAAGGGTCAGGCCATGAATCTGCTACATGGAATTCATGTTGTTTTAAGAAACAGGCAGTGAAATTAGACCTCATTTAATTCTATTTTTTTCAGAACTGGGTTTGGTTTTCAAATAAAGGTTGAACTTAATAATATTGATGTTATCCAAATGTTCAGACATATTTTGTAGCTCTCAAATTTTGTTTTCTTGACTAGAGTGTCTTTCAACAAATTCTGAAATGTACTTTGATAACCATTTAGGATCATTATATAGAACTCTGTGGAATTTAAAGGTTCTTGGAAGTTAATGGCTATCATAACACATCTTTTCTGTGGCTGAGGCAGAATGTGTGATGCTTTGGTTTTTTGAATGTGAGGTATATATGTATGTGTGCGTGGATGTCCTCTGAAGCTGACACAAAATGTCTTGCAAAATACATGCTTTAACCTTGGTGCCTGAATTCTTTGATATTGCTCCTATTGAGCGATGGGCCCCATATCCCATTCTGCTTGGATCTGAGCAAGCTTGTGACCATTTCATTCATTATAGTATGACAAATGACTGTAGTATTCTGAAGTTAGTTCATTAAAGAGTCATGTAGCTTCTGTCTGGTTTTGTTTGTTTGTTTGTTTTTGGGTTTTTAAAATTTTTCCCTGAGCCATGGTGAGTGTTTTTTTAATTTATTTATTTATTTTTATTTATTTACTTTTTTTTGGAGAGAGACACAGAGAGAAACAGAGAGAGAGAGAAAGAGGAAGACAGATAGAGAATGTAGAGAATGGGCACGCCAGCAGCCTCTCAACGCTGCTAACGAACTCCAGATGTGTGCGCCTCCTTGTGGTCAAGTGCGGCATTGTGCCCTTGCGTCTCTGCATCTGGCTAAATGTGGGACCTGGAGGTTGGAACTGGCATTCTTAGGCTTAGGAGGCAGGTGCCTTAACCGCTAAGCCATCTCTCCAGCCCTGTTTTTTGGTTTTCTTCAAGGTAGAGTTTCACTTTAGTCCAGGCTGACCTAAAATTCACTATGTAATCTCATGGTGATCCTCCTACCTCTGCCTCCCAAGTGCTGGGATTAAAGGTGTGTGCCACCACACCCAGCATGTCTGGTGTTTTATATTTATGTGTGTGTGTGTGTGTGAGCGCATGTGCACACACGCACACACACATGTGCTGGCCCATGTGCCACAGTGTGCATGTAGAGGTCAGAGGACAACTTCAAAATGTCTGTTCTCCACCTTCTTTGAAACATGTTCTCGGGCTA
Source organism: Orientallactaga sibirica (assembly GCA_036365145.1). Taxonomy (NCBI): domain Eukaryota; kingdom Metazoa; phylum Chordata; class Mammalia; order Rodentia; family Dipodidae; genus Orientallactaga; species Orientallactaga sibirica. The sequence goes on along the minus strand of JAEOAD010000010.1, from coordinate 21,029,806 downwards.
CTGCTAACAAATGTCACAGTAGCTGGCTCTGGAGCTTCGAATTCTCTGGCCTGTACCTCCCATGACCACAGATGCACTGGGAACACAGTTACATATACCACTTACTATTTGGCTTTACATGGACACTGGGGAATTGAACCCAAGATGGCAGGCTTTACAAGCAAGCACCTTTAACCACGGATCTATCTCCTCAATCCTTCTGCTTGTTTTTTTTTTTTTTTTTAATGCAATGCTTGCTAGAACAATTATTCTCAGAACACAGTCACCACGTTGTGAGAAGCCCAAATCTCATGGGGACCCAAACTCAAGGGAAGAATACCAGTCGAGACCAGCCTTCAAGTCACCCCAACTCCAACAACAGACCTTGGAGAGCAGAACCTCCAGACCCCCCAGTAGTATCCTTCCAGGGAAGGCCCCTGGTGCAAGAAAAAGCCATCCCGCAGTATCCCCAGAATTGTAGACCCACAGATCCTAAAGCCCTTTACAATACTCAGTTTGGGGCAGTTGTTATCCAACAAGGGATAGCTGCACACTAAACAAACAACGAAACACTAGTTAACTAAAAGGCCAAAACAGGAAGTGTGGGATTTGGGGTTTATTTTTCTGAGTTATGGCTTACAATTTCTTTGTAACATGTCTATATTACATACAGGTCAAACAATGCTCCGCAAAGCACCTGGAGAGTCTTCACAGAAGTCCTCCTAGGTCCACTCGCATGGGGATTGTTTCCCTACTACTTGTCAGGGTTCTCTCACCAAGTTCTGAAACTCCAAACACAAAATGGAATGGTGACTTACGGCTGTAATTCCTCCAGTAGTAAAGAGCAGGAGTTCAAGGCCAGCCTGGACTACAGAATAAAGTTTTCAGGTCAACTCCATGTCTCAAAAGAAAACAAAACAAAACCAGTGACAAAAAAGAAACATATTCAGCCCAATCTGCGGATCTCATAGATAATCATAAAAGTTATAATTTTCGAGGCAGGCGTGGTGGTGCACACCTTTAATCCCAGCACTCAGGAGGCAGAGGTAGGAGGATCGCTGTGAGTTCAAGGCCACCCTGAGACTACATAGTTAATTCCAGGTCAGCCTGGACTAGAGGACACACTACCTCAAAAAAAAAACAAAAAAGTTATAATTTTTACTTACATTACCATCTTTTAAAAAAATTTTAGACTCCAAATGATAAAATCAATTTTTCACAAATTGAAAAAAAAAACATATCAGTAAGCTGAGTGACTCTTACTGGTCTTTCAGCAAGAAGAAAATTTCTGGGGTTGGGCTCTGGGGATAAGAGCACTTTTTACACAAACATGAACCTGAGCTGGATCTCCAGCACCCTTGTAAAAAGTACACCAGTAATCCCAGCACTGAGTGGGGAAGAGAGAAGGGGTTCAACAGTCAGCCAGTCTAACCAACACATGGTGCAAGCCCCGGGCTCATTAGCAACCCTGTTCCAAGGAAATCAGGCTGAACAGTGATAGAGGAGGACACTCGATGTCCTCCTCTGACCCCTAACATGCCAATGGGACATGTCCATCTGCACACATATACACATATGCATACACCACTCACACACGCATACTACACACACACACACACACACACACACACACACACAAACACTTCAAAAAAAAAGAAAGAAAGAAAAGTAATCCCAGCACTCAGGAGACAAGAGGTAGGAGAATCACCATGAGTTCGAGGCCGGCCTGAGACTACATAGTGAATTCCAGGTCAGCCTGGGCTAGAGTGAGACCCTCCCTACTTCAAAAAGAAAAGAAAAGAAAAGAAAAGAAAAGAAAAGAAAAGAAAAGAAAAGAAAAGAAAAGAAAACGAAAGGAAAGGAAAGGAAAGGAAAGAAAAGAAAAGAAAAGAAAATTTCCAAAGTACATTTGGCACAGTAAATGCCACCAATTAATTTTACCAACAAGTTGGAACAAGCTCCAATTATGTGAAGAATGTGGACACACTTGTAAACCAACTTTAATTACTATCCAAACTGTCCTAAGGGGGAAATTAGTGTATCAGGTTGGGAACAAGGGCTTGTTAGAATTTTTTTTAATATTTAAAAATAACGCATGCTTGTTAAGCACTTAACAATTTAAAGACCCCTTTCACATGTCCTATCACACTGAACCTCGCAGCCATCCCAGGTGCATGTGTTGTAAGTGATAGTTAAAGGAACTTTTAGAAACTGAGAATTGCCCAAGTTCATACAGCCAGTCAGAAGCGGGACATCAGACTCAAGTAACCTGACACAGAGGAGGAAACTACTGTTCATCAGCTTTCAGCTCTTCGTGTCTCTAGATGTGAAAATGAGGGGGGGAAATGCTTCCTGCTTCCCAAGTGCAGGCGAAGTTTTTTTGTTTGTTTGTTTGTTTGTTTGTTTGAGGTAGGGTCTCACTCTAGCCTAAGTTGACCTGGAATTCACTAGGTAGTCTCAGGGTGGCCTTGAACTCATGGCAATCATCCTATCTCTGCCTCCCACCTCCCAAGTGCTGGGATTAAAGGCGTGCACCACCACACCCGGCTTTTTTTTTTTTTTTTTTTGTAATCAAGTATTGAGAGTTGGGGATTTAGTTCAGTGGATGAGTGTTTGCTCAGCAAGTTCAAGGCCCTGGGTTCAGTCCTCAGCACAGGAAAGAAAGAAAACAAGCACACATACATACATACATACATACATACATACATACATACATACATACATACATAATCAAGTATGGTATTTATGTCAAGGTCTTAACCAAAGTTGGAGACAACCATTCTCCCCTAAGATGGTTAGACTTGTTCCCATGGAGCTAGTCACGTGTCCACATTGTTTCAGGGTTCCAAGAAAGAAATCTAAAGAGCTCTAAGTGTGTAGGCTCTAGACTGCCACAACATCACTTGTGCCACCTTCCACTGGCCATAACAAAACACAGATCCAGGCCACACTCTGTAGTTCTAGGCTGACCTTGAATTCACAGCAATCCTTCTGCCTCCCAGGTGCTGGGATTAAAGGTATGTGCCACCACACCTGGCCCGTACCACTTTTTACATCTTGTTTTATATAGGTACTGGGGAATTGAACCCACACTGTCTGGCTTTATGAGCTACCTTTTAACCACTGAGCCATCTTTTCCAGTCCCCATGTGTTCTTTTTTTTTTTTTTTTTTTTTTTTTTTTTTTGAGAGAGAGAGAGAGTGAGAGAGAAAAAGAGGCAGAAATGGAATGAGAGTAAGAGAGAGAGAATGGGCACCCAGGGTCTCTAGCCACTGCAAACAAATTCCAGATGCATGCACCACATTGTGCATCTGGGTTTATATGGGTACTGAAGACTCAAACCTGGGTCCTTGGGCTTTGCAAACCAGCATTTTAACCACTAAGCATCTCTCTGGCCCCTGTTCAAGAATTTTTTTTTTTTTTTTTTTTTTTTTGAGATACAGCCTCACTTTCACCCAGGCTGACCTGAAATTCACTATGTAGTCTCAGGGTGGCTTCCAACTCAAGGTGATCCTCCTATTCCTGCCTCCTGAGTGTTGGGATTAAAGGCATGCACCACGGGCCTTTTCCAGGAATTTTTAGTGCAAATTTTTGTCTTCATTTTTCCTGGAAATGTCAACCTGCTAAGCTAGAAAGTAAACACGGGGTATGTTAGCATGCTCACTTGCATGTGAGTTACAGATTTATTTCTCCATTCCTGGACAAGAAAACTCAAATTGCAAAACAAATGACTGATGAAAATCGTGTTTCAATTCTGATGACCAGAATCCAAATCCATGTCCAGTCTAAACAGTCGTTAGGTTTTTTTTTGTTTTGTTTTGTTTTGCTTTTGCCTTGTACATACAGGATACTTGTAGAGCCCCTATTCTGCACTGGCATCACAAGGTCAGTGGGAAAACCTCCCACTGTCTAATGGCAGGCAGTGGTCCACAGGGACGTGGTACAGAAATGTGGCCAGGACTCTAACATCCTCTGTGGAGAAGGACAAATGAGAGAGCTCATGCAGGTGACAGTCCTGCCAAAATTGCTGCCTGAATAAAATCATGACTCACTTGGAATCTTTATTAATTAATATAATGAGGGAACAGTCAAGTTGATGCTGTCTATGCAGAATGACAAAAATGGCTCATGCTTGAGCCAAAATTCAAAAGAGAACTGGGAACAGGTTTAAAACTGGCAAAATGCTATTCCAAGCTCAGCTTGTCACCAGGGACCTTGCTTTTGGCCAAAATTGTAGTACATTTAAAAGAATTTGCATATCCCTTTGAACTACATATTACACACATACACAAAGAATTATACAAAATGTATAACATTTTAAATCAATTACCAGGTTGAAATTTTAGAATTATAATTTTCTGCAATCGAGCTGGGAGCTAGGGGAGAGAACCTAAGGGCTGTCACTAAATTTTACTTTCCAATAAGTTTTTCTCTTCTTTCTTTCTTTCTTTCTTTCTTTCTTTCTTTCTTTCTTTCTTTTTTGGCTTTTCGAGGTAGGCTCTCACTCTAGGTCAGGCTAACCTAGAATTCACTATGTAGTCTCAGGGTGGCCTCGAACTCAGAACTCATGGCGAACCTCCTACCTCTGCCTCCAGAGTGCTGGATTAAAGGCGTGCACCCACATGCCCAGCTCCAATTCCAATAAGTTTAAAAATTTTTTTAAAATTTATTTAAGAGAGAGAGAGCATGCACAAGACATAGATAGAGGAATAGAATGGGCACACCAAGGCCTCCAGCCACTGCAAATGAACTTCAGACACCTGCACCACCTTGTGTATCTGGCTTATGTGGGTCCTGGGGAATCACACTTGGGTCCTTTGGTTTCACAGGCAAGTGCCTTATCTGCCAAGCCATCTCTCCAGCCCTCAATAAATTTTAAATCTCAGAGTTTAAACAACAATGGAGGAGCCAGGCGTGATGGCGCATGCCTTCAATCCCAGCACCCAGGAGGCAGAGGTAGGAGGATCGCCGTGAGTTCGAGGCCACCTTGAGAATACAGAGTGAATTCCAGGTCAGCCTGGTCTAGAGTGAAACCCTACCTTGAAAAACCAAAAAAGAAAAAAGAAAAAAAAACAATGGTTTCAAAAAGAAATTTACATACATAAATTTACATACATAACTAACTACATAACATTTTTTATATATATAGTTTTTTAGGTAGGGAATCACTCTAGCTCAGGCTGACCTGGAATTCACTCTGTAGTCTCAGGGTGTCCTCAAACTCACAGTGATCCTCCTACCTCTGCCTCCCAACTGCTGAGATTAAAGGCGTGTGCCACCATGACTGGCTAACTACATAACTTTTTTTGTTTGTTTTTATTTATTTATTTGACAGCGACAGACAGAGAGAGAAAGAGGCAGAGAGAGAGAGAAAGAATGGGCATACCAGGGCCTCCAGCCACTGCAAATGACTCCAGATGCATGCACCCCCTTGTGTATCTGGCTTACGTGGGGTACTGGGAAATTGACCCTTGAACCAGGGTCCTTAGGCTTCACAAGCAAGCACTTAACCACTAAGCCATCTCTCCAGCCCCATAACTATATAACTTTTACCTTTATGCACGTTTGATTAGTGCTCCTTGAGTGCAAGTTTCTAAGCAAAGTACGTTTGGCGAATTAGTGAAGGAACAAGTAGTGATAAGCTTACTGACAGCTAAATTAAAACAACATTTTGCAAACACCACCACATATTTCAAAACTGAATTCACAGAAGCAATACTTTTGTATATTTAAGGGAAAATATTTCAAATAATAATGCTGCCAGAATTATTTTTCCAAAACAAATGTTGATTTAGTACTAAAACTTGAAGCTGAAGAGCCTAGAACAATATCTAATCCAATTTGTCATATTAATGATGAACTTGAAACCAAAAGGCACTATTGATAATCCTTAAGATGATTATTTTTTTTGCCAACTTTTAAAATCTATTCATCCATCTTTAATGCTTTTAGTTAAGTATTTCCTTAACCAACAGGTGAAATAAAGAGGAAAAATTAACTGCAAGGGCAGAAATTATCTCAAAATCATAAAAGAAAGCCATTTTCCTATATCATTAAAGAATATTTAATATGTATTTTTCCACTTGTAAGTTTTTATCTCTCCCTGGCACATAGCAGCTTCTCAACATTATTTAAGTGAATAAATTCTTTTATTTATTTATTATTTGAAAGAGAGAGACGGAGAGAATGAGTATGGGCACATCAGGGCCTCTTTCCACTGCAAACTAATTCCAGACACATGTGCCACTTTGTGCATCTGGCTTTAAGTGGGTACTAGGAAATTAAACCCTGAGCTGTCAGGTTTTGTAAGCAAAGAGACCCAAATCCCAAAAGCTCCTTCCATCATTCCTGGTTGAGTACCCTTAGCCCTAAAGTTTCAATGTAGAAGTCCCTTCCCTAAGAGGGACTTCATTTCCTCCAGATCAGGATATACAAACTAAGGTAATTGTGTCTATTTTTTTTTTATATTTTATTTATTTATTTGAGAGAGAAAGAGGAAGAGAGAGAGAGAATGGGCATGCCAGGGCCTCCAGTCACTGCAAAGGAATTCCAGATGCATGCTCCCTATTGTGCATCTGGCTTATGCGGGTCCTGGAGAATCAAAGTGGGATCCTTTGGCTTTGAAGGCAAACACCTTAACGGCTAAGCCATCTCTCTAGGCCCCTATTTTTTTTATTTTTGAGGTAGGGTCTCACTCTAGCTCAAGATGACCTGGAACATACTCTGTAGTCCCAGGCTGGCCTCAAACTCACAGCAATCCTCCTACCTCTGTCTCCTAAGTGCTGGGATTAAGATGTGCACCACCACTCCCAGCATAATTGTACCTATTCTTCATAGCACTTGTGACAGTTTTATTTTATTTTATTTATCTTTTATTTCATTGGGGATTAAACCCAGGATCTAGTAACACTAAGCCATATCCCCAACCCCCAATTTCACTTTGTGTGTGTGTGTGTGTGTGTGTGTGTGTGTGTATGTGTGTGTATGTGTTTGAAGTAGGTCTCACTCTAGCCCAAGCTAAACTGCAACTCACTCTGTTGTTCCAAGCTGGTCTTGAATTCACAGCAATCCTTCTGCCTCTGTCTCCCAAATTCTGGGATTAAAGGCATGTACCATCATGCCTAGATCAATTTTATTTTTAATCACATATGTGTACATGTATAGACATGCACCACTTAACAACTAGGATGTGCTCTTTGACGTGTGCTGTTGGACAATTTTGTCATTGTGAGAACATCACAGAGTGTACTCGCACAAACCTAGATAGAATGTACTGCACAGCTAGGCTGACTGGTATATACCATCCTATATGCAGTCTATCATTGACTGAAACTTCATAATGTAACATATGACAGAATTCAGTGGGTCTTTCCCTACATGACAACAAAGCATCCTGGGGTCAAGGATTTTACCTGTCTTCATTGTCTGCCTAACAGCTAGCACTAGTATTTCCCCCTAGTAAATTCTCTTTAAAGATTTGTTAGCCAGGCCTGGTGACACACAACTGTATCCAAGCAAATCCCAGCGCTCTGGAGGCTGAGGCAGGAGGAACTCGAGTATAAGGTTAGCCTGGGCTACATAGAAAGTTCTAGGCTAGTTTGAACTACATAATGAAACCTTGTTTCAAAAAAAGAGGGAGCCGGGCATGGTGGCACACACCTTTAATCCCAGCACTTGGGAGGCAGAGGTAGGAGGATCGCCATAAGTTTGAGGCTACCCTGAGACTACATAGTGAGTTCCAGATCAGCCTGGGCTAGAGTGAAACCCTACCTCCAAAACCTGGAGAAAAAAAAAAAAAAGGGGTGTAACAGATACATATGAGGTTTTGGGATGCTTCCTGGAACCCCAAACCCTGAGTTCATATCTAAATTAACCAAAGAATTGGCAATTCCAGACTCAAGACAATGAAAATTTGTGGGGCGGGGGGCGGAATTTTCAAGGTAAGGTCTTACTCTATCCCAAGCTGGCCTGGAATTCACTATGCAGTCTCAGGCTGGCCTCTAACTCATGGCAATCCTCCTACCTCTACCTCCCAAGTGCAGAGATTAAAGGCCACCCCCAGCTAAAAAATTATTTTAGGAGGCTGGGGAAATGGCTTCGAGGTTAAGGCATTTGCCTGCAAAGCCAAAGGACCTCAGTTCGATTCCCCAGGACCCACGTAAGCAAGATGCACAAGGTGGTACATGCATCTGGAGTTTGTTTGCAGTGGCTGGAGGCCCTGGTGTGCCCATTCTCTTCCTGTCTGTCTGTCTGTCTCTCTCTCTCCACTTCTCTCTCTCAAATAAATAAAAATTAAAAAGTATTTTTTAAAACATGATTTTTAAAAGACCACATTTTATTCAGATATCACAAAGACGTCATGAAGGGAAAGTACTGAGGGCTGAGGAAGGAAAGGTGAAGTGGGGAGAAGGGAGATAAATCCACGTGGTCCAGAAGCCCATGTATACAAACATGGATCTTGGATTATTAAAAAAAAAAAAAAAAAGCTGAGTGTGCGTGTTGGTGCACACCTTTAATCCCAGCACTTGGGAGGCAGAGGTAAGAGGATCAATGTGAGTTCAAGGCCACCCTGAGACTACACAGTGAATTCCAGGTCAGCCTGGACTAGAGTGATATGCTACCTTGGTAAAAAAAAAAAAAAAAAAAAAAAAAAAAAAAAGGAAATTGCTTAGTGGTTAAGGCATTTGCCTACAAAGTCTAAGGACCCCAGTTCAATTCCCCAGGACCCATGTAAGCCAGCTGCACAAGGGGTTGCATCCATCTGGAGTTCGTTTGTGGTGGCTGGAGGCCTTGGCATACCCATTCTTTCTCTCCACCTCTTTCCCTCTCTCTTGCTCTCTCAAATAAATTAATTAATTTAAAAAAAGAAGAATGTATGTGAGTCAGTCACTCGCGGCTGCCACAATCTCCACTACCACCGCTGCTGCTGGTCGCCCTTAGCCAGCAGCTCGGAGCCACCTCTGGCCTGCTGATGTGTCCTGCACAGGCCGCATGTCCATGAGGCCGGCCCGTGGCACCTAGGCCTTGTGAGAACGTTTCCACTGCTGCTCCAAGGACATAAAGTTTGAAATTCCTGGATAATTGCCTTTGAGAACCTGGAAATAATTTCCTTAATTCCATCTCTTAGTTTCCATAGGTACATTGAGAAACCATGAACAACTTCAATAAGAAAGAGATTGCCTTATCCTTGATGAAGGCTTTACTGCCAAGGACATTCTGGACCAAAAAAGTTAATGAAGTTTCTTCTCCTGATGATAAGGATGCTTTTTACATTGCAGACCTTGGAGCCATTCTGAAGAAACATCTGTGAAGTCAAATGTCATGATAGCAGAGCCATAGTGAACATCCTAGCTGCCGTTGGGACAGGATTCGACTGTGCAAGCAAGACTGAAATACAGTTGGTGCAGTCTTGGGTACCTCCAGAGAGGATTATCTGTGCAAATCCCTGTAAACAAGTGTCTCAAATTAAGTATGCTGCCAGTAGTGGAGTCCAGATGATGACTTTGGTACTGAAGCTGAGCTGATGAAAGTTGCCAGAGTGCACCCAAAAGCAAAGTTGTTTTTTCAGAATTGCTACTGATGATTCCAAAGCAGTCTGTCGTCTTGGTGTTAAATGTGGTGCCACACTCAAAATCAGCAGACTTCTCTTGGAATGGGAAAAGAGCTAAATATTGATGTCATTGGTGTCAGCTTCCATGTAGGGGGTGGCTGTACAGATCCTGAGACCTTAGTGCAAGCAGTGTCTGAGGCCCGCTGTGTCTTGGACATGGGAGCTGAGAATGGTTTCAGCATGTATCTGCTTGATATTGGTGGTGGCTTTCCTGGATCTAAGGATGTGAAGCTTAAACTCGAAGAGATCACTAATGTGATCAACCCAGTGCTGGACAAGTACTTTCCATCAGACTGTGGTGTGAGAATCATAGCTGAGCCAGGCAGGTACTACGTTGCATCAGCTTTCACACTTGCAGTCAATATCATTGCCAAAAAAATTGTGCTGAAGGAGCAGACTGGCTCTGATGATGAAAACGAATTGAATGAGCAATTCAATGTATCACGTGAATGATGGAGTATATGGATCATTTAATTGCATCTTCATGATCATGCACATGGAAAACCCCTGCTGCAGAAGAGACCCAAACCAGATGACATGTATTACTCCTCCAGCATCTGGGGACCAACATGTGATGGCCTTGATCAGATCGTTGAGCGCTACAACCTGCCTGAAATGCATGTGGGTGATTGGTTGCTCTTCGAAAACATGGACGCATACACTGTTGCTGCTGCTTTGACTCTCAATGGATTTCAGAGGCCTGATATTTATTATGCGATGTCACCACCAATGTGGCAACTCATGAAGCAAGTGCAGAAGCACGGCTTCCCGCCTGAAGTAGAGGAGCAGGACGTCAGCACTCTGCCCATGTCTTGTGCTCAGGAGAGTGGGATGGACCATCACCCGGCAGCCTGTGCTTCCACTAGTATCAATGTGTAGATACCATTCTTGTAGCTCTTAACTGTGAGTGTAGCTTGAATTAAGGGATTTTTGGGGGGATCCATTTAACTTAATGACTGCTAGTTTTGAAATGTCTTTGTAAGAGTAGGGCTGGCACAGATGCAGCAGTATGGAAAGCTAGGCACACTTATCTGTGTTCTTATGGAAACTATTTGAATATTTGTTTTATGTGGATTTTTATTCACTTTTCAAACATACTAAAGTGTGCCCCTCAGCTGCTGAGCAAGCATTTGTAGCTTGTTTAATGGCAGAATGGGCCCAAAGCTTAGTGTTGCGACCCATTTTGAAAATAAACTATCTTAAAATAAAATTAAAAAAAGAATGTATGTGGAAATGGAATATGTCAACAATTTCAAATACCAACATGGAAGTCCTTTAAAAAAAATGAGGGCTGGAGGATGGCTTAGCGGTAAAGGTGCTTGCTTGTGAAATGTAAGGACCCAGGTCCAACTCCCCAGATCCCACGTAAGCCAAACACACAAAGTGATGCATGCTCAAGGTTGCACATGCATCTGGAGTTATATTACAATGGCTGGAGGCCTTGGTGTGCCAATTCTTTCTTTCTCTCACACACACATTTAAAAAAAAAAAAAAAAAAAAAGGACCAGTCTCGGGCTTGTCTCAAAAAAAAAAAAAAAAAAAAAAGAAATTCTAAAAAACAGTGTCTGCTTCCAAAAAGGTTAAAGACAGTAAAAATAAGAAGTGTCTCTTCCCATCCTAGCAGCCATGCAGCGTGAAGACTCAAAGGTGTTGTTGCCACAGTTCCAGAGAGAGAGAGACAGTGTGTGTGTGTGTGTGTGTGTGTGTGTGTGTGTGTGTGGTGTCAAAGAAGATATACTTTACAATTCTTGCTTAACCCACCTGTACACACCTGCACCAGGTATCCCAGCCAATATGTCTGGGCTCAGAGGAGGAATCCACCCACAGCTTGGCAGGGTGCAGGCTCAAGAGAGATCTGATGGGCAAATGCTAAATCCTGCAACTGAAGCAGGCAGGGTGAGCTGAGATCAGCACGGCAAGGGTATGACGTAGGATCATCCTAGGATCCCTCCCTTTTAAGCTTTAAGGGCCATCCCTTCCTGCCTAGTCCAAGAAACTACTTGCCTACTCTGGAACCCATACCGGGGAGGGGTGGGGCTGGAGAGATGACTCAGTGGTTAAAGTGCTTGCCTGCTAAGCCTAAGGACCCAGGTTTAATTCCGTATAACCCCCATAAGCCAGATGCATAAGGTGGTGCATGCTGAAGGGTTAATAACCTTCCCTGAAAACTAAAGGGAACTAAAGAGTTAATAGCTATCCCTAAAGCTTTCGGGCAATAAAGAAGTTTGGCACCCTTCCCTGATTGATGTACTCCCCTTAGCCTAGATGGCCTTGAAGGACCAGAGACCATCTGAGTGTCCTCCCTTAGACATTCCTGGCTGAAGAAGCCTATTCTGAACAAGGACACAAACAGCTACAATTTTCTTATCAGCTGCACCTGGTCCAGTCTGTTTTTCTTAGGATTCTCCTTATAAATTTACACCCAAGCCTGGCTCAGTGCTTCAGCCTTCATCCCACAGGAAAGCTGAGGCCCCTCGCTGTTTTTCTCAATAAACAGTCTTGTCTGTAGAGATCAAATCCAGTTGTTGTCTTTTGCTTTTCTCTTACACTTTCCTTACACATGCATCTGGAGTTCATTTGCAGTGGCCGGAGGTCCTAGCATGCCCACTATCTCTCTCTATGTCTTTTCTCTCTCAAATAAGTAAACAAATAATAATAATAATTTTTTTTTTTTTTTTGAGATAGGGTCTCACTCTAGCTTAGGCTGACCTGAAATTCACTCTGTAGTCTCAGGGTGGTCTTGAACTCAAGGCGATCCTCCTACCTCTGCCTCCCAAGTGCTGGGATTAAAGGCATGCGACACCACGCCCAGCAACAAATATTTTTTTAAAAAAAGATTAACAAAAAAGAAAAACATGTTGATTTTTTAAATAAATGAATTAATGAACAAACAAGCCAAAAAGCCTTGTGGGAAAAAAATACATTTGATGAGACCTATAGGAGATATATAATTTGTCTTTCTTTGACATGTTTAACATGAAATAAGGAAGAAAATGAAGAAATCAATTGTTATAGATATCTAAAACTTAGAGTTCCAATTCAGGAATGAAGAGCCAAAATTATAGCAAAGAAATAAAATACTTATAAGGCAACAGACACAGAAACAAAGGCCTGTCAGGACGTTTAACAATTCCTCTGCACTTTAAAAAGTTTAAGGCAAATTGTAGTTGAAAAGCCTGGCGTGGTGGCGCACGCCTTTAATCCCAGCACTCAGGAGACAGAGGTAGGAGGATCTCCGTGAGTTCGAGGCCACCCTGAGACTACATAGTTAATTCCAGGTCAGCCTGAGCTAGAGTGAGACCTTACCTCGAAAAACCAAAAAAAAAAAAAAAAGTAGTTGAAAAACCTCCCTTGCCTCAGGGAGTATTGAGGAAGAGGGTGGCAGAAAGAATGTAAGAGCCACAGGAAGGGGGAGGAGGGCTTTTGAATGCTGTCTTCCAGACACAAAGTGGCTGTTGCATTTATGACCTCATAGTGGCTGTTGCTACCTACACAAGTTATATGTAATATGGGGGCAAAAAGAAACAACGTCATCAAACTAGAAGAGGGGCTACCTGGAAAGAAGGGGTTCAGTAAAGGAGGGATAGAAAAGGGGGGACAAATGAGTGAGGTAGGTGGGGATTATGATCCGAGTACATTGTGTATATGTACGGAGGTTGACAATAAAAAGGTTTTAAAAAAAATTATTTATTTAAGAGAGAGAGAGAGAATGGACATGCCAGGGCCTCTAGCCACTACAAACGAACTCCAGAAGCATGTGCCACCTTGTGCATCTGGCTTACATGGGTACCAGAGAATTGAACCTGGGTTCTTAGGTTTCACAGGCAAAAACACCTTAACCACTACGCCATTTCTCCAACCCAGTAAAAAGTTTTAACAGGAGAAAAATAAAAATCTCCCTTGCTACTCAACTGATTTATTGGATAATCACTAAAAGTGAATTCAAGTTTATGCCTGTATCCATTATAAAGACTGAGACAAGAAATTAGAAGTCACCTTTGAAAACAAAGTCAAAAGCAAAACAAAGCTAAAATTTAAAGGTTATGATAGTAAACAAAGAAAAAACGGACTACATTTTTAGGAATTATAAAAATAAACAAAGGGAAGTGGTATACAATGGCTTATGTGAACTGTTTTGCACAAGCTTTGCAAATGGAAGAGTTGAGTTGCAGAGAGGAAACACACACAGAGCGGGACATTTTTAACATCAAAGCCCAAGACAGGCTCATCTGAGTGAGGTTGTTCCTCAGGAGATCAAAGAGAGATTCCCCCCAAAGAAACAGGGTTTGAAGGACTCCTAATATCATCAAGATGATAGATCCAAGGAGACGTTCAAAAAGAAGAGGCTGAAGAGGCATGGAAACCAAACACGGATGTGATGTCATGAACGAAGCCTGGCTCAAGATGCTTGCTCTGGTGGAACTGAAAGAGTAGGGAAAGGAAAACAAACACATCCTGCCAGGGCCAAACCAACCAAGAAGGACTTTACTGTCTGCATCCTGCTTTACATGATATTTCTAGTACTGCTGGCTTAAATTTTAGGAAAGCTTTGGATAAGATCTTGACTTAGAAACAATACATTTGCTTCCTAGCTGAGAATTTCTTTGTTCTTTCTAATGTTTTGTAAGACACAAAGATTTACCGACCACATAGGTAGGCAAAAAGAGAACTTTTCTCTTTATGAAAGAGTGACACAGAGAGAGAGAGTGAGTGTGAGAGAGAGAGAATGGTGTGCCAGGGCCTCCAGACACTGAAATCAAACTCCAGACATGTGCGCCATCTTGTGCGCATGTGAAACCTTACGTGCTTGAGTCACCTTGTGTGTCTGGCTTACAGGGGACCCTGGAGAGTAGAACATGGGTCCTTAGGCTCTGCAGGCAAAGGCCTTAACTGCTAAGCCATCTCTCCAATCTAAAAACTGTTTTTTAAAATTTTCAAAACATTTATTTACTTATTTATTTATTTATTGGAGAGAGAGAGAAAGAGGCAGAGAGAAAAAGAGAATGGGTGCACCAGGGCCTTTAACCACTGCAAACAAACTCCAGATGCATGTACTCCCTTGTGTACATGTGCCACATTGTGCACTTGCATTACTGTGTATCTGGCTTATGTGGAACCTAGAGATTTGAACATGAATTCTTAGGCTTTGCAGGCAAGCACCTTAACCGCTAAGCCATCGCTCCACCCCTCAAGAACCTTTTTAAAAAGTAATTTGAGGGCTGGAGCGATGGCTTAGCGGTTGAGGCTCATGCCTGTGAAGCCTAAGGACCCAGGTTTGATTCTCCATGTAAGCCAGATGCACATGATGGCACATGCATCTGGAGTTCATTTGCAGTGGCTAAAGGCCCTGGCGTGCCCATTCTCACTCTCTCTTTCTTCCTCTCCCTCTCTCTGTCTCAAATAAACAAATGAAAATAAAATAAAAAAAAAAGTAATTTGAGCCAGGCGTGGTGGTACATGCCTTTAATCCCAGCACTTGGGAGGTAGAGGTAGGAGGATCACCATGAGTTCAAGGCCACCTTGAGAATACAGAGTGAATTCCAGGTCAGTCTGAAGTAGGGTGAGACCCCCTACCTCAAAAAACAAACAAACAAAAAGTAATTTGAGGCTACAGAGATAGCTCAGTGGTAGCAAACACGCTTGCTTGCAAAGCCTGATGGCTTGGGTTCAATTCCGCAGTACCCACGCAAAAAGCAGATGCACAAAGTGGCACATGTGTCTGGAGATCATTTGCAGTGGCAAGAGGTCCTGGTGTGTTCATTCTACACATTCTCTCTCTTTTCCCTCTCTTTCTCTGTGCCTATGGTGGGGTTGGAGAGATGGCTTAGCGGTTAAGGCTAAGAACATCTGTTCCAATCTCCAGGTCCCTTGTTTAGCTAGACGCAAAGTGATGTAAGGGCGCAATGCCACACGTGCCCACAAGGGGACGTAAATGTCTGGAGTTTGTTCATAGCAGCTGAGAGGTCGCTGGCACGCCCATTTTCTACCTCTCTCTCTCTCTCACTCTCTCGTTCTCTGACTCTCTCCAAAAAAAAAAAAAAAAGCCGGGCTGGAGAAATGGCTTAGCGGTTAAATGTTTGCTGGAGGATCCCGTTCAATTCTCCAGGACCCAGCTGAGAAGCACAAGGGGAACATGCATCTGGAGTTAGTTTCCATTTGGAGGCCTATTCTCTCTCTCTCTCTACCTATCTCTCTCTCTCTCTCTCTCTCTCTCTCAAAAAAAAATAAATAAATAAAAATTTTAAAAAAGCCTATGGTGGGCTGGAGAGATGGCTCAGTGGCTAAGTGTGCTTTCCATGAGGACCTGAGGGGACCTGAGTCTACCCAAGTTCAAGTCTCCAGAACCCACATAAAACAGCTAGGCATGACTACGCTCACCTGTAAATCTAGTCCTACAGGGGAGCTGAGACCCAAAAATCTTCAGAGCCCTGCAAGCTCCAGAATTAGTCAAAGGAGACTCTGGGACAAAACAAAACCAGGTAGAAGAGCTATGGAGCAGGACACCCAACATTCCACCCTGGCCTCCACAGGAAAGTGTATGGAATGCCACATGGTCATACATGTACACATGCATACTCACACACATATACACAAGCAAAAATAAAAGGCCTATGGCTGGGAAGGTCGTAAGCCCTGAGGGGAAGTTACTATTGTTTGGCTAAATTGATATATTATGCACATCAAATTGCCCTCTAACTATTAATGTTTATGCCCATATATTGATGCGACTCTCATTTTTGGCTAAAGAAACACCTCTTTTCAGATGGTAGTGACTACTAAAGAGACTCAAAACTCATCAAAGTGCTGAGAAGAGGTGACAGTTGAATGTTCAGTGCTGAAATACATCTCTATTATGCCTTCCAAGGCTCAGGAACCACTGCAGAAGCATGCTTGAGCATGCTTGGTTTCAGTAGGCACTCACTGAAGACTGTAAGGGTAGAAATTAGTTCTTGGCATATTGTGACATGAGCTGTGAGTAACAAGTGCTGGATGACTTTGCTCTTCTTGTCCCTAGAAATCCACACTGATTAATCACTTAGTTGCCCAAAATCTTCTTGAAGTCATAATATTGACATGAAAGGATGCTGAGGTGAGCACTGATGAAGACCCACACAAGTGTGTCACAGGCATGGGACTCAAACCAAAGATGTTGCACCTGAAGGCCAGCACACACTGTTCTCTGTTCAGAAAGAACAAGAGACAACCAACGGATCAGCGTGACGGGAGATTATAGAATGTATCAGTATGACTCCCAGGCATGGAGGTGTCCACACGGCAGAGATTGAGGCAACCGGCAGGATCAGGAGTTCAAGGCAAGCCTGGGCCACATAGTGAGACTCTGTCTCCAATGTATGTATATGATCAAGTTTCAAACTTTTTACAATAAATCTGTTTCGAGGGAGGGTCTCACTCTGGCCCAGGCTGACCTGGAATTCACTATGTTATCTCAGGATGGCCTTGAACTCATGGTGATCCTCCTACCTCTGCCTCCCAAGTGTTGGGATTAAACATGTGCACCACCACACCCTGCTATAAATTTTATTCCTATTTGCTTATTTATTTTTGGTTTTTGAAGGTAGGATTTCACTCTAGCCCAGGCTGACTTGGAATTCACTATGTAGTCTCAGGCTGGCCTTGAACTCACAGTGATCCTCCTACCTCTGCCTCCTCAGTGCTGGGATTAAAGGCGTGCGCCACCACACTTGGTATATAAATTTTATTTTTATTTATTTGTTTGCTTTTGTTTTTGAGGTAGGGTCTCACTTTGGCCCAGGCTGACCTGGAATTAACTACGTAGACTCAGGGTGGCCTCATACTCATGGTGATCCTCCTACCTCTGTCTCCCGAGTGCTGGGATTAAAGGCGTGCACCACCACGCCCAGCCTGGCTTATAAATTTTAATTTTAATAGATTCTATTTATAGAAATCATAAGGGTAATACAGAGAGTTCTCACAAACCCTAGCACAGTTCTCATTCCCCTATTATTATCTGACCTTAGTACAGGATATTGATTCTTAGTAATGAATAAGTATAGGTGCGTTACTATTAATAAACTCCATACTTTATTCTTCTTGTCTGTGAATTTCCCAGGCTTTCCTTGTTTGTTTGTTTTTTAAGATTTATTTTTATTTATTTATTAGAAAAAGAGAGAGGGGTGGGGGAGAGAAAGAAAGAGTGAGAATGGGTGTGCCAGAGCTTCTAGGCACTGCAAATGAACTCCAGACGCATGCTCCACCATGTGCATCTGGCTTACGTGGGACCTGGAGAATCGAACCTGGGTCCTTAGGCTTCGCAGGCATGTGCCTTAACCTCTAAGCCATCTCTCCAGCCCTCCTTGGTTTCCATAGCCTTCACAGCTTGAGGTGTGATAGTCCGATTGTCCCTCAAGCCAGATTTGTCTGATGTTTTTCTCATGATTGGATGGGGGTTATAGGGTTTAGGAAGAAGATTATAGAAGTGAAGAGCCATTTTAAAAAATATTTTATTTTTTTTTATTTATTTATTGGACAGAGAGAGAGAAGGAGAGAATGGGCGCCCCAGGGCCTCCAGCCACTGCTTGTCTGTGAAGCCTAAGGACTCCAAGGCTCAATTCCCCAGGACCCACGTAAGCCAGATGCATGAGGGGGCGCATGCATCTAGAGTTCATTTGTAGTGGCTGGAGGCCCTGGCATTCCCATTCTCTATCTATCTACCTCTTTCTCCGTCTGTCTGTCATTTTCAAATAAATAAATAAATAAAAATAAACAAAAAAATTTTAAATAAAGAAAAAGAAAAAAAAGAAAAAGACATAAAAGACTCTGGGGACTCCAAGGGTGATAGCTCCCAAATATGACAATTGTTGGCATACTGGGAAATTAAGGAAATTAAGAGGTCCCTCTGACCAGCACAGGGAAAAGCATTCCGGGAAGTTCCACTATTGACCCAAAGTCAAGGTCTGCTAAAGAAGGAACAGTTACCTCTAGTCCTTTCTCTAAACGTTTGTTATCCTACTTTGTATGTCAGTAAGAAAGACTGGACAGACTTCTGTCACATACCTCTGTCCTCTATGTGACAGAGCTTAAGAGAGGGAAGGAGAGAGAGAGAACAAGAGAGAAGCTCACTAATGGAGACAGGGAGGGGATATTATGGAGAGTGGAGCTGTGAAGGGGAAAGTGGGGAGGGGGGGGAGGGAATTATCAAGGTTTATTGTCTATAAGTAGAAAGTTGTCAGTAAAAATTATACATTAGCCGGGCGTGGTGGCGCTTGCCTTTAATCCCAGCACTTGGAAGGCAGAAGTAGGAGGATCACCGTGAGTTCTAGGACACCCTGAGACTACAGGTCAGCCTGGGCTAGAGCGAGACCCTACCTTGAAAAACCAAAAAAAAAATATATATATATATATATATGGAGAGAGAGAGAGAAAGGGAGAAGTTAATTTGGCAGTAACAATGCCATTACTTCTGCTGTATTCTGTCCATCCCAAAGAGAATCACTCAAGCAGAATCATTGCAAGACAATTTATCCCAGTATGTTCTTCAAACCTACTGAGTTCTCCTAAAAACATCACATACTGTTCCTCTGAAGTCCCCTATTCTCCTACAGAAAAAGAGATAAATAAGTTTTGGAATTATGCTAGGCATAGTCCTGTGGCTTCCCCCCGTGTTTTAAACTTTTCCCTTTTTGCACATTAATAAATGTGTGTACCATTTCTTCTCCTATTTTTAAAAGATTTTTAAAATTTATTTGAGAGAGAATATGGGTATGCCAGAGCCTCTTCCCACTGCAAACGAACTCCAGATGCATAGACCACTGTGTGTACCTGGCTTCACATGGGAACTGGGAAATTAAAATAAAATCCAGGCCAGCAAGCTTTGCAAGCAAGTGCCGTTAACTGCAGAACTGTCACACCAGCACTCTCCTAATATTTTTTTTTTCCTGAGGTAGGGTTTCACTTTAGCCTAGTCTGACCTCAAACTCACAGTGATCCTCCTACTTCAGCCTCCTGAGTACTAGGATTAAAGGCATGTGCCAATATACCTGGCTTTTTCCTAATATTTTTAAAGAATTGTGATAAGCATTGTTTAGGTTAATGTGTGCATCTGTGTATAATACATATTATATATACATACTTGTATAACCCACGATCCCTACTTCCTAGAATCACACCTTGTATTGTCCTGTGTATCGGATGAATAGAATACAGCAGAACTGATGGTATTGTCACTTCTAAGTTAGTTTATAAAAGAATGCAGCTTCTCAGCCAGGTGTGGTGGCGCACGCCTTTAATCCCAGCACTCGGGAGGCAGAGGTAGGAGGATCACCGTGAGTTCAAGGCCACCCTGAGATTACATAGTGAATTCCAGGTCAGCCTGAGTGAGGCCCTACCTCAAAAAACCGAAAAAAAAATAAATAAATAAAAACAAAATAAAAAGAGAGGGACAGAGAGAGAGAATGGGTATATCAGGACCTCCAACCACTGTCAGGGAACTCCAGATGCATGCATCACCTTGTGCATCTGGTTTTATGTGGGTACTAGGGATTCAAACCAGGGTCATTAGTCATTGCAGGCAAGTGCTTTAACCACTGAGCAATCTTTCCAGCCCAAGAACCTTTAGGAAAGAGGAAGTGGCAGAAACTGAAAGTTGGAAAGTGTTTAGTTTCACTCTTCACCTCTTCCCCTCTATCATCTTCCTTTGTTGGTGTCAAAAATAAATCAGTCCAGACAGTATGTATGATAATCAGAGGAAAAAGAAAAGAAAAATGAATATAATAAAAAGACAGGGTCTGGAGAGACAGCTTAGTGGTTAAGGTGCTTGCCTGAGAAGCCTAACAACACAGGTTCTATTCCCCAGAGACCACATAAGCCAATGCACATGTGTCTAGAGTTTGTAGTGGCTGGAGGCCCTGGCACACCAATTCTGTCTGTCTGTCTGTCTCTCTCTCATCTCTCTGTATCTCTAATAAATAAATAAAATTTAAAAATACAGAATGTGTGTGCATACTCACAAAAGCAAAATTATTCAAAGAAACAGAGTTTTTAAAAAAAAAAGTGGAAAATAAAAGGCAAGTCCATGGGATTCTGGGGGAAAGTGGGATAGAAATATAATAGAGGGGGGAGGGAATATGATGGAGAGTGAAGTTTCAAAGGGGAAAGTGGGGGGAATGGAGGGAAATACCATGGGTTATTATCTACAATTAAAGAAGTTGTCAATAAAAAATAAAAATTAGGGCTGGAGAGATGGCTTAGCGGTTAAAGTGCCTGCCCCCTAAGCCTAAGAATATCAGTTCCAATCTCCAGGTCCCACATTTAGCCAGATGCAGTGATGCAAGGGTGCAATGCTGCACTTGACCACAAGGGGGCAAATGCATCTGGAGTTTGTTCGAAGAGGCTGCTGGCTCGCCCATTCTCTATCTGTCTTCCTCTCCCTCTCCCTCTCTCTCTCCCTCTCCCTCTCTCTCTCTCTATGTCTCTCTCAAAAAAATAAATAAATAAATAAAAATTTAAAATTTAAATTAAATTTAAAAAAACACATTATAATAAAATACTGCAGGGGAGCCAGATAGAATGGTGGATGTCTTTAAGCCCAGCACTCGGGAGACAGAGGTAGGAGGATCACTGTGAATTCGAGGCCAGCCTGAGAATGCGTAGTGAATTCCAGGTCAGCCTGGGCTAGAGTGAGATACCACCTCAGAATAAACTTTAACCAGGGGCTGGCGGGATGGCTTAGTGGTTAAGACACTTTTGCCTGCAAAGCCTAAGAACCCAGGTTCAATTCCCCATTAGCCACATAAGCCATATACACACAAAGTGGCGTATATGTCTGGAGTTTTTTTGCAGTAGCTAGAAGCCTTGGCATGCCCATTTCCCCTCCCTTTCCCCCTCAAATTAATTAATTAATTAATTAAAAATGTTTTAGCTTGGTGTGGTGGAGCACACCTTTAGTCCCAGCACTCGGGAGGCCAAGGTAGGAAAACCACCATGAGTTCAAGGCCACCCTGAGACTACAAAATGAATTCAAGGTCAGTTTGGACTAGAGTGAGACCCTACCTCAAAAAACAAAAAAAATTTTTTTTAATTTGAGAGAGATACAGAGAACTAGAGAGAGAGAGAGAGGAGGGAGAGAATGGGTGCTCCAGCAGCCTCTCAGCCACTGTGAACAAACTCCAGATGTGTGCTCCCCCTTGTCGGCAAGTATGACATTGCACCCTTGTGTCACTTTTTGTGTCTGGCTAAACGTGGGACCTGGAGATTGGAACCAGCATTCTTAGGCTTGGCAGGCAGGCACCTTATCTGCCAAGCCATCTCTCCAGCCGAACAAAAATTTTTTTAGTTGGGCTTGATGTTACATGACTTTAATCCAGCACTCAGGAGGCCAGAAGGCAGAGGTAGGCAGTGATATAGACAATTAATTAAAGTTGAATGAAGTCAATACCAGGTGTGATGGTGCACATCCCAGCACTCAGGAGGCTGAGATAGGGGAGGGATCATAGGGAATTCAAAGCCAGTCTGGGATACAAAGTGAGATCCAGGTCAACCTGGGCAAGAATGAGACCCTGTTTTAAAAAACAAAACTGTCGCCGGGCATGTGGCTCATTCCTTTAATCCCAGCACTCAGGAGGCAGAGGTAGGAGGATCGCTATGAGTTCAAGGCTACCCTGAGACTACATAGTGAATTCCAGGTCAGCCTGGACCAGAGTGAGACTCTACCTCAAAAAACCAAAAAAAAAAAAAAAAAAAAAAAAAAAAAGTATTTGACATCCTTAGCCATCAAAGAAATGCAAATTGAAATACCTTTTAGGGACTGGAGAGGTGGCTTAGCAGTTAAGTAGCTTGCCTGTGAAACCTAAGGACTCATGTTCAACTCTCCAGGTCCCATGTAAGCCAGACACACAGTGGTGCAAGGTCACACATGCTCACAAAGAGGCACATGCATCTGGAGTTTGATTGCAGTGGCTGGAGGCCCTGGTCCACTAATTCTCTCTCCCTTCCCCTTTCTCTCTCTGTTTCTCTCTCTCATTCTCACATAGAAAAAAAAGGCAGTCTGTTGGACTTACCTTAAAAGAAAATTACTTTGAGATTCCATCCCACTCCAGTCAGAATAGCTATCATCAAGAAATCAAATGATGAGGCTGGGCATGGTGGCACATGCCTTTAATCCCAGCACTGGGGAGGCAGAAGTAGGAGGATCACCATGAGTTTGAGGCCACCCTGAGACTACAAAGTGAATTCCATCCAGGTCAGCTGGAACTAGAGTGAAACTCTAACTCAAAAAAAAAAAAAAGAAGAAGAAGAAGAAGAAGAGCTGGAGAGTTGGCTTAGCGGTTAAGGTGCATGCCTGAGAAGCCTAAGGACCCAGGTTCGATTCTCCAGTCCCACGTAACCAAGATGCACATAGTGTCACATGTGTCTGGAGTTCATTTGTAGTGGCTAGAGGCCTTGGCATGCCCATTCTCACTCTCTATCTAATAAATAAATAAATAAAAAATAAATCTTAAATAAGAAAGAAAGAAAGAAAGAAAGAAAGAAAGAAAGAAAGAAAGAAAGAAAGAAAGAAAGAAACACAGAAAAATCAAATGATTGGGACTGGAGAGAGAGCTAAGCAGTTAAGGCACTTGCTTTCAAATCCTAACAACCCAAGTTTGATTCCCCAGTACCCATGTAAAGCCAGATGCACAAAGTGGCACATGCATCTGGAGTTCGTTTGCAGGGGCTGGAGGCCCTGGTGCACCCATTCTCTCTGTCAGTCTCTCTCTCTCTTTCTGCTTGCAAATAAGTAAATAAAAAAATTTTTTTTTAAAGAAATCAAGGGCTGGAGAAGATGGCTTAGTGATTAAGGCATTTGCCTGCAAAGCCAAAGGAGCCCGATAAGCCAGATGCAAAAGGAGGTGCATGAGTCTTGAGTTCATTTGCAGTGGCTGGAGGCCCTGGCGTGCCCATTCTCTCACACTCTCTCTCTCTTTCTCTCTTTGCCTTTTTCTCTCTCCAAAGAAATAAATAAAAATATATTCAAAAAGAAAGAAACCAAATGACAACAAATGCACATAAAGTTGTGGGGAAAGAGGAACACTTATTCCTCCGAATATAAACTGGTGCAGACTTTATGAAAATTAGTGTGGAGGTTCTCAGAAAGCTAAAAATAGAACTACCATATGAACCAGCTGTGCTAATACTGGGTACATGATGATATCCTAAGGACTCTACACTCCATTACAGGGATACTTGCTTATCCATGTTTATTGCTGCTCTTTTACCAATAACTAGGAAGTAAAATCAGCCTAGATGCCCATCAACTGATGAATGGATAATGAAGATGTGGTATATATACACAATGGAGTTTTTTCTTTGTTTGTTTGCTTGCTTGCTTTATTTTTTAAAATTGATTTTATTTATTTATTTGATAGCGACAGACAGACAGAGAAAGAGGCAGAGAGAGACTGGGCACACCAGGGCCTCCAGCCACTGCAAACGAATTCCAGACACATGTGCACCTTGTGCATCTGGCTTACGTGGGTACTGAGGAATCAACCAGGGTTCTTAGGCTTCACAGGCAAGCACTTGACCACTAAGCCATCTATCCAGCCCTGTTTGCTTGCTTTTTAAAATTTATTTATTTGAGAGAGGGACAGATAGAGAAAGAATGGGTGCACCAGGGCCTTTAGCTATAGCTAATAAACTCCTGACACATGCACCACCATATACATCTGGCTCACGTAGGTTCTGAAGAGTTGAATCTGGATCCATAGACTTCATAGGCAAATGCCTTAACTGTTAAGCCATCTTTCTAGCCCTATTTGTTTGCTTTTTTAGAGACAGGGTTTCACTGTAGCACAGGCTAACCTGGAACTCATTTTGTTGTCCCAGGCTGACCTCAAACTCACAGTGATCCTCCTACCTCAGCCTCCTGAATGCTGGGATTAAAAGCACGCATCACCACGCCCAGCCTCTTTAAAAAGAAGGAGGAGGAGGAGAAGAAAAAAAAGAAAGAAAAAACGTGTGTGTGTATGGGCACATGCATTTTTGCAAACATCACTTTTCATCTGGTTTGTACAGGTGATAGGGAATCAAACCCAAACCCACAATCTTTACAAACAAGAACCTTTAACTGCTGAGCCACCTGCCCAGCCCTCCTATGTTGAATTCTTGGTCCCCAGCTGATGGCAATATTTTGGGAGATTCTGGAAACTTTAGGGCTCTGTGTCTAAGGAGAGGAAGTAGGCTTGTCCTTAGAAGTAATGTCTTGTACATGGGTTCCTTTCTTTCCCCTCTTCTGTCTGCTCTTCTTTACCTTCTTCTTTTCTCTTCCCGCTCCACCTCCCTGCTCCTGCCCTCTCTCCTTCCTGCCCACCAATGAATAAAGAAGCTCCTCTGCCACATGTCCCTTCTTCCATGATATTCTCCCTCACACTGGGTCCTGACACATGGAGCCACATGACCAGGGACTGACCCTTTGAAACCATGAGCTAAAATAAATCTTTTTGTTGTTGTTGTTGTTTTTTATTTATTTAAGAAAGAGAGAGAGGTAGGGAGAGAGAGAGATAACAGAGAGAGAGAAAGAATGGACATGCTAGGGCTTCTAACCACTGCAAATGAACTCCAGATGCATGCGTCACCTTGTGCATCTGGCTTACATGGGTTCTGGAGACTCGAATCTGGATCCTTGGGCTTTGGCAAGTGCCTTAGCCTCTAAGATGTCTCTCCAGCTCATTTTTGTTTTTTGGTTTTTTTTTTAATGAGAGAGACAGAGAGAGAATTGGCAAGCCAGAGGTTCCAGCCACTGTAATCAAATTCCAGGCACGTGTGCCACCTTGTGCACATGCATGACCTTGCACATGCATGACCTTGTGTGTCTGGCTTATGTGGGGAGTCGAACATGGGTCCTTAGGCTTCTCAGACAAATGCCTTAACCATCTCTCCAGCCTTTTTTTTTTTTTTTTTTTTTTTTTTTTGGTTTTTCGAAGTAGGGTTTCACTCTAGTCCAGGCTAATCTGGAATTCACTATGTAGTCTCAGGGGTGGCCTCGAACTCACAGTGATCGTCCAACTGCCTCCCCAAGGGCTGGGATTAAAGACATGCACCACCACGTCCAGCTTCCCTTTTTGGTTTTTTGAGATAGGGTCTTGCTCTAGTCTAGGCTGACTTCATTATGTAGTCTCAGGTTGGTCTCAAACTCACAATGATCCTCCTATCTCTGCCTCTCTAGTACTGGGATTAAAGGTGTGCCTCCAGTAGAGAGGTGGGGAGAGAGGGAAAGAATGGACAGGCCAGGGCCTCTAGCTGCTGCAAATGAACTTCAGATGCATGTGCCACTTTGTGCATGTGGCTCTATATGGGTACTGGGGAATCAAACTCAGGTCCTTAGGCTTTGTAGGCAAGTACCTTAACTGCTGAGTCATCTCTCCAGCCTCCCAAATAAATCTTTCTTCTTTGAGTTGCTTATGCAATGTATTTGATCACAGTAAAACACATGTCACTAATACACATCCCTTACCCGAATGCACGCATGAAAACACAAAATTATGGGCTGAATTGTGTTCCCCAAGATTTCCTATGTTGAAATTGTAATGCCCAGTACCTCGGAATTTACCCTTACTTGGAAGTTGGATTGCTGTAAATGGAGTTAAGATAAGATCCTCCTAAAATAGGGGTGAATTAAGTAATCTAATATGATGGCTATCCATATGAAAGAGGGCATTTGGACAAAGACACATGGGGAATGCCACATGACAACCGGAGTGATGTGACCACAAGCCAAGTACTACCAGAAGGTAGAGAAGAGCCTGGAACAGATCCCTCCCAGAGTCCCTAGAGAACACACAGCTCTACTGACGCATTAATTTCAGATGCTTCCAGAACAATGAACCAATGAGATAATACCTTCTTCTTGGTTAGGCCATTTTAGTTTGTATTACTTAATTACAGCAACCCCAGGAAACTAGTACACACATACATACACTCTATCAATGCATATACCACGTCACACACCACACCACACCATGCGCACCACACAAACACACATATACACACTCCATTGCCCAAATGTTTACTAAAATCGGCA
This sequence comes from Orientallactaga sibirica, assembly GCA_036365145.1. Lineage (NCBI taxonomy): Eukaryota > Metazoa > Chordata > Mammalia > Rodentia > Dipodidae > Orientallactaga > Orientallactaga sibirica. The sequence continues at coordinate 21,003,180 of JAEOAD010000010.1, read as the reverse complement.
CAGCCATGAATAGTGGCACATGAGAACTTGGAGTTGGTGGAGGAGCCCAGGAGGAAAACAGGAGATGCCCGAGGAAGTGGGCATGCAGAGTGGAGACGCAGATGGCAGAAGCAGCAGAGCAGCAGCCGTGGTGGAACAGACTCCTTCCTTGTGTCCCGCCAGCAGGAGTCCTTGAGAAAGTGTCTGGGCCACCCACCACATAAGGGATGGGGATCTGAGACCATCTTTACTCCATCATAAAGGGCCAAATGAGTGCAGAAAGCTGAAGTCGGAAACATCTGGAGGCTGACATCCGGCTCAAATGTCACTGTTGGGGGGAGTATATGTGATGAGTGAGGGGACCACACGGCTCATTCTCAAGAATGCATTCAGGCCGCTTGCTCTTTAGTCTAAAGAACCCTCGTGATCTTCTGTGCTGAGATAATGAGTTGGCTGCTCTGTGATGGGCCTTTGGGGCAGGTTGTGGTGGGGAGGGCTTAGTTTAATGCCTGTTGACTCAGAGGACCAAGGGGGCCCGGGACCTACCTGCCTCTGATTCTATGTGCAACTTAAATCCCCCGGATTTCCATTTCCTCTCCAGCTAAGAGGCTGCTGCGGGAGGCTGGCCAATATCCAGAGCTCTGTCTCTGCTGCTGCTAGGTTGTGGGGTGGATGGAAAGAAGAGAGGGCAGGAGGGAAGTAGAGAGGGAGAAAGGGAAGTCAGTCTTTCTTTGCCTTCATATATATATATATATATATATATATATATTTGAGGCAAGTCCAACAGACGGCCTTTTTTTGAGAAAGAGAGAGATGAGAGAGAGGGAGAATGAGAGAGAGAATTGGTTCATCTGGGCCTCCACACGCGTGCGCCTCCTTGTGTGCATGTGCGACTTTGCATGCTTGCATCATTGTGTGTCTGGCTTTCGTGGGACCTGGAGAATCGAACATGAGTCCTTAGGCTTCAACAGGCAATCTCTCCAGCCCTGCCTTCCTTTTTAACCCCTCTACAAGCAAACTGTGTCTGAAAAAAAAAAAATCACCAGAGCTGCTGCAGATTCCTAGCAGATAGCAGTGATACCAGGCATGGTGGGCGTTTAGGCAAGGTTGCCTATCTTACATTTGGCATTAACTGGAATTCAGCCGCCTTGTACTCCTCAGAAGTATGCAATCCGGAAGGGAGGGGAAGCAGCGCAATATAGAACACGGTGACATGAAGTGAGGCCTAATGGACTCAAGTACCGTGGTATGGGTGGGCATCCAGAAGAAAAGCCATCTTGGTTTTTTGTTTTTTGGGGTTTTTTTTGTTGTTGTTGTTTTTACTCTGGGAAATCAAGAAGAACATGGCATAGGAAAGAATTCTAAAGGTAGAGAACTGGGAAGTGGCATTCCACCTGAGGCAATGGGGGGGGGCGATGGGAGGGAACACAGATACAGTATTTTAGAGGCTGGAGGTATTGTCTGAAAAGGGGTGGTTTGGGCTGGGTGTGGTGGTGCACACCTTTAATCCCAGCACTCAGGAGGTAGAGGTAGGAAGATTGCCATGAGTTTGAAGTCTCCCTGAGACTACATAGTGAACTTCAGGTCAGCCAGGGCTAGAGCAAGACCTTACATCAAAAACAAAGAAAAGGGACTTTTTTAAATTTTTATTTTGCTTCTAACCACTGCAAATGAACTCCAGATGCATGCGCACCTTGTGCATCTGGCTTACATGGGTTCTGGAGACTCGAATCTGGATCCTTGGGCTTTGGCAAGTGCCTTAGCCTCTAAGATGTCTCTCCAGCTCATTTTTGTTTTTTGGTTTTTTTTTTAATGAGAGAGACAGAGAGAGAATTGGCAAGCCAGAGGCTCCAGCCACTGTAATCAAATTCCAGGCACGTGTGCCACCTTGTGCACATGCATGACCTTGCACATGCATGACCTTGTGTGTCTGGCTTATGTGGGGAGTCGAACATGGGTCCTTAGGCTTCTCAGACAAATGCCTCAACCATCTCTCCAGCCTTTTTTTTTTTTTTTTTTTTTTTTTTTTTTTTTGGTTTTTCGAAGTAGGGTTTCACTCTAGTCCAGGCTAATCTGGAATTCACTATGTAGTCTCAGGGGTGGCCTCGAACTCACAGTGATCGTCCAACTGCCTCCCCAAGGGCTGGGATTAAAGACATGCACCACCACGTCCAGCTTCCCTTTTTGGTTTTTTGAGATAGGGTCTTGCTGAGTCTTCTGACTTATTATGTCTCAGGTTGGTCTCAAACTCACAATGATCCTCCTATCTCTGCCTCTCTAGTACTGGGATTAAAGGTGTGCCTCCAGTAGAGAGGTGGGGAGAGAGGGAAAGAATGGACAGGCCAGGGCCTCTAGCTGCTGCAAATGAACTTCAGATGCATGTGCCACTTTGTGCATGTGGCTCTATATGGGTACTGGGGAATCAAACTCAGGTCCTTAGGCTTTGTAGGCAAGTACCTTAACTGCTGAGTCATCTCTCCAGCCTCCCAAATAAATCTTTCTTCTTTGAGTTGCTTATGCAATGTATTTGATCACAGTAAAACACATGTCACTAATACACATCCCTTACCCGAATGCACGCATGAAAACACAAAATTATGGGCTGAATTGTGTTCCCCAAGATTTCCTATGTTGAAATTGTAATGCCCAGTACCTCGGAATTTACCCTTACTTGGAAGTTGGATTGCTGTAAATGGAGTTAAGATAAGATCCTCCTAAAATAGGGTGAATTCGTAATCTAATATGATGGCTATCCATATGAAAGAGGGCATTTGGACAAAGACACATGGGGGAATGCCACATGACAACCGGAGTGATGTGACCACAAGCCAAGTACTACCAGAAGGTAGAGAAGAGCCTGGAACAGATCCCTCCCAGAGTCCCTAGAGAACACACAGCTCTACTGACGCATTAATTTCAGATGCTTCCAGAACAATGAACCAATGAGATAATACCTTCTTCTTGGTTAGGCCATTTAGTTTGTATTACTTAATTACAGCAACCCCAGGAAACTAGTACACACATACATACACTCTATCAATGCATATACCACGTCACACACCACACCACACCATGCGCACCACACAAACACACATATACACACTCCATTGCCCAAATGTTTACTAAAATCGGCACAGCCATGAATAGTGGCACATGAGAACTTGGAGTTGGTGGAGGAGCCCAGGAGGAAAACAGGAGATGCCCGAGGAAGTGGGCATGCAGAGTGGAGACGCGGATGGCAGAAGCAGCAGCGCAGCAGCCGTGGTGGAACAGACTCCTTCCTTGTGTCCCGCCAGCAGGAGTCCTTGAGAAAGTATCTGGGCCACCCACCACATAAGGGATGGGGATCTGAGACCATCTTTACTCCATCATAAAGGGCCAAATGAGTGCAGAAAGCTGAAGTCGGAAACATCTGGAGGCTGACATCCGGCTCAAATGTCACTGTTGGGGGGAGTATATGTGATGAGTGAGGGGACCACACGGCTCATTCTCAAGAATGCATTCAGGCAGCTTGCTCTTTAGTCTAAAGAACCCTCGTGATCTTCTGTGCTGAGATAATGAGTTGGCTGCTCTGTGATGGGCCTTTGGGGCAGGTTGTGGTGGGGAGGGCTTAGTTTAATGCCTGTTGACTCAGAGGACCAAGGGGGCCCGGGACCTACCTGCCTCTGATTCTATGTGCAACTTAAATCCCCGGGATTTCCATTTCCTCTCCGGCTAAGAGGCTGCTGCGGGAGGCTGGCCAATATCCAGAGCTCTGTCTCTGCTGCTGCTAGGTTGTGGAGTGGATGGAAAGAAGAGAGGGCAGGAGGGAAGTAGAGAGGGAGAAAGGGAAGTCAGTCTTTCTTTGCCTTCACATATATATATATATTTGAGGCAAGTCCAACAGAAGGCCTTTTTTTGAGAAAGAGAGAGATAGAGAGAGAGGGAGAATGAGAGAGAGAATTGGTTCATCTGGGCCTCCACACGCGTGCGCCTCCTTGTGTGCATGTGCGACTTTGCATGCTTGCATCATTGTGTGTCTGGCTTTCGTGGGACCTGGAGAGTCGAACATGAGTCCTTAGGCTTCAACAGGCAATCTCTCCAGCCCTGCCTTCCTTTTTAACCCCTCTACAAGCAAACTGTGTCTGAAAAAAAAAAAAAAATCACCAGAGCTGCTGCAGATTCCTAGCAGATAGCAGTGATACCAGGCATGGTGGGCGTTTAGGCAAGGTTGCCTATCTTACATTTGGCATTAACTGGAATTCAGCCGCCTTGTACTCCTCAGAAGTATGCAATCCGGAAGGGAGGGGAAGCAGCGCAATATAGAACACGGTGACATGAAGTGAGGCCTAATGGACTCAAGTACCGTGGTGTGGGTGGGCATCCAGAAGAAAAGCCATCTTGGTTTTTTGTTTTTTGGTTTGTTTTTTTTTTTTTGTTTGTTTTTACTCTGGGAAATCAAGAAGAACATGGCATAGGAAAGAATTCTAAAGGTAGAGAACTGGGAAGTGGCATTCCACCTGAGGCAATGGGGGCGGTGGGAGGAACACAGATACAGTATTTTAGAGGCTGGAGGTATTGTCTGAAAAGGGGTGGTTTGGGCTGGGTGTGGTGGTGCACACCTTTAATCCCAGCACTCAGGAGGTAGAGGTAGGAAGATTGCCATGAGTTTGAAGTCTCCCTGAGACTACATAGTGAACTTCAGGTCAGCCAGGGCTAGAGCAAGACCTTACCTCAAAAACAAAGAAAAGGGACTTTTTTTTATTTTTTATTTTTCAACAACTGGCAAGGATGGTTTGTTTTTAATTCCATGCTTAGGAATTTATTTTTATTTTATTTTTTATTTTATTTTTATTTTTATTATTATTATTATTATTTTTTTTGTTTTTTTTCGAGGTAGGGTCTCACTCTAGCCCAGGCTGACCTGGAATTCACTATGTAGTCCCAGGGTGGCTTCAAACTCATGGTGATCCTCCTACCTCTGCCTCCTGAGTGCTGGGATTAAAGGCATGCACCACCACACCTGGATTTTTACTTTTAAAATACTTTTTAATTTATTTATTTCCAAGGAGAGAGGGAGTGCATGCCAGGGTCTCTAGCTGCTGCAAATGAACCCTAGGATGCATGCTCCACTTTGTGCATCTGGCTTTACATGGGTACTGGTGAATTGAACCTGGGTCCTTAGGCTTTTCAGACAAACACCTTAACCACTAAGCCATCTCTCTATCCCTCTTTTTTGCTTTATTTTATTATTTTTTTAAGGTAGAGTCTTGCTCTAGCCCTGGCTGATCTGGAATTAATTTCAGACTAGTCTCAAACTCACAGTGATCTTCCTACCTCAGCCTCTCAAGTGCTGGGATTAAAGGTGTGCACCACCATGTCCTGTCAGAGAGAGAGAATGGGTACACCAGGGCCTCCAGCTATTGCATACAATCTCCAGATACATGTGTCACTGTGTTTCTGGCTTTACATGGGTACGGGGGAATCAAACTCAGGTCATTAGGCTTTACCAGCAAGTGCCTTAACCTCTGAGTCATCTTTCCAGCTCTTTTTAATTTTTTAAAAATACTTATCCAGAGAGAGAGAGAGAAAGAGAGAGAGAGCACTCCAGGGTCTCTAGCCACTGCAAGCAAACTCCAGGTGCATGTGTCACCTTGGAATCTGGCTCTACATGGGTACTGGGAATAGAACCCACGCTGTCAAGCTTTGCAAGCAAGTGACTTTAATGTCTGAACCATCTCTCCATCCCAAGAGAAATTCTATTTTATTCTAAACATAGTGAGGAAAATAGCAGACTTGTTTTTTTGTTTGTTTGTTTGTTTGTTTTTTTTTTTTTTTTTGGGGTTTTTTTTTTTTTTGGTTTTGCGAGGTAGGGTCTCACTCTGGTCCAGGCTGACCTGGAATTAACTATGTAGTCTCAGGGTGGCCTCGAACTCTCGGCGATCCTCCTACCTCTGCCTCCCGAGTGCTGGGATTAAAGGCGTGCGCCACCACGCCCGGCTCAGACTTGTTTTTAAAGCCTGGTGTGAGGGAAACAGTCTGCTTTAGCAACATAATCTCTGTTCTCAAAATATATCTGCAACTTACTGAAACTTGGACATAGCTACTCACTGAGCTAAAAGTTTTAGATATTATCTTTGGGGGCAGTTTCTTTGTTTGAGACAGGGTCTTGCCATGTAATTCAAGCTAGCCTTAATTTTGTGATCCTCCTGCCTCAGCATCCCAAGTGCTGGGATTACAGATGTGTGTCACCATGCCCAGTGAAAGTTGCTTTCACTATACCTCATTTAAAAAAATTTTATTTATTTGAAAGACAGAGAACGAGGCAGAGAGAGAGAGAGGTAGAGGCTATAGCCACATGCACCACTTGTGCATCTGGCTTATGTGGGTCCTAGGGAATTGAACCTGGGTCCTTTGGCTTTGCAGGCAAGTGCCTTAACCACTAAGCCATCTCTCCAGCCCTCACTATCCCTCTTTGATAGATGAGAAGACTGAGGCTCAGAAAGATTAAACATGTTGCCAGGGACACAGATTCAAAGTTCATTCTCCTAGCACAGTCCTCTTCTGTCTGCCTCCTTGAATGTAGTACAGGTGGAGAACTTTTCATCAGATGCTCATACACTAGAATTCCAGCACTCAAGAGGCTGAGGCAGGAGGACTGCCACAAATTTGAGACCAATATGGACTACACAGCGAGTACAAGGCCAGCCAGTGCTACATAATGAAAATCTGTCTGGAAAGAAAGAGAGAGGGGCTGGGGATATGGCTCAGCCATTAAAGAGTCTTGCTTGCAAAGCTTGATGGCCCAAGTTTGGTTCTCCATGCAAAGCCACAAGCAACAAGAAGTGTCTCTCTCCCCACCTCCCTCCCTTTTTTCAAAAGTGTTAAATTGAGAGATAAAACAAACAAAACACAAAAACGTGCAATTAAGAAAAACAGGCTCAGAAAAAAAGAAAAGAAAAACAGGCTCAAAAGCTCTTTCTTGCATCCAAGAGAATACTGATTCTGAGCCAGCTGTACCTTTGGCCCATTCTCTCTCTATCTCCCTCTCTCAAATAAATAAATAAATAAATAAATAAATAAATAAATGAATAAATAATAAAATTTAAAAGAAAACGTAGTGTGTATGTCGACCAGAGATCCTAGGGGCCCATACATGCACATATAAATAAAAAAGAAAAAGGGGAGGCTGGGCGTGGTGGCACATACCTTTAATCCCAGCACTCAGGAGGCAGAGGTAGGAGGATCACTGTGAGTTCCAGGCCATCCTGAGACTACATAGGGAATTCTAGGTCAGCCTGAGCTACAGTGAGACCCTACCTCGAAAAACCAAAAAAAAAGAAAAGAAAAGAAAAAGAGGGGGGGAAGAAAGAGAAAAAAGAAAGGAAGGAAGGAGGGAGAGAAAGAGAAAGAGAGGAAGAGAAGGTGAAGGAAAAGAGAGAGGAAGGAAAGGGAATGAAAGACCTTACATATTTTCCAATGTTTTTCTTTTTGTTTTGTTTTTTTCCAAGATACGGTCTCACTCTAGCCCAGGCTGACTTGGAATACACTCTATAGTCCCAGGCTGGCCTTGAACTCAGTGATCCTCCTACTTCTGCCTCCTGAGTGCTAGGATTACAGGCATGTGCCACCACACCCGACTTTTATTTTTATATTTACTGTATAGGTGTGTGTGCGTGCATATGTGCCATATATGGAGGCCAGAGATTGATGTCAAATGTCTTCCTCTGTCTCTCTTCACCTAAGTTACCGAGGCAAAGCCTCTCACTTAACCCAGAACTCACCAATGCAGCTAGTATAACTAGGCAATTTGCCTAGAGGAATCCCATCTCCACCTCCTGAGCACTGGGATTGCAGGTGGAAGCCTGCCCCACATTCATGTGGGTGCTGGGATCTGAACTTCCATCCTCTCACTTGCTGATGACTTTTTCACTGAGGCATCTCCCCAACACTCCCATTTTCTTGTTTTGGTTTTGTTTTTCTTGGTAGGGTCTCACTCTAGCCCAGGCTGACCTGGAATTCACTATGTAGTCTCAGGGTGGCCTTGAACTCATGGCAATCCTCCTACCTCTGCCTCCCAAGTGCTGAGATTAAAGGCGTGTGCCACGACGCCTGTCCTCATATTCTTTAGACAGTAGTTTAGAGGCTAATAAATGATAAACAGGGTCAAGTCCCTAACATAAGTGCCTTACCTAAAAGTAATACAGAGGAGGGGGACACAGAAATCCAGAACATGCTCAGCCAAATAACCTGGGTCTATGGCCTCTCCCCAGATGGTTTTAAAGTGAATTTGCGACATTTCCTCATTGAGTATCCAGTGGCTCTAGAAGGGATGGCTGATAAGCATTTGTCCCTTTATCATTGGTCCAGTTTCCATATGCAAGACCCAAAGCAACAAGCTTCTCAGGAGTTGCTCACTTTAAGGGCTGGAGAGATGGCTCAGCAGTTAAAGGCACTTGCTTGCAAAGCCTGACAGTCTGGGTTTGATCCCCCAATCCCCATGGAAAGCTAGACACACAAAGTGACACATGCATTTGGAGTTTATTTGTAGTGGCAAGAGGCCCTGGTGTGTCCATTCATTTCCTCTCTTGCTCTCTCTCTCTGCTTGCAAATAAATAATAAACTTTTCTTTTTCGAGGTAGGGTCTCACTTTGGTCCAGGCTGACCTGGAATTAACTAGTCTCAGGGTGGCCTTGAACTCACGGCAATCCTCCTTCCTCTGCCTCCCAAGTGCTGGGATTAAAGGTGTGCACCACCACGCCCAGCTTAATAAACATTTTTTAAAAATATTTTTTATTTTTATTTATTTGAGAGAGGGAAAGAGGCAGAGTGAGATAGAGAGAGAATGGGCATGCCAGGGCTTCCAGCCACTGCAAACGAACTCCAGATGAATGTGCCCCTTGTGCATCTGGCTTACATGGGTCCTGGGGAATCAAACCGAGGTCCTTTGGCTTTGCAGTCAAACGCCTTAACCGCTAAGCCATCTCTCCAGCCCCTAAACTTTTTTTTTTTTTAAGGAGTTGCTCACTTAACTCAGTAGCAGAGCTCACAAGAGAACAGATCCCTGACATCAAAGCACATGGTTCAATCAGAAATCATATTTCTGGGATGGAGTGATAATGGCTTAGTGGTTAAGGTGCTTGCCTGTGAAGCAAAGGACCTAGGTTTGATTCCCCAGTACCCACGTAAAGCCAGATGCACAAGGTGGCACATGCGTCTGGATTCATTTGCAGTGGCTAGAGGTCCTGGTACACCCATTCTCTCCATCTTTCTCTCTCAAATAAATCAATAAATAAAAAGTCAGCCAGGTGTGGTGGTACATGCCTTTAATCCCAGCACTTGGGAGGCAGAGGTAGGAGGATCACTGTGAGTTCGAGGACAGCCTGAGAATACAGAGTGAATTCCAGGTCAGCCTGGGCTAGAGTGAAACCCTACCTTTGGAAAAAAAAAAAAAAAAGTCATATTTCTAAGAGCATTAAAAAGATAGTGGGAGCCAGGCATGGTGGCGCACGCCTTTAATCCCAGCACTTGGGAGGCAGAGGTAGGAGGATTGCCGAGAGTTCGAGGCCACCCTAAGACTACATAGTTAATTCCAGGTCAGCCTGGGCCAGAGTGAGACCCTACCTTGCAAAACCAAAAAAAAAAAAAAAAAAAAAAAAAGATAGTGGGGAGCTGGAGAGACTGTTCAGTGGTTAAGGCACTTACCTACAAAGTCTAACAACCTGAGTTTGATTCCCCAGTACCCAGGTAAAGCCCAATGTGGCACATGCATCTGGAGTTTACTTACAGCAGCTAGAGGCCCTAGCATACCCGTTCTCATATTCTCTCTTTCTCCTTCTCTCTCTCTTTCTGCTAGGCGTGGTAGCACATGCCTTTAATCCCAGCACTTGGGAGGCTGAGGTAGGAGGATCACTGTGAGTTCAAGGCTAGCCCAGATCAGCCTGGGCTAGAGCTAGAGTGAGACCCTACCTTGAAAAAGAAAACAAACAAAAAGGATAGCAGGGAGGGCACTATTTTTTAAAAAATATTTTTTTATTTTTATTTTTTATTTGAGAGAGAAAAAAGCAGAGAGAAAGAGACAGAAAGAGTGATACAGGCACGGCAGGGCAAACCAACTCCAGACTCATGCACCACTTTGTGCATCTGGCATTATGTGGGTACTGGGGAATCAAACCTGGGTCATCAGGCTTTGCAAGCAGTGCATCTCTCCAGCTCCACACTGTCCTGTAAAAGTAATATGTCTTTTTATAAAATACCCCTTCTGGGCTGAAGAGATGGCTTAGCAGTTAAGGCACCTGCCTCCTAAGCCTAAGAACACTGGTTCCAATCCCCAGCCGTTCCAATCTCCAGGTCCCACGTTTAGCCAGATGCAAAGTGATGCAAGGGCACAATGCCACACTTGACCACAAGGGGCGCACACATCTGGATTTCGTTCACAGCCTCTAAGACACTGCTGGTGCGCCCATCTCTGTCTCCCTCTCTCTGTCTGTCTCTGTGTCTCCAAAACTAAATAAAAGTTAAAAAAATAAAAAATAAAAAAATATAATACCCCTTTTGGGAAGGGAGAGAGATAAAATTAAAATGTTTATTGTAGAAAATTAGGGAAATACCAAAAAAGAAATGGAACCCATCATTAAGTGCACTACTTAGAAATACCTCCTATGTATGTAGATACACTTTCTGTCAGGAGTTTAGATAGTTTCATTATTTACAGATTGACAGCTTTTTGTTTTGTTTTGTTTTGTTTTTTGAGGTAGGGTCTCACTGTAGCCCAGGCTGACCTGGAATTCACTATGTAGTCTCAGGGTGGTCCTCCTGTCTTTACCTCCTGAGTGCTGGGATTAAAGGTGTGAGTCACCACGCCCAACCTGATTGACAGTTAATTCTGCTCCCTCTTCTGAAAGCATGGCTCCACAAATGGAACTCAGTAAATTAATACCTTTGTTACTCAGCCTTTGCAGAGCTGAACACTCTGCCAGGCACCATGGGGTCAAAGAGACCATGTAAAGTTGGCCTGTGGCACAGACCTGCAATCCCAGCTACTTGAGAGGCTGAGACAGTAGATCACTCATTTAAACATGGTCTGGCTAGGCTACAGAGTGAGTTGAAGGCCAGCAAGGGCAATTTAACAAGGCCCTGTCTCAAAATATAAAACTTTTTTAAAAGGATTGGAGTATGGGCTGGAGAGATGACTTAGCAGTTAAGGCGTTTGCCTGCAAAGCCAAAGGATCCCAGTTTGACTCTCCAGGACCCATATAAGCCAGATGCATAAGGGGGCACATGCATCTGGAGTTCATTTGCAGTGGCTGGAGGCCCTGGCATGCCCATTCATTCTCTCTCTCTCTTTCTCTCTGCCTCTTTCTCTCAAATAAGTAACTAAAAATATATTTTTAAAAAAACAAAAATAAAAGGATTGGGGTAGAGTACCTGTCTAGCATGGGAGAGGCTCTCAGTTCAATCCCCAGTACTGCAAAAGAAGGGAGAGAGGGAAGGAGGGAAGAGAGGGGAGAGAAGGCACAGACCATGAATCAGATTGCTAAGGAAGACAGGCACACGGCTCAACCCACCGTAAGGATTGGGGAAAGGAAAGCAGGTCAGGAGCTTAATGGAGGAACTGAGCTGGAGCTGAGCTAGTGCCAAAGCTGAGATTTTTGCACTGCACAGAGGGGGCGAAATGTACTCTGGGAAACAGGCTGCATGAACATGGGCCCAAAATAGCATGGGTAAGGGCTAGTGGGGCAGGGAGCCTGGGCTCCTGAGAATATTGGTTCTGTTTGGAGATTAGAGGATGTGATTCGGGAGTTTGGGGTGTCTTTGAGAGTGTCGGAGCCTTATGTCAGCTTTTGGGTAGCAGTAACTCAGAAGCTATGGTCCCAGAAAACTGAACAGATGCATAAAGCTCTCCCTGAGTCAGTGGTCTCTGGATTCTTGTCGTATGAACTCAAGAATTGAAAACCACCAACCAGAAGGCAAGTTTGAAGGTTTTATTAGATTACAGATAGCGTGTAAGCGAAGGAAGGAAGACGGAGCACGTGCCCAGGAGGAGATGAGCAGAGTTCCCAGAAGTGAGGAAACCTACCCAAGAGACCTGATTGGGGTCTTTTATGTAAGCCCTTTGGATAGGCTGCTGGACCAGTCGGTGGACTCCTGGCAGCAGGTATCTGGAGTCAGGTTTTCTGGGAAAGGACAATCTTCCAAGAAATATTAATCCTCAAACCTGGTGTGGTTGCACACAACTTTAATCCCAGCACTTGGGAGGCAGAGGTAGGAGGATCGCCATGAGTTGGAGGCCACCCTGAGAATACAGAGTAAATTCCAGGTCAGCCTGGGCTAGAGTGAGACCCTACCTCAAAAAAAAAAAAAAAAAAAAAACCAGAAATATTAATCCTCAAGAAAGGGTCTTCTCAGAAGGGGGTGGAAGAACTCCCCCAGGAGGCAGAGATAAGGGCCAGACCCTTCTGACTTTTGTTTGTTTGTTTGTTTGTTTGTTTGTTTGTTTTTGTTTTTTTCGAGGTAGGGTCTTGCTGTAGCCCAGGCTGACCTGGAATTCACAATGTAGTTTTAAAGTGGCCTTGAACTCCCTTCAATCCTCCTACCTCTGCCTCCCAAGTGCTGGGATTAAAGGTGTGCACCACCACGCCCAGCCTCCTTCTGACATTTTTGACCTGTAGCAAAGTGGAATGAACTCCCCAGAGAAGCTCAAAAACATTCCTTGCTTCTATTTTCATGAGGCCCTGTTTCCCCTAAACTGCCTCAACAGATTTTACAATCAGCACCCTCCACTGCCCCGTGTCAAAACCATCCTTTCCCAAGACCAGTTCAGCGATAGAGGACCCATTTTGTTCACTCTTTCCTATTCAACCAAACCCAGGGATACAGCCAGAAACTACCATCCTATGCTAACTCAGGTTTGTGCCTTTGGCTAAGAGACCGAATGAATATATCAGTCTGGAAAGTCTCAAACATTCTGGAAACGGATGCCCAGAACTGCTAAGTCAGTGCTTGTGCTGGAGGGAGGGACCACAGGGGATGGACATGAGCAAACAAGGTCAAAGGCCCAGCATGCACCAGGTAAACCCTACACATAGCCTAAAACTGAATGTGGCTACCTTAGTGACTGGGGGGAGGGGCGGGGCAGACTGCAATGGGGTGGGGGTGGGGTATCTTGCAATCCAAGATTGGAAGCTGGCAGCTCCATTCCCGAGTGCCCTTGTGTAGTGACTTGATTGCTTTGCGCTCCTACTTCCTCACCTGTAAAATAAAGATAATAGCACCTGCCTCATTGTTCTGGGGTAAAGATTAAACAAGATAATCTATGCAAGCTACATGATACCTGGCATTAAGTCCTGCCTGGGCAAACACAGCTTCCTCCTTCTCTTCCTGCCATTAACTTCATGTTAGGAAGTCGGAGCAAAGGGGTCAGTGCAATTTGGGAAAGTGAGCCAAGAAAATGGGCCGCTAATGAGGCTTGAAGCCTCAGACCACATTAGAGGTCTCCCAGGCATTGGTAATGTCGGACTTTCACATGGCTCTGAGATCTGGATTTGTCTGAAATCAATTCCACCCCTCCGCCACACTTAGAGTCGAATAGGATGCTGGACTGAGGCCAGCACAGTGGCCCTGAAGTCCTGCCTCCTGCTCCAGCTCAGGCTGGACAGGGCCAAAGTCACCCTGGGGACCTGAATCCGGTTCTAAAGGCTCCACTGTATGCTAGAGAAACAGGAGCAAGGAAGGCAAAAGACACAGCCTAAGATTCGAGAAAGGAAAAGTCTTCCTCAGCACAGAACAGACTGACTGCCAAGAAGCCAGAAACAAATTAACAATGCAACTTGACAGGCAGCCAAATGACTTGGGGTGGTTCATTTACTTGTGGGTGTCAGGCAGCCTGGAAGACAAAATACGTAAACAATAGCAGGTAAAATATGAATCAAGCCACTTAGCAAGTCCAGTTGAGAATCTATTGACTGCCAAGTCTTTTAGATTCCTACAGATCCTACAGATAATTTTCTCTGTGTCCTTTTGCTTCGTCCCCCTCTGTCCCTGCCCTAATTCAGGCTCATATTACCTCCTACTAGCTCTCAGGGACACTTGCATTTTCTAAATATACAACTCATTAAGGATCTTGTTGCTCGTCAAATAAAATCTAAACCTCCCACCCTGACATCCAAAGCCCTGTATCTTGCACCCACATTGTTAAACAACCCACTCTATGTCTTGATCCTTATATATCAAAGGTGACAAATCCAAGGCTGTAGATTTTTCCATTTCAAAGCCTGATTTGTGATTTCCCAGCCAGCTCTCACATACCCTTTGTATTCCTCTCCTGGGGCTGCCATAACAAATTACCACACACCATATGGCTTAAAACAACAGGAACTGATTCTCCCACAGTTCAGGAGATCTCAAGTCCAAGGTCAAGGGATCGATAGGGTTGGTTCTTCCATAGGTTCGCGTGTTCCATGCTTCCCTCCTGGGTTCTGGTGGCCTCTGGCAATGCCTGCTGATTCTGAGCTTGGAGCTGCCAATCTCTACCTCTGTATGTAAGGGGTCCTCTCTGCTTTCCATTTTCTCATGTAAGGACAGATGGAATTGGATTCGAGGCCCTTGCTTAATCCAGGGTGAACTCATCATGAGAATCTTAATTACATTAGCAAAATTCCCCTTTCCCAATGAGATCACATTCACAGGATGTAGGTGGACATGCCCGTGGGAAGGCCACAATTCAACCCACTACATCCTCATCCTAGTACCTGAGATGGCAATCCCTCTATTCATAGCATTACTTTGATAAAAATAGTTTTTAAGGGGCTCGAGAGATGGCTTAGAGGTTAAGCACTTGCCTGTGAAGCCTAAGGATCCAGGTTCGAGGCTCGATTCACCAGGACCCACATAAGCCTGATGCACAAAGTGGCGCATGCATCTGGAGTTTGTTTGCAATGGCTAGAGGCCCTGGCATACCCACTCTCTATCTATCTGCCTCTTTCTCTCTCTGTCACTCTCAAATAAATAAATAAACAAACAAAATTTTTAAATAGCTTTTAAGGGGCTGGAGAGATGGCTTAGTGCTTAAGGTGCATGCCTGCGAAGCCTAAGGACCCAGGCTCGATTCTCCAGGTCCCACATAACCCAGATGCACATGGTGGTGCATGCATCTGGAGTTCATTTGCAGTGGCTAGAGGCCCTAGCATGCCCAATCTTACTCTCTCTCTCTCTCCTCTCTGTCTCTAATAAATAAATAAAAATAAATCTTTTTGTTGTTGTTATTGTTTGGTTTTTTTTTTTTGTTGTTATTTTTTGAGGTAGGGTCTCACTCTAGCCCAGGCTAACCTGGAATTCACTATATAGTCTCAGGGTGGCCTCAAACTCATGGCGATCTTCCTACCTCTGTCTCCAGAGGGCTGGGATTAAAGGCATGCACCACCATGCCCAGCAAAAATAAATCTTTTTTAAAAAATAGTTTTTAAGCTCAGTGGCACACGCCTTTGATCCTAGCCCTTGGGAGGCAGAGGTAGAAGGATCGCTGTGAGTTCGAGGCCAGCCTGGGACAGAGTGAGTTCCAGATTAGCCTGGGCTAGAGTAAGACCCTACCTCGAAAAATCTAAAAACAAAACAAAACAAAACAATAACAACAAAAGAGTTTTCAAGATACTTGGAATGAACGGTACTTGTGCTTAGTAAATCATGGATCCACACATGCTATTACCATAGCTGCCTTTCTTTATGTCATGTATCTTTTCTACTGTATTGTGACTGCCTCAAAGACAGGTGCTTTGTCTCCTGCATGGGATTGAGAGTGTCTGGCAAGGATGAGGGAATATATGGGAGACAGGGATGATAAGTCATCTGGAAATAAACTAGTCCTCCCAGAGACATGTTTGGAAATGCCATCAAGAAAGCCACTCCTAGGGCTGGAGAGATGGCTTAGTGGTTAAGGCATTTGCCTGTGAAACCAAAGAATGCCGGTTCGGTTCTCCAGGACCCACGTAAGCCAGATGCACAAGGTGGCACATGCATCCGGAGTTCATTTGCAGTGGCTGAAGGCCCTGGCATGCCCATTCTCTCTCTGTCTGCCTCTCTTCTATCTCTCTCTCTGCTTGTAAATAAATAAAACTAAATTAAAAAAGAGACACAGAGAGAGAGAGAGCCACTCCTCTAACACTACATCAGCAGTGAAAGCTCCCCCAAAGTGGAGGATCTTGTCCCTGTCATTTGAAAGACCAGTCCCTCCTCTGGCTTACAAGGAGCACAGTGCCCTTCTGAGGGAGTATAGCCTATCTAAAAACAGAATTCCTTTCCGTAAAGAACATTGTTTGTGCCAGGCCTTTAATCCCAGCACTTGGGAGGCAGAGGTAGGAGGATTGCCATGAGTTCAAGGCCACCCTGAGACTACATTGTGAATTCCAGATCAGCCTGGGCTAGAGTGAGCTACCTTGAAAAACCAAAAAAAAAAAAAAAAAAAAAAAAAAAAAACATGGTTTGCTGATTTGTCATCATACGATTACACTTTATTATTCACACTGTACTTCTCAGCATTAACACCATTCTGAAATAGGAGGGAAAAAAGGGGTGGGGGAGGGGTGGAGTCTCAGTTTAAGGGAAAAGTGACTCAATGGCCACAGGGAGCCTCCCTCAGGAACTAGGTAGGTGTGCTGACTCACCTTGGCCTCTGGCCTCCTCTCCAAGGTTACTGCCTTGCCCCCCCCGGGGGGGGGGGCAGTGATGGAATGTTTGCTGGTAGCTCATGATCTTTCCCCATGAGCTCTTCCTAAAGTTGTCTGCAGGAGGCCAGTGTTCTAAATAGTGCCATTGGAATTAAGGGCCGGTGGGCACTCCCACTTATCCATGGAAGCCAACCACCCATAACTGGCATTCAGTCCACAGTCCACAGCAGGCCCTGTCCTGCAGGCTGCACAAATTATCTCACGGAATCCTTGCTATAGTTCTGGGAGGGGCCCACTATTGGCTGTAAGCCACAGGGAAGGACAGCTTTGTGTTTCCTGTGCTATAAACTTTAGGGCAAACTCTCCACAGATGAACAGCTAACCGTGATCCCAGACGTTTATGTGATTTTGTGTAATAAATGTGAAGGCCTTCAAGTCTATAGAACTCAAACATTAACTCTGGAGAGGTGGGGGAGAGACCACATTGGAAAGTTACCTCTAACTTCACGCTCATAACACAACATGCAAGTAGAGGCGTATACAGAGATTGTTTTCTTAGTGCTGGGGATCAAACCCAGAGCCTTGTACAGTCTAGGCAAGTGCTCTGCCATTGAGCAACACCCCAAGCTTCCAAAGATTCATCTTTTTAGGGATGTATGTACAAAGTAAAGTTCCATGGGAAAACAGAGGCTGAAATCCTCACCCATACATTCCCAAACCAATGTAAACTCTACTCTGCCTGCAGTGCCAGGCAGAGCCCAGGCAGGTGGCTACTGTCTAGGGTCAGCTCTCCATGTAACTGCTCAGCACGGGAAAGGGTGAAGCAAGTCTCTCCTACCCAGAATCAGTGCCGAGTGTAGCTCTGTCGCTATCTACAGTTGCCAAAACTATGCTTATAAATAACACTTCTCTGTGCTAATAAGCTTTAATAAATGCACTCTTTAATTGTAGAAACTCCCTGATGGAGATGTTCACACAGAAAAAACAAAGTGATTAATTCAAAGAAAGAAGAAACTTATGCACTTTTAATTCTTACCTTAAATTTTACATGATATCCAGCCTTTTTTTTTTTTTTTTTGGGAACATTGAAATTTAGTATGTCTTCTTTATGGCCAGCATGTGAACCACAGGCACGATCGTGTCTGAGAGCTGTGGCATGTGTAGGGAGGAAGGAGGTGTCATTATGACTCGGATTCCCCAGTGGACTGAGGCAGAGGAGCCAAGATTATGGGGACCAAGAACAGGCGCCTTCCCAGGCCAACATCTATGTTCCATATCCATCCAAAAGAAGTGAGATGAATTACTTCAGGGTATTCTGAGTCCAAGTGATTACAGAGAGACAAAAATTCATTGAATTTTGATCCAGACAAGACCTTCAAATGATGCTCAAATCCACCTCCGTGTACTTGTGTTATAAAATCCCTGTCTGGAAACTGACAGCTCTTACAGACAGACGTTCATCATAACCATGCCCGTGGCTCCTGGAAAGGAAAAGGCTGCACGGAACAAAATCGCCACCAAATTGAAAAAAAAAAAAAAGTTCTCTCCTAATACGGCCTCCAGAAACCTAGCGGCATTTATGCACATTCTTGGTTTGTTATTTCCCAGGAAGCAAAATCGCCCCTTACATTTAATCCTCATCCAAGCTGGGTGAAGGCTTTCCATGTAGCTGCTGTGAATTGGACTGGCTAGTGTAACATGTGCAAACATATCAGCACTGTCGGATGCAGTAACTAATACTGTCTTTTTGCAAGTATCCTTTGGCTTTCTGCATCTAGGAAATGTGCACACCCTTTCCTACTCTGGACCCAAACCCACACCAGAAGAAACGCTCTTCATGGAGAGGAAGGAGCGCCCCCTCGTGGAATAGTTTTTCTTAACAATCTTTCAACAAGTTCCATAGTAGGAGTACAGATTTATAGGGTGCAATATGACGGGTTTGTTCTGGCTGTTTTTTTTTTTTTTAAAGATTTTATTTTTATTTATTAATTTATTAGAGACAGAGAGAGAGACAGTGATAATGGCGCGCCACGGCCTCTAGCCACTGAAAATGAACTCCAGACACATACGCCACCATGTGCATCTGGCTTATGTGGGACCTGGAGAATTGAACTGGGGTCCTTAGGCTTTGCAGGCATGTACCTTAACCGCTAAACCATCCCTCCAGCCCTATTTTTGCTTTTTTTCAGAGTAGGGTCTTGTTCTAGCCCAGGCTGGCATGGAACTCACTCTAGACCCAGACTTGCCTTGAATTCAGTGATTCTCCTACCTCTGCTTCCCCATTGCTAGACTTAAAGGTGTGTGCCATCAGCCCGGTGCAGTAAGTTTTTTTGTTGTTGTTGTTGTTTTGTTTTTTCGAGAAAGGGTGTCACTCTAGCTCAGGCTGAGACCAGGGCTGAGAACCTAGAAACTTTTCGCAATTGTTTGAGAGCTTTGGGAAAAATAAATAAACCCAGCATGGTGGCACAACAAGCCATGAATCCCAGAACTTAGGAGGTAGAGGTCGGAGGATCACTGAGTATGAGGCCAGCCTGGAACTACAGAGTGAGTTCCAGGTCAGCCTGAGCTAGAGTGAGACTCTGCCTAGGGGCGGGGGGAAGGAAAATATAAACTATTGTCTCCCCATTTTTTTTGTTTTCTTAAAAATATTTATTTATTTGACAGAGAAAGAGGGAGGGAGAGAGAAGGAGAGAGAGAGAGAGAAATGGGCACATGCCAGGTCCTCTAGCCACTGCAAAGGAATTCCACATACATGCACCCCCTTGTGTATCTGGCTTATGTGGGTTCTGGGGAATTAAAACTGGGTCCTTTGGCTTTGCAGGCAAATGCCTTAACCGCTAAACATCTCTCCAGCTCCCATCTCCCCATTTTTTAAATCATCAAACTGAAATTAATAAATACGACTAAATGCTTCAAAATATTGATGTTTATTTATGCAAAAATAATATTTAATATGGGGTGTGTCCCATTTAAATATGTTTAATTATTTTATATAATTTATCATTATAAATGTCTCTTATAAATTAAAAGCAGATTTTCCATAGAGTTGATCTCTCCTAAACATCCTTCATACTCAGACATGAAAGCACCTGCCTATAACCCTAGCACTCGGAGACTAAAACAGGAAGATCACAAGTGTGAGGCTACCCCAAGTTATGTGGCAACAAGTGTGAGGTTACCCCATTATGTGGCAAATTTTAGGCCAGTTTGAGATAAGTTGTGAGACTGTCTCAAAAAAATAGTTTCTTGGGCTAGAGAAATGGCTCAGTGGTTAAGGCACTTGCCTGGAGACCTGGGTTTGATTCCCCAGTACCCATGTAAAGCCAAATGCACAAAGTGGCACAAGCATCTGGAGTCCCTGGCTAGAGGTCATGGAGTGCTTATTCTTTCCCTCTCCTCTCTCTCAGCCTTCAAATAAATAAAATATTTTTTTATTTTATAGAAAGCAAGAGAGAGAGAGAGGAGAGAGAGAGAGAATGGGCACCCCAGGACCTCAGCCACTGCACTCAACTCCAGACGTTTGAACCACCTAAGTGGGCTTGTGTGACCTTGTACTTGTGCATCTAGATAACATGGGATCTGGAGAGTAGTACATGAGTCCTTAGGCTTCACAGGCAAGTGCCTTAACCACTAAGCCATCTTTCCTGTCCTAAAATATATTTTTAAAAAAATCATTCTGCTCTCTCTCTCTCTCCCTCTCTCTCTCACTTGCTCTCTTCTCTGATAAAAAAAAAATGATAATAAAAATATACCAGACACAAAATGGCTTGGAAATCCATGACCTTACAGTGCCTGATACTACCTACACAAGACCATCATAATAGGAGGAAAAGATGACATCAAAATAAAAGAGAGACTGATTGAGAGGGGGAGGGGATGTGATGGAGAGTGGAGTTGCAAAGAGAAAGTGTGGTGTGTGGGGGGGATAACCATGGTTTATTGTCTATCATTATGGAAGCTATCAATAAAAAAAAATAAAAATAAGAACTGGAGAGATGGCTTAGCGATTAAGGCACCTGCCTGTGAAACCTAAGAATGCTTGTTCAAATCTCCAGGTCTCACGTTTAGCCAGAAACAAAAGTGACACAAGTGTGCAATGTTGCACATGCGCACAAGGGGGTGCACGTGTCTGGAGTTCATTCACAGTGCCTGAAAAGGCTCTGGCACACCCATTCTCTCTCTGCCTCTTCCTCTCTCTCTCTCTCTCCAATAAAAATAAATACATAAAAATAAAAATTAATTAATTAATTAATTTAAAAACTCATTCTGGGCTAAAGAGATGGCATACCAGCTAAGGCACTTATCTGTGAAGCCTAAGGACCCAGATTCAATTCCCCAGTACCCATGTAAGCCAGATGCACAAGGTGGCACATTGCTTCTGGAGTTCATTTACAGTGGATAGAGGCCTAGGTGTGCCCATTCTCTCTCTGCCTCCTTCCCTCCCTCCCCCCTCTCAAATAAATAAATAAAACATGTCTTCTTTTATTTTTAATATCTTATTTATTTGAGAGAAAGAAAGAGGCAGATAGAGAGAAAGAGAAAATGGGCATGCCAGGGCCTCTAGCCACTGCAAACTCCAGATGCATGTACCCTCTTGTGCATCTGGCTAACATGGATCCTGGGGAATTGAACTGGTATCCTTAGGCTTCGCAGGCAAACGCCTTAATTGCTGAGCTATTTCCCCAGCCCAAAATATGTCTTATTTTAAAAGATTGTTCTGCCTCTGTCTTTTTTTTTAATTATTTTTTATTGACAACTTCTACACTTACAAACAAAAAAAACCCACCTGATAATTCCCTCCCCTCCCCCCATTCCACTTTAGAACTCCAATCTCCATTATATCCCCTCCCTCTCTCCATTAGTCTCTCTTTTAATTTGATGTCATCATCTTTTTCTTCTATTTTGAGGGTCTTGTGGAGGTATTGCTATTGCCTCTGTCTTAAATAAATAAAATATTTTAAAAATGAATTGAAATTTGATAATTTTTTTTGAGAACTATCATATATGAACATACAGTAATTTAATCATATTCCCATCTGTGATGGTTTGAATGGTTGTTCCCCCAATAGATTCAGTTTTAGTAACGGTTTAATGTTCCAGTTGCCTGGCTCAGCTAGAGGGGCAGAATAGGAAAATCCAGAGACTGTCAGTGACTGGTTACAATACTGAACTGGAACCACAGATGTTTGCTTGAGGAGTATTGAGTTTTCATAGTTCTAGTCACTTTGTTATGCCTTATAGCAGTTAAAAAGGTTTACCCTGTACCTTCACATGTTGGAAGTATATAACTTGTTTGATTTTACAGGACTCGCAGCTAAAAGACAATCTTTTTTAAAAATTTTTTGTTTATTATTTATTTATTTATTTATTTGAGAGTGACAGACAGAGAGAGAAAGAGGCAGATAGATAGAGAATGGGCTCACCAGGGCCTCCAGCCACTGCAAACCAACTCCAGATGCATGTGCCCCCTTGTGCATCTGGCTTACGTGGGTCCTGGGGAAGCCAGTCTTGAACCTGGATCCTTGGGCTTTACAGGCAAGCGCTTAACTGCTAAGCCATTTCTCCAGGCCCTAAAAGACTATCTTAAATCTCAAATTAGACTTGGGAACTATCTTAATTTAGTAAAAAATATGGAGACCTTTGAAGTTGGACTAAATACAACTAAATATCGATGGTTATAAATCCTATTAGGGGTCAGGGGTAGAATGTGATGGTTTGAATGGTTATCCCCTAAATAGATCCAGTTTTAGTAAAGGTTTTGAGCTCCAGCTGCCAGGCAATTTATAGCCAGATATGCAAAGTGCTGGACCATTGCCTAGAGTCCCTGAAGTATACTTGGTTGTGCTGGTAGTGGTTGCTTTTCTCTCTCTGCATGGACCTGTAAAAGGGGGCCAGCTCCTTCCACCATTATGAAATTGACCCTCTATCCATAAGCTTCAATACAACCCTTCCTCCATAACTGTGCCTGGTTTGGAAGTTCATCCCAGCACATGAGGCTGACTATTATACCATCCCTTGGTTGTTTTTTGTTGCCTATTCCCCACCCCTATCTCCTGAAGACTCTACTCTTTCACAGTATTCCTTCCTCTGTCTTGTTGTCTCCTTCCTTTCATCCTCCATGTCAAAATGTTGATGGGCTCAGAACCATGCTGGTCTTGCGGAGGTATTGGTAACCACTGTGGTTCATGTCAGGAGGACTACACTTTATTACAGAAATACTAACTCATACATGTTTATTGCTGCTCTATTACAGTAGCTAGGAAATGAAATCAGCCGAGATGTCCATCAACTGATGAATAAATAATGGACATGTGGTACATATATACAATGGTGTTTTTTTATTCATCTGTAGAGAAAAATGAAATAATGAAATTTGTAAGACAACAGATGGCTCTAGAAGCACTGGAAGTCTTGGCTGTAGCAATAAGGCAAGAGACACACAAAAAGGGATACAAATTGGAAAATATCATTATTCACAAATGATATGATTCTATACAAAAGGGACCCTAAAAACTCTACCAGCAAACTGTTAGAACTGATAAACACTTTTAGCAATGTAACAGGATATAAAATAAACACACAATAATCAGTAGCCTTCCTATATACAAACAACAAACATGTCAAGGATGAAATCAGAGAATCACTCCCACTCATAATTGTCTCAAAAAATAAAGTACTTTGGAATAAACCTAATCAAGGAAGTGAAGGATCTTTACAATGAAAACTTTAAAACACTGAAGTGAGAAATTACAGAAGATAGTAGGAAATAGAAAGGAATCCTATGTCCTTGGATTGGAAGAATCAATATTGTGAAAACGTCAATCTTACCAAAAGCAATCTACATGTTTAATGCAATCCCCATAAAAATTCCATGGCATTCTTCATGGAAATAGAAAAAAACAATCCTAGCCAGGTGTGGTGGTACATGCCTTTAATCCCAGCAGAGGTAGGAGGATCACTGTGAGTTTGAGGCCATCCTGAAAAAAGAAAAAGAAAAATCAATCCTAAAATTCATTTGATAGCACAAAAACAATTCAAATAGCCAAAAAAATTCTGAGAAACAAAATAAGACTGGCATTATCACTATACCTGACTTTAAGATATATTACAGAGCCATAGTAACAAACACAGCATGGTATTGACACAAAAACAGACATGTAGATCAATGGAATAGAATAGAGGATCCATATATAAACCCTGGCAGCTACTGTCATTTATTTATTTATTTATTTATTTATTTATTTATTTATTTATTTTGTTTGTTTGTTTGTTTTTCGAGGTAGGGTCTCACTCAAGCCCAGGTTGACCTGGAATTCACTCTGTAGTCTCAGGGTGGCCTAGAACTCATGGTGATCCTCCTACCTCTGCCTCCCAAGTGCTGGGATTAAAGGCATGCGCCACCACGCCCGGCCAGTCATTTATTTTTGATAAAAATGCCAAAAATATTCATTGGAGAAAAGACAGCCTTTTAAACAAATGGTACTAGGGAAACTGGGTATCTATATGTAGAAGGATGAAAATAGATCCTTATATCTCTCCATGCACAAGAATCAAGGCCAAATGGATCAAGACCTTAATATCAGACCTGAAACACTAAAACTGCCAGAGGAAAAGTAGGGGAAACCCTTCAACATATTGGCATAGGCAGTGACTTTCTGAATATAAGCCCTGTTGATCAGGAAATAAAACCACTATTCAACCACTGGACCTCATAAAATTACAAAGCTTTGGTATAGCAAAGGACACTGTGAATAGAGCAAAGAGGCAACCTACAGAATGGGAGAAAAATTTGCCAGCTTTACATCTGACAGAGGATTAATATCCAGGATGCACAAAGAACTCAAAAAAACTAAGTAATAAGAAATCAAACAACCCATAGGGGGGAAAAATTGGCTATGCAGAAAGCCAAACACCACATGCTCTCTCTCATATGTGGATCCTAGCTACAAATATTTAGACTTGTATAAAAATTGTGGTAAAAAAAAAAAAAAATTGGTAGCAGAGGGGCTGGAAAGATGGCTTAGCGGTTAAGGCAACTGCATGCTAAGTCTAAGAACTCCTGTTTGATTCTCTAGGTCCCACCTTTAGCCAGACGCAAGTGACACAAGGGCACAATGCCACACTTGCCCACAAGGGGGCACATACATCTGTGGTTCATTCACAGTGGCTTAGAGGCTGCTGGAATGCCCATTCTCTCTCTCTCTCTCTCTCTCTCTCTCTCTCTCTCTCTCTCTCTCTCTCCAAAAAAAAAAAAAAAAAAAATGATAGCAGAGGCCAATAAACTAGAAAGGGGCTATAAGAGAGGGAGGAGAAGGGAGGATGTAAGGGTATGGGATTGTATATATGTAAGTAGATAAGAGATTACTGGGGGTGGAATGGCCAGGAATGGGATACCTTCCAGTGAATTATTGGCCAAGGAGGTCCCTGATGCCCCCAAAATAGCCTTATAGGCTATTGCCAAGGCTCTTGTTTTCCCAACAGGAATAGATGGTAAGACCCTATTATTGAAGCTTCTACATGCTTGGACTGCAAGGTCACTGAGAAATCAAGGTGAAGCTGAGCTGAAAACCTCCTCCCTGTAGACCAGCTGACAGAAAGCTGGAAAAAGCTACATGAGATGTAGCTCTATGGGAAAGAGAAGTCATCAGTGGAGATAAACAATATTGGACACCACAAGCCTTAAGTTTGGCCAGTCAGGCCAAATGAGCCAACGGGTGCAACAGTGGCATGTCTGTTATGGGGGAAACCAACCATTCACTAATTGGACTGGAGGCCTGCTCCACAGGAAAGAATACATGCCTGGTACTGAAAACCTATGATGGGGGAGGTCATGAGCCCTACCTGCTGGTGTCTGGCTAAATGTATATACTATGCTCACCAAACGTCCCAGTAAGCACTTCTCTTAATGTCCATACACATATATTAATGCTACTCTTGCTTTTGGTTAGAGAAACTTCTCTTTTCAGATGCTGGTGACCACTGGGATGACTCAGAAGGCACCACAGTGCTGAGAAAAAGGGACAGAGGAGTGCTCAGCACTGAAATATCTCTGTTATACCTTCCAAGGCTCAGGGTCCATTGCAGAAGAGGTGGCGGAAAGAATGTCAGAGCCAAAGGAAGAGTAGGACTGCTTACAATGCACTCTTCCAGACACAACATGGCCTGGATATCCATGACCTTGCAATATCTGGTACTACCTACAGAAAATCTTCATAATAGGAGGAAAAGATGATGATATCAATACAAAATAGAGACTAATTGAGAAGGGGAGGGGATATGATGGAGAGTGGATTTGTGGGAGGGGAAGGAATTATCATGGTTTATTATCTATAATCATGGAAGTTGTCAATAAAAAATGGGCTATACAGGCTGGAAAAGTAGCTTAGCAGTTAAGGCTCTTGCCTGCAAAGCTAAAGGACCCAGATTTGATTCCCCAAGACCCACGTAAGCCAGATGCACAAGGTGGTACATGTGTCTGGAGTTCATTTGCAGTAGCTGAAGGCCCTGGCATGCCCATTTTCTCTCTCTCTCTCTTTTTTTTTTGGGGGGGGTTGCGAGTTAGGGTCTCACTCTAGCTCAGGCTGACCTGGAAATCACTATGTAGTCTCAGGGTGGCCTCGAACTCATGGCAATCCTCCTACCTCTGCCTCCCAAGTGCTGGGATTAAAGGCATGTGCCACCATGCCCGGCTCTTTCTCTCTCTCTTAAATAAATGAAATATTTTTTTAAAAATTGGCTATAGATCTAAATAAAGAGTTCTCAAAAGAAGAAATTCAGATGGCCTATAAACATCTGAAAACATGTTCTACATCCTTAGCCATCAGGGAAATGCAAATTAAACCTACTTTGAGATTCTATCTCACTCCTGTCAGAATGGCTATCATCAAGAAAACAAATGATAAGCTGGAAAGATGGCTTAGTGGTTAAGGTGATTGCCTGAAAAGCCAAAGGACCCAGGTTCAACTTCCCAGTACCCACATAAGCCAGATGCACAAGATGGCACATGCGTCTGGAGTTCGTTTGCAGTAACTAAAGGCCCCAGGGTACCCATTCTGCCCATTCTCTGTCTCTCTCTCCCTCTCTCTTTTTCCTTCCTTGCAAATAAATAAATCAATATATTTTTAAATGAAAAAAACAAATGACAACAAATACTGACATGGATGTGGAAAAAGAGGAACCCTTCTACACTGTTGGTGGGAATGTAAACTGGTACAGCCATTGGGTAAATCAGTGTGGAGGCCTCTAACCACTGCAAAGGAACTCCAGATGTATGCTCCACTTTGTACATCTGGCTTTATGTGGGCACTGGGGAATCAAACTCAGGCCATCAGGCTTTGCAAGCAAGCATCTTTAACCACTGGGCCACCTCTCCAGCCCCTCGTGAGAATCTTGTGAAGGCTTCTGAGGCTCTTGAGCCCTGTGAGCATCACCCTCCTTCAACAAGGAGGCCCATTCTCTTGAGGGTCACATCAAAGTTCTCACAGCCGCTCTGATTCAAGATGGTCATGGTCATGTCCAACCTAGGGAAAGCAGCTACACAACAAAGCCAGACAGAGAAACACAAGTGTGACATGTCTGCTATCAAATGTGGAGTCCAGAGAAAAAAGTATGAAAAAGGATATGAAAGTAGAGGAGCTGACAGAGAAGAGGAAAGAGAGTATGTAAGAGTAATGGGGGGATATGATCAAAATCCATTATATGCATGTATGAAAATATTTCATTGAAACCTGGTATTTTGTATCCTTAATATGAGCTAAACAACAAGAACAATACATTCACACACACACACACACACACACACACACACACACACACACGGGGTTGGGGGGACTGGCCTTTCTGGAAGCTCTGGGAAGAAGACACTTCCAAGCTTATGATTGATGGGTAAGTTCTTGTAGCTATAGGGCTGAGGTTCCATGTCCTATCTGTCAAATGTGTCCTACTCTCAGCCACTAGAGGCCACCTACATTCCTTTTAATTTGTCCCATCCACCTCCATAGCCAGCAGCAAGGAATCTTCCTCATGGAAAATCCATCTCACACTTTGAAAGCCCTCCTACAGGAGAACGGGCATCTTTTTCGGACTTCATCATATTAGGCCAGGCTTCAACAGGAGAATCTCTCCTTCCTAACACCACCTGTTATGAAGTCTTAATTACATCTGCAACACCAGAGCACCTAGGGGCTGGGGAGATCTCAGCTGTTAAAGGCATTTGCTTGCAAAGTCTGAAGGCTTGGGTTTGATTCCCTAGTACTCACACAAAGCATAAAGTTGCACAAGGTAGCACATGCATCTGGAGTGCGTTTGCAGTGGCTAGAGGCCCTGGTGTGCCCATTCTCTATCTGCCTCTCACTCTTTCTCAAAAAATTGGGCTGGAGAGGTGGCTTAGCGGTTAAGGTACATGCCTGCGAAGCCTAAGGACCCAGGTTTAATTCTCCAGGTCCCACATAAGCCAAATGCACATAGAGGAACATGCATCTGAAGTTTGTTTGCAGTGGCTAGAGGCCCTGGCCCGCCTATTCTCTCTCCCTCTTTGTCTATAATAAATAAATAAAATATTTTTTAAAATACTGTGACTTATTTGACAGAGAGAGAGCGTGCCAGAACCTCTCGTCTCTGCAAAGATCCTCCAGATGCATTCGCCACATTGTGAATCTGGCTTTACATGGGCACTGGAGAACTGAACCAGGTCAACAGGCTTTTTGCAAGCAACTGCCTTTAACCGCTGAGTCATCTCCCCAGCACCCCCACTCTCCTTTTTATGCCACTAGCACAGAGAACTCTCCTGCGGAGGCAATGGCCGCATCTCTAAGTCTGAAGATTAATTTTGCAGGTCCCAGTGCGCTCAGCTGTGGACGAGGCCCTGCCTCCTGGGACACGCACGTGCGGCCCGCGCTGGGCTGCATCGGGCCCCAGGCTCATCACCTGTGCTGCCCAGGGCCCCGCCTCGCCCGCGCGGCCCGGGGACAGATAAAAAGCTCCCGCGCCTCGGGGCAGGGCGAGGTTCCGGCTCCACCTCTCATCTTGATCCTCAGTCCATGGAGGAGGACGCATATCTTGACCTCTACCTGAACGGGTGCGCCGGCCAGGTGAGCCTGGCGGCCACATTGCCTTCCCAGGGGCCTGGGTCCCCGAGCTTTTTGCTGAGGGCCATGACTTGATCGCCTTGAAAACTCATAAGCCCCCTTAAGAGGCGGGCTCCATTATCCAGGCCACTCAGCTGAAGTTGGAAGCTTGGAGAGGCGAAACAACCAAGTTCTCCAACCAGACCGTGGAGGTCAAGCTGAGTTCGAGTCCCCCTCCCGCTAACCGCCCCGCGGCCACCTTGGGTTCCAGCGGGCCAGGCCTCTCTCCTAGACATCTTTGCAGCCCTTAGCGCATAAGCAGCCTTTGATCCCAACCACAGGACAGGCTCCAATTAGGCTTTCTGGAGGAAGGAGTTGGTTGACTGGAATGTGCAAAAATGTGATTTAGACACACCTGTGGCATCTCTCAGCTGATTTCTCTTCGAGCCTGTGTCTGTCTTTGTACTCAAGCAGCCAATCTTAAACTCTGGTCTCAAGTTACTCTCCTGCCTCAACCTCCCCAGTACTCAGGACTACAGGTGCATGCTACCACGTGCCACTCTACCAGGCTCATTCTTAAAATCTTTAGTCAAATATTGTAGGGGGAAAAAGTATCTTTAAAAAGTTTTTTTTTTTTTTGGAGACAGGGTCTCATGTAGACAGGCTGGCCTCACTATGTAATGGAGAGTGACCTTGAATTTCTGATCCTCATTTCTCCACCTCTTGCTTGTTGATACAAGCTAGGCAGGCACTCTTCTAAGTTATATCTCCAGCTCCAATAATAACTTTTTTAAAAAAATGTTTATTTTTATTTATTTATTTGAGAGTGACAGAGAAAGAGGCAGATAGATAATGGGCGCTCCAGGGCCTCCAGCCACTGCAAACGAAGACCAGATGCATGCGCCCCTCCTGCATCTTGCTTAAGTGGGTCCTGGGGAATGGAACCTTGAACCGGGGTCCTTAGGCTTCACAGGCAAGCATTTAACCGCTAAGCCATCTCTCCAGCCATCCAATAATAACTTTAAAAAATATTTATTTGAAGCTGGATGTGGTGGTGCACACCTTTAATACCAGCACTCAGGAGGCAGAGGTAGGAGGATCACCATGAGTCCCAGGCCACCCTGAGAATACAGAGTGAATTCCAGGTCAGCCTGGGCTACAGTGAGACCCTACTTTGAAAACAAAAACAAAAAAAAATTTTTTTGAGAAAGAACGGGCATACCAGGGCCTCTAGCTTCTGCAAATGAACTCCAGACGCATGTGCCACCTTGTGCATCTAGTTTACATAGGTACTGGGGAATCAAACCTGGGTCCTTAGGCTTCACAGGAAAGCACCTTAACCAGTAAGCCATCTCCTCAGCCCTAATAACCTTTATTTTTATTTTTTATTTTTTTGATTTTTCGAGGTAGGGTCTCACTCTGGTCCAGGCTGACCTGGAATTCACTATGTAGTCTCAGGGTGGCCTCGAACTCTCGGTGATCCTCCTACTTCTGCCTCCTGAGTGCTGGGATTAAAAGCATGCGCCACCACACCCAGCTTTTTATTATTATTATTTTTTTTTTTGGTGTTTTCAAGATAAGGTCTCACTCTAGCCCAACCCAGGCTGACCTGGAATTCACTATGAAATCTCAGGGTGGCCTCGAACTCATGGTAATCCTCCTACCTCTACCTCCCCAGTACTGGGATTAAAGGTGTGCTCCACCATGCCCAGCTAATAACAACTTTTTTAGTGCAGGAGTTTTTGTTTTGTTTTGTTTTGAGGTAGGGTCTCATTCTAGCTCAGGCTGACCTGGAATTCACTATGTAGTCTCAGGCTGGCCTTGAACTCATAGCGATCCTCCTATGTCTGCCTCCCACGTGCTAGGGTTAAAGGTGTGCACCACCATGCCTGACAGTGCAAGATTTTTTTTTGTTTTTAGGCAAGGATCAGCGCTGTAATAAAAATGGTGGGGTGTCACAGCATTTAAGACATGACAGGAGGGACAGCCTGGCAGGCAGGCAGGCAGGCAGGCAGGCAGGAAGGAAGGATTCTGGGAAAGACATGGTGGTGGACCTGCAAAAGCTGTTTAACAGTTTCTTCAACTGTAAGGATAAATGCTGTCTATTCCATAGGTGAGCTCTGGGGTTGGATTGGGGGAGGTCTAGCAAACATGCCCCTTCACCATCTCTGTTCAGTATCTTTCAGTTACAGCTTGGCCCCTGAGAAAATGCCATGCTGGGAGAGGGTTGCCCCTAACCATTGTTGGTATGAATTGTTTGAGACCTTTGCCCACTGGGACAAGAGGAGGTCAAATAAATCATAATGAGGAGGAACCAGGACCCATTGTCCCCACCTTACATTTTTAGGCCATTGCATGGAAGGTGGGTGGGGGGAGGAGGGGGAATGGAGACTAATTCAACATGAAAACAGAGGTTAGAAATCCTTATTTCAGGTCATCCAGCACTCGGGAGGCAGAAGTAGGAGGATTGCCATGAGTTCGAGGCTACCCTGAGACTACATAGTGAATTCCAGGTCAGCCTGAGCTAGAGTGAGACCCTACCTTGGAAAACCGAAAAGAAAAGGAAAAGAAAAGAAAAAAAAAGAAAAGAAAAGAAAAAAAGAAAAGAAAAGAAAAGAAAAGAAAGTCCTTATTTCAAGAGAGTAGCTATGTACTTGCTGTTTTCTTTGAATACTTAGTCACCCCTGCCATCTGCTGGATCTGTACTAATAGAACAATTCCATAGGATCCAGCTACATTTGTTTAGCTAAGGTGGCTTTGTCACCCCAAGGATATAATAGGATAGGAGCATGGCAATGCAGTTGTCAGACTTAAGAGCTAAGGTGTGGGGGTCCCCTGTGGAAGCTAGGTCTGTAGCTTATGTGACATTGGGGATAATGTGTGTAGCAAGGGAGTGGTGGTTTCTTTTTTTTTTTTTTTTTTTTTTTTTTTTTCGAGGTAGGGTCTCACTCTAGCTCAGGCTGCCCTGGAATTCACTATATAGTCTCAGGGTGGCCTCAAACTCATGGTGATCCTCCTACCTCTGCCTCCCTAGTGCTGGGACTAAAGGCATGCACCACCACCCCCAGCTTCAAGGGAGTGTTTTGAATAGCATAGCTATGAATTTTACATCAGCTTCTGTCGGGTGCACTCTAATTCCCACAATTGCTGGGTTCTGGCAGTGGAGCAGATTTCCCTGGATACATTGATTTAGAACCCACGTAACCCTAGCACTCTGGAGGCCAGCCTGGGCTTCAGTGAGCCCTTGTCTCAAAGCAAACAACTACAAAAAAAATCTTAATGATTTAAAATTATTAACTTGGTATCTGATTTTACTGTAAATGCACATAGAATGTTTTCTTATCTCACTTTTGACTAGAAAAATATAACGCTGGGTCTTTGATGGCTAGCAGTCAAACTATCTTTTTGTTTTGCATGTGTAGTATGTGGTGTGGTTATGTGAATGGGGTATATGCACATGAATGTGGAGATGTTCACAGGAACATGGAGGCCAGAGGAGGAATGCTGGGTATTCTTTATCATACATCTGGGGACATTCTTGAGATCCCGTCTCTCTGAATGTGGAGCTGTGGGCTTCCCCACCTTCCCAGGAACCACAGTGATTCTTGAATCTCTATTCCCTACAGGTGTGTGTAGGTCTTGGGAATTGAATTCAGGCAGTCTCAGGACTCCTCAAGCCCTCATACTTATAACAAGTGCTCTACCCATGGAGCCATCTCCTAGCACAAAGCTGCATCATTTAAATTTTTTTATTATTTAAGAGAGAGGGACTAGGAGCAGAGGTAAGAGGATTGCTGTAAGTTCAAGGCTACCCTGAGACTACATGCTAATTCCAGGTCATCCTGGGCTAGAGAGAGTCCCTACCTCAAAAAGAGAGAGAGAATGGGCGCCCAGGGCCTCTTACTGCTGCAATCAAACTCTAGATGCATGTACCATTTTGTACATCTGGCTTTATGTGGGAACTGGGGATTGAACCCAAGCCAGCAGACTTCACAAGCAAGCACCTTTACCACTGAGCCATCTCCCTAGTCCCCAGAACTGTATCTTAAAGTTCACATGTCCTCCCTAAAATGCACATTTAAAACAAAATCATTTAAATCAACTGAAGTTTATAGCTAAATACTACAGCAAATTTATTCTTTTCCTATAATCATTTAGAGCAAGATGGCTTAGTCATTTCTATTACAAATGGATCTACAGTGGCAGCTTACTTTCTAACTGAAGCAAGAAAAAATATCATATGACAAATACATTAAAAATTTTTTTTCACTTATTTATGAGACAGAGAGGGAGAGAATGGGTACACCAAGGCCTGCAGCTACTGCAAACGAACTCCAAATGCATGTGCCACTATGTACATCTGGCTTACATGGGTTCTGGGGAATCAAACCTGGATCCTTAGGCTTTGAGGGCAAATGCCTTAACCGCTAAGCCACCTCTCCAGCCTACAAATACATTTTTGCATCTTAAGATTTACTTGACTGTTATATATAATGTAACTCTTACAGAATCATTTTAATATTTACTTGAGAAAGAGAGTGAGTATGTGTGTGTATGGGCACACCAGGGCCTCCTGTCATTGCAGATGCACGCCCCACTTGGTACATCTGGTTCTGTGTGCGTACTGGGGAATTGAACCCAGGCCATCAGGCTATGCAAGCCATCCCTCCAGTCTTCTTGTAGAATCTTAGTAGTACTTTGTATCAATAGAATGCTATTTACAGTGAACTCGTTGCCTTCCTGCCATAGTGAAGTCCCTTTGACATAACACTGTTTTGTTTATTGCATTTTGGGAACTGCCTAGGATGACCTTGTGCCAGCTGAACCTCCGTTGTTCAGTCCGGCGGTTCCTTATGATGTGTATAATCCATCCAATCCAGAGACTGCATTTAATGCACATCTTGAAGTCAAAGAAACATCTGGGGACTTTTCATCTGTGGATCTCAGCTTCCTACCAGATGAACTCACCCAAGAAAATAAAGATGAGAGTGCCACTGGAAACCAGCATGAAATTGAAGAAAATGAACAGGACATTGGGCAGGGCCTCAGTGGCAGCGGCTTATCCGACGCCCATTCACACCTGCAGCCTAGTGGTGCTGCCTCCGTCCAGCCCTTTCCTGACAAACCAGATGCCTTGCCTATGGCATCCATAGCTTCGATGACCCCAATGAACCCTGTCTCAGAATGTTCTGGAATTGTGCCTCAACTCCAGTAAGTGTTTGTTTCTTAATCAACTGATGCTTCTGGGCACATCGTTTATATTTCTGAAGGTGATGGCAACGGATTTCAGGATCATAGTGCAGGGAAGGGAATTTCAGGCTGAGATAGGCCTTAATCAGTTCCTTGTAGATTGTGGTTGATGACAGTTTGATTATCTATGAAATTTAGCAATGGCCCTTAGTCTCTAAGAGGGAGTTAGGAGTAGAAGCATTCTTGAAGGATTGTATTGTTTATACTAAAACATCGAAGCTGTGGGAAATTGTTGTCGGGGTTGGATAAGCTTAAAGGATATAAAAATATAAAATTGAAATTGATTTGCAAATTAACTTGGAATTGGGGGTTCTATTCTGAAGCATAGTGTTTGTTTTAAAACTTAATTTAAGTGGTGCATGCCTTTAATCCCAGCACTCAGGAAACCCTACCTCGAAGGAAAAAAAAACCTTAATTTGAGAAAATGCTCTTTTAGCATTTTGGAATTTTACATTTTTTTATTTGAGACAGAGAGAATAGGTGTGCCAGGGCCTTCAGCCACTGCCAATGAACTCCATACGTGTGTGCCCCCTTGTGTGCATGTGCAACATTGTGTGCTTGTGTCACTGTCCATCTGGCTTACGTGGAACCTGGAGATTCAAACATGGGTTCTTAGGTTTCGCAGGCAAGTGCCTTAACCGCTTATAGCCTGATTTTATATATATATAATGGTTTTACTTTTTTTTAAAGGTGTGGGACACCACACCTGGCTTTTAAAAATATATATATTTTTTACTTATTTAAGAGAAAGAGAGAAAGAGGCAGATAGAGAAAATGGGCACGCCAGGGCCTCTAGCCACTGCAAACAAACTCCAGATGCATGCGCCCCCTGTGCATCTGGGTTACGTGGGTCCTGGGGAATCAAACTGGGGTCCTTAGGCTTCGCAGGCAAACACCTTAACTACTAAGCCATTTCTCCAGCCCTTGTTTTACTTTTTTTGTTTGTTTGTTTTGTTTTGTTTTTCAAGGTAGGGCTTCACTCTAGCTTAGGCTGACCCTGGAATTCACTCTGTATTCTCAGGGTGGCCTCAAACTCACAGTGATCCTCCTACCTCTGCCTCCCAAGTGCTGGGGTTAAAGGCGGGCACCACCATTCCCAGCTTGTTTTACATTTTTTTAAGTGACTATGCTACTACATATTTTACATTGAGAATTCTTCCCTTAATAAAGTTGCTAAGATATAACCTATGAATTTTAAAGTTAATAAACTGTCTTATTAAAATTATTTATGTCCAATATAATTTTCCAAGTTGAAATATTTGTTCAGGAACATAGTTTCCACTGTAAACCTGGCTTGTAAATTGGATTTGAAGAAAATAGCGTTGCATGCCAAAAATGCAGAATATAACCCAAAGGTAAGATTTCTCAACACCTTTTTCAACAGTTGACCTCTCTTTAGACTTTCTTTCCTTACTATTGACTCATTTATTTATTATTATTATTTTAACTTTTATTTTAGAGACAGAATTGGTAGTCCAGGGCCTCAGCCATGGCAATTGAACTCCAGACACTTGTGCCACCTAGTGGGCATGTGCAACCTTATGCTTGCCTCACCTTTTGTGCATCTGGCTTACATCGGATCTGGACAGTCAAACATGGGTCCTTAGACTTCCTAGGCAAGCACCTTAACTGCTAAGCCATCTCTCCATCCCTCTTTATTGTTTTTTTAAAAATCTTATTTATTTGAGAGAGAGAGAAAGAGGCAGGCAGAGAGATTGAGAATGGACGTGCCGGGGCCTCTAGCCACTGCAAACAAACTGCCAGATGCATGTGTCACCTTGTGCATCTGGCTTACATAGGTACTGGGGAATCAAACTTGGGTCCTTGGGCTTCGCAGGCAAGTCCTTTAACCACTACACTATCTCTCCAGCTTTGGTAACTCAAAAAGTTAACTTCTGGGCAGGAGAGATGGCTTTGTGGTGTAGTGCTTGTCTGTGAAGCCTAAGGACCCTGGTTTGAGGCTCAGTTCCCCAGGACCCACGTAAGCCAGATGCACAAAGTGGTGCATGCATCTGGAGTTCGTTTCAGTGGCTGGAGGCCCTGGTGCACCCATTCTCTCTCTGTCTTTCTCTGTCTCTAATAAGTAAATAAATAAGAATTTTTAAAAAGGTTAACTTCTATTTTGAAGTTATAAAAGATGCTCACTCTCTACTGACAAAAGCAATAACTAAGCAGTCCTAAAACTAAGTCATCTCTCTAGCCCCTACTTTACCATTTTCTGTGCAATGTTGAAGGTTAAATAACTACTTAGTTCCTTGTGCATTGAGGATAACACAGGACTTATTCATCCTATCATAAGGCTAAATCAGAGAAAACCTGAGAAGTTCTAAGTACTGGATCTGAAATGTAACAGGCACTGTAATTATAGATGTTACCATTATTTCACACCTGTTTTGAAGTCTATTTTGGAATCACAATCACTTTGGTTAATGTGGGGAGAATAGCCCCAGACTTTGCTTGGATTTCCCATCCAATCTGTTTCTATAAGGTTATTTTGATCTGTACTAGTGTTAAATCCCAGCCATGAGGCTGAGTCTCTTGTTGGCTTCTGTGTCCAGAGGTTTGCTGCTGTGATCATGAGGATTCGAGAGCCCAGGACTACCGCCCTCATATTTAGCTCTGGGAAAATGGTCTGCACAGGAGCCAAAAGGTATGAGGACCCAGTCTCCACCCCGCACCACAGATGACTCACAATGTAAAACAAAGAAATGTAGCTTTCATGTGAAAGCATGTAGTGGGGCAAAGATTTTTCTTTGCTGAGTAGTTAACATCATGAAGTGACAGATTTGGAGTTAAAAACACTCAGTCTTATAATACCAAGTTATATCCCACTGATAATTCCAAGTTAAGGGAACTTAACTGGACTATTTGAACTTGTTTTTTAAAGATGTATTTTTTTGTTCTTAAAAGCCCTGCAGTAATGACAGGATATTATGAACCTTGGGGAAAAATTACTGTGGATTTTCATCACTGCTGGAGAGTGGGTAGAATTTTCTAAATAAGACACTTTTTGTTGTTGTCGTTGTTTTGAGGTAAGGTTTCACTCTAGCTCAGGCTGACCTGGAGTTCACTCTGTAGGCTCAGGCTGGCCTGGAACTCACAGCAATCTTCCTACCTCTGCCTCCCCAGTGATGGGATTAAAGGCGTGTGCCACCACACCCAGATATATATATATTTTTAGTTTTTTGAGGTAGGATCAGTCTCACTCTAGCCCAAGCTGACCTGATCTCACTCTGTAGTCCCAGGATGGCTTTGAACTCAGGGCAATCCTCCTACCTCTACCTCCCAAGTGCTGGGATCAAAGTTGTGTTACTGCCACACCAAGCTATAAAACACTCTTGAGCGTTAGTTCAGGAGTCATCTCTGCCCAGTATTCTGTATAAATATTGGTCTTTTGTTAATAGTTTTTTTGTTTTATTTTTTACCATTTTATACCATAAATATTTTCCTAGGTTACTATTTATAGCATTTTAAATGGGACTTAAAAAAAAACAATGCCTGGCATGGTGATATACACCTTTAATCCCAGCACTCAGGAGGCAAAGGTAGGATTGCCGTGAGTTTGAGGCCAGCCTGAGACTCCATAGTGAATTCCAGGTCAGCCTGGACTAGAGCAAGACCCTACCTCAGAAAAAAACAAAAAAAGAATTTAACTTAATTAATTTATTTATATTTACATATAAATTATATATTTATTTTGATATATATATATATATATATATATATATATATATATATATATAGAAAGAGAGACACACAAGTATATATAGAGAGAATGAGTACATCAGGGCCTGTAGCCACTACAAATGAACCCCAATGCATACGCCACAATTCCTGGGGAGTTAAACTTGTGTCCTTTGACTTTGCAGGCAGGTGCCTTAACTGCTAAGCCATCTATCCAGCCCCACCCACCTTTTTCTTTTCTTTTCTTTTCTTTTCTTTTTTCTTCTTTTTTTTTTTTTTTTTTTTTTTTTGAGGTAGGTTTTCATTTTGACCTTTTCTTGTAATCTTTGGCTTTCTTTCCTTTGCTTTTGCACCACCATTTTTTTTTTTTTTTTTTTTTTTTTTTTTTTTTTTTTTTTTTTTGAGGTAGGTTCTCATTCTGGCCCAGGCTGACCTGGAATTCACTATGTAATCTTAGGCTGGCCTTGAACTCATGGCAATCCTTCTATCTCTGCCTCCTGAGTGCTGGGATTAAAGGCATGCACCACCATGCCCGGCTTTTTTTGGTTTTTTTTAAAAGTAAGATCTAGGGAACAAGGGGGAGCACATGAGTTGAGTTCAATTTCAGTGGCTGGAGGCCCTCACATGCCAATTTTCTCTCTCACTCTCTCACCAAAACAACAACAACAACAACAACAAAAACCCAGCAGTCTTTTTGTGCTTGCCTGAAAAAAAAGTTTGGGTCTTGCTCTAACCTAGAATTTACTATGTAGTCTCAGGCTGTTCTTGAACTCATGGCGATCCTCCTACCTCTGCTTCCTGAGTGCTGGGATTAAAGGCATGCACCACCATGCCTGGCAACGTTTTTGATATATGGTCTATTAATTTTTTTCATACGCTTTTAACATTTGACTTCCTGTTTAGAAAGACATAGCCCTTTGTGGTGGTTTGATTCAGGTGTCCCCCATAAACTTAAGTGTTCTGAATGCTAGGTTCCCAGCTGATGGCAATTTGGGAATTAACACCTCCTGGAGGCAGAGTATTGTTGGGGGCGGCCAGCTTCCCCTTGCCAGTGTTTGGCACACTCTCCTGTTGCTGTTGTCCACCTTATGTTGACCAGAGAGTGATGTCCACCCTCTGCTCATGCCATCGTTTTTCCTGCCATTATGGAGCTTCCCCCTCGAGCCTGTAAGCCAAAATAAACCTCTTTTTTCCCACAAGCTGCTCTTAGTCGGGTGATTTCTGCCAGCAATGCGAACCTGACTGCAACAACCCTTGTCCAGCACTACACATGTATTGGCTTCCAGAAGTTTTCGTGATCTTTTTCAGCCCTGAGGTGTACTGGGGACAGGACAGTTGGCATTTTTATTTATCTTGAGCTATCTCTTCATGACGGAAATGCTCTATATCTGTGCTGTCCAGCAGGGTAGCCAAATGCCACATGTGGCCGTTGTGCATGGGAAATGCAAACCAATACAAATGAGTATTTAATTGGATGAAACAGGTCTAGAATTTTTAGTGTAAACCAGTTATTTTCAAACCTTCAGTCATCATCTAAATATCCTTACTGAAGAATCCATTCTGACCCCATTTCCTGGGCTTTTCTATTATACTGGTCTGTGGATCTCTGGTCCCAGGAACCCCCAATCCTAAGTGATTCTTGGATACTTGAGTAGGATATATATATATATATCCACACACACACACACACACACACACACGCAAAGGCGTTTGTTTCACAAGAGTGAGTGTAGTTAAAAAGGGGAAAGTCACATGAAATATCTAATAAGAAGGAAGGACTGATTTAAGTCATAAAGTGAAATTGTGACCACATACTTATATATTGAATTAGGAGTGTCACACATGTTACGTGGGATTGGCTGGTATACAGACAACTAAATTATAATCAACTAACTTAAATTATAAAATATGTTCATATTATACACATTCATGAATATATTTTCCTACCTTAATTTGATTGGTAAAATCTAATGGCAATCTTGGATAGTGCCTTAAGAGAGATAGATGTTATATAAATCTATTTGGTTCTAGAGTTTTGCATAGTGAATTGTCAAAATTTGGTTTGTACTAGAGATACCAGTATTTCCAAAAAAATTTACTCAAACCTATTCTTTCATTTTAACAAGAGTGAAGGATACTGTGTTTGCTTAGGATGGGTGAGAAGGGGAAATTTGGGTAGTTATTGGCACTGGTATGCACTTCAAGGTTGTTTTTGTTTTTTTTTGTTTGTTTGTTTGTTTGTTT
Organism: Orientallactaga sibirica; assembly: GCA_036365145.1. Classification (NCBI taxonomy): domain Eukaryota; kingdom Metazoa; phylum Chordata; class Mammalia; order Rodentia; family Dipodidae; genus Orientallactaga; species Orientallactaga sibirica. The sequence continues at coordinate 20,963,318 of JAEOAD010000010.1, read as the reverse complement.
GTTTGTTTTTTTGAGGTAGGGTTTCACTCTAGCCCAGGCTGACCTGGAATTCACTATGTAGACTCAGGGTGGCCTCGAACTCATGGCAATTCTCCTACCTCTGCCTCCCGAGTGCTGGGATTAATGGTGTGCACCACCATACCTGGCTCAATACTTCAAGGTTTTTAATCCATTCCTTCCTCCTTTCCTCCCTCCCTCCCTCTTTTCCTTTCTCCCTTCCTTCCTTCCTTCCTTCCTTCCTTCCTTCCTTCCTTCCTTCCTTCCTTCCTTTTCTCTTTTGAGACTGAGTCTCACTCTAATACAGGCTGACCTGGAATTTATTCTATAAAGAGCCCAGGCTGACCTTGAACTCATGGTGTTCCTCCTACCTCAGCCTCCTGAGTGCTGGGATTAAAGGTGTGAAGACAATGAACATGCATGTAGACTAGACTCCGAGCTACTAGAGTAGGGATTTCTTGGGCTGGGGACATGGCTCAGTAGGTAAAGTGCTGCTGCACAAGCATCAGGACCTGAGTTTAGATCTCTGGCATCCAGTTCTAGGGAGGCAGAGACAAGGAATCTGTGGCACTCACTGGCCAGCTAGTCTAGCCAAGTCAGTGAGGTCGAGGTTCAGTGAGAGATTACCTCAAAGAATAAGGTGGAGAGGGATCCAGTAACATACTCAATGTCAGCCACACTCCACACACATGCACATGCATGTGCATACACACACTTGTGCCCACACACACAAAGAAGTATACACACATATGCAAAAAAATTGAGAATGTAGCCAGGCATGATGGCACATGCCTTTAATCCCAGCACTCTGGAGGCAGAGGTCGGTGGATCATTGTGAGTTCACGGCCACCTTGAGACTACATAGTGAATTCCAGGGCAGCTGGGCTAGAGTAAGACCCTACTTTGAAAAACAACAAAAAAAAATTGAGAACATCTATATAAAATTCAGAACCAGTAACTCCAGAAACTAAAGATCTATGAAAATTCTCATAATTTGAACTTCTTAAAATGGGAGTGTTGGAGAGATGGCTTAGCCATTAAGGCACTTGTCTGTGAAGCCTAAGGACCCAGGTTTGATTCTCCAGGTCTCATGTAAGCCAGCTGCACATGGTGGCGCATGCATCTGGAATTTGTTTGCAGTGGCTAAGGGCCCTGGTGTGCCTCTTCTCTCTCTCCCTCCCTCCATCCCTCCCCTCCCTCCCCCTCCCTTTGTCATAAATAAATTAATTTAAAAAATTAAATGGGAAATGGGTCAGTTAGGTGAAATGTAATTTTTCTTTTTTTCTTTTACTTACTTAAAAAGAGAGAGCATGCGTGAGCAAGCAAGGGAGCATGGGTATGACACAAGACCTCTTGCTGTGGCAAATGAACTCCAGATGCATACACCACTTTGTGCATCTGGCTTTATGTGGGTACTAGAGAATCAAACCCAGGCCAGCAGGCTTTGCAAGCAAGTACTTTTAACTGCTAAGCCATTTCCTCAGCCCTCAAATGTAATTTTTCTTCTCTCTCTCTTTTTTGGTTTTTTGAGGCAAGGTCTCACTCTGGCCCAGGCAGACCTGGAATTCACTATGTAGTCTCAGGGTGGCCTTGAACTCACGGCAGTCCTACTTCTGCCTCCCGAGTGCTGTGATTAAAGGCATGTGCCACCATGTCTGGCTTCTTCCTTTTTCAAAAAAGGTTTTTGTTTTATTTTATATATTTATTTTTAGTTTTTCAAGGTAGGGTCTCACCCTAGCTCAGGCTGACCTGGAATTCACTATGTAGTCTCAGGGTAGCCTTGAACTCATGGCATACCTCGTATCTCTGCCTCCTGAGTGCTGGGATTAAAGATGCCACCATGCTCAGCAAATGCAATTTTCAAAGTGGAAGCCATTGCTAGGTATAGTGGCATATGCCTATAATCCCAGGACCTAAGGGGCAGAGTCAAGAAGATTGCAAGTTAAAGGCCAGCTTGAACTACAAGGCAAGACCCTGACGAGAGGAAGGGAGAGAAGGAGAGAAAGAGAGAAGAGGGGAAAAGGGAGATGAGGGAGAGAGAAAGATGTATGTGTGTGGGGGGGGAGAAAGACAGAAGGGGAGAGAGAGAGAAAGGAAGCTGTTTATTTCATTGCTACCTTGCAGTCTTAGCCAAGCATATGTCAGAGAGATACAGATAAAAGAATCCAGCACTAATTTGGTCCAGGCAAGCAAGGTCAAACTGGCTTTTCTTTCAAGAGACTGAGAGATGGGGACAGCCCACAAGGAGGGCAGCATTCACATAATTCACCCACCAGCTGTTAGGCTTTCTGGCATCCCCTGCTACTCATAGTTATTTTGGCAGTAACAGTTGAAAAGTAATGAAAAATGAAGCCTCAAGTCTGAGGACTTCCCATTCTCCGACACAGATTTGGGTTGAGGTTTATCAAATATCTGAAGATCTCAGCTACAAAGTTGGGCGAGTCTCTTTCTCATGCTGGGCATGACTTGAACAACAGTTGTTTGAGGAACTCTAAGCAAAACTGAGTTGCTTTTGAGGTTTTTCTTTTTTGACAATTTGTCCCATAAAAGCTTAAGTCTATGCCACTTGAATTGGCATCCATTTATCCTTCGTGTTTTAAAAATTTTATTTTTATTAGATATGGACATATTTAGTATGTAAATAACACATGTTGGTACCATCCTTTCCCTCCTCCTTGCCCCTTTTCTGAAGAGGCCTTCCTAATTGGGGATGCAAGTCAACACCATGGGGATTGTGGGTCATGCATTATGGGGGCAGCAGTCAGTTATGGGGGAGAGGTAATGTCTTTGTGCAAAATGTCCCAACTTGTGGCTCTAACAATATTTCCACCTCCTCTTCGGCAAAATTCCCTGAGCCATGTTGGATGCATTTTAAGTCTACTCAGTGATGGGTTCTTAGGAATCTCTGGATCTCTGATTTGGTTGGAGCTGAGTGTCCTCAGTGTCTATCTCCATCCCCCTTGTGCTGATATCACTAAGAAAGCAGCACTCTTGCTCATTTCCCCAATTCCTCTGTGGTTTCAGCTGGGGCCAGGGTGAAGTGTGCTGGGTCGTTTCTCTCCTCAGGTCCCGTTCACATCTGAAAAAGAGAAGCAGAATTCCACACTGCGATGTCCCTCCTTCATGTTTTTTAAAAATTTATTTGCGGGCTGGAGAGATGGCTTAGCAGTTAAAGTGTTTGCCTGCAAAGCCAAAGGACCTCGGTTCAATTCCCCAGGACCCACATAAGCCAGCTGCACAAGGTGGCACATGCATCTAGAATTGGTTTGCAGTGGCTGGAAGCCCTGGTGCACACATTCTCTGTCTGCCTCTTTCCCTCTCTCACTCTCTCAAATAATAATAATTTTTAAAAAGCCTAAATTTGGGTGTGGTGGTGCACACCTTTAAAAAAGGAAAAATAAAATTAAATAAAATAAAACTTATTGGCACATAGAGATAGAAGAGAGACAGACAGAATAGGCTCACCAGGGTCTCTGCACCACTTTGGGCATCTAGCTTTATGTACTGAAGAACTGAACTCTGGTTGTTAGGCTCTGAAGGCAAGTGCCTTAACTGTTGAGCCATCTCTCCAGCCCTCATGTTTTGGTGTGTTTTCTTTTTTACATTCTTTTGTACATATTTTTGTTGTAATTTCCATACAAATGTCAAACATACTTTTACATACATGGGTGGTTCTCCAGATTCTGTGAGCATCAAACAGAGTTTATAGTTCATAGGTAAGACCTGGCTGGCACATGGCTTAGGTGACAGAATTTCAGGCCTGAAGACACAGGTTGAGAACCAGTGCAGTAAGTTACATTTTTATCAAATAGCACTTAATACAAGTAAGAGAAGAGACACATTATATGTAACAGATGAAAAGAAAGACAATTTGTTTATTGTTCAGTTCAATAATTTGGTCCAGGCAAGCAAGGTCAAACTGGCTTTTCTTTCAAGAGACTGAGAGATGGGGACAGCCCACAAGGAGGGCAGCATTCACATAATTCACCCACCAGCTGTTAGGCTTTCTGGCATCCCCTGCTACTCATAGTTATTTTGGCAGTAACAGTTGAAAAGTAATGAAAAATGAAGCCTCAAGTCTGAGGACTTCCCATTCTCCGACACAGATTTGGGTTGAGGTTTATCAAATATCTGAAGATCTCAGCTACAAAGTTGGGCGAGTCTCTTTCTCATGCTGGGCATGACTTGAACAACAGTTGTTTGAGGAACCCTAAGCAAAACTGAGTTGCTTTTGAGGTTTTTCTTTTTTGACAATTTGTCCCATAAAAACTTAAGTCTATGCCACTTGAATTGGCATCCATTTATCCTTCGTGTTTTTAAAATTTTATTTTTATTAGATATGGACATATTTAGTATGTAAATAACACATGTTGGTACCATCCTTTCCCTCCTCCTTGCCCCTTTTCTGAAGAGGCCTTCCTAATTGGGGATGCAAGTCAACACCATGGGGATTGTGGGTCATGCATTATGGGGGCAGCAGTCAGTTATGGGGGAGAGGTAATGTCTTTGTGCAAAATGTCCCAACTTGTGGCTCTAACAATATTTCCACCTCCTCTTCGGCAAAATTCCCTGAGCCATGTTGGATGCATTTTAAGTCTACTCAGTGATGGGTTCTTAGGAATCTCTGGATCTCTGGTTTGGTAGGTGATGAGTGTCCTCAGTGTCTATCTCCATCCCCCTTGTGCTGATATCACATTCACTAAGAAAGCAGCACTCTGCTCATTTCCCCAATTCCTCTGTGGTTTCAGCTGGGGCTGGGGTGAAGTGTGCTGGGTCGTTTCTCTCCTCAGGTCCCGTTCACATCTGAAAAAGAGAAGCAGAATTCCACACTGCGATGTCCCTCCTTCATGTCTTTTAAAAATTTATTTGCGGGCTGGAGAGATGGCTTAGCAGTTAAAGTGTTTGCCTGCAAAGCCAAAGGACCTCGGTTCAATTCCCCAGGACCCACATAAGCCAGCTGCACAAGGTGGCACATGCATCTAGAATTGGTTTGCAGTGGCTGGAAGCCCTGGTGCACACATTCTCTGTCTGCCTCTTTCCCTCTCTCACTCTCTCAAATAATAATAATTTTTAAAAAGCCTAAATTTGGGTGTGGTGGTGCACACCTTTAAAAAAGGAAAAATAAAATTAAATAAAATAAAACTTATTGGCACATAGAGATAGAAGAGAGACAGACAGAATAGGCTCACCAGGGTCTCTGCACCACTTTGGGCATCTAGCTTTATGTACTGAAGAACTGAACTCTGGTTGTTAGGCTCTGAAGGCAAGTGCCTTAACTGTTGAGCCATCTCTCCAGCCCTCATGTTTTGGTGTGTTTTCTTTTTTACATTCTTTTGTACATATTTTTGTTATAATTTCCATACAAATGTCAAACATACTTTTACATACATGGGTGGTTCTCCAGATTCTGTGAGCATCAACAGAGTTTATAGTTCATAGGTAGGACCTGGCTGGCACATGGCTTAGGTGACAGAATTTCAGGCTTGAAGACACAGGTTGAGAACCAGTGCAGTAAGTTACATTTTTATCAAATAGCACTTAATACAAGTAAGAGAAGAGACACATTATATGTAACAGATGAAAAGCAAGACAATTTGTTTATTGTTCAGTTCAACAATGGTACATTGTACCAGACCTTTGACAAGATGCTAGGGCCAAAGGTGAAACAGATAGGTCTTTCTCACAGAGCCTATGTTGTCCCTGTTTTGTTTTTTTAATTTTTAATTTTTTTGTTTTGTTTTGTTTTTTTTTGAAATAGGGTCTCACTCTAGCCCAGGCTGACCTGGAATTCATTAGTTTCAGGGTGGCCTCAAACTCACAGCGATCCTTTTACCTCTGCCTCCTGAGTGCTGGGATTAAAGGCATGCGCCACCATGCCCAGCTTTTATTTATTTATTTAAATATACGTTATTTTTGTGTGAGAGAAAAGAGAGAGAGAAAGAGAAAGATGCAGAGAGATGGCAGGAGAAAGAGAGAATGGGTGCGCTAGGGCCTCTAGCCACTGCAAACAAACTCCAGATGCATTCATCCCCTTGTGCATCCTTTGGCTTTGCAGGCAACGCCTTAACCACTAAGCCATTTCTCCAGCCCTTATTTTTTATTTTTACTTTTTAAAAATATTTATTATTTGAGAGAGAGAAAGATACAGAAATAGGCAGGGGGAGAGAGAGAGGGAATGGGCACGCCAGGGCCTCCAGCCCTGCAAACGAACTCCAGATGTGTGCATCTGGCTTATTTGGGTCCTGGTAGTCGAACCTGGGTCCTTTGGCTTTGCAGGCAAGCACCTTAACTGCTAAGCCATCTCTCCAGCACCTTGTACATACTAAGCAAGTACTCTATTACTTAGCCATGTCCCCAGCACCAGCCTACAGTTTCATACTTACACTGAAAGAGGAACATGATACAAAGAATTAAAATACAGTTAGAAGTATGAGATGCAGTGAGGCATGGTGGCACACACCTTTAATCTCAGCACTCAGGAAGCAGGGGTAGGAGGATCGCTGTGAGTTTGAGGCCAGCCTGAGACTACATAGTGAATTCCAGGTCAGCCTGGGCTAGAGTGAGGTGAGACCCTACCTCAATAAACCAAATAAAGAAAAAAAAAAATGAAATGTGAGATGTAAATACAGAACAACTAGTAAAGGGAACATGGTGATTAAGGTGTCTTCAATTGGCCAGGTGTGGTGGTGCACACTCGTAATCCCAGCACTCAGGAGGCTGAAGCAAGAGGATTGTTGTGAATTTGAGGCCAGCCTGCACTACATAGTAAGTTCCAGGGCAGCCTGGGCTACCTAGCTAGATTCTCTAAAAACTAAACAAAAACATGTTTTTAATTACATTTGCACCTCCCCAGTGAAGAGCAGTCCCGGCTCGCAGCAAGAAAGTATGCTCGTGTGGTGCAGAAGCTTGGGTTCCCCGCCAGATTCCTGGATTTTAAAATTCAGAACATGGTCGCAAGCTGTGATGTGAAATTTCCCATCAGGCTGGAGGGCTTGGTGCTAACCCATCGGCAGTTCAGTAGGTATGGTGGCTGTCAAGCTTCATTTTGCACTTACTAAGATATTACAGTTATAAAATATAGGCTGCTTATTTAAGGAATTTTTGAGGAAAAGTGATTATGATCCAGAAATATAATGGAGAACAAAAGGGGTCGGACAGTGTACCCAAGCCCTCAAAGGTCGCAGTATGGACCAGTCTTTTTTAAAAAAAAATATTTTATTTTTATTTATTTGATAGAGAATGGGTGCACCAGGGCCTCCAGCCACTGCAAACAAACTCCAAATGCATGTGCCCGCTTGTGTATCTGGCTAACATGGGTCCTGGGGAATTGAACCTGGTTCAATGGGCTTTGGAGGCAAACACCTTAAGCGCTAAGCCATTGCTCCAGCCCTGGACCAGTCCTTTGAAACGGTGGCTCTTACATAAAGTGCTGAGTGATCGTTTGTACAGTTATGAAGCCTATACCCCTGACTGGACTGTGCCACAGAGGCAGGGTTTGCCAATGCCAGTACTGCGGGCCCACGACCCAGTAATTGATAGACATAAAATAGGCACATGTGGCTTTGTAGATGACAATGGGTGGGGGACAAGAAGGGGTATGGATGAAAGGATGGATTAAGCAAATAGCAAGGAGCTGACAACTGGTGAGTAGAGAAGAGGGGAAGAGAATGAATGTGATCCTAAGTATTGTTTGATCTGGGAGGTACTTTATGTACCTGTGGCAGCCAGGACAATGTTGTCTTTTGATGGATTCCCATTCTTTTTTTTCTTATATTTGTTGATTTGAGAGAGAGAGAAAGAGGCAGTGACAGAGACAGACACACACAAAGAGAGAGAGAGAGAATATGGACATGCCAGGGCTTCCAGCCACTGCAAACGAACTCCAGATGCATGCATCATCTTGTGCATCTAGCTTACATGAGTACTGGGGAATCGAACCTGGGTCTTGGGATCTCTCTAGCCCTATATTCCCATTCTTAAAGGATCATCCTAGCCTTCTTGGCTTTTTGACAGCCAGAGGGGCTCCCAGTCCCCAGCTCAGACAATCATTCCAACCCCAGAATTTTTAACTTTTAAAATTTCTTACATTTAGTTTGTTTCTTTTTAATTTTTTATTATTGACAACTTCCGTAATTATAGACAATAAACTATGATAATTCCCTCTCACCCTCACTTTTCCCTTCACAATTCCACTCTCCATAATATCCTCTCCTCCCTCTCCAACAGTCTCTTTTATTTTGATGTCATCATCTTTTCCTCCTATTGTGATGGTCTTGTGTAGGTAGGGCTAGGCACAGCCAGGTCATAGATATCCAGGCCACTTTTTTTTTTTTTTTTTGGTTTTTCAAGGTAGGGTCTCACTCTAGTCCAGGCTGACCTGGAATTCACTATATAGTCTCAGGGTAGCCTTGAACTCATGGTGATACTCCTACCTCTGCCTCCTGAGTGCTGGGATTAAAGACATGCACCACCACACCCGGCTTCAGGCCATTTTGTGTCTGGAAGAGTGCATTGTAAGGAGCCCTACCCTTCCTTTGGCTCTTACGTTCTTTCCACTGCCTCTTCCACAATGAACCCTGAGCCTTGGAAGGTGTGATAGAGATGTTTCAGTGCTGAGCACTCCTCTGTCACTTCTTAGCACTCGGGTGCCTTTTGAGTCATCCCAAGGTCCCCACCATCTAAAAAGAGAAGCTTCTCGAACCAAAAGTGAGAGTTGCATTGATGGAGAGCAGCTGCTCTCCATCAGGCCCTCATGCCTGGGTTAGATGACAGCTCCAACTGTGTGTACTCCTGAAACTGGGGGCCTTGTTTAAAACACCTCTTTCTCAGCAGAGGAAGGGGCATCTTCTTAACTCCTTTTAATCGCCTATATCTCTGTGGGCTACATGCCACTCATCCACTCTATGAAGTCATTTGTCTTGTGTTAAAACCCCAAGTTTGCAATTGAGCGTGGTGGCACATGCCTTTAATCCCAGCACTCAAGAGGCTGAGGTAGGAGGATTGCTGTGGGTTCAAGGCCACTCTGAAACTACAGAGTGATTTCCAGGTCAGCCTGGGCTACAGCAAAAAATTATCTCAAAAACCAAACCAAAACAAAAACAAACAAAACTCAAATTCACCGCTGGGCATGGTGGCACATGCCTTTAATCCAAGCAAGCAGAGGTAAGAGGATCACTGTGAGTTTGAGGCCAGCCTGGGTCTACAGAGTGAGTTACAGGTGAGCCTGGGCTAAAATGAGACCCTACCTCATATAAACAGAAACAATAAAAGAAACAATCTCAGGTTCATTTTTTAATTTGCTAGGTTCTACAAATTTGTATTTCAACTTTGTGTAGTATAAATATGTCTTTAAAAAAAAGACAAAGGAGGGGCTGGAGGGATGGCTTAGCGGTTAAGGCATTTGCCTGCAAAGCCAAAGGATCTCAGTTCAATTCCCCAGGACCCATGTTAGTCAGATGCACAAGGGGGTGCATGTGTCTGGAGTTCGTTTGCAATGGCTGGAGGCCATTCTCTCTCTCTCCTCCCCCCTCTGTCAAATAAATAAAAACTATAAAAGATGGAGGGCTGGAGAGATGGCTTAGCGGTTAAGGTGTTTGCCTGTGAAGCCTAAGGACTTGGTTTGATTCTCCAGGTCCTATGTAAGCCAGATGCACATGGTGACACATGCATCTGGAACTCGTTTGCAGTGTCTACAGGCCCTGGTATACCCATTCTCACTCTCTTTCTCTCCCCCTCTCTCTGTCTCTAATAAATAAATAAAAATGAGATATTTAAAAAATATATTAAAAAAAAAAAGATTGAGCCAGGCGTGGTGGCACACACCTTTAATCCCAGCACTCAGGAGGCAAAGATAAGAGGATCGCCATGAGTTGGAGGCCACCCTGACCCTGAGACTACATAGTGAATCCAGGTTTGCCTGAGCTGCAATAAAACCCTACCTCGAAAAACCAAAAAAAAAAAGCCCTGGCTATGTACCCCAGGATGATCTCAAACTTGCGATCATCCCCCTGCCTCATACTTTCAGGTGTTGGGATTTCAATTGTGCACCATCACAATCAGTGCAATCAAAGGATTGAATCCTGAGCCTCGTCCTCGACAAGTGCTCTACCACTGATCTACATCCCCACTCAAGTCTCCCCTTGCTACTGCTCTGTCAGTCTTTCTATGTCATAATTGTCATCTCCCCCTTGCTACTGCTCTGTCAGTCTTTCTATGTCATAATTGTCATCTCCCCCTTGCTACTGCTCTGTCAGTCTTTCTATGTCATAATTGTCCCCAGTTTCCTATGAGCATTTCCTCTGTTTCTCTTCAGGGCTTTTTTTTTGGGGGGTGGGGGTTTCAAGGTAGCATTTCATTGAAGCTCAGGCTGATCTGGAATTCACTATGTAGTCTCAGGGTAGCCTCTAACTCATGGCAATCCTCCTACCTCTGCCTCTCAAGTGCTGGAATTAAAGGCGTGTACCACCACGCCTGGGTTCTCTTCAGTTTTTTTTTTTGTTTGTTTGTTTGTTTTGCAAAATAGGGTCTCTCTCTGGTTCAGGCTGACCTGGAATTCACTATGTAGTCTCAGGGTGGCCTCGAACTCTTGGTGATCCTCCTACCTCTGCCTCCCGAGTGCTGGGATTAAAGGCGTGCGCCATCACGCCCGGCCTCCTTCAGTTTTTAAGTAAAAAGATGTGCTGATAGAGCTGGGAAGATGGCTCAGCAGTTACAGACACTTGTTTGCAAAGCCTGCTGGCCTGGGTTCAATTCCCTATTACTCAAGTAAAAGCTAGATGTACAAAATGGTGCAGGCATCTGGGGTTTGTTTGCAATGGTTGGAGGCCCTGATGCACCCATATTCAACTCTTTCTCTCTCTGCTCACAAATAAATTTTAAAAAAATCTTTTAAAAACATGTATAAGCCAGGCATGGTGGCGCACACCTTTAATCCTAGCACTTGGGAGGCAGAGGTAGGAGGATTGCCATGAGTTCGAGGCCACCCTGAGACTACACAGTAAATTTCAGGTCAGCCTGGCCTAGAATGAAACCCTACCCCAAGAAAACTAAAAAAGAAAGAAAGAAAGAAAAAGCCAACATGCAGATAGGGGTTAAAGAGATGGCTCAGTGGTTAAAGGTGCTTGCTTGCTTGCTAAGCCTGACATGCCGGGTTTAATTCCCCAGTACACATTTAAAGCCTGGTGCACAAAGTGGTATATGTATCTCAAGTTCATTTGCAGTGGCAGGAGACCCTAGCATGCCCAATCATTCCCTTTCCTTCTCTTTTCTCTTCTCTCTCTTTGCAAATAAATAATATTTAAAAATAAACATGCAGATAAAGACTTGTTAAATTAATACAATCGAGGTGGTCAGCATATGGCAGATACTAGTGTGTTACTGGCAAGCAGTATAGCCACAGTTCCTTACCTACGTGGAGCTCACTGTCAGTGATAGTAATGGAATATGGGAACTATGAAATTAAGGCCCCTGGGGTGCTACAGGACCTGAGCAGTGCACTACATATTATTGAGGGTGGGAGGAGGGGTTAAAAATTTGAATGATTCAAGGTTGGACCATCCAAAAGATTAGCAGGTATTTAATAGTCTGACTCTGAGATGGGATATAATCTCAACCAAAATTACTGCTTTGCTCTGCTTCAGCCCTCTTTATTTACCAGGATGCAGAGAATAAATATATTTTAGTCAGTAGTTTGTTGTGCATATTACCTTAAAACAATGGTTTTGAAAGGAAACGGGAGTCATATTCATTTACTTTGGTTTTCTGTTTCCTCTAAGTTCTAAGATTCAGTGAAAGAACCAGCAAAGGCCATCTGCCTCCCCAGGCTTCATTTTCTTGGGTCTCACAGTCTTGGTGGGCTTTCCAGCCTCCAGCTAGTGATCTTTTCAGGGCCAGGAGATGTCGCCCTTGAAGTGCAAAGATTCATGTTCCATTTATCAGATTTTGTCTATATATTTATTTATTATTATTATTTTGGTTTTTCGAGGTAGGGTCTAGCCTAGGCTGACCTAGAATTCACTTGGTAGTTTCAGGGTGGCCATCTTGTGCATCTGGCTTATGTGGGTCCAGGGGAATCAAACCTGGGTCCTTTAGCGTTGCAGGCAAGTGCCTTAACTGTTACACTAAGCCATCTCTCCAGCCCTTATCAGATTTCTTATTCTTCTATCTGTTCTCCATGAACCATTGTTTTAAGAATAGCTGACGGAGCTGGGCATGGTGGTGCACGCCTTTAATCCCAGCACTCGGGAGGCAGAGGTAGGAGGATCGCTGAGAGTTCGAGGCCACCCTGAGACTACATAGTTAATTCCAGGTCAGCCTGGACCAGAGTGAAACCCTATCTCAAAAAACCAAAAAAAAACAACAAAAAAAAAACCCAAAAGAATAGCTGATGGTTAAGGCATTTGCCTGAAATGCCTAATGACCAGACTTCAATTTCCCAGGACCCACATAAAGCCAGATGCTCAAAGTGGCACATGTGTCTGGAGTTTATCTGCAGTGGCTAGAGGTCTTGGCACTCTCATTCTCATCCACATTCTCTCTCTCTCCCTTCTCTCACACTTAGAAGTGCTAGCACATACCTTTAACGCCAGCACACTTGAGGCCAGGAGGATCACTGTGAGTTTGAGGCCAGCCTGAGACTACATAGTGAATTCCAGGTTAGCCCATGCTAGAGCGAGACCTTACCTCAACCTCCTCTTCCTACCCTTCAAATAAGAATAGCTCTAGGGCTGGAGAGATGGCTTAGTGGTTAATCACTTGCCTATAAAGCCTAAGGACCCTGGTTCAAGGCTTAATTCCCCAGTACCCACATAAGCCAGATGCACAAGGTGGCATATGCATCTGGAGTTTGTTTGCAGTGGCTGGAGGCCCTGGTGTGCCCATTCTCTCTCTCTCTCTACCTGCCTCTTTCTCTCTCTCTCTCAAATAAAATATATAAACAAATAAAAATAAATAAATGCCACCAGCTTCATATATATATATATATATATATATATATATATATATGAATAGCTCTATTTCCTCAGCCTCATCTTATCTCCTTCTTTTGGAGAGACTCCCCAATCCTTTTCAGGACTCTGTTCTTCTCTGGGCTGGAGTGTAGACAGCACTTCTTAAGCTCCATAGTCCTGTGCTCCATAGAAAAGCCAGGTTATCTTTGGTAGTAAATACCAAAAATAAGTTGCTATTTATAGGGACAACTTCTGAATTTTACATATAGGTTAGTGTAGTCAGGTTTCTTTGTATAGCAGCTGTCCAGATAGCTGTGGTCATAAAAACTTTTTAGGTAGGTTCTTTCTGTTAAAAATGTTTGACAAATTTATACACATACACATGTAATGTGCTTATTATCTAGAAAAATGTATTTATGGATTACTATTGGCAGACTTTTTGTTGTTGTTTTGAGGTAGGGTCTGACTCTAGCTCAGGCTGACCTGGAATTCACTCTGTAGTCTCAGGTGGCCTCTAACTCACAGTGATCCTCCTACCTCTGCCTCCAGAGTGCTGGGATTAAAGGTGTGCTCCACCATACCCAGCTCATTTTACCAACAAGCTTTTATTATTATTTTTTTATTTTTTGTTTTTTTGAGGTAGAGTCTCACTCTGGTCCAGGCTGACCTGGAATTAGCTATGTAGTCTCAGGGTGGCCTCGAACTCATGGCAATCCTCCTACCTCTGCCTCCCGAGTGCTGGGATTAAAGGCATGCGCCACCACGCCCAGCTTCCAACAAGCTTTTAATACATTAAATCTGATGCCCTAAGTTATTTAACCTAGGATGACTTGCAAACAAAAAAACATAATAGCCAAAAGTGCTCAAGCTGGACATGGTATCGCATGCTTAAAATCTCAGCATTGGGGAGGCTAAGGCAGGAACAAAATTCAAGGCTAACCTGGGCCATATAACATGTGCTGGACCAGCCTCAGAAGCACAGGGAGACCCTGTCTCAAGAAACAAAAATTGGGCTGGAGAGATGGCTTAGCAGTTAAGGTGCTTGCTGGCAAAGATCCAGGTTCAATTCCCCAATAGAGCCAGATACACAAGGTGGTGCATGCATCTGGAGTTCATTGGCTGGACATCCTGGTGCACTCATTCTCTATATCTACCTCTTTCTCTCAAATAATTTTTGTTTGTTTGTTTGAGGTAGGGTCTCACTTTAGCTCAGGCTGACCTGGAATGCACTCTGTAGTCTCAGAGTGGCCTCGAACTCACAGTGATCCTCCTACCTCTGCCTCCTGAGTGCTGGGATTAAAGGCATGTGCCACCACACCCAGCTCAGCATTGCAATTTAAAAAATGTCTATATCTAAGATACTAGCTAAGACACTTGTTTTTAGTAAAATAGCATTTATTTATAACTGCTGTGATATATAGCTTTAATATGATGAGCCTTGAATGTTTTGTAAAATTTGATGAATTCTGCTATATTTAACTTTTTCCTTTTGTGTCTTAACAGTTATGAACCTGAGCTGTTTCCTGGCCTTATTTATAGAATGGTAAAACCACGAATTGTGTTGCTTATCTTTGTATCTGGAAAAGTTGTGTTGACAGGTAAGTTCTAAGATTGTTCATTAACTATTTCATTAACTATTTGTGTGCTTTGTTTTCCTTTAAGTAACTTTTCCTCCATTATAAGATAATGTTTGTTATTACAGAATACCAGGAAAATGAAAAAATAGAAAGGAATCCATCACCCAAAACAAGACTTTTTCCATGTTCTGTGTCATCTTGACATCCTGCCTCTTATTAACCATTATAACACATGCAGCTTAACTCACTGGCACAAAGTCAAGGTTTTATAATGGCTGTGCAGTGTTCTAAGACGGGGATTGGGGAATGTTCTGCAAAGGACCAAATAGGACATACTTAGGTTTGCGGCCCATAGAACTATGTCGGAACTTCTACCATGGGAGTACAAAAGCAGTTGTGAGCATCACACAGAGAAATGGGCTTTGAACTAGGAATCTTATGTAATGTGGACATGTCACATAATAGCACTTTTAAATTTTCATTCGACCACTTAAAATTATAAAAGTCATTCTTGGATCACAGGCTCAATTGGCTTTGGCTGCCCTGCCTGCATTTCCTGATTCCTATTCTGACAGTCACTGAATCAGATTTACTCTCCCATTGTCAGATGCTCATACATTCCTTCTTTGCCTGCTACTTATAAGTGGCACAAACATTTGGCTATTTTTACTTGTGGAAAATGATTAGGACGGATGCTCAGAAATGGAATTTTTATTTAAGGAATGACTATTTTCAAGGTTCTTAGTACAAACTGCCAAATTCTTTTAAAGGGATCTACAATACAGTTCTTCTACATCATGCAATCTTTCCACCAATGTATCTGAACAACTTTTGCCAAACTTTCAGCAGCATTTTAAAAACTGTACAAAGAAAACTTTTAAAATTGTATAAGTGAAAATGATCTCTGCTTTAGTCCCACTGGTAATCAGAGATAGATAAAAATAGACTTTTCTACATTTCCAATAAATAGTACTTTATTTCTTATAAGTACTGTGTACATAACTTGTCCCTTTGCCCATTTAACTTTTACTAGTTTTTCCCTAGAGATTTGTTCACCATAAGATTAATTGCTCTTTTCAATATTTATGACTTTTTCCAGTTGAAATTTTTTTCAAAGATTTATGTAAAGATGTTTTTTTTTTTTCAAATTTGAAGAGAAATGGTTGGTTCTCATGACATTCACGTTTTTGTCTGTTTAATTTTTTAAATATATTCTACTCTTTTTTACCCAAAATGTATGCCAAGTTTATATAATGTGAGCCAAACTGATTTGTCTTACAAATAACCAGCCAACTTCATACTATAAGTTGTTCTCTTCCTCATTAATTTGTGAGGATTTCTTTTGGACTATATACACATTTTATTTATTTTATTTTTTAAATTTATTTTCTTATTTTGAGAGAGGAAGAGGGGGGAGAGAGAGAGTGAGAGCGAGCAAGCAAGCACCCACAAGTGAGAGGCAGATAGAAAGAGAATGGATGTGCCAGGGCCTCCAGCCACTGTAAACGAACTCCAGATGTATGTGCCACCTTGTGTATATGGCTTACGTAGGTTCTGGGGGAACTGAACCTGGGTCCTTCACAGGCAAGAACCTTAACCGCTAAGCCATCTCTCCAGCCCTATATAGACATTTTAAAATCACTCTCTTTAAAATATTTATTTATTTATTTATTTATTTATTTATTTATTTATTTATGTGTGTACATGCCAGGGTCTCTTGTTGCTGCAAACAAACCCAGGATGCATGTACCACTTTGTGTCTGGCTTTATGTGGGTACTGGGGAATTGAACCCAGAATGGCAGGCTTTCTGTAAGCAAGCACCTTTAACCACTAAGCAATCTCCCCAGCCCCTGATTTTTTATATGTATAATTTTGTTTTGAGGTAGGCTCTCACTCTAGCCCAGGCTGACCTGTAACTTACTCTGTAGCTCCAGGCTGGCCTTGAACTCACAGTTATCCTCCTACCTCAGCCTCCCAAGTACTGGGTTAAAGGTATGTACCACCATGCCCAGCCTTGGACTATATTTTCATATATGGATCTGTTCTGCAGTTTTGTTGTGCCAGAATCATTATATTACTATTATAGTGCTCTTGCATTTCATCTCATGTAGCTTTAATTTTCATGTTCCTTTCACTGATAGGCTTGATTTTCCTTCATTGCTCCTCTGTGTTTCTTAGCTCCTCCTGAATATTCTTCCAAAGGATATTTGTTTTGTTTTGGTTTTTGGTTTTTCAACCTAGAATTCAGTATGAGGGCTGAGGAAATGGCATAGCAGTTAAGGCATTTGCCTGCGAAGCATAAGGACCCTGATTCAATTCCCCAAGATCCATGTAAGCCAGATGTACAAAGGGGCACATGTGTCTGGAGTTCATTTGCAGTGGCTGGAGGCCCTGGCAAGCCCATTCTCTCTTTCTCTCTATCTCCTTCTTTCTCTCACTCTCAAATAAATAAATAATTTTGAGAAAATTTTAAAAAAAAGAAAGACCAAAACTAGGGGTTGGAGAGATGGCTCAGCAGTTAAGGCTCTCTCTCTCTTTCTCGCTTGCTCTCTCAAATAGAGAGAGAGAGTGAGCATGCCAGGCCCTCCAGCCACTGCAAATGAACTTCAGACACATTCGCCACCTTATGCGTCTGGCTTACGTGGGTCCTGGGGAATTGAACCAGGGTCCTTTGGCTTTGCAGGCAAGTGCTTTAACTGCTAAGCCATCTCTCCAGCCTCCCTCCCTCCCTCCCTCTCTCTCTCTCTCTCTAAAATAAATAAAGAAAAAATTTAAAAAGACAGACTGGAACTTGGCCATGAGGCTTTGCCCTGTGGATAGGAATATGAACTGTAAGGAGAACTTAGTTAAATGCTTTGTGTTTAATGATTTTCCTCAAAACAAAGGACTAAGAAACTGGGTGAATGTTACTGAGGATTGTTACTTCTCACTCAGCTCAGCATCAGGGGCTGTTGGAAAGGAGCAGGTAAGAGGGCAGCAGGAAAATGGTGAGGCTGCTAAGTGAGTGGGCCAGAAAGAGAAACATCCTTGCCAATCAAAGGTGGACGCCCCTCACCATTAATAGAAAATGAGTATAGCCTGTGTGGTAGTTTGAATATATGGCTCCCAATATATTCAGTGTTTTATTAGTTTATAGTTTGCATCCTCAGTCACCTTGCTAGAGGCAATGTCAGTTGGCATTAAGGTGTGGTGATGGTTTGAGATTCCATTGTAAAGATATGCAAAGTGTGCCTAGCGGGAGTTCCTGAAGTGTGCTGTGGCTTTTGGCTGTACTTTTGCTCTGTGTGCTGTGTGGCTGGTTGGCTTTTCTCTCTTGACTGGTCCTGTGAGAGCAGGCCGCTTCTCCTGCCATTATGGAACTTCCCCTGGATCTGTAAGCTTCAATAAATATCCCTTCCACCATAACTGTGCCTGGTCTGGAAGTTCATCTCAGCGAACCTGAAGCTGTCTGCTACAGCCTGGAAAATGAATACCTTGTGGGGTTTATTTATTTAAATTTGTAAGATTTAGACCTTTGTGCACACAACTGTGATACAGTGAGGACTTATGGTAAGACTAGGATTGGGAAGTGAAAGTTGCAGTAGTAATGTAGGTTGCTGCATGGACTGGCTAAGAGGTGGGATGAGTATGCTCTGTATTAGGTGCCAAGGATACAATGCCCAACTGGCAGGAATCCAGTCCTGGAGGAGACAGATAACCAAGTTGCATAGCACTGGCTTTTACAGAACCAATGATGTCATATGGCTTTGGGCCAGCCATCCCAACATCCTTAACCCTGAAACCTGTTCCTGAAGTATAAAGGGCAACAACATGACTTATATTTTTTTCTTTTTTTATTATTTTTTAAAGAGACAGCGGGAAGGAATGGGCATGTCAGGGCCTCCAGCCACTGCAAACAAACTCCAGACACATGAGACACCTTGTATATCTGGCTTACATGGGTCCAGGGGAATCAAATTTGGGTCCTTTGGCTTTGCAGACAAGTGCCTTAATCACTAAGCTATCTCTCCAGCCCCATGACTTACATTTTTTATAAAATATTTTATTTACTTATTTGAGAGAGAGAAATAGGCAGACAGAGAGAGAGAGAGATGGGCATACCAGGGCCCCCAGCCACTGCAAATGAACTCCAGATGCATGCACCCCCTTGTGCATCTGGCTTACGTGGGTCCTGAGGAATTGAACCTGGATCCTTTAGCTTTGCAGGTAAGTGCCTTAACTACTAAGCCATCTCTCCAGCCCCAGATTTTTTTGTTTTGTTTTGTTTTTCAAGGTAGGGTCTCACTCTAGCTCAGGCTGACCTGGAATTCATTATCAAATTCATGGCAATCCTCCTACCTTTGCCTCCCAAGTGCTTGGATTAAAGGCATGTGCCACCACACCCGGCTTGATTAGATTTTTTTTTCCTTTTTATTGACAGCTTCCATACTTACAGACAATAAACCATAATTTCCTCCCCTCCCCCATTTTCCCTTCACAAATCCACACTCCATCACATCCCCTCCCTCTCTCCATTAGTCTCTTTTATTTTGATGTCATCTTCTTTTCCTCCTTTTATGAGGGTCTTGTGAAGATAGTGCTAGGCACTGCTAGGTCATGGATATCAAGGCCAATTTTTATCTGGTCGATCGCATTGTAAGCAGTCCTGCCTTTCTTTCAGCTCTTACATTCTTTCTGCCACCTCTCCTGCAAGGACCCTGAGCCTTGGAAGGTGTGATAGAGATGTTTCAGTGCTGAACATTCCTCCGTCACATCTTCTCAACACTATCGTGCCTTTTGGGTCATCCCAGGGGTCACTGCCATCTTAAAAGAGAAGCTTCTCTAACCAAAAGTGACAGTAGCATTAATATACAGATATGAACATTAAATAAAGTGCTTACAAGGCAGTTTGGTGGGCATAATATATGCATTTATCCAGACAAGAGCAGGCATTACACTCCTAATGCTCATGACCTCCCCACCATAGGCTTTTTGTTAGATTTTCAGTACCAGGCATAGATTCCCTCACATAGAGCTGGTCTCCAGTCCAATTAGAGAGCAGTTGGTTTTCCCCATAACAGACATGCCACTATTGCCCCTGTTGACTCATTTGGCCTGGCTGGCCAAACTTGAGGCTTGCAGTGTCCACTGTTTTCACTACTGATGACTTCTGCCTCCTATAAGGCTGCATGCTGTACAGCTTTTTCCAGCTTTCTGTCATCAGGTCCACTGGGAGAAGATTTTCAGCTCAGTCCCAGCTTTGACCTTACAGCCCAAGCATGTGGAGTCTTCAGCAATAGAGATTTATCATCTATTCCTGGTGAGAAACCAAGCCTCCCTGGCTAACAACTCACTGGAAGGTATCCCATCTCTGGCACTGAAATTTTTCTAGTAACAGTCTATGGCTTCTGGGTGTGCCATAATCCAAAAAATGGGTTATGTGGCTTATTTACAATATTCTGAATTTTGATTACCCCTCCCCTACTCTCCTTTTACTCAGTCTCTTCCCTTTACCTCGCTTAGGCCATTCCACCCAAAGTAATCTGTCCCTCTATTTACATATATACAGTACCATCCCCTTAAATTCACCCCTCTCCTCCCTCCCTTTTAGCCCTTTCCTAGCTTACTAGCCTCTGCTACCAATTTTTACTCCAGCTCACACACAAGTCTGAACATTTGTAGCTAGGATCCACATATGAGAGAAAACATGTGGTGTTTGGTTTTCTGGGCCTGAGTTATCTCACTTAGTATAATCCTTTCCAGATCCATCCATTTCCCTGCAAATTTCATAATTTTCTTTACCACTGAATAGACTCCATTGTGTAAATGTAGCACATCTTTGTTATCCATTCATCTGTTGAGGGACATCTAGGCTGGTTCCATTTCCTAGCACGTTTTTGAAGTTCACTCATATTACAGCCTATATCCATCTTTCACTCATTTTTTTTCTGTTTTTTTTTTTGTTTTTTTTTTTTTCGAGGTAGGGTCTCACTCTAGCCCAGGCTGACCTGGAATTCACTATGTAGTCTCAGGGTGGCCTTGAACTCACGGCAATCCTCCTACCTCTGCCTCCCGAGTGCTGGGATTAAAGGCATGTGCCACCATGCCTGGCTCTTTCACTCATTTTGATGGCTGAATAATACAGTCATCCTTTGATGGGCATGCAGGCTGTTTCCACTTCATGGTTATAGTGGCTGGTGCTGCAGTTTAAGTCTGTGTTGTGTACTTGCTGTCAGTCTTATGGGGAGTTTACCCAGGAGTGGAATTACTTGGTTGTGAAATAATTCTTCTTGAGGAGCAACCCAACTCAGGAGCTGCTCACTTTTCGTTCCTACCACTAGTGTAAGGGTGCCGGATCTCCACATTCTGGTTATCACATGTTTTTTTCCTTTAAGAAAAATATGATAGGGGCTGGAGAGATGGCTTAAAGTTAAGCCCTTGCCTGTGAAGTCTAAAGACCCTGGTTCAAGGCTCGATTCCCTAGTACCCACGTAAGGCAGATGCGCAAGGTGGCGCATGCATCTGGAGTTCATTTGAAGTGGTTGAAGACCCTGGCATGCCTATTATCTCTGCCTGTCTCTCCTCTCTTCTCTCTACTTGAAAATAAATAAATAAATGCATTTTTTTAAAAAAGAAAAGAAAAACATGATAGCTTGTGGGACGTGATAACGCATACCTTTAATCCTAGCACTCGGGAGGCAGAGGTAGAATTGCCATGAGTTCAAAGCCACCCTGAGACTACATAGTGAATTCCAGGTCAGCCTGGGCTAGAGTGAGACTCTACCTCAGGGAGCGGGTGGGAGAAAAACATGATAGCTCATCTTTAATTCTGAAATCTGATGGCTATCTGCTTCTCAAATCTGCCATCCTCCTTCCTTTTGGTACTTCCACCTCATTAGTCCTGGAGTTAAACTTGTCAGATTTCCTGCTTCCGTGGCGCTTTCCTCCTCTGCAGCTCTGATTAAAAGGTCTTTAATACATCCAGTTGAGTTCCATTTCTTCTCATGCTGCTGGGTTTTTTTTTTATATATATCTTTTTGAGATATGGTATGCTATGTATCCAAGGATGGCCTTGAACTCACGATCCTCTTTTCTCAACCTCCAAGTGCTAGAATACAGGTAGGTACCATGGTGCTAACAGTTTTTATACTACTTTTGTTAGCTTCCTTCCTTCCTTTGCTTGCTGCCCACAGAAATGTCAGATATTCCTTCCTGACTAGCTGAAGTCTTATATTGAGTTAAGAAGTACCAGTCTATAATGGGCTCAGCAGTTAAAAGTGCTTGCTTGCAAACCCTGACAGCCCAGGTTAGATTCCCCAGGACTCACATAAAGCCAGATGCACAAAGTAGCGCATGTGTCCGGAGTTTGTTTATAGTGGCTGGAGGCCCTGGTGCTTCTGCCCAAATGTGTGTGTATGTGTGTGTGTGTGTCACCAGTCCATTATGCTCAGTGCAGAACACTCTGTGTACTTATTATTTATTTATTTATTTATTTGAGAAAGAGAAAGACACAGGGAGAGGGAGAGAGTGAGAGAGATAGAATGGGTGTGTCAGGGCCTCCAGCTGCTGCAAATGAACTCCAGATCCATGTGCCACCTTGTGCATCTGACTTACCTGGGTCCTGGGGAATCGAACTAAGGTCCTTTGGCTTTGCAGGCAAACGCCTTAACTGCTAAGCCATTTCTCCAGCCCTTTGTGTACTTTTTTTTTTTTTTTTTTTGAGGTAGGGTTTCACTCTAGCCCAGGCTGACCTGGAACTCACTATATAGTCTCAGGGTGGCCTCGAACTCATGGCAATTCTCCTACCTTTGCTTCCCAAGTGCTGTGATTAAAGGCGTGCACCACCATGCCCGGCTTTTTTAAAAATTACCTATTTATTTGAAAGAGAGAAGACAGAGATAAAAAAATTGTTGTACTGGGGCCTGTAGCCACTACAAATGAACTCCAGATGGATGCACCACCTTGTGCATGTGGCTTATATGAGTACTGGGGGAATTGAACCTGGGTCCTTAGGCCTTGCAGGCAAGTGCCTTTAACTGCTAAACCATATCTCCAGCAAGCCCCCTTTTAAAAATTTATTTATGCCCTGTGTACTTTTTTTTCTGGTTTTTTGAGGTAGGGTCTCACTCTAGCTCAAGCTGACCTGGAATTTACTCTGTATTCTTATGATGGCCTCAAACTCACGGCAATCCTCCTATCTCTGCCTCCCGAGTGCTGGGATTAAAGTCATGCACCACCACGCCTGGCTGCCCTGTGTACTTTTAAGGTGGAGAAAGTGGAGTGGTGATTGGTGATGAGAGGTGAACAGAGACTGATATTCCTCACGGGTAGACATATTTATTCAAGGGCAGAATGTCTAATTAATCTTTTTCCAATATTAATAAGTTGTATTTTTATTAATTTATTTAAGATTTATATTGAAAACCTCCATAAAGATACAAAATGTACTTTGTCCCCTTCTCCTACCCACTCTCCACTGAACTCCTCCTCCTCTGCAGCTAGTCCCTCTTTTATTTTGATGCCATTATTTTGCCCTCATGTTATGTTAGTATCTTGTGGAGGTAGTGACTATTTCATGTTTTTATCCCTCTAAATCTCAGCAGTTATGTCATAATTAAAGATCCCCTGAAACCTATGACTCTAAGGCTGGCAATGGTACAATTTTTCCCTGTAATCCCTCCTCATATGTTAAGAGTGAAAACTCAGAAATGGCTTCACTTTTTCCCAATCTAATCATAGCAAAACAAGACATTGACTATAGATAAATGGATCAAAGGAAGTCCTTTTTGCTGGTGACTAAATATCACAAGTGCTGATAAAGTCACTTTTGGGTCTTGTTTGTGGCACATTGAGATAATATTTATCCATATTTCTTTTTTAAAGATTTTATATTTATTTATTTATCTATTTATTTATTTGAGACAGAGAAAGGGGGGAGAGAGAATGGGTGCACCAGGGCCTCTAGCAACTGCAAACGAACTCCAGATGCATGTGCCACCTTGTGCATCTGGCTTATGTGGGACCTGCAGAATCAAACTGGGGTCCTTAGGCTTCGAAGGCATGAGCCTTAATCACTAAGCCATCTCTCCAGCCTTCCATCCATATTTCTAGTGAGCACTGTGTGGCTGAAGACAACACCACAAAGCGGAAATGTAAAAAATAGCCAGCCAAGCAAAAAAACAGCCCTCTGCTCTAGGCATGTGTTCTGTAAGACTAGGGGAAAGTCTCCCAATTCCAATTCCTTTTTAAACAATATTTTATTTATTTGAGAGGAGGGAGAAAGGGAGAAGAAGAGGGAAACAGAGAATGGGCATGCCCAGGACTCTTGCTGCTGCAAATGAACTCCTGATGCATGCACTACTTTGCACATCTGACTTTATGTGGGTACTGTGGAATTGAACCTGGGCTGTCAGGCTTTGCAAGCAAGCACCTTAACCACTAAGCCATCTCTCCAGGCAAAGTCCCCAATTCGTTACTGGAGAGAAATGCCACTTCTCAGGTAAAGGTAAAGAAATGTCATCATATTAAAGCTACCAGAAAACCAGACACAGTGAGGTAGAGGCATAAGGAGCTTGAGTTTGAGACTAACCTGGACTACTTAGTGAAACCCTGTCTCCAAAAAAAGTTAAAAAGAAAGGGAACATGGTATAACATTATAGTGTGGGCTGGAGAGATGGCTCAGTAATTAAAGGCACTTACTTGCAAAGCCTAATGGCCCGGGTTCGATTCTCCAAAATCCACATAAAGCCAGATGTGCAAAGTGGTGCATGCATCTGGAGTTTGTTTGCAGTGGCAGGAGGCCCTGGCATGTCCATACTCACTCTGTCTCTCAAAATATTAAAAAAATTTAGTGGTAATTTTGGTATGTTTTTGTTAAAGATTATATAAACTTGGATTTCTCTATAGGTGCCAAAGAACGTGCTGAGATCTATGAAGCATTTGAAAATATCTATCCTATTTTGAAAGGTTTTAAAAAAGCCTGAGTATGTCATCCAATGTCTCAATGATCTCCTGGTTTGCATATGACTATAAGCCCAGAAGAGACACAGCTGAGTTCTTCTACCTGTAATTGTGGATGCCAAGGATGCTTTGACTTATTACAGGGTGATTCTAGGTGAATAACCTAAGAAATGGGGGAGGGGTGGAAATCACTTACTTAAAAGTATGTTTGTTTGTTTTTTAAATGGAGCAAGTAAACTGATTTCAGAATTTGAAAGATTTCACTCATGGTTAGAATAAGAGACATGGCTAAAAGCTAATGTTCTCTTGTTAAATATGTAACACATTAATATGTGTTCTTGGAAAATAACAATATGTAGAAGTTTCAAGTAAGTGTGTAAATTAGATACTATCTGTAGTATCTCATCTGGTACTGTAGAAATTCATGCCTTTTTTTTTTTTTTAACCCTTTGAAGTATTGAAGAGACAATACTGACCATTAGGTAACAGACATTGTGAAGGTTGCTGTGGTAATGCCAATGAAATATTTGCAACCTTAAAAAAAATAAAAATTCTTTCATTTGAAATAACCAGAGAAAATTATCATTTAAAAATAAATCTTAGCCGGGTGTGGTGGCGCATGCCTTTAACCCCAGCACTCGGTTGGCAGAGGTAGGAGGATCGCCATGAGTTCGAAGGCACCCTGAGACTATAGTGAATTCCAGTTCAGCCTGGGCTAGAGTGAAACCCTACCTCAAAAAAAAAAAAAAAAAAGTAAATAAATAAAAATAAAAATAAATCTTAGAGCCGGGCGTGGTGGCACACACCTTTAATCCCAGCACTCAGGAGGCAGAGGTACGAGGATCACCGTGAGTTCAAGGCCACCCTGAGACTACAGAGTGATTCCAGGTCAGCCTGGGCTAGAGTGAGACCCTACCTCGAAAAAAAAAAAAAAAAACCCTAGGGGACTGGGGAAATAGTTCAATGGTTAAAGGTGGTTGCTTGCAAAGCCTGCTGGCCTGGATTCGATTCCCCAGTACCCATGTAAAGCTAGATGCACGTAACGGCACATGTACCTGGAGTTGGAGGCCCTAGCACACTCATTCTAGTTCTCCTCTCAAATCATGTTTTAAAATAAGTCTTAAAACTTTTAGGAACCAACACTGGAGAGGCTGAGGTAGGAGGATTGTCCTGAGTTCAAAGCCAACCTGGGCAAGAGAACCTGCATCAAAAATAAACAACAAAAAGCCCTATCAGGAACCATTCAGGTTTGGAAAACAACAGGGAAATTTTGGCCTTTTGATCACTCTTGTAATCCCATATGTGATTGTATTTAAACAGAGAAGGTGAAGGGGCAGTGGGCTCAGAAGGAAGATTAGCTTGTAGTCACTAGATTGGATAAAATGGATAACAGGGATGGGAAATTTTCCAGGGAGGGAGGAGGCTGGTGTGGCCCATGGTAAGTGACCCTGTCCTTTGCCAAGGTAGACTTTGATTTTGAAGCAGAGGAATACTACCTGGTACCAGCTCTGACTCCTAGGGTGGACTTGGGGAAGAAGTCCCAGCTGGAGAGAGATCAAGGCCATCATGGCATGATTTGACCTACAGTCCCAATTCTTTTTGTTCCTCTATGGCTTTGACTTGGGCATTTAAAACTAATTACTCTGATATAAATCTTCTCATCCACCCCTTTACCCAACCAGAAGGAAACTTAAAGGAAATTCTAGCCATCTTCCTAGTTCAAATTCTCTTAGAATGTGGCCTAGGGTAGGAAGGGACCCTAGCCAGTTTATTAATATTAAATTTCTCAGGCTGGAGAGATGGCTTAGCAGTTAAGGGGCCTAGGGACTCATATTTGACTCTCCAGGTCCCACTTTAGCCAGGACGCACATGCGAACAAGGTGGCCCATGAATCTGTAGTTTGATTGCAGTGGCTGGAGACCCTGGCTCGCCAATTCATTCGCACCCTCTCTCATTAAAAAAAAAAAATAATAATAATGACGGGCTAGAGAGATGGCTTAGCGGTTAAGACACTTGCCTGTGAAGCCTAAGGACTCAAGTTCCACTCTCCAGGTCCCTCCTAAGCCAGACACACAACGTGAGGCAAGCATGCAAGGTCACACATGCACACAAGGTGGCCCATGTCTGTCTACTGTTGATTGCAGTGTCAGGAGACCCTAGCATGTCAATTCTTTCATTAAAACAAAAGGAAAAAAAAAAACACATTCCGGGCGCGGTGGTGCACGCCTTTAATCCCAGCACTGGGGGGGGGGGGTGGGCAGAGGTAGGAGGATTGCCGTGAGTTCGAGGCCACCCTGAGACTACATAGTGAATTCCAGGTCAGCCTGGGCTAGAGCGAGACCCTACCTCGAAAAACTAAAAAATAAATAAATTTTAAGGCGTTGACTCGCAGCCTTGGCCTGATCCCCGCAGCTGCAGCTGCTGTTTAGCTAGGCAGCCGTCCCAATCCCAGGGTTCGATTCTCCCTGCACCGGGCAGGAGGGAAGAGAAGCTCGCAGCCCTACATCCCGAGAACCCCTGCCCGCTCCCGCCCCCGGCCCTCAGGCCCCGCCCCCTGGCCCCAGGCCCCGCCTTCGCGCCCAGGATGCACCTGGTTAAAAACAAAATCCCACGTGACTGGCCCTGCGCTCAGGCCATCATGGCGTCTCCCAGTGGGAAGGGAGCCCGGGCGCCCGAGGCTCCTGGCTGCGGGCCACGGCCGCTCGCCCGGGACCTGGTGGACTCGGTGGACGATGCGGAGGGGCTGTACGTGGCGGTGGAGCGGTGTCCCCTGTGCAACACCACCCGCCGCCGCCTGACCTGCGCCAAGTGCGTCCAGAGCGGCGATTTCGTCTACTTCGACGGCCGCGACCGGGAGAGGTACGGCGGCCGCCACGGCTCTATTGTTTCTCGTCCTCGGGCTTCTGAGGCCGAGCGAGCCCAGGCTCGGAGCTCCGGGCGCTCACTGCAAGCCGGGCCCGGAACCCGGCGACGGGCAGAGGGGAATAGCTGCTGTGCGCCGGCGCTCGGCTGCCTGTGGACGGGGTGGGGGTGGGGACCAGGTGAAGGAAGGTCGCTGCTCCCCCCACCCCACCCCCATCATCACCCCGAGAGGAAGGAGTTTGACTTCATGGCTACCAAGGGAAAAAAAATGAATGGTGACTTTCTAGAGACGTCTCCCTCTTTGCTGCTACGGAGTTGGGATTCTTGGTTCTCTGTACTCCCATTCGGAAGTGTACTTGAACCCTCTTGTGTCTTTGAAAGCACACTCATGATTTTTCTAGAGAAAGGGCAGGTAGGGATTAGGAAGGGTTTGGGCCCCGGTTGTCTGTGTTATAGACGGACCTTTTGTCAGAGGTGCTTAATAGACTGCACGCGGACTAGCTGGTTCTTTTCGTTCCTTCCCTCCAAAGATGGTTTTTGGATCCTTAGGGACTTGGTGTTTTGATTTTGTTTTAAAATTCAAACGGGGATTTGCAAGCTCTTAGCTAAGAGAGGTGAACTGAGAAAAACCGCTTTGACTTTAAAAGAAAAAAAAATCTAGACGGAGAACACGAGCCCTTGGTTAAGATAATTGGAAAAATAAGTGCAACTAGCTGCAGGGTCTTTTTCTCCTTGTTTTTTGTTTCAGCGATTTAGTT
The DNA here is from genome assembly GCA_036365145.1 of Orientallactaga sibirica. Taxonomy (NCBI): domain Eukaryota; kingdom Metazoa; phylum Chordata; class Mammalia; order Rodentia; family Dipodidae; genus Orientallactaga; species Orientallactaga sibirica. The sequence continues at coordinate 20,935,237 of JAEOAD010000010.1, read as the reverse complement.
TTCATAATAGATAGCTTAATTTTTTGAGGAGAAAAGTTAAGGCATTTATTTATTACAGCAACCCAGTAAGTTACTATCCTCAGTTTACCACTTTGGAAACAGTATAGTAAGCGCCTTGTCCCAGGTCACACAGATAGTGTAGGAATCAGCATTAAAACCTAAAATAGCCCCAAGCCATATGCCTGAGTGTTTAACCACTAGACTACACAGCCTCTAAATTAGGGATATTTTAAGTTCCTAATAGCCCTGTGATCATGGGATAGAGTTCTTTCCTGAGGAGATAGGTGCAACAAAATCTGTACAGCTCGTTGTTGTATTTCATTGGTACACTTGATTACTTTAGAAACTAATGCCAGAGTAGTAGCTTTTAATACTGAGCAGTTATATTATGAGAAAACTGGAATAGGGTGGATATGTCTACTTGATGAGTTGGGAGATGGCTCAGCAGTCAAAGGAACTTGTTTGCAAAGCTAGCCAGATGCACAAAGTGGAGCATGCATCTGGAGTTTGTTTGCAGCGGCTAGAGGCCCTAGTATGCCCATTCTTTCTCTATCTTTGCAAATAATTCAAACAAAAATACTTTGTGTGTGTGTGTGTGTGTGTGTGTGTGTGTGTGTGTGTGTAGCAAAATTTGAGTATGCCATCTATTTTTTTGTTTTTGTTTTTCAAGGAAGGGTCTTTCTGTAGTCCAGGCTGACCTGGAATTCACTCTGTAGTCTCAGGGTGGCTTTGAATTCCTACCTCTGCCTCCCAGGTGCTGGGATTAAAGGCATACGCCACCACACTTGGCTTCCATCTATTTCTTAAAATAAAAAAGAGAGAGAGTGAGGTGTGGGGTGTGGCACATGCCTTTAATCCTAGCACTCAGGAGACTGAGGCTGTAAATTTGAGGCTAGCCTGAGACTACATAGAGAATTCCATGTTATCCTGGACTAGAGTGAGACCCTTCCTTTTAAAAAAAAAAAAAAGAGTTCTGTTCTGGGTCCCCTATATCCCTCCCCAAAAATTTATTTCAGTTATTCTAACACTATCTAAAAGAGTGCTGAAAACTGCCAGTCTTGTTATCTCTGAGGTTGGGGACACAGTTGCTTAAACAGCATCTGTATTTGAATATGTAATAATTATCATCACCATTTTAACATGGCAACTGAACTCCTGCTTTTACCTTACTAAATTTATTCCTCACAGCTCATCCCAACCCAGTAAAAGGTAATGCCACCCTTCTTTAGGCCAAAAATAAATCGTCCAGTCCTCCTTGGCCATCAAGTCTAATCTCATCAACAAATCCTTACCTACTCTTCAAAGCCTGTCCTAAATCTAATCCTCTCACCATTACTCAGTCTGATCCACCAGAGGATTGTTGCTTCCTGTACCCTTGCCTCCTGTTAGTATCATTGTCATATTGCAGTCAGTGCCATGCCTCCTGTATTCTCTTCTGGGTTTTCTGTTTTTCTGTTTTAAAATAAAAGCCATAGTACTGAGCCAAAATTCTGCATTATTTATTCTTCTCTGACCTGATCTCATATTTTCTCCCTTACCTACTCCCTATGCCACTTTGTCTTGTCAGTCAAGAACATTCCTGCCTCAGGGCCATTGCAGTCAGACTCCGGCCGCCAAGAACTCTTCTCTCCCAGAAATCTTCATGGCTGCCTCCTGTTCCTTTCAGGCCTCTGCTTACACATTAGATTCTTTTGTATCCTTCAATTAGTGACCTACTTAACCTGCTTTATTGTTTCCCCTGGCACCACGGTCTCATAGTTCAGGGATTGCCTTGTATAATGTCTCCCATTCAAAGATGTAAACAGTATGAGGGCAAGCCATGATCTGTGTGGTGCAAAGGAGGGCTGGAGAGATGGCTTAGCGGTTAAGGTGCATGCTTGTGAAGCCTAAGGACCCAGGTTCGATTCTCCAGGTCCCACGTAAGCCAGATGCATGAGGTGGCACATGCATCTGGAGTTCTTTTGCAGTGGCTAGAGGCCCTGTCGAGCCCATTCTCACTCACTCACTCTCTTTCTGTACCTCTCCCTGTCTCTAATAAATAAATAAAAATTAAAAAAAAATTTTTTTTTTAAGAGAAAGGATCAAAGGAATTAAGTGAAGCTGGCTCTCCCTTGAGGTCTGTTCCTGGACTGTTTCAGTATCCTTCATCATGAGCCACTACTTACTGAAGCCAGAAACCTGGTTGTTACCTTGGACTTTACTTAAGTCATCAACCAGTCTAAATCAGTCTGAAGTATATCTTACATCTACCTGTAGTCCAGACCACCACCAGTACTTTGTAGTCATGTATAGCCAGTCCTTTCTTTACTCAGACACTCCTAAGCCCTGCTTTTGGCCTGTGTTCTGGTAGCTTCCACAGAAAAGTAAATGGAAAGTCAGTCTGTTACTCAAACTTTTCAGTGGCTATCTACTGCATTAAAAATAAATTCCAGTTTCCTTACCTTGACAGGTAAAAGTCCATGCGATTTGGCTGCAATGTTGAATTTGAAATGTGGGTTTTAGTATCATAATTGCTTGAATTAAATCCAACTTCCACAACCACGTGAGTTTGGTTTTATTTTTTAAAGATTTTATTTATTTTTATTTATTTATTGGCGACATGGGGGTGGGGGAAGAGAGAGAATGAGAATGGGCACGCCAGGGCCTCTAGTCATTGCAAACGAACTCCATATGCATGTGCTACCTCATGCATCTGGCTTACATGGACCTGGAGAATCGAACCTGGGTCCTTAGGCTTCGCAGGCATGTGCCTTAACCACTAAGCGATCTCTCCAGCCTGTGAGCTTGGTTTTTTGTTTATTTATTTATTTGTTTAAGAGCGACAGACAGAGAGAAAGAGGCAGATAGAGAGAGAGAATGGGCATGCTAGGGCTTCCAACCACTGCAGACAAACTCCAGATGCATATTCCACCTTGTGCATCTGGCTTACATGGTTCCTGGAGAATTAAGCCTCAAATTGGGGGTCTTTAGGCTTTACGGGCAAGCCCTTAACCACTAAGCCACCTCTCCAGGCCGAGTTTGGTTTTTTGAGGTAAGGTCTCACTCTAGCCCAAGCTGCCCTGGAATTCATTAGGTAGTCTCAGGCTGGCCTCAAACTTGCAGCAATCTTACCTTTGTCTCCTGAGTGCTAGGATTAAAGATGTGTACCACCTCACCTTTTGATCGAGTTTCTTAACTTCTCCCATGCTTATTTCATTTAGAAAATAGTGGGGATGAGCTGGAGAGATGGCTTAGTTAAGACCCTTGCCTGTGAAGCCAAAGGATCCAGGTTCAAGTCTCCAATACCCATGTAAACCAGATGCACAAGGTGGCGCATGCATCTGGAGTTTATTTGCAGTGGCTAGAGGCTGAGGCTGTAAATTTGAGGCTAGCCTGAGACTACATAGAGAATTCCATGTTATCCTGGACTAGAGTGAGACCCTTCCTTTAAAAAAAAAAAAGAGTTCTGTTCTGGGTCCCCTATATCCCTCCCCAAAAATTTATTTCAGTTATTCTAACACTATCTAAAAGAGTGCTGAAAACTGCCAGTCTTGTTATCTCTGAGGTTGGGGACACAGTTGCTTAAACAGCATCTGTATTTGAATATGTAATAATTATCATCACCATTTTAACATGGCAACTGAACTCCTGCTTTTACCTTACTAAATTTATTCCTCACAGCTCATCCCAACCCAGTAAAAGGTAATGCCACCCTTCTTTAGGCCAAAAATAAATCGTCCAGTCCTCCTTGGCCATCAAGTCTAATCTCATCAACAAATCCTTACCTACTCTTCAAAGCCTGTCCTAAATCTAATCCTCTCACCATTACTCAGTCTGATCCACCAGAGGATTGTTGCTTCCTGTACCCTTGCCTCCTGTTAGTATCATTGTCATATTGCAGTCAGTGCCATGCCTCCTGTATTCTCTTCTGGGTTTTCTGTTTTACTCAAATAAAAGCCATAGTACTGAGCCAAAATTCTGCATTATTTATTCTTCTCTGACCTGATCTCATATTTTCTCCCTTACCTACTCCCTATGCCACTTTGTCTTGTCAGTCAAGAACATTCCTGCCTCAGGGCCATTGCAGTCAGACTCCGGCCGCCAAGAACTCTTCTCTCCCAGAAATCTTCATGGCTGCCTCCTGTTCCTTTCAGGCCTCTGCTTACACATTAGATTCTTTTGTATCCTTCAATTAGTGACCTACTTAACCTGCTTTATTGTTTCCCCTGGCACCACGGTCTCATAGTTCAGGGATTGCCTTGTATAATGTCTCCCATTCAAAGATGTAAACAGTATGAGGGCAAGCCATGATCTGTGTGGTGCAAAGGAGGGCTGGAGAGATGGCTTAGCGGTTAAGGTGCAGGCTTGTGAAGCCTAAGGACCTAGGTTCGATTCTCCAGGTCCCACGTAAGCCAGATGCATGAGGTGGCACATGCATCTGGAGTTCTTTTGCAGTGGCTAGAGGCCCTGTCGAGCCCATTCTCACTCACTCACTCTCTTTCTGTACCTCTCCCTGTCTCTAATAAATAAATAAAAATTAAAAAAAAATTTTTTTTAAGAGAAAGGATCAAAGGAATTAAGTGAAGCTGGCCCTCCCTTGAGGTCTGTTCCTGGACTGTTTCAGTATCCTTCATCATGAGCCACTACTTACTGAAGCCAGAAACCTGGTTGTTACCTTGGACTTTACTTAAGTCATCAACCAGTCTAAATCAGTCTGAAGTATATCTTACATCTACCTGTAGTCCAGACCACCACCAGTACTTTGTAGTCATGTATAGCCAGTCCTTTCTTTACTCAGACACTCCTAAGCCCTGCTTTTGGCCTGTGTTCTGGTAGCTTCCACAGAAAAGTAAATGGAAAGTCAGTCTGTTACTCAAACTTTTCAGTGGCTATCTACTGCATTAAAAATAAATTCCAGTTTCCTTACCTTGACAGGTAAAAGTCCATGTGATTTGGCTGCAATGTTGAATTTGAAATGTGGGTTTTAGTATCATAATTGCTTGAATTAAATCCAACTTCCACAACCACGTGAGTTTGGTTTTATTTTTTAAAGATTTTATTTATTTTTATTTATTTATTGGCGACATGGGGGTGGGGGAAGAGAGAGAATGAGAATGGGCACGCCAGGGCCTCTAGTCATTGCAAACGAACTCCATATGCATGTGCTACCTCATGCATCTGGCTTACATGGACCTGGAGAATCGAACCTGGGTCCTTAGGCTTCGCAGGCATGTGCCTTAACCACTAAGCCATCTCTCCAGCCTGTGAGCTTGGTTTTTTGTTTATTTATTTATTTGTTTAAGAGCGACAGACAGAGAGAAAGAGGCAGATAGAGAGAGAGAATGGGCATGCTAGGGCTTCCAACCACTGCAGACAAACTCCAGATGCATATTCCACCTTGTGCATCTGGCTTACATGGTTCCTGGAGAATTAAGCCTCAAATCGGGGGTCTTTAGGCTTTACGGGCAAGCCCTTAACCACTAAGCCATCTCTCCAGGCCGAGTTTGGTTTTTTGAGGTAAGGTCTCACTCTAGCCCAGGCTGCCCTGGAATTCACTAGGTAGTCTCAGGCTGGCCTCAAACTTGCAGCAATCTTACCTTTGTCTCCTGAGTGCTAGGATTAAAGATGTGTACCACCTCACCTTTTGATCGAGTTTCTTAACTTCTCCCATGCTTATTTCATTTAGAAAATAGTGGGGATGAGCTGGAGAGATGGCTTAGTTAAGACCCTTGCCTGTGAAGCCAAAGGATCCAGGTTCAAGTCTCCAATACCCATGTAAACCAGATGCACAAGGTGGCGCATGCATCTGGAGTTTATTTGCAGTGGCTAGAGGCCCTGGTATGCCCATTCTCTCTCCATCTACCTCTTTCTCTCTCTCAAATAAATAAAAATTTTAAAAAAGAAAATGGTGGGGGTATCTAAATATCTAAATTTTTTTTTTTTTTTTTTTTTTTTTTTGAGGTTTTTACCTGGAATTAACTGATATGGCCTAAACTCATCCTCCTACTTTTTTAAAAATAATATTGTTTTTTAATATATTTTAATGTATTTATTTGAAAGAAAGGCAGAGAGAGAAAGAGAATGGGCGTATTTTAATTTATTTATTTGAAAGAAAGGCACAGAGAGAGATAGAGAATGGGCATGCCAGGGCCTCCAGCCATTGCAAAAGAACTCCAGATGCATGCGCCACCTTGGCCATCTTGCTTGCGTGGGTACTGGAGAGTCCAGCTGGGATCCTTTGGCTTTGCAGGCAAATGCCTTAACTGTTAAGCCATCTCTCCAGCCCTAAGCACATGTTTTTAAAGTGCTAGCATGATATCTAGCATATCTTAAGCACTCAAGAAATAGACTCCATAGTCACGAGCTTCCTCTCAAATCCTGTCATTGGAATTTGCTTTAAACATTTTCCCTCTTTATTGACACCTTGTCTTTACCTCTCTGAATTTAAATATCACTTCTTCAGTGAGGTCTTCCCTAACTTTCCTCTCACCACTATCTCTTACACCGTTGCTCAAAATCACAACACTCAACCTTTATTTATTTATTCATAGCACCATGCATGTGTAATGCTGTTCATTTGAGCAAAATACCAGTATCCAGATGCCAGTCCCAGAAGGCATGACTTCTGGTTTTGTTCTGTCACAGCAGGGAGAAGCACACAGCCATGTAGTTAATGGAGTGGCCAAGGCAGTGTGGATTTTAAAACAGTCCTGGAATGCAGCTTATTGGAGTGTCTGCCTAGCATAGACAAGGTCCCTGGTTTCATCTTAGCATTACAAACAAATAACACAAAATTTTACATAGAAATCTTTTGCTCACTCTGAGCATGAAAGTGAATTTTCAAATGAGGGAAGTGGATTTCTTTTTCCAACCAAGCAGACATTCATAATTTTTTTTCAGGGTCGGGTCTCACTCTAGTCCAGACTATCCTGAAACTTGCTCTGTAGTCCCAGGCTGGCCTCGAAGTCATGGAGATCATCCTCCCCAAGCCTCCTAAGTGGTGGGATTAAAGGCCACAATACCTGGCAGCATTCACAATTTGGAATTATAAAAATTTCAAGGAAAATAGCACTATCACAGCAGTCTGTTAAACTGGCATCACTGTCATCTGTCCCTTTTCTGAGCTGTAGGTGCCTTTAAGAAGTGAGTGATTTGTTGGTTTGTCTTTGTTTATAGAACATTGCCCAGTGTCCAGTAGGAGGAAAGAATCTCTTCAGCCTCAGGACTACTGTCAGGTTCTCACTAGGTGCCAATATGCACAAATAGAACGGCGCGTTACAGAAGAGAAAGGCAGTTTGCTGCTCTCAGGCTTCTACACCAACTGCTGATAGAGTTGGAAGTGCATGGGCAAAGGTTGCTTCTGTTCTTGTCTTCATTATTTGTGGGAAATTCTGTGTTCTGTGTCTGCTTTTGCACTCCTTTTCCTTCTAACTTCATGGAAAGCCTCTTATCAAAATCTACTTGGAAATAATTATGAAGCCTTACAGAATAATTCAAAATCTTCATTTAACCTCGTTTTTCAGTAAATTAGCTAACTCAGCTTGGATCACAAATGTGATAATTCATACCAAAGTTTTTCTGAATATATTTTTTTCAGTTTTCATTCATAAATGAGCTGTGTATATATGGAATTTATTGGCTTGGTGGCTTGGTGGTTCAAGGAAAATTAGATATTAAAGCAGTAAATCTCACCGGGTGTGGTGACGCACGTCTTTAATCCCAGCACTTGGGAGGCAAAGGTAGGAGGATCTCCATGAGTTCGAGGCAACCCTGAGACTACACAGGGAATTGCAGTTCAGCCTGGGCTAGAGTGAGACCCTTCTTCAAAAAAAAAAAAAAAAAAAAAAAGCAGTAAATCTCATAATAATTAGGTCCTTTGACTCCTAAGCAGGGAACATAATGTCTGTTTAACTTTTATTTTGTTTGGTTTTGGGACAAGGTCCACCCTGACTGACTGGTTGGAACTCACTATATAGTCCAGACTTGCCTGAAATTGATGGTGATTCTCTTGCCTTAGCCTCCCAAGTTTTGGGGTTATAAAACATGTATCTCTCTATACCTTTGTGGACAGTGTGAGTTTGGCTGATAGATTGAAAAATATCAAAACGTGTTTCTTTTTTTTTTTTTCATTGTCTGGTGAGGTAGATAGGCATCCTCTCCTATCATCCTTTCCTTCCATCTTGCTTCTAGTCCTAAAGCTCCACCTCCTTCCTGGGTTTCAGTCTGCCGCTTGTGTTAGAGTGAAGGTGAGTGAGAGATTGAGCACTTCCCCAGCAGTTTCCCTTGGATCTTGTACTACTGGACATTGGTGCTCTTATCAAAGGAGCATACTTTGCTGGTTTATGTATTTATCTAACTCCAAAAATAGCACATTGTGCAATAGATGACTGACACACTGAGTAATCTTTCCCTCAAAACTGGAAAGAAACTGTTTACATTTCATGGTACGTGGAGGAAGAGGACTGGAGATGTAGTCTGAAGAAAAAGGGACATCTGCCTGATGGTTTTAGGAGCCAGTGGAATAGAAGAAAAAAAAAAAGACATCTTTGACTATAACATGTGGCTTTTATAAATAAGTAACTTTTTTGGGAATGATGCATTACCTTTGCTGATGACCCTGCACAAATTGAGAGTAGGATAGAGGATGAGGAAGAAATTTGGACATTGCAGTAGATTTTAAGGGAGAGGCACAGCCTATGTCTCATGTAGATATCTTCTCTCAGTGTTTTTGTTTTTGTGTTTGTCAGTCTGTGTCCCATGGAAATTGTTTCCAGGTGGCTAGATAACTAGCTGAACAGTAAGGATGCTACATTTGCTAATTTTTTTTTTTTAGGTATTGTCTCACTGTAGCTCAGGCTGGCCTGACATTCATTCTTGTCCCAGGCTGGCCTCGAACTCATGGTGATCCTCCTACCTCTTCCTCCTGAGTGCTGAGATTAAAGACGTGCAACACTACACTTGGCTCATTGGCTAATACTTTTGTTGAATATAAATAAATGCATTGGGTATGTAGAAACTTGGTTACCAGAAAATTAAACAGGCTACTTGGCTGAAATGGAAAATCTGTTGTCATGAGAATTTGCGACTATGTGCTATATTCTGCAGAACAGAAACCCTGCAGGTAGGCGCACCCTCCACTTTAGGAAGTTTATCAACGTTACTACTTCCTACCGTCTCAGCTCCCATCCCATGCAGTGTTTTATTAGTACCTCCAGAAGATACGGATTTGCTAAATGCTGCTTTTGTTTTCCGTTGGTGTCATTATCCTTTCAGAGTTTATAAGAGGCTTTCACATTTACTATCTCCATTCCCTACCACAACCACATGAGGTGTGAACCTGTTTTAAAGATGAGGAAACAGGCTCAGTACTGGGGGTGACTTACTTCTGGGCTATGTTCATTCTCAAGCTCATTTCTACATCTGAACTTTTTTTTTTTTTTTTTTTTTTTTTTTTTTTTGAGGTAGGGTTTCACTCTGGTCCAGGCTGACCTGGAATTCACTATGTAGTCTCAGGGTGGCCTTGAACTCACAGCAGTCCTCCTACCTCTGCCTCCCAAGTGCTGGGATTAAAGGCCACCACGTACCAACCTGAACGTTTTTATATCATGTGTGCACATGTCATCTGAACTTTTTCAACCTGAACGTTTTTATATCATGGTGCACATGTCTCACTCAGGTCCAGGCTGAACCTGAACGATATCATGTCACATGTGTAAAAGAATATCAGGAAGCCGGGCCCGGCAACCTGAACGGTTTTATATCATGTGTGCACATGTGTAAAAGAATATCAGGAAGCCGGGCATGTTGCTTTAATCCCAGGGATTAAGAGGTGGAGGATCACCAGAGTTGCAACCTGAACGTTTTATATCAGGTCAGCCTGGACATGTGAGACCCTAAATCAGGGGCTGGAGAGATGGCTTAGTGGTTAAGGCGTTCGCCTGCAAAGCCAAAGGTTCCTGGTTTGATTCTCCAGGACCCACATAAGCCAGAGGCACAAGGGAGCGCATGCATCTGGAGTTCATTTGCAGTGGCTGGAGACCCTGGCGCACCCATTCTCTCTCTCTCTCTGTCTCTCTCTCTCAAATAAATAAACCATATATATATATATATATATATATATTTTGTTGTTGTTGTTTTTGTTGTTGTATTTTGGTTTTTCCAAGGTAGGGTCTCACTCTAGCTCAGGCTGACCTGGAATTCACTATGTAGTCTCAGGGTGGCCTCGAACTCACGGCAATCCTCCTACCTCTACCTCCTGAGTTCTAGGATTAAAGGTGTGCGCCACCACACTTGGCATTTTTTTTGTTTTTTGATGTAGGGTCTCACTCTAGCCTAGGCTGACCTGGAGTTCACTCTGTATTCTCAGGGTGGCTTTGAACTCACGGCAATCCTCTTACCTCTGCCTCCCAGGTGCTGGTATTAGAGGCATGCGCCACTATGCCCGGCAATAAAATATGGTTTTAAAAAAGAATATCGGGGCTGGAGAGATGGCTTAGCGGTTAAGATACTTGCCTAAGCCGGGTTTGGTGGCATGCCTTTAATCCCAGCACTGTGGAGGCAGAGGTAGGAGGATCAGGTCAGCCACTGACTACATAGTTAATTCCAGGTCAGCCTGGACCAGAGTGAGACCCTACCTTGCAAAACCAAAAAAAAAAAAAAAAAAAAACAAAAAAGATACTTGCCTACAAAGCAAAAGGACCCAGGTTCGATTCTCCCAAGTCCCACGTAAGCCAGATGCACATGGTGGCACATGCATCTGGAGTTCTTTGCCATGGCTATAGGCCCTGGCATGCCCATTCTCATTCACTCTCTCTGTCTCCAATAAATAAAAAAATAAAATAAATCTTTAAAAAAAAAAAAAAAAGAATACCAGGAAAGAGACTCATCCTGCTTTGTTAAATCAAGATGCATCTCAGAGGGTCACCGATACTCTAATGAATGGGGCAAGCCTGGACAGCCAGTGCCTCAGGCTTATCTACCCTACTGCTGTGGGAGTATTCCCAGGATGGGGGCTTTCTCTCACCTCTCCAGACAGCTCCATCTGCTATTTGGCCAGATTCTGGAAGTCCCCAGGCCCAGCATTCAGATACACATTTTGGTTTTTCGTGGTAGGGTCTCGCTCTAGCCTAGGCTGACCCCAGCATTCTGATTTTATCCAACACCCAAGATATCTACACTGTATGTTTTTAAAATCTGTCCTGATCCAAAAGAGTTTCATAATCTAAAATCTCTTCCAAACACCAAAACCTTTCAGTACTCATATAAAATAATTATGAGAACAATTCTGGGCTGTTCTGTGTGCTGTTGAAATGGCAGGCACTGGATGGATGTGAGGAACTAGACACCCACCGCAAGCTGAACACTACGTAAGTATGGCAGGCAGAGCAGCGATAGCGCATCTTGAAAAGCCAGGCTTGCTTTTAGAGGTCAGAATGGAGTGTGATGTTTAGGGGGAAAGATACTGCTGGGAGATGAGGTGTGAGTACGTGTATATTAAACAAGGCTGATGTATTCCACTCAGAGCCAGGTGAAAGGCTCCAGTTTGATTTTTTAGTACATTTGTGCTTTAAAACTGAAAACTTCATTCTCTAGTAATCAGTCCTCTTGCAACATGCTTGGGAGCTCCCCTGGGGCCAACCCACCCAAAGTAAATAAATACTGGAATCCTGGTTCTGGGAAGGTCGGTTCTGTGGGTCCTCCACTTGGGAGATAGTCACTCCATGACAACTTAAATCCTATTAAATTTAAAGACATTTCTATTTTAGTGTTTTCTGTTTTATTTTGGAGCCTCATGTAGTTCTAAACCTACAACTTGTGATCTTCCTGTCTCTACTTCCCAAGTGCTAGGATTACAGGGGTATACCACCACATCTGGTTTTACGTGGTGCTGGGTATCCAAACTCGACTTCACGTATGCTAGACAAACGCTGCACCCAATGAGCCACACTCCTCCTAGCCTCTATATTTTGAATATTTATACCATACAATCATAAATATAAAATGCTTCTTGAGCTGGGCGTGGCACACACCTTTAATCCCAGCACTCAGGAGGCAGAGGTAGGAGAATCGCTGTGAGTTCCAGACCGCCCTGAGACTCCATAGTGAATTCCAGGTCAGCCTGAGCAAGAATGAGACCCTACCTCGAACCCCCCCCCATGCTCCTCTTTTAGAAAACTGTAAATACTGTATAATTGTTTAGATGCTTATCTTAGACATTAGAAATATGAAAGTCTCATCTTCTGTGAGATGAAGTATTTTATTTTTTCTATGCCAAGATGAGACTACACAATATAAACTATTTGCAGGCTTTAAGTATTTTTTGTATTTAATATACATGAGGTGACCCGGAATTCACTATGAAGTCTCAGGGTGGCCTCAGATTCACAGTGATCCTCCTACGTTTGCCTCCTGAGTGCTGGGATTAAAGGCATGTGCCACCATGTCTGGCATGAACATCTTTCATGTCAGTAAGCAGAATATTATTCCTTTACAACTATAAACTTGATCTTTTTAAAATTCAGAGTTAGTGTCAAAGTCACCCCATTAAAAATACACAAATCTCAGAGCTGGAGGGATGGCTCAGCGGCTAAGGCATTTGTCTGCAAAGCCAAAGGACCCAGGTTCAATTACCCAGGACCCACGTTAGCCAGATGCACAAGGGGCACGCATATCTGAAGTTCGTTTGCAGTGGCTGGAGGCCCCTGGCATGCTGATTCTCTTTCCCTCTTTCTCTGTCAAATAAATAAATAAAATTACCCAAATCTCACTTTTATTTTTCTGTGTATTTACTGTCATTTAGAACGAAACTAAATCTTCCCATTATAATTTCTGAAGGATGTCTTACTTTAGAATGAGTTGAATGAAATAACTTTTTATAGCATACTCCTGTATTTGCAGAAAAAGCAGGTGTTAGGACTGCCTGATTACCAGTTTCATGATCCCTCTGTCTCTTGATGTAGTTTGTTTCCCTTCAGTTTAAGATGTGAGATACAAAATCACCCATTGTGAGGACAGAGTGGAGGACTGGCATACATTGTGTGTGAAACATCTGAGTGTAATTTTTTCTTTTTTTTTTTCTTTGACTTTTTCTTTTTTTGTAAGACAGGGCCTCACTCTAGCCTAGGCTGACTTGTAACTCATTTTTTAGCCCTGGCTGGCCTCCAACTCATGGTGAACCTCCTGCCTCAGCCTCCTGAGTGTTGGGATTAAAGGCATGCGCCACCACACCCAGCTTTAGTGATGCTTTCAATTCCTCCTTAGTCACTCTGGCCAAGGAGTATAGGGCATTGCTCTTGTGAGGACACAGATCAGTGCCTTGTTTTCTGTTCATGTTCTGGGTTTTCTCATATCCTACTTTTTCTGACATAAAAGTGAAAGAACCTTCCTGACACAGACTGTATTAGTCACTTTCCCTGTTGCTGCAACAGAATACCCAACAAGAAGCAACTTAAGGGAGAATGGGCTTATTTTATTTATAGTTTAAGGAGATTCAGTCCATCATGGTGGGAAAGGCAAGTGGCAAAAGCTTGAAGCAGCTGGTCACATTCAGTCCACAGTCAGAAAGCAGAGAGAGGGCTGGAGAGAGATGGGTTAACAGTTAAGGCGTTTGCCTGTGAAGCCAGAGGACCTAGGTTTGATTCCCCAGGACCCACATAAGCCAGATGCACAAAGGGCACATGCGTCTGGAGTTCGTTTGCAGTGGCTAGAGGCCCTGGCTTGCTCATTCTCTCTGTCTCTCTTCTCTCTCTCTGTGCTTGCAAATAAATAAACTTTTAAAAGATTTTATTTTTGTTTACTTATTAGAGCGAGTGAGAATGGGCGTGCCAGGGCCTCTAGCCACTGCAAACAAACTCCAGACCCATGCACCACCGTGTGCATCTGGCTTATGTGGGACCTGGAGAATTGAACCTGGGTCCTTGGGCTTCACAAGCATGCACCTTGACCACTAAGCCATCTCTCCAGCCCCAATAAATAAAATTTTTAAAAAAGGAAAGCAGAGAGCAATGATTGATGCTGCTCAGACTGCTTCAACTTTTTATTCAGTGCCAGACCCCACCCATGGAATGAAGCTGCCACATTCAGGGGAGTCTTCTCACCTCAATTAACCTAATTTAGAAACTCCCTCACAGATATGCTCAGAGATGTGTTTCCACAGTAGTTCTAAATCCCATGCAGTTGACAAGATTAAGGACCTTGTTTTGTTGGGTGTCAGTCATTCTACCTTGTGTGAGGCAGAGTCCCTTTTTCTAAAAATTCTTTAAAAAATTTTTTTAATTTTGTGTGTGTGTGTGTGTGAGAGAGAGAGAGAGTTTGCACACATTTGCATGCGTGTGTGTGGAGATCAGAGGACATCAGGGTATTTGTCTTCTTTTGTGACACGGCTTCTCTTGTTTGGCTGCTGATAGTGAGCGGGTTACGCATGTGTGCACCACTTTGTATCCAGCGTTACATGGGTGCTGAGGAGAATCTTGACAACCTTGAGTTGTCACTCTTGCAGGCAAGCACCATTAATTAACCACTGAGCCATCTCCCCAGCCCCCAAGTAGGGTCTCTTGTTCACTGTCATATTCGCCAGGCTAACTGGCCCACAAGCTTCCAGGAGATGCCCCTGTCTCTGCCTCCCATTTTACTGTTAAGCATGCTGGGATTGCAGATGCCTGCCACAGTATCTGGTTTTTACATGGTTCCCGGGATCTGAACTCAAGGTACCCACACTTGTGTGATAATCCCCATCCACTGAGCCATTTCTCCAGTTCCTGCCTGCCTGTGGTATACTGTATAATAGGTATTTGTGAAGCTTTGGGTTCAATCATAAAATAGAATTAAAGGGAGACTATTTTGATGGCTATTAATTGTCCCCTTGTCAGTATTCCATTTCAGAGAGAATTTAGTATTTATTTATTTGAAAGCAGAGAGAGGAGAAGAGAGACAGAATAAGTGTGCCAGGGCCTCCAGCCATTGCAGACAGACTCCAGATACGTGTGCCACTTTGTGCTTGTGGCTCCACGTGGATACTGGGGATTGAACTCCAGTCCTTAGGCTCTGAAGGCAAGCACCTTAACCAGTGAGCCATCTCTCCAGCTCACAGAAAATATTTAGATCTTTAGCCATTTCTAAATATGTAATTAACCATGTTGCTTGTACCTTACCCCTGTTTTCGACTGAGCTCTTGGTAATAAAAAAGAGAGCTAGTTATCTCTGCTCACTTTTCCAGGCACATCTTACTGCACACTTATCTCAGATGCCTCATTGCCTTATTTTTGGAGCCAAAAATTGTCAGGAAGGCTTTTACTAACTACAACTTATGTTGAAGTTAGGGCTGGGGCAAGTTTCTTCCCCTTAATCTGGGAACTGCTAATTCTCATTGTTTCCCCCCTTCCTCCTAGTTTAAGGAACCTAGAGAGTAATCTGTCTCAAAATGCTAAGAATTTGATGTATCTATTTATTTAATTTAGTTAGGGTTTTTTTGGGGGTTTCGAGATAGGGTCTCACTTTGGTTCAGGCTGACCTGGAATTAACTATGTAGTCTCAGGGTGGCCTTGAACTCACGGCGATCCTCCTACCTCTGCCTCCTGGGTACTGGGATTAAAGGCATGCGCCACCATGCTTGGCTGTTTTTTTTTTGTTGTTGTTGTTGTTTTGGGTTTTTTTTTTTTTTTTTTTTTTTTTTTTTTTTTTTTTTTTTCAAGGTAGGGTCTCACTCTGGCCCAGGCTGACCTGGAATTCACTCTGTATTCTCAGTGTGCCCTGAAACTCATGATGATCCTCCTACCTACCTCTGCCTCCTGAGTGCTGGAAATAAAGGCATGCGCCACCACCATGCCCGGCTCCATTTTTACTTTTGATTAATCCTCTTCTCACCCCCTCCTCTTCTCTATCTTCTCCCCTGACCCCACTTGGACCATTTATCCTCGGTATAATGCCCCTCTACTTACATATCCACCCTACCTTCTGTTAAGCCCTCCCCTCCCTCATGGCCCCTTCCTTAGCTTCCTGACCTCTACTACTGACTTTTACTGTTAATTTTTAAAAATTGTTTGTTTATTTATTTATTTGAGAGTGACAGAGAATGCACACCAGAGCCTCTAGCCACTGCAAATAAACTCCAGATAGATGTGCCACCTTGTGCATCTGGCTTACATGGGTACTGGGGAATTGAGCTTCCATTGGAGGTCCTTAGGCTTCACAAGCAAGCGCTTAACCACTAAACCATCTCTGCAGCTTTTTTTTTTTTTTTTTTTTTTTTTTTTGAGATAAGGTCTCGCTCAGGCTGACCTGGAATTCACTATGTAGTATCAGGGTGGCCTCTAACTCATGGCAATCCTCCTACTTCTGCCTCCCAAGTGCTGGGATTAAAGGCATGCGCCACTACACCGGGCTAGTTAGGGTTTTTAGGTGGGGTTTCATGTAACCTGTGTTGGCCTTGAACCCCTGGTCCTCCTGTGTCCACCTCCCAAGTGTTAGAATATACTAGCATATCTGACAAAACTGTATATATTTTCATAGTGGGTATGAAGCTCAAAGGGGAACATGAGTAATTTTTTTCCTGATGTTAAAAGTAAATGATTATTGTAGAAACACAAAAGGAAAGATCCCACACTATTTCTACTATTTCTGATAGTAACAGTGTTTCTTAGGAGGGTTCATAGAAGCAGCTTTGTGGTATCTGCTAGCGCAGTGCTATGCTGCGCACCTGGTGCAGAGTGAGGCACATCATCCTGTTACAGCACAGAAAGAGATGTAAGATGCTTTATGAGACAAACAAACTTGCAAAACATAAACTAGGAATCCACCTCCCACTATTGTAAGGTAGATGTTATCGTTAGGCTCCTTGAGTGTGGTGACTGTCTTTCCACATCTTTCCTGGAAACCATATCCAGAAAGCACCAGTGTTGTCATCAGTGCTTTCGTGAGTGTTGGGACACAGGGTGCCGAGACTGGATGAGTGTACCCAGAGAGCAAGTGACATTCCTTGATATCACCTGCTGTTGAGCTTGGTGGCACCAACTATTTTTAATTTCTTTCAGGGAGGATATCGTGACTCACAGAGTATTTGTTGAGTTTATTTTTGTTTTCTTTGGGTTATTATTGTGGTATGTTCAAGAGATTTTTTTTTTTTTTTTTACTATTTTTATTTACTTATGGGAGAGGGAAACAGAATGGGTGCACCAGGGCTTTCTAACCACTGCAAAGGAACTCTAGATGTATATGCCACTTAGTGCATCTGGCTTAACCACTAAGCCATCTCTCTAGCCCTTTTTCTTTTTTTTTTTTTTTTTTTTTTTGGTTTTTCGAGGTAGGGTCTCACTGTGATCCAGGCTGACCTGGAATTCACTATGTAGTCTCAGGGTGGCCTCGAAACTCTCAGCGATCCTCCTACCTCTGCCTCCCAAGTGCTGGGATTAAAGGCGTGCGCCACCACGCCCGGCTCTCCTTTTTTTTTTGTTTTTCGAGATAGGGTTTCAGGCTGGCCTTTTGCCTCTCCAGTGCTGGGATCAAAGGCATGCACTACCACACCCTTTAAGGAATATTTCTTTCTTTCTTTTTTTTTTTTTTTTTTTTTTTTTTGTACACTGTAAAAAAAGTTGATCTTGAGCCAGCCATGGGCGTGGTGGCGCATGCCTTTAATCCCAGGATTTGTAAGAGGATCGCCATGAGTTCAAGGCCACCTGAGGCTACATAGTGAATTCTAGGTCAGTCTGGGCTAGAGTGAGACCCTACCTCAACAACAACAAAAAGTTGATCTTACAAAAGTTGAGAGTGTTATGGTGGTTACTGAGGCTGGGGAGGGTAAGAAGAGGAGGCAGGGAAATACTGATCCATTTAGTTAGACTGGAGCAAGAAGTTCTGCTGTGCTATTGTGTTGTACAATGACTGAAGATAACAAATTATATCACTTGTGTTTTAAAATTCTAGAAGGAGTGAGAATATTTGCAGCATAAATAAATGATGTTTGAAGCGATAGGTTTTTTTGTTTTGTTTTGTTTTGTTTTTTTTTTTTTGGTTTCCAAAGTAGGGCCTCACTCTAGCTCTGGGTGACCTGGAATTCACTTTGTAGTGTCATGGTGGCCTTGAACTCACTGTGATTCTCTTACCTCTGCCTCCAAGCACTCCGAGCATGGAGGCCACCATGCCCAGCTTCAGTTTTTGTTTGTTTGTTTATTTGAGACAGAGAGACAGAGGAAGAATGGGCTCTCCAGGGCCTCTAACCATTGCAAACAACTCCAGAGCATGAGCCACCATGTACATCTGGTTTATGTGGGACCTGGAGAATCAAACTTGGGTCCTTAGGCTTCGTAGGCATGCACCTTAACTGCTAAGCCATCTCTCCAGCCCAAGATAGGTATGTTTAACTGGATGTAAACATTACACAATCTATTAATATATCCAAACACCATGTGTTAATTTTTAGTTTCTTTTGTGTATCAGCTAAATAAAAGGGAGGCAGGTATATTTGTCAAATTGGAACCCCCAAAAGAGAAAAGAAGCAAATTAAATCCCAGAATACCTAGAAAAAAATGATGGAATAGAAGACTAATAAGCTTTTAAAAAACAGCAGTAATGAATGCTTCTTCCCTTTGGTCACCTTTTCTAGGTAACTTGTAAGCCTGCAATGACAAACAAAATTAGTGAAAAAAAATAGTACTTTAAAAGTTATAGACTATTTGTGGAAGAGAGCAGCAGGAAGTTTTTTTTGTTGTTGTTTTCTTTTGTTTTTGTTTTTTTAAGAGAAAGAGAGAGTGAGTGGGCATACCAGGGTCTTCTACCACTGAAAATGTGGGTACTGGGGAATTGAACTTGGGCCATCAGGCTTTGCAAGCAAATGCCTTTAAAGGCTGAGCCATCTCTCCAGCCCAAAGTTGAAGTTTTGAACTTAGTGAGCATCTAACTGTGTGGACCCTGACACAAGCATTTCCATGGGAGTCCACAGAAATGATCAACTCACAGGAATTGGTGTAGTCTTGTTGAATTTTAAAAAACAGGAACATTTAAATCAGATTTTTTTCTTACAGATTTATTGACAAGAAAGAAAGGTTAAACCGACTTAAGAGCAAGCAAGAAGAATTTCAGAAAGAGTAAGTTTTTTTAATTTCCTTTTTTTTTTAATTTCAGAGGTCATCTGTCATCACTGGGTGTAACCTGTTGGCTGTGGTATGCAGCTATGTAGGTTGCTAACTCATTTTGCATCATAGGCACTTGGGATTTGGGCACGTGAGTCACCAGCGTATGGCAAGTGGGCTCACAGCAGTTGGTTTGATGAGACATACGTTAGTGTTGATGCTGGTGCCTTCCATAGGACCTGACTGCTTCTATTACTTTTCTCTTTGGTATCTGTTGGGTGCAGTGTGCCCTCCAAGTATCTCTTATCAGAATTCAGTAACAGAGATAATGGTTAAAAGTACAGATTCTTGTACTCCTCAGATATTCCAAATGTAACAGGTTCTTTTGAGAATTTTCTAGTAGAACCTTCTGCCCCAGGTTGACCCAGTCACTGTTCTGCAGCCAGACAGCAGGCATTAGCCTCTCAACCTCTGTGCTGTTCTCCTTGCAAGTCTTACCTTCCTCTCTGGTCTTGTCAAGGCTCCTCTGCCAGGCCTTCCCAAACCAAGCCAGTAAGAGGCATCATTCTCCTTGTGAAGACAGTAGATACTGTGCTGGTGATTCTCGTAGTGAGGTCCAAGCTTTGTAAGGAAGTTTGCTGTGGTCTGTGACAACATTCATGAATAGATGAAATTCCCCAAGAAAAACTTACATTATAAAAATCTGGATGTGAGCCGGGCGTGGTGGCGCACGCCTTTAATCCCAACACTCAGGAGGCAGAGGTAGGATCGCCGAGAGTTCAAGGCCACCCTGAGACTACATAGTTAATTCCAGGTCAGCCTGGACCAGAGTGAGACCCTACCTCGCAAAAAAAAAAAAAAAAAAAAAATCTGGATGTATTTGACTCAGTCATTTTCTAGCTTACTTATAGAAGCTTTCTTTTTGTCATAGCCAGCCTTATTCCATAGGACAGATTTTCAGATGTTGCCTTGTGCCATGTCTTTGGGAATATACTCACGTGTTTCCATGGTTGCCTCAAACTCACAGCAATCCTCCTAATTCAGCCTCCAAGAGTTGGGATTAAAGGTGTTAGCTACCATGCCCAGCTATGAACACCTACTTTAAAACGTTGATTTTAGGGTTTAGCGGTTAAGGTGTTTGCTTGCGAAGCCTAAGGACCTATGTTGGAATACTCAATACCCACGTAAGCCAGATACACAAGGTGACACATGTGTCTGGAGTTTGTTTGCAGAGTCTGGAGGCCCTGGAGCGCACACTCTCTCCTTCTCTCTCTTTCTCTCTATCTTTTGTTTTGTTTTGATTTTTCAGGATAGGGTTTCACTGTAGCCCAGCATGACCTGGAACTCACTAGTCTCAGGATGACCTTGATCTCATGGTGATCCTCCTACCTCTGTGTAGCAGACAGCTTCAGGTTCGCTGAGATGAACTTCCAGACCAGGCATAGTTATGGAGGAAGGGATATTATTTATTGAAGCTTACAGATCTAGGGGAAGTTCCATAATGGCAGAAGAAGCTGGCCTGCCTTCACAGGGCCAAGCAGAGAGAAAAGCCATCAGCCACACAACAGAGCACACTTCAGGAACTCCCTGCAAGGCACACTTTGCATATATTTACAATGGAATCTCAAACCCACCATCACACCTTAAGATCCACCCAGTGACACTGCCTCCAGCAAGGTGGCTGCAGATGCAAACTATAAACTAATAAAACACTGAATATATTGGGGGCCATATATTCAAACTACCACACTCTGCATCCCAAGTGCTGGGCTTAAAGGCATGCGCCACCATACCCAGCTTTCTTTTCTCGTTCTTCTTTCTCTTTCTCTTTGTCTACTTGCCTCTCTCTCTCTCTCTAATAAATAATTAAATTAAATTTTTTAAGAAGTTGATGTTAGCTTGGTGTTGGACACCTGCAAATCCTAGCATTCAGGAGACTGAAGAGGGAAGATCACTTAAGCCCAGAAGTTTAAGACCAGTCTGGGCACAAAGTAAGAGACAGCCTCAAGCTTGTTTTTTTTTTTTTTTTTTTTTGTCTCTTTTCTATTTAGAGTATTAAAAGCCATGGAAGGAAAACGGCTAACAGATCAGTTGGTAAGTCCAAAGAAGTATTTAAGCTTATAATAATCTTTATACTTGGAGCTGCCTGTTTTTAAGTTGGTACAACCTAAAATCATTTTGGCTGGGCAGTAGGAGGATAACTGGGAGTTTGAGACCAGCCTGGGACTAGAATGAGTTCCAGGTCAGCCTAGACTAAAATGAGACCCTACCTTGAAAAGACAAAAAAAAAAAAAAAAAAAAAAAAATTCTGTTGGATGTGGTGGTGCACATTTTTATTCCCAGCACTCAAGAGGCAGAGGTAGGAGGATTGCCATGAGGTCAAGGCCAATCTGAGACTGCATAGTAAATTCCAGGTAAGCCTGGGCTAGACAGTAAGACTCTACCTTGAAAAAACAAACCAATCATTTTTATTGAAATTTTTAAAATCACATTAACATTCTTATATTTAGATATGTTTGTATTGTGCCCCCTTTTTTTGGTTTTTCGAGGTAGGGTCTCACTGTAGCCAGGCTGACCTGGAATTCACTCTGTATTCTCAGGGTGGCCTCGAACTCATGGTGATCCTCCTACATTTGCCTCTCGAGTGCTGGGATTAAAGGCGTACACCACCATACTGTGACCTTTTAAAATATTCCGTCCAGCTATCTGAAAGTGAGCATAGGCAGTTAAACTATAGAGCCCACCATAAAGGATATGTCTGGGATCGATATAGGACTATAAAAACAGTAGACCATCCTTTTTAGAAAAATGACTCATAGTAAATGTATACTTCCAGGTGGATTTATGATTAAATTACAATGTAAACTCATACAAATAGCAAAAGAAAATATAGGAAAAGCTGCGTACAGTAGTACATGTCTATAATCCCAGCACATCGTAGATTCTGACAGGAGGATCAGAAGTTCAAGGCCAGTCTGTGTTATATAAAATCCTGTCTTTAATGGCCTAGAGAGATGGCTTAGCAGTTAAGGCACTTGCTGGCAAAGCCAGAGGACCCCAGTTCATTTCTCCAGTACCTGTGTAAAGCCAGATGCACAAGGTAGTACATGCATCTGGAGTTCATATGCAGTGGTTAGGAGCCCTGTCATGCCCAATATTCTCTCTCCCTCCATCTCTCTCTGATTGAAAAATAAATAAATTTTTAAAAATCTTTTGTCAAAACAACAGAACAGCGGATTGGAGAGATGGCTTAGCAGTTAAGTGCTTGCCTGTGAAGCCTAAAGACCCCGGTTTGATGCTTGATTACCCAATACCCATGTCAGCCAGATGCACAGGGTGGTGCATGCATCTGGAGTTCGCTTGCAGTGGCTGGAGACCCTGGTGCGCCCATTCTCTCTCTCTCTCAAATAAATAAAAATAAATAAAAAATGTTTAAAAACCAACAAACTATAGTAGTGTTTGTATAATTTAAAAAATTTATTTAGGAGAGTGAGTAAAGGAGGAAGAGAGAGAGAGAATGGGTGCACCAGGGCATCTAACCACTGCAAACAAGCTCTAGGCGCATGCGCCACCTTGTACATCTGGCTTATGTGGGTCCTGGGGAATCGAACCTGGGTCCTTTGGCTTTGCAGGCAAGAGCCTTAACTGCTAAGCCATCTCTCCAGCCTATAATTTTAGGGTAGGTGGAATCTTTATAATCCATAGTGGAAAGCATTTTGGCAGATTATCTAAAAGTTTCAAAGTTCAGGATATTAAATATGCTAAACAAAATTAACAGATAAACTGAGAAAAAATGAATACAAATATGAAAATAAGAGGGTTTGATAGCACAGGAGTATCACATCAACATATTTCGTTTGAGGACAGTCTGGTGGTAGTGATGAGATCATGCAGAGTGTGTCCAGCCATTTTACTGTGCCTGTTAATTTTTCTTTTTCAAGATAGGGTCTCACCCTAGCCCAGGCTTATCTGGAATTCATTCTGTAGCCCCAGGCTGGCCTTGAACTCTGTGATCCTCCTACATCTGCCTCCTGTGGGATTAGGATCACTGTGAGATTGAGGTCATTCTGGGGCTACAGAGTTTAGTGAGGCCTTACCTCCCACCCACCACCAAAAAAAAAAAAAAAAAAAACTGCTGGGACAGTGGCACAGTGGTTAAAAGCACTTTTTACACAAGTCTGATCACTGGAGTTTGGATCCCCAAACCCACATAAAAGAAGCTTACACACCAGCAATCCCATCATGTATAAGACATTGGAAGGCAGAGTCAGGAGAATCCTGAAGCTTGTGGGCCAGCTAGTCTGATGTTTGCAGTGCCAAAGCAAGAGAGAACATCTCAAACAAGGTGGAAAGTGAGGACTAACATTCCAAAATTGTCCTCTGATCTCCACACGCTCATGTGTGCGCACATACACACACACACACAAATAAAATAAACACCTCTCTAATGATAACTCAAAGGTCTTTGATTTTTGTTGTTGTTGTTTTTCTTTTTTTGTTTGTTTGATTTGGTTTTGGTTTTCCAAGGTAGGGTTTCACTGCAGTTCAGGCTGACCTGGAATTTACTATGTAGTCTTAGGGGTAGCCTTGAATTTACAGCAATCCTCCTATCTCTGCCTCCCAAGTGCTGGGATTAAAGGCATGCGCCACCACGCCCAGCTTGTTTTTCTTTTTTTGAGGTAAGGTCTCACTCACATCAGTCCTCCTACCTCTGCCCCCCTAGTGCTGGGATTGAAGGTTTGTGCCACCACACCTGGCTGTCTAATTTTTTTCTCAAATGTCTCTGGTTCTCGGAGAGACTCAAGTTTACCCCATTGTCACATCCCTCCCATCTGTTCAGTATCTTGTACATAAGACCAAATAAATGTTAAAGCTAAATACTGGAATTATTTAAGGTTTTTGACTATCAACAATCATGGAGACATTAGAAAATCATCATATGTTGTAACTGATGAATCCCATTTCTGTTGATGCAGCTAACATATCTGGCTGGTAAGGGGAAAAAGTCAATTTCATGCTTCATATAATTTTTTGAGGCATTTCAGAAAACATTAGGTGTATTATGCACTTAAAACCTTTCCCTCAGATTTATTTTTGTGCAGACACTGTTATGTTACTAGTTAGGTGAGATAAGAGAATGATATCAATAGTCTCCCCCAGTAACCAGCACCAAGAGTGTGGAACAAAATAGTTCTCCCCGTCCCCCCTCCTCCCCATAGTGTCTGACTCTAGTCCAGGCTGACCTGGAATTCACTATGTAGTCTCAGGCTGGCCTTGAACTCATGGTGATCCTCCTATCTCTGCCTCCTGAGTGCTGGAATGAAAGGCGTGGGCCACCACACCTGGCTGTTCACAATAGGTCTTTTAGTGGTGACACATATATCCTATATCTCAGCTCTTCAAATAGTGGCCTCTGGCCGTGTGTGATGTTGACCTTTTGACTTGTAGCCACAAAATGTAGAGAACAGAAATTTTTCATTTTTTGTAATTTTAATTGTTGGGTTTTAGTGATTTCTTTTGGGGGCGGTCCTCCTACCTCTGCCTCCCGAGTGCTGGGATTAAAGGCGTGCACCACCACGCCCGGCACTTTTTTGCTTTTTGAGGTAGGATCTCACTCTAGCCTAGACTGACCTGAAACTTACTCTGTAGTCCCAGGCTGGCCCTCCTACTTCTGTCTCCTGTGTGCTGTGATTAAAGGTATCTGCCACCAAGCCCACTGGAATTTTTTTTTTTTTTTTTTTTTGCAAGACAAGGTATAGCTCAGATTGGCTTTGAAATCCTCAACCTCCTGCTTCCCCTCCCATGTGCTAGGATCACAGGTATATGCCACCATGCCCAGCATTTTTTTAAGAGAGAAAATTGGCATTCCAGGGCCTTAGCCACTACAAGTGAACTCCAGACAAGTGTGCCACCTTATGTGTATGCACCATTTGTGCATCTGGCTTATGTGGATTCTGGGGAGTCAAACCTGGGTCCTTAGAAGGCAAGTGCCTTAACCACTAAGCCATCTCTCCAGCCCACACCCAGCTTTTAATTGAAATTTAAATAGCCACATATAGCTGCTAGGTAGCTGTATACTGGGCAGAGTAAGTTTAGAGACTGTCTCAGTAATTTTCTCTGTTGTGACCCATAGAAAGGAACTCTGTGGGCTGGAGAGATGGCTTAGTGGTTAAGACGCTTGCCTGCAAAGCCAAAGGACCCAGGTTTGATTTCCCAGAACCCACATAAGCCAGATGCACAAGGTGGTGCTTGCACCTAGAGTTCATTTACAGTGGCTAAAAGACCTTGACGCATCCACTCTGTCTCTCAAATAAAATAAATAAGTGAAAATAATAATAAAAAAAAATCTGCAAGTTTCTTTCTCCCTTAACTTTCCAGCAGCTACAGTATTGAGCTAGAGAAGTATTTTCTGTTTTGTAATGTACCATAGTTGTAAAAACTGTAATAAAAGCCGGGCGTGGTGGCGCACGCCTTTAATCCCAGCACTCGGGAGGCAGAGGTAGGAGGATCGCTGAGAGTTCGAGGACACCCTGAGACTACATAGTTAATTCCAGGTCAGCTTGGACCAGAGTGAAACCCTACCTTGAAAAAACAAAACAAAACAAAACAAACAAAAAAACCTGTAATAAATCTAATAGCCTTTTCTCATTATATTTCCTAAGGTAGACCTGAAAATAAGTAGTAATCCTAGGTAGATAATTTCCTCCTATAGACTAACATTTGTGTTATTTGTTGCATACTTACTTAAGAGATGGAAAATAATGTCATGCAAGATGAGGATTGAACAACTGAAACAAACAATATGTAAAGGAAATGAAGAAATGAAGAAAAGTAAGTCATTTTCTCTTCCTTCCCACCCTAATAAAGGGCTTATGTAGAATTTCATGGGATTAATAAACTAGAGAGAGAGTGAAAGAGTAGTGAAGTTGAGTCATTAGTGTCTTGGAAAAAGTTTACTACAGGATGAAAATCTCAGGTTCCTTGTCTAAAATGCTTGGGATCAGATGTGTTTCAGGTTACAATGTTGTAAAATATTTTATTTATGAGAGAGAAAATGGGTACACCAGGGCCTCTAGCCATTGCAAATGAACTCCAGATCCATTTGCCACCTTGTGCATCTGGCTTTACATGGGTACTGGGGAATCAAATCTGGGTCCTTTGGCTTTGCAGGCAAGCACCTTAATCGCTAAGCCATCTCTTCAGCCCCAGATCACTACACAAAGGCGTTTGGTGTTGAGACCCATCTAAACACGAAATTCATTTGTGTTTCATGTACACTTTATGCATGTAGACTGGAGGTAATTTTATACAGTATTTCTAGTCTGCCTGCATTTTTACTTTAATGCCAGGTTAATTGTGGAATTAAAAATGTGGCATTGCCAGGTGTGGTGGTGCATGCCTTTAATCCCAGCATTTAGGAGGCAGAGGTAGGAGGATTGTCGTGAGTTGGAGGCCACCCTGAGACTACATAGTTAATTCCAGGTCAACCTGGACCAGAGTGAAACCCTACCTCAAAAAACCAAAATAAATAAATAAATAAATAAAAATTAAAAATGTGGCATCGCCGGGCATGGTGGCACATGCCTTTAATCCCAGAATTCAGGAGACAAAGGTAGGAGGATTGCTATGAGTTCGAGGCCACCCTGAGACTACATGATGAATTCCAGGTCAGCTTTGGGCTAAGGGGAGACCCTACCTCGAAAAAACAAAATAAGATAAAACAAAAAATAAATAAATAAAATATTTTTTGAAAATGTGGCATCATGTTAGCATTGAAAATGTTCTGGATTTTGGAACATTGATTGAGACAGTGTAGGTTAGGCTGATCTCAGACTCACAAACACTTGTCTCCTCAGTGCTGAGATTATAGATTATAGGTATATGCCACCATTGCAGGCCCATATCTCAGAATTTCTTTTCTTTTTTTTTCTTTTTTTTTTCTTTTTTTTTTTTTTTTAAGTTTTTTGAGGTAGGGTCTCACTCTGGCCCAGGCTGTCCTGGAATTCACTATATAGTCTCAGGGTGGCCTTGAACTCACAACGATCCTCCTACCTCTGCCTCCCAAGTGCTGGGATTAAAGGCATGCACCACCACGCCCAGCTCAGAATTTCTTTTTAGGGGTGCTGAACTTGGACTTAACTTTTTTTATCCTTAAAAGACACTTAGGTAAGCAATTTATATAAGCAGAGAATTACAGAGGCCTTCAATAACTTGCCACATTTCTCATTTAAAAAAGGAAGAGTGGGCTGGAGAGATGCTTAGCGGTTCAGGCATTTGCCAGCAAAGCCAAAGGACCCAGGTTCAACTCCCCAGACCCATGTAAGCCAGATGCATGTGTGACACATGTGTCTGGAGTTCGTTTGCAGAGGCTGGAGGCACTGGCTCACCCATTCTTTCTCTCTCTCTATATATATATCTGCCTCTTTTTCTCTCCCTTGAATTCATGCTCAAATAAATAAATCAATAAAAACAAAATATTTTAAATTTTTTCTTTTTAAAAAGGAAGGGAAGCCAGATGTGGTGGTGCATGCCTTTAATCCTAGTACTTGGGAGGCAGAGGTAGGAGGATGGCTGTGAATTCAAGGCCATCTTGGGCTAGTGTGAGACATTATGTCAGGAAGGAAGGAAAGAGGGAAGGAGGGAGGGAAGGGAAGAAAGGGAAGGCTGGGAGTGTAGTTCAGTTTAGAGTTTTGCATACTTGCAGCCCTTGGTTTGATCTCTAGCACCATAAAAATAAAAGGCAGGGATGTGTTTTCTCTTTCGCCTTAGCTAACAAGAGGCAGAGTCTAACTTGACATTCATAAGATTCAGTAGTGCTTGCCAGAAGCACAAAATGCTGCTTTCTCCCTTTATTATTCTTATCTTTATATTTAGTCTGATTTTACGTTGTATTTGCATATTTCATATGTTACCAAAGGCAAATGTCAATTTTTTTTGTTTTGTTTTTTCTTGAGGTAGAGTCTCATTCTGGCTCAGGCTGACCTGGAATTCACTTTGTGGCAAGTCTCAGGGTGGCCTTGAACTCAGTGATCCTCCTACCTCTGCCTCCTGAGTTCTAGGATTAAAGGCATGTACCACCATGCCTGGCTTTTCTTTTCCTTTTCTCTTTTCTTTTCTTTCCTTTTCTTTTCTTTTCTTTTCTTTTCTTTTCTTTTCTTTTTTCTTTCTTTCTTTCTTTCTTTCTTTCTTTTTTTTTTTTTTTTTGATTTTGCAATTGTCAACTTTTGGGGTGGGTTCTTTTGATTTTTTGAGGTAGGGTCTCACTCTATCCCAGGCTGACCTGGAATTAACTATGTAGTCTCAGTGTGGCCTCAAACTCACAGTGATCCTCCCACCTCTGCCTCCCAAGTGCTGGAATTAAAGGCATGTGCCACCATGCCTGGCTCATAATTGTCAAATTTTAAGGCTTCTTAGAAATCCTATATCCAGGTAGAGAGATGGCTTAGAAGTTAAAGGTACTTCCTTGCAAAGTCTGATGGCCTGAGTTCAATTCCCTAGCACCCACATAAAGCCAGATGCAGAAATCCTACATCCTTGGAAGCATGTATTTCTTCTTTGGTTTTTCAAGGCAGGGTCTTGCTCTAGCCCAAGATGGCCTGGAATTCACTATGTAGTCTCAGGGTGGCCTTGAACTCATGGTGATCCTCCTACCTCTGCCTCCAGAGTGCTGGTTAAAGTCATGTGCCCACACCCGGATCCTTTGTCTTTTCAATTAGTCTGTTCTAATTTTTTTTTTGTTAAATTTTTATTTAGTTAAGAGAAAGAGAGAGAATGGGAATGCCAGGGCCTCCAGCCTCTGCAAATGAACTCCAGATACATGTGCTACCTTGTGCATCTGGCTTACATGGTCGTGGGGAATTGAATCTGAATCCCTCGGATTTGTAGGCAAGCACCTTAACTGCTAAGCCATCTCTTCAGCCTTCTGTTCTATTTTGATGTCATCATCTTTTCCTCCTATTATGAAGGTCTTGTGTAGGTAGTGTCAAACACTGTGAGGTCATGAGTATCAAGGCCATTTTGTGTCTGGATGATTGTATTGTCAGCAGTTCTACCCTTCCTTTGGCTCCTGCATTCTTTCTGCCACCTCTTCTACAATAGACCCTGAGCCTTGGAAGGTCTGATAGAGATGTCACAGTGCTGAACACTGTACTGTGACTTCTTAGCATTATGGTGACTTTTGAGTTCACCTGGTGGTTACCACAATATGAAAAGAGAAGCTTCTCTAACCCAAAGTGAGTAGCATTAATATATGGGTATAAACATTTTATTTATTTTATTTTTTTATTAGCAACAGGCAGAGAGAGAGAGAATAGGCATACCAAGGCCTACATGAGCTCCAGATGCATGTGCCACCTAATTCCAGGTCAGCCTGGGCCAGAGTGAGATCCTACCTCAAAAAACAAAACAAAAACAAACAAACAAAAAGTGATAACAGGTCAGATTGGTGGGCATAATATATGCATTTAGCCAGATAACAGCGGACATTACTCCCCTAAAGCTCATTACCTCTCCAGTCATAGGATTTTTACTAGATTTCCTTTTTTTTTTTTTAAATTATTTATTTGAGAGAGCGAGAGAGAGAAAGAAGCAGACACAGAGAGAAAGCGGATGCGCCAGGCCTCCAGCCACTGCAAACCAACTCCAGACGCATGTTTCATCTTGTATATCTGGCTTATGTGGGTTCTGGGGAGTTGAATTGAGGTCCTTTGGCCTTGCAGGCAAATGCCTTTACCGCTAAGCCATCTCTCCAGCCTTTCTGATTAGGTTTTCAATACCAGACATGTATTCCTTCCCACGGAGTGGGCCTCCAATCCAGAGAGCGGTTGGTTTCCTGTCGCATTTTGGCCTGGCTGGCCAATCTTAAGGGCTTGCAAGGTCTACTGCAGGTTAACAGTGTTGGTGACTTCTCTCTCCTAGAAGGATGCATGCAGCATAGCTCTTTCCAGCATCCTGACAGCTAGCCAACAGGGAGGAGGTGTCCAGCTCAGCTGCAGCTTGATTTCTCTGACCTGCAGCCCAAGCATGTGGAGTCTTCAGCTATAGGATCTTACTATCTAGTTCTGGAGGAAAACCAAGAGCCTTGGCATTGGCCTGGAATGTTTTGGGGGCATCAGGGGTCTCCCTGGCCAACAACTCACTGGAAGGTATCCCATCCCTGACACTGAAATTTTTCTAATAACAGTCTATGGCTTCTGAGTGCACCATTATTCATGTTCATAGGATACTTCTGCCCATACTCTCACTTAAAAAAAATTTTTAAAAATAATTTGGGGGGCAGATAGTGAGCGAATGGGCACACCAGGGCCTCCAGCCACTGCAATCGAACTCCAGACACATGTGCCCCTTGTGCATCTGGCTTACGTGGGTTCTGGGAATTGAGGCTGGGTCTTTGGGCTTCACAGGCAAACACCTTAACTACTGAGCCATCTCTGTAGCCTGTACTCTCACTTTTGTAAAAAAATGTTTTTAAAGTTTTATTTATATATTTATTTGAGAGAGTAAAAGAGACAGAGAGAATGAGCACACCAGGGCTTCCAGCCACTGCAAACGAACTCCAGACACATGTGCCATCTTTGCATCTGGTTTAAATGGGTCCTGGGGAATCGAACCTGGGTCCTTTGGCTTTGCAGGCAAGCACCTTAACCACTAAGCCATCTCTCCAGCCCCTGTACTCTCAATTTTTTTTTTTTTTTTTTTTTGGTTTTTCAGGGTAGGGTCTCACTCTGGCCCAGGTTGACCTGGAATTAACTATGTAGTCTCAGGGTGGCCTGGAACTCATGGCTATCCTCTACCTTTGCCTCTCCCGAGTGCTGGGATTAAAGGCCAGCTTTGTACTCTCACTCTGGTCCAGGCTGACCTGAAATTCACTATGTGGTCTCAGGGTGGCCTCAAACTCTTGGCGATCCTCCTACCTCTGCCTCCTGAGTGCTGGGATTAAAGGTGTGCGCCACCACACCCGGCCCTACTCTCACTTTTTAAAACACATATATTAATGGCTAACAAAGAAGTAGAGGAAAAATGTATTTCTGAAGATCAATGTTTAAAAGTTAGAATGAGTCGATATCATGGCTCGTAAATCCCTTTCTTGACTTCTCATTGACTTGAGAAGCAAATATTTTATAGTGTGCTGTGTAACTGTATAATTCTCTTCCTTGGAAGATGTTTATCCCTAATGAACCACTGATGTGGAATTGCACAAGATGGACAAGTCAGAGAAGCAGGGTGTCACAGTGCCCAAGTGCTCAGAGCTACATGCAGAAGTGATCCCCTGGGCTATCTATGCATCAGCTCTTTTTAAAACATGTTCCTAAATACCAAAACAATTAGAAAGAATAAAAATATGATCCTAAAGCAGCAGACCCTGTAGTAGGTCATCAGAGTGATCTGGTGACCCTAAAATCTAGGCAGAAAATTCTGGGATCTACTCTAGGCTTAGGAAAATGATCACGTTTGAAAGTCCTTGCCAAACTCATGTTGGCCTGTTGACAAAAAGCTTCTACATGATAATTCTGGATTTCTGTACTGTTTCCATTATAACTGATAACAATTTGCACAGCACACCAGATCCACAGGCCGCTCTTTGTGCACCACTGCTCTGGGTGACTCTTGATGGCCTGCCATGATTGGGAACTGCTTCTGATTAGAAGGCAAATGTGGTCTCGTACCCAGCCTCCAGACCTCAGACTCATAGTTTTGCAAATGCGTTCTAAAAGTGATCTGTGGACTTAGGCTGATGGACTGGGAGCTTACTACCCAATAATCACTTTTTTTCCTAAACTGTGTTGTTGAAATATTGCATGTGTTCAGGAAAGGGTCCAATTTAGAAACTGCCAAAACTGATGAGTTACTTCTTCAGAATCTGACTTACAGTTTCACGACATGGTATGACATATAGATACTGTGCGGCATAGATGGGAACGTTAGGTTACAAGCACTTGTGCAGCGCTGTGCTGATCTGTGCTGCAGAGCAGATTGCAGAGGTAGTGTTGAATTTCTGACTTTGGGGGAGATGGTAGGGAAAAGAGAACACCTCCTGAGTTGCAAGAACAGTACTGTTTGCAAATGGAGTGACCTGTGTGGGGAGTCATGATAGTAAATTTTAGGCTGTCCTTAAATAAAAAAACAGTGGGGGGCTGGAAGATGGCTTAGTGGTTAAACACTTGCCTGTGGAGCCTAAGGACCCTGGTTCAAGGCTAGATTCTTCAGAACCCACGTAAGCCACATGCACAAGGGGGCGCATGCATCTGGAGTTTGTTTGCAGTGGCTGGAGGCCCTGGTGTGCCCATTCTTTCCTCTCTACCTGCCTGTTTCTGTATCTCTCTCTCTCTCTCTCTCTCTCAAATAAATAAATAAATAAAATATTAGAAAAAAAACAGTGGGGCTCAATGGTTAAAGGTGCTTTTTTGTAAGCCTTCCAATCTTGAGTTCAATCCCCCTCAGTGCCTACATAAAGGCTGACGCACACTCTGTAATCCCTCTGATCATGACATACCTATAATTATGGGAAGCAGAGTCAGGAAACTTGGGAAGCGTACCAGCAAATGAGAGAGCAGGTGGAAGGAGAGCAGAAATACCTCACCTCCACACAAGCACCATGATAGGTATGTGCCCACATACATGCAAATGAATACATAGTTTTAAAATTGCCTGACTCGGGGGTGCTCACTTGATGGCTTAGCGGTTAAGGCGTTTGCCTGCAAAGCCAAAGGACTCAGGTTCGATTCCCCAGTACCCACAGTAGCCAATTGCACAAGGGGGGCACACACATCTGGAGTTCATTTGCAGTGGCTGGAGGCCCTGGTGCGCCCATTCTCTCCCCCCTCTTTCTCTGTCAAATAAATGTCTGACACAGGACTGTGGCTAGACAGATTCTTGTGAATAGCTGTTGTTAGATGAGTGGAGATCATGGAAGTGATTGCACTAGAAAGTCATCTTGGGATGGAACCAAGGCTGTGAACCTTCAGGACCTCCCATTGAGCAGGGATGGTGAAGAGCTGCCTCACAGGACAAACAGATGTAAGAGTCCTGTCCCCTGCCTGCACTGTCCAAGCTCAGGTCGCAGGCAGGCAGGGAGTGGCTTGGATCCACAGGTTCTCATCAAATGCTTGACAAGCATCAGTGGGACCAACTGAAGGAACTGGGAGCTGCGTGTACAGGAGAAGGCCACACACATTGTTGTAGGGCTCCAAGGAGCAGAAGGTCTGGGGAACAGTGGAACGGGGCAGTGCTAATGAGAAAAATGAGGAAATTAGAGTAAATAGGAGCAACATCCTCAGATAAACATTGCTTTGAGCATGGTTCGAGGATAAGTGTCTGGGGGATGAAGACTACCTCAGTGTTCATTTTTCCATTCCCTACATGTCCATGGTTCCATCTGAGGATGGCATCTGAAGTATGGAGTCACTGAGCATAGCCAATAGAGCAGGGAACTGTGATATGCCAGAGACCTTGAGGTAGAAAGTTTGTTTTGTGTTTGACAACTGCTAGGCATTGGCTTATCAATTTAAAGATTGGGGGCAAGGGCCAGGTGTGGTGACGCACATCTATAACCGTAGCACTGAGGAGGCTGAGGCAAGAGGATTGTTGTGAGTTCAAGGCCAGCTTGGGCTACATGGAAAGTTCAAGATCAGCCTGTGTTTACATACCAAGAACTGGTCTTAAGTAATCAACAACAAAAAGGTGAAGGGTGCCTCAGAGCTTGGAGTTGAGGAGAGGGTTGACTTAGGATCTTGACAGCATGAATAAAAGGCCTAGCAAAAAGGATCAGAGAATAGTTAAAGGAGTTGACCATTAGGGATTGATTAGGCAGTTGACAGGTTAAAAAAATTGGTGAAGTGCAGAAACTAGCTTAAAATGTATCAATCGGATGTTTTCCTGAAAAAGAATTATTCACATGGTTTTGAACTTGAATATGTGATTCCTTAAGTGACTCATTAGAGTATACACCCTTCTCCTCATTTTTTTTTGGTGGTGGGGGGGAGAGTCAGTGACTGACTCAGCTGAAGCTTAACTTCAACCCAGCAGCCTCAGCAGGTCTTGGGCTACAGAACCTGAAGGCGCTCTACAGGTTCAGTTTCCCAGGCTGAGTGCACGTCTCCTCTCCTGGTTGTTGGGCCAGGCTTTTGAATGCTTGCAGTACATCACATTCTGGGCTCCTGTGCTCCAGATAACTCACCATATGTGTGTTCCCAACCTGCTTTGTTCCCACTCCAGCCTTGGGCTGTTTCTGTTGCCCATCTTCATGATCCCCTGAGCCCCCTGATTGTAACCTAAGGTGCACACATACTTAAGAGATTTTTGCGGAAAATCAGACCAGTAAGTTTTTTACACTTGAATTAGGTATCTTCCTACCCAACGTGATGCCCTTGGGTGCTTATAGGAAGAGTTAGGTACTGCCTATGCTAAGCCCTGGACTGACAGTTATAGATGGACATCAGGTCGGTTTTGCAGCAATCCTCTTTAAGTGTATTATCTGCTTGAACTAAACTGCAGTTGTTGGTTTTATTGAGGCCCTGCTAGCAGTACACTTAACTTGGAACGGAAGCACTGCGTGCTTAAGGGATGGGGTTCTGTAGAGAGGCAGTTCTTGATGTGATCTGCTTATCTTAGATTCTGAAGGCCTTCTCAAAAACAAGGAAAAGAACCAGAAGCTTTACAGTCGAGCCCAGCGGCACCAAGAAAAAAAGGAGAAGATTCAGAGGCACAATCGCAAGCTTGGTGACCTGGTGGAAAAGAAAACGATTGACTTGAGAAGTCATTATGAGCGTCTGGCGAGTCTCCGGCGTTCGCATATACTAGAGCTCACCTCTGTCATCTTCCCAATTGATGAAGTGAAGACTGCTGTGAGGTACAGTAGGCAAGGCTTTGGGCTCTAGCACAGGTCAAGTTCTAGTTGAAGTACTCTTTTTGGGGGGGGTGTTCAAGGTAGGGTTTCACTCTAGTCCAGGCTGATCTGGAACTCACTGTGTAGTCACAGGGTGGCCTCGAACCCATGCCGATCCTCCTACTTCTGCCTCCCGAGTGCTGGGATTAAAGGTGTGCACCACCACATCAGGCTCTGAAGTACTCTTTGTCAGGTGTCAGCACCTTTTTCACTGGGCTTTGTTCTTGGTTATTGGTTTTCCTGGTAATGAAATTTACATTTTACCTGCTTCAGCAAATAGTATACGGAGTTGAGGAAGCAGCCAGGCAGAGGGGCAGGGCCCACATGTGCACTATCACATAGCTTGCTGGTGGCATGTTGACTCGCTCCTGGTCGAGGACCATCTGCTGGGTCATGTGATCCCAGTCCCGGCCAGGCCACTTATCATGTGCTGTGAGGCGCATCCTTGAACCTGCACATCTTATTTCCTTGTCTGTTAAGTGGAGATTGAAACATGTCTACGTTACTGAGAAAGCATGAGCCAGCATACAAGAAAACACCTAATGCCTGGACTCTCTCAGCTGGTCACTGAGCCCTTTCCTTGTGACTGGCATTCATTATTGTCTGATTCTGTCAAGACTGGACACTGGCTTCAGTCTAAGGGGCTCTCTGGGATTGAGGACAGGTATCCCACCTGCTGCTCATCATAGTCAGAGTGCTTAACTAGTTCCCTCCAGGCTTGGTTGTGGCATAGGCAAAACTGTCACTCTTTACTAATTGTTTTCAAAAATAGAGATTTGGAAGCTGGTCCTGGTGGTGCACACCTTTAATCCCAGCACTCAGGAGGCCGAGGTAGGAGGATCTCCATGAGTTTGAGGCTGCCCTGAGACTATATAGTGACTTCCAGGTCAGCCTGAGCTACAGTGAGACTCTACCTCAGAAAACCAAAAAAAAAAAAAAAAAAAAACAAAAATGGAGATTTTGGGAGGATGTTACTTTTAATGAACTTAAAGTTATTTTTGTTTGTTTTAATTTTGGTACAGTAAAATATCAATAGTCAAAGCCACATGAGCAGAATGCATTGGGGGTGCTCGTAAAATTTTAAAATGAAGTGGTATAATTTGAGAACTTTACAGATAGAACCTAGCTCCAGGCATCATGCTTTCCCCCTTGTGTGGGCTCTCCTGCCACAGCTGATGGGACCTTTGTCTTGGAGAGCAGTCACCGTGTTCCATTTATATTCCTGTGTTCACAGGCTGCTTTTTCATGCTCTCTCTGCCTGGCAAGTAGCCTGTCTTTAAGACCTGCTTCCTGTTTCCTTTGTTTTTTTTTTTTTTTTTTTTTTTTTTTGAGGTAGGGTCTCACTCTGGTCCAGGCTAACCTGGAATTCACTATGTAGTCTCAGGGTGGCCTCGAACTCACAGCGATCCTCCTACCTCTGCCTCCCAAGTGCTAGGATTAAAGGCATGTGGCACCATGCCCAGCTTAAAACCTGTTTCTTGAAATCCCTATATCCTTTGGCTTTTAGAGATCCTGCAGATGTGTCTTCAGAGAGTGACAGTGCCATGACCTCTAGCACCGTGAGCAAGCTTGCTGAAGCCCGGAGGACAACCTATCTCTCTGGAAGATGGGTCTGCGATGATCACAATGGTGACACCAGCATTAGCATTACAGGGCCTTGGATTAGCCTTCCTAACAATGGGGACTACTCTGCCTACTATAATTGGGTAGAAGAGAAGAAAACTACACAGGGGCCTGG
The DNA here is from genome assembly GCA_036365145.1 of Orientallactaga sibirica. Classification (NCBI taxonomy): domain Eukaryota; kingdom Metazoa; phylum Chordata; class Mammalia; order Rodentia; family Dipodidae; genus Orientallactaga; species Orientallactaga sibirica. Next base: position 20,898,576 of record JAEOAD010000010.1, on the reverse strand, counting down.
TAAGAGACAAAATATTTTTTGAAAATGTGTGTGTGTTTGTAATTGAGGCAAAATTTACTTAAAAACAATGTTCAGTGGTGTTTGCACATTCACAGCATTGTGCAACTATATTAGTTACTTCTCAAGTTGCTTTGATCAAATATCCTGACTAAAGCAACTAAAGAGGGTTTTTTTTTTAATTTAATTTTATTTATGGCCTTGAGAGATGGCTTAGTGGTTAAGCACTTGCCTTTGAAGCCTAAGGACCCCAGTTCGAGGCCCAAATCCACAGGACCCACATAAGCCATATGTACAAGGTGGCACATGCATCTGGAGTTCATTTGCAGTGGCCAGAGGCCTTGGCGCACCTATTCTGTCTCTGTCTGCCTGTCACTCTTAAATAAAAAATAAAAATAATAAATTTTATTTCTTTATTTTGAGAGAGAGAGAAGGCAGATAGAGAAAAAAAAATAAATGGGAACACCAGAACTTGTAGCCACTGCAGATAAACTCCAGACGTGTGCGCCACTTTTGTGCATCTGGCTTGCGTGGGTACTGGGGAATTGAACCAGTATCCTTATGTTTCACAAGCAAATGCCTTAACTGCTAAGCCATCGCTCCAGCCCAAGAGAGGGTTTATTTCAGCATACAGTTCAAGGTTATAGTCCTTCATGATGGGGAAGGCAAGTACCAGGTACTTGGAGCAACTGATCACATTGATTCCACAATCAGGAAACAGAGTGATGTCAAGTGTGGTGATGCTCACCTTTAATCCCAGCACTCAGGAGTATTGCCATGAGTTAAGGCCATCCTGAGACTACATAGTGAATTCCAGGTCATCCCGGGCTAAAGTGAAGCCCTATTTTGTTTTAATGCTTCTTACTGTTGAGTTTACAGCTTTGTATGTTTGGAACAGTCCTAAATGGAGGTAGAAATATCCCTGCAGTTTCTCTTGGTTTGGAGTATTGTTCACTCAGTCATCAGCACATATTTAATGAGCAGAGCTTTGTGTCATATAGTGCTGAGTGCTGATGATAACAAATTGACCAAGATAGGCAGGCATCCTTTTGTTATTCCTGGAGATGGGCAATAAATTAGTTCTCAGAGGAAGCGCTGTGGGAGGAGGCAGCTCTTAATTGAGGACTGGGTCCAGGGTGCAAAGGAAAGGATTTTTCCATTGGATGATCAGGAATGGCCTCTCTGGGGTGATTTTTGTGTGTGTGTGTGTGGTGTACATGCATGTTCATGTGTGTGCACAGGCATGTGGAGGCCAGTAGTCTACACTGGGTGACTTCCTCAGTTGTTCTCACTCTCCAGGTTTTCTTTGTTTGTTTTATTTTGGTTTTGGTTTTTCAGAGTAGGGTCTCACTCTAGCCCAGCTGACCTGGAATTCACTGTGTAGTTTCTGGGTGGCCCTGAACTTATGGCGATCCTCCTATTTCTGCCTTCTGAGTACTGGGATTAAAGGCGTGCACCACCACACCGGCCTCAGTTTTTTGGTTTGTTTTATTTTTTTTTTTCTAATATTTGTTTGAGAGAGAGAATGGGTGCACTAGGGCCTCTAGCTATTGCAAATAAATTCAAGATGCACATGTGCCACCTTGTGCATCCAACTTTATGTGGGTACTGGTTTAGTTGGTTGGTTGGATGGATGGATGGTTGGTTGGTTGATTGGATGGATGGATGGATGGATGGATGGATGGATGGATGGATGGTTGGTTGGTTGGTTGGCTGGTTGGTTTTTCGAGGTAGGTTCCCTCTAGCCCAGGGTTGACCTGGAATTCACTATTTAGTCTCAGGGTGGCTTCGAACTCAAGATGATCCTGCTACCTCTGCCTCCACATAAACTATTTTATAGTTTTATGCAACCATAAAATTTCAATTCAAAGTCTTAGTTCATGACTAATTCTGCTGATGTTAGAAGTGTTTGGTGTCTGATTATTGTCTTCATTCCATAGACATGGAGCATAATAACCCCGCCCACACCATCAGTGCCGCCTTGTGCTATGCCACTCAGCTAGTCAATATTTTGTCTCATATACTTGATGTCAATCTCCCCAAAAAGCTGTGCAACAGGCAAGTAATTGAAAGTGGTAATTTCATCTTTATCACTGGTTTCTGAGGTTGTCTTATTTTTGCCAATGAGAAACAGTTTTAGTATTATCAAGTCAAGAAAAGTCTGACAAATATTAAGGCAAATGTTAAAAAACTGTGTGTAAATTTCATTATATTATGACTGCACATGAAATCTGAGAAGACCACAGAGAACCTATCCCTTGGAAAAACAATATAAAGAAAAGTCTGGAAGTGCAAGGAGTTTGCTGCAGACTCTCACGTACAAGAACTGAGTGAATTGGGAGAGTTGGGGTTTTGTTTTTATAAAAACCTCATGTTTAAATTTTTGGGGCTAGAGAGATAGCTTAGCAGTTAAACATTTGCCTGTGAAGCCTAAGTACCCCAGTTCGAGGCTCAATTCTCCAGGACTCACGTAAGCAGATGCACAAGGGGAGTGCACGCATCCGGAGTTTGCAGTGGCTACAGGCCCTGGCGCATCCATTCTCTCTCTCTCTCTCTCCCCTCTCTCCCCCCCTCTTAAATACATTAATAAATAAAATAATAATAAAAATAAAAAAACCTCATGTTCAAATTTTTTTAAATTAAAAATACAGTCTATTCAGTTCTTCTTCTTGTTGTTGTTTTTTTCCGAGATAGGGTCTCACTCTAGCTCAGGCTTATCTGGAATTCACTGTGTAGTCTCAGGGTGGCCTCGAACTCACAGCAATCCTCCTACCTCTGCCTCCCGAGTACTGGGATTAAAGGCATGCACCACCATGCCTGGCTCAGTTCATATTTTTTTTTAACTTTTTTTTTGTATTTTTTTATGAGAGAGAATTGGGACGCCAGGGCCTCCTCCCATTGTAATTGAACTCCAGACACATGTACCACTTTGTGTGCTTGTGCAGCCTTGTGTGCTTGCATCAACTTGTATGTCTGGCTTACGTGGGACTTAGAGAGTCAAATACGGGTCCTTAGACTTCGCTGACAAGCACCTTAACCACTAAGCCATCTCTCCAGCCCTTCACTTCTTTCTCCCATCCTTCAGTTATTTTTGCATTGCAAACACATTGTTCCTAAAAACACAAATACTTGCTTGCCATATCTGAGTGTTTTACATTTGCACAAATTCTTCCACTACCACTTTTTGGAGATGGGGGTCTCATTAAGTTTTATTTATTTTCCTGATGAATAATTGCAGGATTCCTGCTGTGTGTCAAACACTGCTCCAGACACTAGTAATTGATGAAGAAAACATAATCCCTGACATCTTAGATGTTACTTTTTGTTGTTTGTGAGCTAGTGTCTCATATACTCTAGACTGGCCTTGAACTCAGCTACATAGCCAAGGACCTTGGCTTCGTGCTCCCTTCCCAATGCTTGGAAAGTACAGGCATGTCCAGTTTTTTAAACCTTATTTTTTAATTTAATTTTTTTTCCAAGTTGGGGTCTCACTGTAGCTCAGGCTGACCTGGAGTTCACTACGTAGTTTCAGGGTGGCCTTGAACTCATGATGATCCTCCTACCTCTGCCTCCCGAGTGCTGGGATTAAAGGCATGTGCCACCACACCTGGCAAAATTTTTATTTCATTTATTTGTAAGGAGAGTTAGAGAATTGTGAATGCATAGATACACCAGGACCTCTTGCCAGTGCAAACAAAACTTCCAAATGCATACGCCACTTTTTGCATCTGTCTTTACTTGGGTACTGAGGACTCTAACCTGGGCCAACCTAAGCCAGCATGCTTTGCAAGCAAAGGCAACACTCTAACCACTTCCCCAGCCCTAAACCACATACATATGTATATCTGTTTTGGGTTATTTTTTGTGTTTTTTGTTTGTTTTGTTTTTCAGGGTAGGGTCTCCCTCTAGCCCAGGTGACCTGGAATTCACCATGTAGTCCCAGGCTGGCTTCAAAGTTACTGCAGTACTCTTCTCTTTGTTTCCCCGAGTGTTGGGATTAAAGATATGTGCCTCTGTGCCTGGCTTCTTTTTCTTTCTTTTTATTTTTTCCCCTGTTTTGGTTTTGGTGCTGAGGATTGAACCCAGGGCCTTGCATGTGTGAGGCAAGGGCTCTACCACCTCTACCCCAGGTCATGTGTTTTGAGTGGACAGAATACGAACTCAAAGGAGGAAGGGACAATCTGTGGGTGAGGATCCAGCCCAAGGAAGGAGGCTGCAGGCAGAAAGAGTGGTGCCAAGTCCTGGGAGGTGTGAACCCAGAGGGTACCAATTGTAATTGATCCAAGTTTGCATTCTAGAAAAGGCCAAAAGTAGGACTGTAAAATAGGAAGGCTGAGGAAGAGGTCCTACAGAGCCTTTGAAGCCCCTAGATGTCATTGTGTTCAAAGTGGACAGTTACCCAGTTTTTCTTTCCCTCATGTACCAGGGTCTTAGCTATCCCCTGTAGATGCTTCAGGAAATCCTTTTGTATGTTCATCTTTCCCTAGCATTCAATATTTCAGTAGAATAAAGTCCTGAAGTGGAATTGGTTGGTTGGAGGATTCATACATCTGTAACTTTGATAGATGCAGTGAAATTGCTCTCCAGGGAGACCCTAGCTTATTCTTACAAAGTTTCTGATAAGGGCAGCTTACTAAGGAGGCAAAGAACATGTTTTATTTTCTACTGAACTGTAGTGTAAGACATGCTCTTCAAAATGAACATTTTAACACAGAATTCCTTCAAAAAATTCTTTAAAACTTTGTTTATTTTACAGTGAATTTTGTGGAGAAAATCTCAGCAAACAGAAATTTACTCGAGCAGTGAAGAAATTGAACACCAATATCCTTTATCTTTGTTTTTCTCAGGTATGGGTGTACTGTGAACTAGTTTTTAACTCACTACATACTTAAAAGTATTAATCAGGTCTTTGTTTTTTCTAGCATGTAAATTTAGATCAATTACAACCACTGCACACCCTCAGGAACCTCATGTACCTGGTTAGTTCGAGCTCTGAACACCTGGGCAGGTATGATGCTGTATGTTGCTTTTCTCCAAGTGTTATTTTTGTGGCTGCTTTTAAAAATTATTTTTATTAGCACATATATTGTGTAATGCATTTCAGCATGACATTTTCATACATATATATGTATAATGTAGTTTGTTAATTTATTTCTTTTTGTATAATGTAGTTTAATAATAGTTACTCCCCCATACCCTCGCTTGTCCCCATTTCACTATCTTTCTCTTCCCTACACCCCTTCTATTTTCATGTCTATTTTTTTTTCTTTTTGATCACCCAGTGGGTTTAATACAGGTTACTTGCAAGAACATAGGTAAAGAGTTATTTACAGGAGCATGGGCTATTTACCAGTGGCTACATCACTGAAGAAAATGTCTCTCCCTCCTCCAACAACCTTGTTTTAAAATTTTTTAAAAAATATTTTTATTTATAGATTTGCTAGGGGGGAGAGAGAGAAAATATGAAAAAATGGGCATGCCAGGGCCTCTAGCTGCTGCAAACGAACTCCAAATACATACAGCACTTTGTGCATCCAGCTTTCTATGGGTACTGGGGAATCAAAACACAGATCGTCAGACTTTGTAGTCAAGTGACTTAAGTGCTGAGCCATTGCTCCAGCCCTAAAAAAGTTACTTATTTATTTATGAGAGAGAAAAGCAGACAGAGAGCGAATGGGCACACCAGGGCTTCCTGCCACTGCAAATGAACTCCAGACACTTGCACTGCTTTGTGCATCTAGCTTTACATAGCTACTGGGGAATCAAACCTGGGCCATCAGGCTTTGTAAGAAAGCACCTTTAACCACTAAGCCACCTCTCCAGCCCCTTCAGCAACCTTTAACTGTCCATTGATCCTCAGAGGGGTGGGGCTTCACAAGTGTCTGCCCTTGTGACTTATTTTAAGTAGAGTTGTTTTGTTTGTAGGCAGTATCAAGTTTCCCCAAGCCCTAAATTCTATAAAAAGTACAAAAATTCAGCAGACCTGTACTAAAGGAAAGAATGGCTAATCTCATTTCTGAGAGAAAACTGGGATCAGGCATCTTCACCATGCAAAATATGGCAGAAGAATTTCAATGTACCTGGGCTTGGGCTTTCTGTGCTTTCTCTGCAGATCAAAGGCTATTTCTGGAAGTTCTCTTCTGTTTCCACTCTAACCTGCTGGCATCTGTCCTGTCTTCTGTGCATTTTCTAGCCCTTGTCTGTCATAACTAATCTTGACAGATTTCATTCCACAATCAGTCTGGTCATTGTTTGCTTGATAGTTCTATTAGAAATTTTGGAATAATGGTTTGAAATCCACTGGCTTAAAAACAGAAGTGATTGAAAAAACAAAGGCCAACCAGGTCTGTGGTCTCCCTAGGTAGCATACTAGTTTCTCAGCCTATAAAGGCACAAAGTAGATGAGGCTCGTCTTTGGTACCATCCAAGTACCCCTGCTCCAGGTTCTTATCTTTTTTCCTTGCTCATATCTGTGTGTGCACACATTTCTGCACACAGAAAGGACATGGCTAATATACCCTTTTGAAAATAGGCTTCTTGGGCTGGAGAGATGGCTAGGGGTTAAGGCGCATGCCTATGAAGCCTAAGGACCCAAGTTCCATTCTCCAGGTCCCATGTAAGCCAGATGCAGAAGGTGGCGCATGCATCTGGAGTTCGTTTGCAGTGGCTAGAGGCCCTGGTATGCCCATTCTCATTCTCTCTCCCCCCCCCACCCCCTTCCGTTCCTCTAATAAATAAATAAATAAATAAATAAATAATTTTTAAAGAAAAAATAGGCTTCTTGTTAGATGATTTTCGCCTGTAAGTGTTCTGAGTACATTTAAGTTAGGTAGACTAAACTGATGTTTATTAAGTTAGGTATGTTAGGGGTGTTTTTGAAATGCTGTGGTAGCACATTCCTAATCCAGCCTATTGGGAAACCAGGAAGGAGGATCACAAATGAGGGCCAATCTGTGCACCGTAGCAAGATCCTGGCTCAAAAAAGGCACTATGTAGCTAAGTGGTGAAGCACTTGCCAAGCTTGCACAAAGCCCGGAGTTTAGTCCTTCTCACAGTTTTTTTGTTTGTTTTGTTTTTGTTTTTCAAGATAGGGTCTCACTCTAGCCCAGGCTGACCTGAAATTAACTGTGTAGTCTCAGGATGGCCTTGAACTAGGGCAGTCCTCTTGCCTCTGCCCCGGAGTGCTGGGATTAAAGGTGTATGCCAACATGCCCAGCAGTTAATTAATTAATTACTTAATTAATTTTAAGATAGAGAGAGAGCAAATGGGTACACCAGGGCCTCTAGCCAGACCCATGCACCACCTTGTGTATCTAGCTTGCATGGAACCTGGAGAATTGAACCTGGGCAAGTGCCTTAACTGCTAAGCCATCTTTCCAGCCCTCTCACAGTATTTTCAACTGGCAGTTTATGTTTAAGTTGGGGAGCATCTGTGTAATAAGAGAAATAATGAGACTTTACCCAACATGTGTTTTGTTTTGTTTTTTTGTTTATTCGAGGTAGGGTCTCACTCTAGCCCAGGCTGACCTGGAATTCACTATGTAGTCTCAGGGTGGCCTCAAACTCAATGGTGATCCTCCTACCTGTGCCTCCCGAGTGCTGGGATTAAAGGTTTGTGTCATCACGCCTGGCTAGAAATGTCATATCTTTTAACAAAGTTAAGAGACAATAAATAGGTTTTGTAACATCTATAATCAGGAACAGTTTAAAATCTAAGCTATTGGAACCTTTCATTATCAATAAAGGAAAAGCAAACAATCTAATTTAGAAAAATAGACAAAGGTTTCAAATTGCTCCCGTGAAAGGTAAAAGACATCAGTATTCAAGTCAAACAATTTTCAGCTTCTACCAAGAATACAGAAATGCAGCTGGGTGTGGTCCTGCTGTCTGTAATCCCAGCACTGTGAAGTCAAAGTAGGGGAAGCAGTTCAAGGTCAGCCTGAGCTACCTAATGAGACCCTGTATCCAAAAAAAAAAAAAGAAAAACAATTTTAAAAAAGCAATTGAGGGGCTGGAGAGATGGCTCAGTGGTTAAGGTATGAAGCCCAAGGACCCATCTCTAGATCCCACATTAGGCAGTTACACAAAGGTGAGGCAAACACAAGGTCACACGTGCCCGCTAGGTAGCACGAGCATCTGGAGTTCGATTGCAGTGGCTGAGGCCCTGAAATGCCAATATTTATTCTCCTCCCCCCACCCCCGCCATTTATAAAAAAATTTTTTTGAAAGCAGTTGAGAACAGGTCTTACTCTCCCACCCCTCAGTTTTTCAAGGTAGGGTCTCACTGTAGCCCAAGCTGCCATGGAGTTAACTATGTAGTCTCAGGGTGGCCTCCAACTTACAGTGGTCCTCCTGTTTCTGTCTCACATGTGCTGGGATTAAAGGCGTGCGCCACCACACCTGGCTAGGTTTCTATCTTTCCAAGCTCAGCTTGAAGAGAATGGAAAGGATTGGTGATACCCAGGCGAGGTGATAGCGAGGAGCCCAGGGCTGCTCTCTCATCCTGGAGGCAAGTTTCCTTGGAGAGTCACAAGGTTCCTGTGCGCTTGCCTTAACAGTCCTTTGGACCTGTGTGCACAGCTGACTGCTGGGTAACATCTGAGCTCACAGGCCAAGAAGTGGAAAGCTTCAGAAGGCCCTTTCTCACAGCTGCCTCCTCAGAATCTAGGCTTGGGAGAAGATTGTGAATGCAGCCATCCAGGTCAGCCAGGCTGAGGAGCCCGTTCTGCGGCCAGAATGCTTTTCTCTCTGATTTAACTAAGTTCATACAGAAAAATCAAGAGTAACATAGCCCAAAGTTGTGTGTATCTTTTACCCGAATTCACCTATTGCTAATAGTTTCCAAATATAATTTGTAGTCAGCTTATCAATCAGTCTTCTACCTACCTACACCATAGCTCTTGACCTTATGGCTTAAATCTTTTGATATTTATTTCCTAAAAATGATTGTTGTTTGTGTGTGTGTGTGTGTGTGTGTGTGTGTGTGTGTGTGTGTTATGCGTGCATGTAGGTATGTGCATATGGAGGCTAGAAGTTGACATTGGGTATCAACTTACATTGTTCACGTATTTTCTTGAGATGGGGTCACTCACTGAACCCAGTGCTCAGTAAGACAGGCTAGCCAGTAAACACCACAAACTCTCCTGTCTCTGCCTCCATGGTTCTGGGATTACAGGCACACACTACTATGCCCAACCTTTTCATGAGTGCTGGGAATCCAAACTTAGGTCCTTGTGCCTGTATGGCAAGCACCTGGTTCAGAGCCATCTCCACAGCTCAGTATTTTCTTTCTTAACCACAGTGCAGTCATCAACCTCAGAAAATTCAACAGTGATACTTTCATCTACTACCTTATAATGTCCAATAAAACATTGTTCCCTTTCCAGTTCAGGGTTCCACCCAGTCAGTTACTACGTTTCGTTATCTTCTACTTCCTTTAAATCTGGAACATTTTCACAGCCTACTTAATCTTTTTACAGTGTTGATATAAGACACAGGGCCCTCTTCCCCTTAATAAGACTTTGGTTTGGGGTTTTTCTGATGTTTCCTGACAAATTCAACTTGTGTGCTCCACACTGAAAGAGTGGCCTGGACAGGTGTCTCCTTGGTGACATCACAGTGTCCCTCTATCCTGTTAAGGATCTTAGCTGGATCCCCTGTCAAGTTGCTTTCCATCTCCTCACCATGTTGTGCCCAGGCAGACACTTCGTGGTTTTCATCTGATCCAGTCTAACTCTTTACCTAAGATGGTGCCTACATTAACATAATTATTTTCAAATAAGATGTTTTCCAAAAGGAGTTGTTTGTACAAAGCCATAAGGTCATTTTGTTGCCTTTATTGACTAACTCCCTGTAGCACCATTAAGAGAAAAGAATTTTTTTTTTCAAGGTAAGGTCTCACTCTAGCCCAGGGTGGCCTAGAACTCAGGTGATCCTCCTACCTCTGCCTCCCGAGTGCTGGGATTAAAGGCTTGTGTCACCATGCCCAGCCCAGAAATTCTTTAGTGAGTTCTGCTACTGTCTGAATACCTTCTGTGCCAGACAGGAACTGTGTCTCTCCCCTAGATGTGATGAGGGAGGGGCATTGGGTGAGTGGAAGACATTCCAGGGGGTTCTCCTGCACCCAAGGGCAGCTTAGAAATTCAGGTTACCTGTTAGAACTAAAATTTTTCCAACTGGCTGCTTTAGGATACTTCCATTCATTCATTTTCCATCTTCAGTAGGTAATTGAATGCTTGCTTCTGTACCAAGCGGATTCTGCCCTGTGGGATTTCAAGAGAACTGGAGTCCAGTAGGGTTTCCATGGAGAACTCTGTTGGACTCCAGTCCACCCCCAATGCTAATAGGACCTCTGAGTAGACAAGGTAGGATCTAGAAGACCAGAAGATGGGCTGAGACTCCAGCATTGGTGTTCAGGCAGGAAGAAAGGGAGCATCCGTGAAAGCTAGTGGACCCTGAGCTGGAGCCTTGGGAGTCAGGAGTCTTAGCAGATGACTGAGTCAGTACCCTTGGACAGAAAAGCTATGAGCAAGCTCAGCAGGCCTTGTGTTCCTTGGGAGGGAGGGGCTCAGCTAAGGTGTATAAATTAGTAGGAAAATACCTATGCTGAAAGAGGCAAAATTCCACAATGATACAGGTAGGAGGTGACCTCGGCTACAGTAACATTAGTAATGGAAAGAGGGCTTATTTTCTGCTACCAGACACCCAACTCCAGTAACCTCAGCCATGGAGTCTGAGGCAGAGGGAAGGAGTAGGAGTCCAGCTACCTTGTGCTTTGGGCCGCCTAGCTGACTCAGATGTGCAAGATGGGTCAGAAGTGAGAGTGGCTCGAGATGAGTGGACATGCTCAGTGGAACTAGGAGAAACACCTGGAAAGATGGCTTTCCAGTTAAGACTTTTTTCCCACAGAAGAGCAAAAGGGCAGGGAGAAGCAAGATTAAAGAGAGCCTGAAGGAAACAGAAGAAACCCAAGTGCTGGGATTAAAGGCATGCGCCACCATGCCCGGCTTTTTTACTTACTTTTTTACTTGCTTACTTACTTATTTGAGAGAAAGAGAAAGGCAGATAGAATGGGCACACCAGGGCTTCCAGCCACTACAAATGAACTCCAGACACATGCACCACCTTGTACATCTGGCTTACATGGGTTCTGTGGAATCGAACCTGGGTCCTTTGGCTTTGCAGGCAAGTGCCTTAACTGCTAAGTCATCTCTCCAGCCTCCTGATAGGCTTTTCATAGCAGGGAAGACTAGAGTGGTGTTCAGGACACAGCATAGCACAGAACGAAGCCCAAGAAAGTGCTCTTGGGCTTGTCCGGGAGGGTATAATTAGAGGCCTTTGGGAAATAAAAATTTTCTCCTAACATACAGTGCAGAAATGTGCACTCTTTTAATGTTAAGAGTTTATGATTTAGGGCTGCCCTGTGACAGGTGGGGAACATTTGTATAGTTTCCCTTATACACTATTTTTTTTTTTTTTTTTTTTTTTCCGTGCATGCATGCAGGATCTCTTGCCACTGCAAATGAGTGCCCATCCAGCTCTATGGCTGGGAATTGAACCCCAGCCAGCAGGCTTTGCAAGTGTCTTCAACCGCTAAGCCATCTCCTAGCCTCTTGTACAATTATTTACATGCTACACTAGTCTGCCACAATGTATACCACATGGCTATTTTGTAAACACAGGATCTTGCTTCTGTAGTCCAAGCTAGCCTCACTTGCTGTGGAGCTTAGAGCACAGGAGGCTGGCATTGACTTCTTGGTCCTCTTGCCATACCTCCTGAGTGCTGGGATCACAGTAGTACACTACAACCATGACCAACTCAAGTGGCCTTTTTTGTCGTAATTCTGTTACTGGAATGCTGTTTTCACTCCTATGAATACTGAACTTGTTTAACAGCAGGAGTCACACTTGTTCCGCTTGCATAGTCAGTCAGTGGATGAGCTTTCTTCCCATCCATGGTCTTCATAAATACATTAGTTAGTCGGGTGTGGTGGCGCACACCTTTACTCTCAGCACTTGGTAGGCAGAGCTAAGAGGATTGCTGTAAGGTCAAGGTCAGCCTAAGACTACATAGTGAATTCTAGGTCTGCCTGGGCTACAGTGAAACCCTGCCTCGGAAAAAATAGAAAAATAAATAAATTAGTTAGCTGGGCGTGGTGCCACAAGCCTTTAATCCCAGCACTTGGAAGGCTGAGGTAGGAGATTGCCATGAATTCGAGGCCACCCTGAGACTACATTGTGAATTCCAGGTCAGCTTGGGTTAGAGTGAGGCCCTGCCTTATAAAAACAAAAAATCAGTTATAGTGGACGGGAAATGTAACACAATATTTGTACTCCTGACCTTGATGGCCGTTATTTGGTTAAAAACCAAACAAATGGGGGTTGGGGAGGGAAATATCAGGTGGGTTTTTTTTATATGTAAGTATAGAAGTTGTCCATAAAAAAATAATAATTAATAACAAACAAACAAAACTTGGGCTAGAGGTATGGCTTAGCAGTTAAGGCCCTTGCCTGCACAGCCAAAGGACTCAGGTTAGATTCCCCAGGACCCACGTAAGCCAGATGCACAAGGAGACACATGCATCTGGGGTTGGTTTGCAGCAGCTGGAGGCCCTGGCATGCCCATTCTCTTTCTTTCTCCCTCTCTTTCTTAAATAAAGAAATAACTTAATTCCAGCTCCTCAGTGAGTACAGTGCAAATTCAGGAAATGGTGTGATAAGTGGCTGTCCCTCCCCTCCATGACCCCCGTGGCGTGGGTAGGGTAGGAAAGCAGCATGTGGTCTTGCGTGGGAATGGCAGGTGTCTCACAGCAGCCCCTCACTGTCTGCACACAGGTCGGGACCCTTTGAAGTGCGAGCAGACCTCGAGGAGTCCATGGAATTTGTGGACCCTGGAGTCGCTGGAGAATCAGACGAGAGTGGAGATGAGCACATAAGTGACGAGGAAACTGACCTGGGTACAGACTGGGAGAACCTGCCGAGTCCCCGGTTCTGTGACATCCCATCCCAGCCTGTGGAAGTCTCCCAGAGCCAGAGCACCCAGGCGTCCCCCCCAATCTCCAGCAGCAGTGCAGGTGGGATGATCTCCTCTGCTGCAGCCTCTGTGACCTCCTGGTTCAAAGCTTACACTGGACACCGCTAGTGAGCATGGATCAAGTGAGCTCTCCCATCTCCCACAGCACTCGAGTGACCCTGTGGTGGCGTTACAATCGTGCCTGGAACTCAAGAGGTTAAACCATAGTTTGATGTTTCCAACAGGGAGACAGGCAGCTCGCTTGTCAGGTGGCCTGTCGTAACTGACTTGCTTGGGGTAACAGAAGAGAGGGCACAAACGTCCTTCTGCACAGACCAGAGTCAGTAGAAGGACCCATGCTTCTACTGGCCAGTGTGTTTGAGAAATTCTCCTTGGGTGTCTTTGGGTCCCAGGCCTGCCAGACCCCAGAACATGCTGGTCCTGTGATACTCAGCCTTCTCCTGACACCAGGTTCTAGAGGTTGGTCGCATCCCAAGGAAGTAGCTCTTGGTGATGAGGACCTGAAAGACTAAAACTGAGTTTGTTTTTCTGCTCTTTTCTTTTTTACAGAGAGCCAGCAGCAATTTGAACTATTTGATTTCTTGATAATCTTGTCAGCTTTGGTTTTTGAGCCGGGATTTTGGTCTTGTTTGTGAAGGGTGGTTTTTTGAGGATCAGTAGTTTAAAGCTTATTTCATTGTGCTGCTCTGTTATAGCTCATCACATTCCTGGTTTTCTTTCCCACACACCAAAGAAGCTAAGGACTTTATTTCTAAAGGGCCCACATCCATGAATGGAAGAAATCCCAGCTGCAATAATGTCTTAGAGATGTCTAAAGTATTTTCTTGTCTTCTGAGACAAGAAATTCATTCAGAATTTCTACCATCCACACTATATGCATTTTGGAATGAAATATATCTATGAGTGAAAATCAGTCATTAAAGTCATTCCCTTATGAGCAAAATGCTTGCCTGGACACAAAGCCACTTGACTGAGTGGCCTCTGGTCCTCTCAGTGTCCAGTTTCTTCCTGAGGGGCCTAAGCAATGGCATGCATGTGTAGGACATCCTCCTGCTTGCTCCCTCGAGGACTCTGGCTCCAAAGCCACTGCCTGGTGCCAAGTGCACCCTCCTGGCTGGTACTATATTCCTGTCCCAGGGAAGGTTCAGCTGTCAAAAGCTTTCCCTCACCAAATGATCACTTTGGGCTAATGTGTCTTAATGACAATCTTACAGAAAACTATAATGAGAGGCATTATGTACAAATTTGTAAGTAGTTCTTTTATTATTTTTAATGACTACAAAAAAATCCTATGTAACAACTACAAAAAGAAATCCTATGAAAAAGATTCCTAGCAGGCATTATTACCATATCTATTAGTGTGACTAGCATGATAGTACCTCAGATCAGCGATGCAGAGGTTTGCCACGCCCTGGCTTCTTTTCTCTTTGTAATTATTAGAGTTAACAATTGGTCTCCAAAACCGAGGTGCTATCTAGCCATTGTTGTTGTGTACTTGGTGGTTAGTAGGGCTTGAGGTAGGGTTGAAGAAGGGACTTTATTCCTACCCAGGTGTCCTAAATTCCCTGGCTTTGTAAATGTTCTGCTTAGGGAAGAGACAGGCTTTCCAAACCCTTGCAGGCTCATTCAGCCAGGGTCTCCTTTGTGAGAGCTTAGCGTCATGATTTTTGGGCTTGCATTTTCCTGTCGACTTGTGGGATGCACAGATAGCAGCTAACTAGAAACCATTAGACTGAGAGGAAGCTACAGAAGAGAATCTAGAGGCTACAAACTCATGTCTAGAGCAACAAAACAAGGATGTGGGGAATTTAGGGATTGATAGGGTATATTTTGTTGTTGTTAGTATTGCACTTTATGTCGACTTCACTTTACATCGGGTTAAGTGGTCTGACACTGATGGCTTTGAACACCAACATGCTGGCTTACACTGCTGAAATATTTGGGTTTCATTATTTTGCACTGGATCCACCTGTAAATATTCGTAAATCTACATTTCAGCCACTGTTTTTTCTACTCCTTTTGCTGCTCATTAACCCTTTCATGTAGGTGCCAGAGCCATGTGTAAACAGCTTTCTGAAAAATGAAGCTGGTGGTTTTTCCTTTAAACAAAAAGCCATAGAACTTGGTTTCCATTTTAAAATGATTTGTTGAAACAAGGTAATAATAAAAACCCACAGGCACCAAGTAGGCTGCTTTAAATGGTCTTACAAAAGACACTTTTATGTACTAGAATATAATGAAGAAAAGTTTTGCACATGGGTAGCTTATGGGGGAAACTATGTCACCAGGTATGGTGGACAGAATTTGGTAAGGATCCAGGTGTACTTTGGGAAAGAACACTTGCTGTCCTGCTGTTAAAAGAACTGAGTGTCAGAATCTCCTCTCTGTGTCTTGGAGCAGGAAGTTCCCTTTGCTCTGAGACTTGGAAACAGGTTTGAGTCATACAAATGTTTTCTAAACTTTTATTGTATTACTGCAATAAATCTTTTAACAGTACTTTACTAATAAGTATGTCTTTTTCAAACTATTCATTTCTACTGCTAGAGTTTAGGAAGAATAGCTAATCTTGGAATGCTTTACATAAATCAAAATAATTTTAAGCCAGGTATACTGGCACATGCCTTTCATCTCAGAACTCGGAAGGCCAAGGTAAAAGAATCACTGTGACTTCGAGGCCAGTGTGAGACTACATAGTGAATTCCAGGTCAGCCTGGGCTAGAGCGAGACCCTGCCTTGAAAAACTAAAATGATAATTTTTAAAAAATACTTTATTTTTATTTAGTTGAGAGAAAGAGGTAGAAAGAGAAAATGGGCACACCAGAACCTCTAGCTGACGCATGTGCCACCTTGTGCATCAGGCGTACGTGGGTCCTGGGAAATTGAACCTGGGTCCTTTGGCTTTGCAGGCAAGTGCCTCTTAACCTCTATGTCATCTCTCCCTAATAATAATAATTTTGTTATATATATATATATATTTATTTATTAGAGAGAGAGACAAATAGAGAAAATGGGCGTGCCAGGACTCCAGCCACTACAAACAAACTCCAGATGCATGTGTCAGCTTGTGTCTAGCTTATATAGGTCCTAGGGAATTAAACCTGGGTCCTTAAGGCTTCTCAGGCAAGCTCCTTAACTGCTAAGCCATCTCTCCATCCCAATATAATTATTTGTAATTTTAAAAATCTTTTCCTTTTGGGGCTGGAGAGATGCTTAGTGGTTAAGGCGCCTGCCTCCTAAGCCTAAGAACACTGGTTCCAATCTCCAGCAGTTCCAATCTCCAAGTCCCACGTTTAGCCAGATGCAAAGTGATGCAAGGGCGCAATGCCGCACTTGACCATAAGGGGACGCACGCATCTGGATTTCGTTCGCAGCAGCTGAGAGGCTGCTGGCGCGCCCATCTCTGTCTTCCCCTCTCTCTCTGTCTCTCTCTGTGTCTCTCTCCAAAAAAAAAAATCTTTTCTTTTTTTAAAGATTTATTTATTTATTTATTTATTTGAGACAGAGAGAGGGAAAGAGAGGGAGAATGGGTATGCCAGGGCCTCTAGCTATTGCAAATGAACTCTAGATGCATGTGCCCCCTTGTGCATCTTGCTTACATGGAACCTGGAGAATCAAACCGGTATCCTTAGGCTTCACAGGCATGCGCCTTAACCACTAAGCCTCTCTCCAGCCCAAGATTTATTTTTGTTTATTTGTTTGTTAGAGAAAGAGAGATAGAGGGAGAATGGGCATGCCAGAGTCTAACTCCAGATGCATGTGCCACCATGTTCATCTGGCTTATGTGGGACCTGGAGAATCGAACCTGGGTCCCTAGGTTTTGCAGGCATTCACCTTAACTGCTAAGCCATCATCTCTCCAGTGCATATTTTTGTAAATTTTTTTATGAGAAAGAGGGCCTTCCACCACTGCAATCAAACTCCAGATGCATGCACCACTTTTTGTGAATGTGTGACCTTGTGCACTTCTGTCACCTTATGCATCTGGCTTACGGGGGACCTGGAGAGTTGAACATGGGTCTTTAGGCTTCACAGGCAAGCATCTTAACTGTTAAGCCATCTCTCCAGCCCAGTAATAATAATTTTTAATAACTTCTTTTGCCAAGTAAGAAAAAAATGCCTGTTAACTAATTGATGCACAAGTTAAGCCCTGCATAAACTTGGTGTGGTAGTCCATGTCTGTAATCCCATGACTGGGGAGGTACAGGTAGGAGAATCAGAAGTTAAAGGTCAGGGATGGAGAGATGGCTTAGCAGTTAAGATGCTTGAACTGCTTGCCTGCGAAGCCTAGGGACCCAGGTTAGACTCCCCAGAACCCATGTAAGCCAGATGCACAAGGTGATGCATGTGCACAAAGTGACACATGCATCTAGAGTTCATTTGCAGGCCCTGACGTGCCAGTTCTCTCTCATAAATAAAATAAAGAAGTTCAGGGTCATCCTTGGCTAGGTAGTGCATTGGAGGTCAGCCTGGAATCCGTTGAGAGCCTGTGGTATTACTAACAAGTCATCTTTGGTTGACTGAGAAAATGGTTGCTTCTCAGTGCTGTGCTGTGCTGTGCTGTGCTGTGCTGTGCTGTGCTGTGCTGTGCCTTTGTTGCCCACCATAGGATCCTATAGTGACTGGAAGCTTGTCACACAGACTCGGAAAAGGAGTGCACCTTTAAGGTTGCCCACATGGAACTTGTCCACATTTTCTTTGGACAAGAGAAAACAAAAAACACATTTGAGAAAACGTTCTGAGCTGAAAGGAAGTTAAGTAGCTTTGGAGGATCCCTCTTGTTTGTAACTTCTCTTTCTCAATAAGAGTTCAGCAGCTTATGTGGCAATGGAGAGGAATAACGAGTAACTGCAATGGAAAGGCTAGGCCCCTGGGAAGAATCCTGGAGCAAGTCCTGTGCTGCTCCACTGCTTGTAGGGCATGGGCACCAGGAATCCTGCCCTGTGATCTCCCTGCGGGACGTTCAAAGCATGCCTCTGTCTGCTTCACCAGCCCCTCCCCCTTACGTGTTGGCTGGTGCCAGAAGTGAAGCTGATGGAAGAATGAAGGGGAACTTGGTCAGTGGCTGGAAAGGTCATTTGGGAGTTGCTTCAATAAATGTAGCAGGAAATGTGGAACTGGGCTCTTGGTCAAGAAGCTGTGCCTCTGCACTGTGAAACTCACTGGGGAAAGCCATCATCCCATTCAGAGCATCTGGTGAGAAAACATCCTAGAAAAAAGGTTCAACTTAGAGTTATGTAGATGAAGTGGATTTTTTTAAAATTTATTAAAACTGGTTGTGGAGAACTGGGCGTGGTGGCACACGCCTTTAATCCCATCACACAGGAGGCAGGGGAAGGAGGATTACTGTGAGTTCGAGGCCAGTCTGAGCTAGGGTGAGACTCTACCTCAAAAAAAAAAAAAAAAAAATGGTCCTGGAGAGATGGCTTAGCGGTTAAGTGCTTGCCTGTGAAGCCTAAGGACCCCGGCTCAATGCTCCATTCTCTAGGACCTACGTAAGCCAGATGCACAAGGTGACACATGCATCTGGAGTTCGTTTGAAGTGGCTGGAGACCCTGGCGTGCCCATTCTCTCTCTCTTTCTCTGTCTGCCTTTCGCTCTCAAATTAAATAAAAATAAACCAAAAAAAATTTTTTTAATAAAAATTTTTTAAATTGGGGGGGGGTGGAAAGATGGCTTAGGTTAAGGTGCTTGCCAGCAAAGCCAAAGGACCCAGGTTCAATTACCCAGTATCCACATAAAGCCAGATGCATAAGGTTGTACACATGTCTAGAGTTCGTTTGGGTTGGCTGGGGGCCCCTCTGAAAAAAATAAATGGGCTCTTTCTAAGCTGGTGCTCCTCAAGGACAAAGCCATGTCAGCTCGAGTGCTGAGTGGTGAATGTCAGCTTGTGAGGCTGAATAGTGAGAGGCTGGATAAGTACAAGTCGGGATCTCCCAGGCGCTGCTCGAGCTGGAGCTGAACTCGGACCTCAAGGTTCAGCTGCGGAGCTCACCGTCACCATGGCCAAGAAGAACAAAGTTGTTGATGGTCAGAAAGCTATCATAATTTTTGTTCTAGTTCCTCAACTGAAATCTTTCCAGAATATCCAAGTTTGGCTAGTGCATGAACGACAGAAAAAGTTCAATGGGAAATATGTAGTCTTCGTTGCACAGAGGAAAATTCTGCCTAAACCAACAAGAAAAAGCTGCGTGAAAAATAAGCAGAAGCACCCCAGAATCTGTACTCTGACTGCATGATGCCATCCTTGAGGACTTGGTCTTCCTGAGAGAAGAGGATCCGTGTGAAACTGGACGGCAGCCGGCACATAAAGGTGCATTTAGACAAAGCCCAGCAGAACAACGTGGAGTACAAGGTCGAAGAAGCTCATAGGCAAAGATGTTAATTTTGAATTCCCACTCATCAGTTTTAAACAGATGACTAAATAAAGTGTCATTCACAATAATCTGTTGTAGGCATCTTTTTCAAAATCCCATGAACATGGATATATGTTATCAGTAGCCTCCTGAATTGGATAGATTTGGACAGAGGGTGCTGTGTAATACCACGAACTGTGGTAGAAGTGAAGATACTTGTGTCCAGTATTTTTTTTTAATTTCATTATTTTATGAGAGAGAATTGGCACACCAGGGCCTCTAGTCACTGCAATCAAACTCCAGACCCTTGCGCCACCTTGTATGTCTGTCTCATGTGGGTTCTGGAGATTCGAACCTGGGTCCTTAGGCTTCGCACAGGCAAAAAGTGCCTTACCCTTAAGCCATCTCTCCAGCCCTCTTACATTCTTTGCGCCACCTCTTCAGTATGATAGAAATGTCAGTGCTGAACACTCCACTGTCACTTTCCAATAATGTGAAATAAATATAGTCATGCAACATTGTAAAAAAAATGGATTTCAAAAAAAATTATTTACATGTGTGTATGGGCACACCATGGCCTTTTGCTATTGCAAACACCAGATGTTGGCACCATTTTGAGTCTGGCTTAACCTCTGTAGCTGAGGAATTGAACCCAGACTGGGCTGGCAAGCAAGCGTCTTTAACTGCTTCCTAGCTCTGGAATATATTTTTTTAAACCTGAAACCCCTGATGACTTTTAATTTTTGTAGCAAAGAGTTCAGGGGTGGGGGAGGGGATCTGATGGAGACTGACTTCTTTAAAAAGTGAGAAGTTGGCAGAGGTTGGAGGACAAGAGATTAGTGTTATGAGTGGGCTACAACCAGTTGAGTAAAATACCTTCAGGCAGTGAAGGCTCCAGAAGCATACCACCACCAGACCAGCATATTCCCCACACCTGTGGGTGTGGCATTTGAGGAACACACTTTCCTACCTTTGCTAACAGTGTATTTTTCTGAATTTAAAAGAAGTCTCTGAGCCAGGTGTGGTGGTGCACACCTTTAATCCCAGCACTTGGGAGGCAGAGGTAGGAGGATTGTAAGTTCAAGGCCACCCTGTGACTACATAGTTAATTGCAGGCCAGCCTGGGCTAGAGTGAGACCCTACCTCAAAAAAAAAAAAAAAAAAATCTGAGGGACTGAAGAGATGGCTTAGCAGCTAAGGCACTTGCCTGCAAAGCTAAACAATGCAGGTTCTATTCCCCAGTACCCACATAAAGCCAGATGCACCAGGAATGTCTAGTTTATTTGTAGTGCTTGGCATGCCAATTCTTTTTGTTTGGTTGGTTGGGTTTTTTTTGTTGTTGTTGTTGTTGTTGTTGTTGTTGTTGTTGTTGTTGTTTTTGAGGTATGGTCTCACTACGTCACCACGCCCAGCTATATGCCAATTCTTTATCTGCCTCTGTCTCTCTCTCAAATAATCATTTATTTATTTATAAAATATTTTTTAAAATTCTGAGGCAGGGCTGGAGAGATGGCTTTTAGCAGTTAAGGTGCCTGCTTGCCAAGCCTGAGAATGCCTATTCGATCTCCAGGTCCCACATTTAGCCAGATGTAAAAGTGATGCAAGGGTACAATGCTGCACTTGCCAATAAGGGGGTGCCCATGTCTGGAGTTCGTTCACAGAATCTGAGAGACCCTGGCATGCCCATTCTCTCTCTGTCCCTCTCTCAAAAAAAAAAAAAAAAAAAAAAATGAGGCAGACATTTCTGGAGCATAGGCAAATATGTAGCTCTCAGTATAGGTCCATGCTGAGTGGTTTGCAAGTAGATGGAAGAGATGCATCTCCAGTGTCTAGTTGATGATTGGAGCAGAGCATCTTACCAGCAACTTCATTCTTACCTTTCAAGTAGGGAGGACTATGTCTGGTGTTCCCAGACACCCTACTCTCTTTTCTGGTGGGGGGCACTGGTGCTGGCTTAAAGGCATTCTACTCCCTTGGTGGCCTTTGTGAAAAAAAACCCTGAGCTGGAGAGATGGCTTAGTAGTTAAGGCGCTTGTTTGCAAGGCCAAAGGACCCAGGTTTGATTCCCCAGAACCCACATAAGCCAGATGCACAAGGGGGCACATGCATATGGACTTGTTTGCAATAGCTGGAGGCCCTGGCACACCCATTCTTTTTCTCTCTATTTCTTATTTCTCTCTCTCTCTCTCTCATAAATAAATTTTAAAAAAAACCCTGAGTGCTTCGACAGTTCAGCAAGTTCAGGATCTTCAGTTCCGACATTTCTTCAGTCTTCCTGCTCTGGCCTGGTGCTAGAGATGCAGGATTGCAGGCACACTGAGTCACAGTCACCACCTGACCTGTGCAGTCACGTTCAAGAAGCTGGCCTGGTGCTAGAGATGCAGGATTGCAGGCGCACTGAGTCACAGTCACCACCTGACCTGTGCAGTCACGTTCAAGAAGCGATGTCCTAGTCCGGTGGCTCAGATGGAAATAGTGTAACCCACGTCTGATTTGTAATTTTCTCATGGTCTCATTAAAGAGAATAAACATTGTAGTATGTTAATCTGAATTATGCCAAAGTATTCAAAATTTGCGGGGGGGGGGATTGAGGTAGTATTTCACTCTAGCCCAGGCTGACCTGGAGCTTGCTCTGTATACCCAGGCTAACCTTGAACTCAAAGTAATAGCTCCTACCTCTGCCACCACACCCGACTTCAACATTTTTTTCACACTGCAAAAAGTAAGTGTCTACTATGTATTTTGTAGAACATGTCATGGTGAACTAGCCGATTTCGAGCGCTTGCCAGGGGCTACTGGCCTTTGGTCACACAGCCTCTAGCTAGAGACTGGCCAGTACCTTCATATGTGTATGCATGCGTGCGTGCGTTGTGTCTGGGGCATCCTCAAATGTTAGGCAGTAGGTTCCTCTTCCCAAGAACAGATGAAGACATTACATAGTGGCCTTTGATGATTTGGAAAAGATATAGGGAAAGGCTAATACAAAATAGTGACTCCATTCCTGCCTGAGATTTCCACCCAGGGCTCTCTCCGGTTAGCCCACATTTCTTTCTCCAGGTCCACTGTTCCCGTTGGCTGCAGGGAGACTGCAAGTGAGCTGCATCAACAGGCTCCATGACTTATGAGGGCCAGGGTGCCCACTGCTTCTGGGTCACCTTCCTTTCCTCTTCCAGGCCTCAGAAGCCCTCCTGCCCCATGACTGCATGCAGCCCATGGTTCTGTCACACACACCTTGTGAGGCAAGACTCAACCTTGTCTGCGTTTTGGACTAACCAGGGAATTCCAACACCAGAAGTTGATTTAAAAGCTGTAGGGTGAGCCCTAAGATTTGTCCTCCAGGGAGAAGAGCCCTTAAAACCAAGGGCAGGTGTCAAGGTGTGGCTCTGTGCCCAGAGTAGGAGGTGGTGGGGGACAGAATTGGTAAGGATAGGCTACAGGTGCGTTTTCTGGGTTTTTGACTTGGACTCTGAAAATACTGATGGTGGCTCGCCCCTATAACTAAGCCCTTATAAAATCCCTTGAATTTGCTCATTTCCAGAGAGCAGAGGTTTCCCATGCAGATCCTGCGTAAGCACAGACTTGAGGGGCCTGGCTGCTGGTCTCGGAAAAGGTCACGTCACAGCTCCCAGCTTGAGCACTGGAACAGCCATCTCTGCTTAGGAGAGTCGATTAGGGCTAGTGTGGAACCCAGGGACCACATGCCCTGCAGCAAGTCACGCTGCTTAGAACTGGGGAGGAAAGGCAGCTTGAGTGCCAGCAGCTAGGTCCCAGATTAGGACTGGTTCCACCCCCACCAAGCTGTAAAAAGAACTTCATCAACCTTTTTATTACTACTACATAGCATGGGAGACTTCAGAACCAGCTCACAGGCCAACTGCAATTCTGCCTAAACAGCTTGGCAAAGATATACTTGACATCACCCAAAGGTCCCTAACCACAATGTTTGCTCTTCCCATGAGGCTGTACAAACGTCAGCTATGGCCACAAACTTGGGAGTGGTGTGCATGTCAGAAAGAACAGCACATTTCCCACATGGGCACTTCACCAGCTCAAGAGATTGCAACACGAGCCTACTTGAACCCAAAGGAAGCCGGGCTATCCAGCTGCGCACATGCCTGATAGCTGATAACATCTGCTCATTACCACAGCTTGCAGTGCTAAGACTGGTGCCTGCTGACTAGGAAGCAGGCTGTGGATGGAGAAAGACCTTAGCCGGTCTGCTGAGGAAAGAAACGGGAACAGGTGGACACAGGAAAACTGGGAATGCCCGTGTGAAAATGGCCCAGAGCTGGTCAGAAAGGCTAACAGGGAGATGCTGACAAGCCCATGGTAAAGGGGTGAATGGATAAAGCCTGGGAAGGGAACTCCTGGGTCAGGCTGTGACCATCAGCCCTGCCTGCTGCTGGCAACTGTAGATCCAGGAGTATACCAAGTGCACAGTGAGTTACAAAGCAAACCTTCCCCGCCCCCATGGCTACTGTGGAGCTTCCCTGGACACGCATGCTCACTTCGGTTTTTTTTTTTTTTTTTTGAGGTAGGGTCTCACTGTAGCTCAGGCTGACCTAGAATTCACTATGTAGTCTCAGGGTGGCCTCGAACTCACGGCGATCCTCCTACCTCTGCCTCCCAAGTGCTGGGATTAAAGGTGTGCGCCATCATGTCCAGCCTCACTTGGGCTTTTTAAGCCCTACTATCTCTTTGGGTTTCTTATTCTCCAAAAATTTATATAATAGACCATAGCTGCTTAAACCTGCCAGCTCCCTTCACATTAAACTAGCACTAGCAAGTCAGCTTTTAATCCCAGCTATTCTGAGGCCGAGGCAGGTGGGTCATAAATTTCAGGATAGCCTGGGCTAGACAAGATCTCCCCACCCCCAGTCTTGTTTTAAAGAGAGTTGGAGGTGCTGCTCAGTGGTAGCATGCTTGCAAGGGGTACAAACAGGGAGGGAAGTGCTGAGGGTAGGAGCTCACCTGCCTGGCATGAAGGGAGCTCCACATGCAGTGGTAGAGACGTGGGGGCCACTGCTGAGACACTTGGCCAGACACAGCAAGGAGTGTCAGGTTTCTGATGGAAGTGCCTGTCCAGTCCAGAGCACTGTGCAAGGTGCAACAGTCACTACTCTGATGCCTAAAGAGCATATTAAAACATTGAGGGTTTTGTTTTCTTCAGACAGGATCATTCTATTGCCCAGGACAGATGGCCTCTCATTTTCATCTTCCTCTGCTCCCTCCTGGGATATTTGGTCTTCACTGGTGAGGAGAGTCAGCTGCCCCAGAGAAGGAGTAGGGAGTTGATTTCCTGGTTCAGATAACCAGAGAGATCTGGAGAGCAAACCCGAGCTAGGTGTGTCAGCCTGAGCACAAGCTGAGTGGGAGGGTTTTGGGGTGGGGTTGGATAGTAGGGTCTTAACATGTTTCTTTCCTTCTCTGTTCTGTGGTCCTATGGCAACTCACTGGGGAAAGGGGTGGGCTGTTTTTCACATTAGGCACTAGGGGGCCCTACAACACAGTCTTTGGTGGAGGCTCGGGGTGCTGCTGCCCCTCAGTTGGGACCAGCAATGGGGTACTTTCTGATGCTACAAGCCAAAAGGTTTGGTTTTGTTTGTTTTTTTTTTTGGGGGGGGGGTTCAAGGTAGGGTCTCACTCTGGCCCAGGCTGACCTGGAATTCACTATGTAATCTCAGGGTGGCCTCCAACTCAGGGCAATCCTACCCCTACCTCCCTAGTGCTGGGATTAAAGGTGAGTGTCACTACGCCCAGCCCAGCAAAAGGTTTATGTCATTACTATTGACAACTTTCAGAACAGGCCATCTGATTTCTGAGGGCTCCAAGAACTGCATGCCAAACGGGGCTAGGGTGTTCTTACCGTGCTCTCTTCTGGTCAGCTCAGCCCCACTCAACAGCTGTGCCTGCAGAATGTGATAACCAGGTCAGGAATGGCTGACTCACAGAAACCCTCGGGTGTTTATCCTCTCCATGCACATGTTGGCTCCACAGCCAGCAACAGCAGCTAACACTGCATGAAGCACTTGACAGACTCCACTTTGTTATCTGTAACCCCAGCTAATGAGTCCCAGTAGTTTACTGGTCACCGAGATTGGAGAGTAGCAGTGTAGAGCATGGCCCATGTTTGTCAAGATGAGACTTTCTTAGCATCAAGACACTTTCCCTTTCAGTGACCCCCTTCTGAGGAGGGAGCAGTTACAAAGTCAAGTTTAGAAACCGCTGTCCCCTCATGCCTCTGCCTCAGCTGCAAATTTGTCCTGGCCAAGTCATAGCCTCCTGGGGGACCATTGCCAACTTTACCCATCCATCACTTACCCTCCAATATCATACATCTGTCTACACTTGCAGGTAATACTGGCTACAAGGTTTGCTGGGGAGCTCTGGATTTCTAGCCAGCCTAATTTTTAGCTTTCTGGGGCCCAGTATTGCCAACTCCACCAACATAACATGTCCACAGTCATGAAGAGATCCTTAATTGCTTTTGAATGATTAAGCCTGGACAGGCTGTGACATTTTAGCTATTACCTCTTCAAACAGAAGACAGACGAACAACTTGTGTTGTTAAAAGGCTGTAAAAATGTAAACTGAGCCGAGCGTGGTAGAGGCAGAGGTAGGAGAATTGCCATGAATTTGAGGCCACCCTGAGACTACATAGTGAGTTCTAGGTCAGCCAGTGAAACCCTACCTTGAAAAACCAAAAAAAAAAAAAAAAAAAGTAAGCTGAGAATATCAAGGAAAGATGCATCCCCCCCCCATGGCAGAAAGAAACTTTCCCTACTTTCCACCAACAACTAAGCCCCCCTTTGTTTTTTATTGTGGGTGATAAGGGGGCAGCATCTCATACTGTAGCCCAGGTTGGCCTTGAACTCAATAATTCTCATGCCTCATCTTCCCAAGTGCTGAGATTATAGGGTTGTGTTTCTACATCTGGCTTCAAAAAAAAAAAAAATCTCAAAATAACTACCTCAGTTTATAAGAACTTTACAAACATTACATCCAAAAATAAAGAATTACTGCAAAACAGGCCCCATTTAAAACACGTATTTTTATTGAAGTTAAAAAAAAATGTAGCCAGCCAAAGGGGACAGTGTTATAGTCTGCCAGGTCTTACTCTCAGTGGCTCACTAAAACATAACAAAGGATTGTTTCTCTGCCCATTTTAAGATGTTCAGCTAAGCCATTATTTGGAATCCTTTGACCAAGTTAACCTCTTCTTAGCTATTTAGAGTTTCTTCTCAGAAACATTCATATATTATACAAGAAACATTCATAGTTTATTTGGGAAACATTCATATTTTATACAGGATGTACAAGTTTGGAGGAAGCAACTTAAAAACACACAATTATAGCTGCAACACTATCCTAGCTGCATTGTGGTGATTATGTTGTTTAGAACGCTGTCCATCATATACAACTGGATTTTAATCATGTTATTTACAGAGGGGCCAAAGCACTCATCTAAAGGTAAAGGCGCTCAGGTTTAATGTGCACTTTCACAGCCCTATGAAAACACAACCATTATATACACTGTAAACATCACAGGGCATAAAATCCATCTCCAACCACAGACATCAATCTCACAGGATCAAGCATACAAGGTCTAAGGTAAGGTGCCTGACTTTTTCCATTTTAGGCAAACCCAAAGGTTTTGCTTTTCATTCACATACAGTGAGAGTATGGAAATACTTCTGGAGCCCCTTTGTGGGACTGCCTGAAGTCTGAACCTCCTTCATGAAGACATGGCTTCATCCTTTGAGGATGGAGAAAACAGGAGAGTTATTCACAGCCTAGTGAGTCAAGCCAAAGGATGCCACCCTGGACCAAATGTGAGGCACCACTATAAAACCATGGAACCAGTTTTCTTGTACAAGCTGGTAAATTGAGCTTACAAAAATGCCTGAGCAGTGGCAGTCCTGACGGACACATGGATTCCCAAGAGAACAAGGATGAAGCAGCACGCTTGGTTTGGGTGGTTTGCAGTGTTGAAATCAGTCCTTTTGCCTCTCATGGAGTTTAGTATTCCTCCTCCGTTTCACTCCCTCTTGCTTTCTTATGGATTGCCCGATTAAAGCTGTGGCAGGCAGGGACCCAGTGATTGTCATGAAGCCCCAGCTTGCAACCAGGAAAGCCCTTCTGAGACCGGTGGCAGCACATCCAGTACCCGGGCCCATAGGGTAGTGCCTGGCAGTAGGGTTTGGGGTGCCACCGGCACAGGGATACATCCCCTTTCACATATTTTTTCTTACATTGCTTGCAAGGATCCTCTCTGTAGCGTGGGTCTCGAACCCAACGAGAATCTGCAGGCCTAATGTTGTAATATTCGATGATAAACTTGAAATAGCAGCAGGTACATTTAAGAGCCACCAAACTCCTAGTAGGAAGTAACCTGAAGATTTTCACCATGATGTGGTGGGGCAGACACACCATGTACTGCTGAGGCTCCAGAAGCTGCTGGATCTTAAACCTGGTCTCCAAGAAGTCCTGCGACACCTGCTTCTTACTACTGGATGCCTCAAGCGCCGGTAATGTGCTTTCCACCACTGAGGCTGGCAGTTCAGGCTCAGCCAAAACACCATTCTCTTGGGATGAGTGGTCACGCTCAGCAGCATTGTGAAGCTGGCTGGCCTCTGAAGATTCTTGAGCTGTGCTTTCATTCGGCTCGGCACATTCCAACTGCTCCTGACCAGGCGACAAAAAAAATAACATTCCTGGAAGAGGTTCCTCCTGGGAGTTTAAACTAGGAGGCTGGTCTTTCTCTACCTTGGACACAGTGATGCTAATACACAAAGATTCTTTTCTTCTCTGCTCAGGATTTTGGTTAGTGAGTGGTACAAGCTCTCTATTTATACAATTGATAGCATCTGTAGGCAATTCAGTGGCTTGGAGACAGGTGTGAGAAGAAAAAGGTAATCCATCAAGTTCATCCGTCATTTCCACGTCATACCTGCTGCTGCTGTTCATGGCAGTTTGCTGACCTGGCTCTAACTCTGCACTGTCCATGTAACTCACACCTGCTGGCAGTGAGGGACAACCCTGAGACGTACCATCCCAAGCCTGGTTCCCCATGGAGCAATGG
This sequence comes from Orientallactaga sibirica, assembly GCA_036365145.1. Classification (NCBI taxonomy): domain Eukaryota; kingdom Metazoa; phylum Chordata; class Mammalia; order Rodentia; family Dipodidae; genus Orientallactaga; species Orientallactaga sibirica. The sequence continues at coordinate 20,870,112 of JAEOAD010000010.1, read as the reverse complement.
TCAACTGTTGAGGGCCCACTTTTCACAGACAGAGACTGCACAGAATCCACCTGGGCATCAGGTGCCTCTGAGGTGCCTCTTTTTCTCTGGCCTTCCTCAGCCTGAGTGCCATTTGTAAGCAACACCCTGCCTACATTGCGACGGAAGCTGTTATTCCGTGACAAGCTCCCGGGCTCCCGCTGGCTCTGCCGTTTCAGGCACTCAGACTCCAGCCTGGCTACCATGTCAAGGACACGGACAGGTTCGCTCTGTGGTTTGCCAACCTCAGGACTTCCCCTATCTGTTGGTTCTTCACAAGCTCCTGGGGCACAGAAGGGGTCAGAGGCAGATGGTACACCTCTGGACTGTCCAGAAAGCCTCATGATGGCAGGTGCATTCGTGCAGGTTTTTGCACAACTGGCTAGCAGAGCACTGGCTCTTTGCTCAAGGAAGGCAACCATCTGTATCACTGACAGAGACCGCCCAGTACAGACTCCATCTCCACTGTCAGTCACACAATGCACAGAACAGTGCTCAATGCCACATGCAAATGGCTCAGGCTGGTAGCACCTGCCATTCATTTCCCTCATTCTTTCTAACTGTATCTTGGCTTTTTTAAGATCTCCTGACTTTTTCCTTCTTTTAGTAGCTCTCCCATCAATATCCCAGGAGCTTTTTATTTTCATAGATCCCAGCCTAGTGCTACATTGGTGAGCTGCAAAGAATGCGATTTTCTCCTTTGTATTTCCAGGTTTCACGACAGCCCAGATGTCAAGTGGTCCTTCTCCTTCTTCGCCCTGGTGGATTGTTGCAGATGGTGCATTCTTTTTAGCCTTAACATTCAAGCTGCTCTCTACAGGACTCTTCCCACTCATATTGCACAGAACATTTGGAGAAAGGACCCCAAAAGGCTTTCGAGATGATGCTTTGACAAGAGAGGCTGAAGGAAAGAAAGCTGGATTCACGTGGCTGGCTTTGTCCTCTCCATCACTGACAGTCTTCTGCTGGCTCATAGGAGTTCTCAGAGGGTCCCTGAGGACTTCCAGAGGGCGCTCTTTCTTCTGGAATTTCCAGTATGGTTTTAGGTGCATAACAGATGTCCTGTAACAGGAGAGAAATACACAGCTGACTGAGACAGGTTTTTTTTTTTTTTTTTTTTTTTTTTTTTTTTTAACCTAAGCTCATTGATTCTAGCACTCTAAGGCATATTTACTAGCAGCTTACTACATTTTTTTTCAATGCTCAGCTCAGTTTTAGTGTACAGATCAGACAATAGCAAAACCACCACTTGCATTGGTATATCAAGAACCACTTGCCATGGTATATCAAGCCAGAAAAATAGGTTTTGACTAGAGAGTTTCAGAAAGTGATGTTAGTTGACATAAAATTAGACCTTTAGCCAGGCGTAGTAGCACATGCCTTTATTCCCAGCACTCAGGAGGTAGAGGTAGGAGGACTGCCATGAAACTACATAGTGATTTCCAGATCATCTACCTTAAAAAGGCCAGGTGTGGTGACGCACACCTTTAATCCCAGCATAGGTAGGAGGATCGCTGTGAGTTCAAGGCCACCCTGAGACTACAAAGTTAATTCCATGTCAGCCTGGGCTAGAGTGGTGAGACCCTACCTTAAAAAACAAAAAACAAAACAGAAAAAAAAAAAATAGACCTTTGAAGACAAAGCTGAACTTACTGGATGAAGATGACCTTTGAACTTCTGATCCTCCTGCCCCTACCTCCTGAATGGCTAGGACAGGTATGTGCTACCATGCCCAGTTTATGTGGTGCTGGGGATCCAACTCAAGGCTTCATGCATGCTAGGCAGCCACTACCAACTGAGCTACATATCGCCAACCCCTACTTTAGTTTTTAAATATTTGTTTACTTGTGAGATAGTGAGAAAGAGGGAGAGGGAAGGAGGGAGGGAGGGAGAGAATGGGCATGCTAGGGCCTCTAGCTACTGCATATGAACTCCAGACGTATATGCCACCTTGTGCATCTGGCTATGTACTGGGGAATTGAACTTGGATCCTTAGCCTTTTTGCAGGCAAGTGCCTTAACCAATGAGCCATCTCTCCAGCCCATCCCAACCCCTACTTTTATCTCTCCCTCAATTCTTTCTTGGTATTCGTGTTTGGGGGGGTGGAATATGCATGTGTGTGTGCACAGATGCACATGCCCTGTACATTTGTGAGCATGCAGAGACCAGAGGAGAGCTTCAGGTGTCTCTTCCTGTACTGCGCATCTGTGAGGTTCCTTGAGCTAATCTAGTTGACCAGCAAGCTCCAGTGATTCTCCAGTGTCCTCTCTCCACAGGACTGGGGTTATAGGCATGCATGGCCACACCCAGCTGTTTACATGGAAGCTAGGGAATCAAACTAAAGGTGAATCAGCTCCTTTCAAGCACGCAAGCATATGCAGCAAGCACTCTTACCCACTAAGGCAGCTTCCAGCCTTTTTTTAAAAACAGGTTTCTTTATTTATTTGAGAGCGAAAGAGGGAGAAAAAGAGGGAGAGAGAAAATGGGCACACCAATGCCTCCAGCCACTGCAAACCAACTCCAGACATGTGCGCCCCCTTGTGCATCTGGCCAACATAGGTCCTGGGGAATCGAACCTGGTTCCTTTGGCTTCGAAGATGAATACCTTAAGTGCTAAGCCATCCCTCCAGCCTGCCTCTCTTTCTTCCTTCCTTTCTCCTTCCTTCCTTTCTCCCTCCCTCCTTTCCTTCCTTCCTTCTTTCCTGCCTTCCTGCCTTCTTTCTTTTTCTGAGGTAGGGTTCCCACTCTAGCTCAGGCTGACCTGCAATTCACTATGTAATCTCAGGGTGGCCTCAAACTCTTGGCGATCCTCCAACCTCTGCCTCCTGAGTGCTGGGATTAAAGGTGTGCCACCATGCCCAGCTTTTTTTTTTTTTTTTTTTTTGAAGCAGTGCCTTGTAACCATGCTGACTTCAAACTTGTGATCCTCCTGCCTCAGCCTCCTGAGTGTGGGATTACAAGCATGCACAACCATGTGCAGCTCCTAGTAAGTTTTTTTTTTTCAAGGTAGGGTCTCACTCTGGTCCAGGCTGAGCTGGAATTCACTATGTAGTCTCAGGGTGGCCTTGAACTCAAGGTGATCCTCCTACCTCTGCCTCCTGAGGGCTGGGATTAAAGGCGTGCACCATGACAACTAGCATTTTATTGGGTACATATCAAAATTAATGCTGCTTTCTCAACAATTCCCATACTATTGACTGTTTTGCTGTCTGCAACTTTGCACATGCTTACATACGTACTTTGTCCACCAATTGTCTTGACTTTCTAAATAATCCGTTCACATAAATACTTAACTGTCCATTCCTTCTGGGCCTTCTGGCCTAAGATCAACTGTATACATTTAGCTTTCAAATTTCATACAACTACAGTTGGGGGGTGAGGTAAAGAAAAATTTTTTTTTTTTAATTTTCAACTATTTCAACACAAATATAGAACTCGACGGGCATGGTGGCACATGTCTTTAATCCCAGTACTTGGAAAGCAGAAGTGAGTTCAAGGCCACCCTGAAACTACAAAATGAGTTCCAGGTCAGTCTGGGTAGAGTGAGATGCTACCTATAAAAAAGCAAATAATGCCAAGTGTGGTGGCTCACGCCTTTAATCCCAGCACTTGGGAGGCAGAGGTAGGAGGGTTGCCATGAGTTCGAGGCCACCCTGAGACTACATAGTGAATTCCAGGTTAGCATGAGCTAGGGTGAGACCCTAACTCAAAAAAAAAAAAAAAAATATATATATATATATATATATATGCATGCCTACATACATACATACACCATAATCCTTATTAAGTTTAAAACCATTTGAACTGCTTTAGAAAAGCAATGCCTTCTTTTCTTCCTGGTCAGCAGTGGAGATGGGAGTCACTACAAAAATGAGGCAGAAAGAGGATCGCCTATTTAGACATGTGTCCTGGTCCCTATGGCACAATACACCTGCAGATCATCCATTAGCAGGCATATCCTATCTCTGAGTCAGGGTTGAATGGTTAACTGAGGGGCTGAAACATTACATAATCCAATGATCATGTCTACCCCCTGCTACACAAACACCTGCATTAAAGAAAGTATGTTTTCTGGGTTCGCTGGCTGCTCTGCCCCTTGCACTACCACCATGATGATGACCAGACAGTTGACTGATACCAAACTAGCCATGGCTGAGATCCAGGAGGGTAGCCGACAAGGTTAACTACCAGCTTAAAGAGAAAGAAAACCAGAAATTCTCCATCTTTAAAGCTGTGTCTTACAGGAGTCAGATGGTGCCTGGCACCAACGTCATCAAGATTGATGTTGGTGATGGTGAGTTCATGCATGTCAGGGTGTTCCAAAGTCTCCCTCATGAGAACAAGCCACTGTCCTTGGATGCCTACCAGACTAAGAAGACAAGCTGGATACTTCTAACTCCTCAGTTCCTGTGCACATGCCAAATCATTTTAATGTGTTATCTTTGTTGGGGACCAAGAAATAAATGCCACCCCTCCTCTGTGGCTCTAGCATGGAGAAGACAGGATTAAGCTTTTACCTTGTGATTCCCAAACTCTCCTTTGTATTTTTCCTTCTGATTATCAATCATAATTTTGCTTTCAAACAGTGCTATACTTAAGTCTCCAAATACATATTTTTGAAATAAAAAATGTTTCCTAAGGATGTCTGGTCTCTTGCAAAATAATCCTAACAACCAAAATAAAGATCTCCAGTCACAGACTGGTGCAAGACCACAGCACCTGCAGGTCTATGCATGACGTTTTCCTGCTCTACCTAAGTTGTACAACAGTGTTATACAGGCATCTTAGGTGACTCAGTATGCTCTTCCCCATTGGTTCCACATTCACTGACTGCCCACAGTGTACCAGTTTCTATGTAACTACCTTCAGTGTTGATTGGCAGGTATGACACTGACCAATGATTCAACTTTACTCTTCATTTAAACATTTTAACTCCCACTCTCAAGTGTCAGCTGTGAGGAAATGTAGACTTGGCTATCTTCTGACCAGGTGGATAGAAATCCTGCACTTAAGGCATACAAAGTCCATCTCTGCCTACTCTCTCCCTTCCCTTCTCCCTCCCTCCCCCCTCTCCCTCCACCTTCTCTCTCTGAGGGAGGGAGAGGAGAGGACAGAATGGGTGCTCCAGGCCAGGGCCTCCTGCCATTGCAAGTGAACTCCAGACCCATATGCCACTTTACATAGGTTCTGGGGAATTGAACCCGAGGTTACAGGTGTTGCAAGCAAGTACCTTTAACCACTGAAGCATCTCTCCAATCCCAAAATATCTTTTATTTAATATATATATTAAATATAAATATATATTTAAGCCAGGTGTGGTGGCACATGCCTTTAATCACAGCACTCAGGAGGCAGAAGTAGGAGGATCTCTGTGAGTTCAAGACCACCCCAAGATTACTTAGTGAATTCAAGGTCAGCCTGGGCTGGAGCGAAACCCTACCTCGGAGGAAAAAAAAAAAAAAAACTCTAAAAAAAATTTTTTTTATTTATTAGAGAGAAAAACAAATAGAGAATGGACATGTCAAGGCATCTAGCCACTGCAAACAAACTCTAGATGCAAGTACCACCTTGTGCATCTGGCATATGAGTTCTGGGGAATTGAACCTGGATCCTTAGGCTTCCCAGGCAAATGCCTTAACCACTAAGCCACCTTTCCAGCCCTTTTAAAGATACCCCTGAAACAGATTTTATCAGAACCATTCTAGTCCTTAGCAGGTTATAGCCTAACCATCTGTAGAGATCTTCCCCTTTTCTACACTGTTAACTTTTTAAAAATATATTGCTGCTCCAAACCGACTCCAGATGCATGTGCTACTTTGTGCATCAGGATTTACATGGGTACTGGGAATTTCCGAACTCTGTTTGTTAGGCTTTGCAGGCAGGCACCTTAAGTGCTGAGCCATCACTCCAACCCCCCACCCCACTGTTTTTGGTTTTTTGAGGCAGGGTCTTGCTCTAGCCCAGGCAGATCTGGAATTTACTATGGAGTCTCAGGGTGGCCATGAACTTATGGCAATCCTCCTACCTATGCCTCCCAAATGCTAGGATTAAAGGTGTGTGCTACCATGCCCAGCCCACCACTATAACATTATTAATAGTTTTCTATCATATTCTATAATGTTTATCCCCCCAAAAGCCACTCAGAACTCATCAAGAACAAGATGATATGTTAATCAATAAAAGCACACTGAGTGCTGTCTCTTTGTGGCAACTATTTCCTAGTTTTTCATGTAAGAGAAATGAAATAAAGAATGAAAAAAAGACAGACTCAGATAATGATTTCATTACAGAGTGCCTATGAATAAACTTAATTTAAACTTCAGCAATATGTGTGCTGTTTTTGCATTGCACAGTATGTTCTCTTTGCCCTCCTCCCCCACACATTATTTTAGGCACTATTATTGATAGGGACATTTAAAAAGAAAGTCATTAAAGAAAGCTTTTGTTTGCATTTAACCTAGTCAGCTTAACTGACAACTTCTATATACAGAGTTTAGCCAGATGAAAACAAGACAGAGCTGAGAGATGACTCAGCAGTTAAGGCGTTTTCCTGCAAAGCCTAACGATCCCAGTTTGATTCCCCAGTACCCACGTAAAGCCAGATGCACAAAGTGGTACATGCATCTGGAGCTTGTTGACAGTGGCTAGAGGCCCTGGTGTGCCCATTCCCTCCCTCTCTGTCTCTTTCCCCGCTCCTCTCTTCTCTGTGCCTATCTGCTTATAAATAAATGTTTTTTTAAAAGGAGAGAAAAAACAGGATAATATCCCAAGGAAAGAAGTGAGGGAAGCAAGAGAAAAAGAGAAAACCCTAAGAGCAGGTTGCTGGAGGATGGGGTGCAAGTCTATGCACCCTAGATAAGGCAAAATACTAGGTGTTGCTTACATCCCTCCACTGGTTAAAGACTGGGAGGAAGGGTGCTGACTTCCCCCACTCCTTTGGTGGGCTTGAAGGTCCTGAGGCAAAAGAGGTGCTGCTTGCCAGTCATGGTGGTGCACATCTTTAATCCCAGTACTCGGGAGGCAGAGGTAGGAGGATCACTGAGTTCCAGGGCACCCTGAAACTACATAGTGAATTCCAGGTCAGCCTGGGCTACAGCAAGACCCTACCTCAAAAAAACCATTAAAAAAAAAAAAGAAGAAGAAAAGAAAGAAAGAAAGAAAGAAAGAAAGAAGGGGAGAGAGGGAGGGGGGAGGGAGGGGGAGGGGGGGGAGGGGAGGAGGGAGGAGGGAGGGAGGGGGGGGGGGGAGGGGGAGGGGAGGGGGAGGGGGGAGGGGAAGGGAAGGGGAGGGAAGGGAAAAGGGAAAAAAAAAGGGGTGCTGGAAAGACCCAGACCATACAAGAATCAGTTTCAGGGCTGGAGATAAGGCTTAGCAGTTAAGGCACATGCCTGTGAAGCCTAAGGACCCCGGTTCCATTCTCCAGGTCCCACAAGCCAGATAAGCCAGATGCACAAGGGAGTGCACGTGTCTGGAGTTTGTTTGCAGTGGCTAGAGGCCCTGGCACGCCCATTCTCACTCTCCCTCCCTCTCCCTGTCTCTAATAAATAAATACATAAAAAAATAAATATAAAATCTTAAAAAAAGAATTAGTTTCAGTTGAAATCAGTGGTAAACTAAAGATACGAGGCAGGACACTAGGGGCACACATTGATGTGCTGCACACATTTCCAACAGATTATACCAGCTGGTAGTACTTTGCCCGCCCCCACCCCAACCCACAGACAGATCCAGTAGAAAGTTTTACCTAGGTTGCCATGGTTGCCACTCTTCATCACTTAGGCAAGCACTTTACTACTGAACTACCCAGCGCACATAACTGTATGCTGTAATTAGTGGAGCATGGTGGCACATGCAGTTAAGGCACTTGCCTGCAAAGCCAAGGACCCAGGTTTGAGAACCCACGTAAGCCACATGCACAAGGTGGCACATTCATCTGGAGTTCATTTGCAGTGGCTTCAGGCCCTGGCACACCCATCCTCTCTCTCTCTCTCAAATAAATAAAAATAATTAAAACAAAAATAATTTACTATAATAATAAATAATATAAAACAAAATGCAGACTTATAGAACTTACACATCAGTGTTCTTTACAAACACCTTAGAAAGGACCTTGTAAGAAATTAAGTTCTCTGGGCCCAATGAATCATATTTTCTGGGACTTTTTTTTTTTTTTTTTTTTTTTTTTTTTTTCAAGGTAGGGTCTCGCTCTAGCCCAGGCTGACCTAGAATTCACTGTGTAGTCTCAGGGTGGCCTTGAACTCACAGCAATCCTCCTCCCTCTGCCTCCCGAGTGCTGGGATTAAAGGCGTGCCTGGCTTTTCTGGGACTTTTAAACCTTAGGCTGAGGCTAGAAGGAATTTTGGTGATCATGTGTTAGATCCAATATAAGTGTGGGTTTGGGTTTGGACTGGGGGTGCTGGGCTAATAAGGTAGAACTGCCCAAGAGGAAATAGTCCATGCTAAAGCACCTAGCCTAAGAGCTAGATAAAGAGAGATCCATTTCCTTGTCTCCTGGAGGCACAGTTGAGTAAATGAGCTTTCAGCTGTCCAACTCTCTCTGCAATTCTAGCTCCTGTTTCCCTGACAGAGCTTTCCCAGCTCTCTTCTTCCTAGTCCTAAGCATCAGGGTTCCTTCCATTTGAGGTAACTATTTCTAATTCTAACTATTCCCATTCTCAATGCTGACGACTCTATTCCAACATCTCCAGTGGCATACTCTCCCAAACTTCAGAAGACATGCTTACCTGGATGTCAATAAGAACCTCAAGTTGCACCATGTAGTCCATCACATCAGAAAATGAGCCACTACAATATGCTCTCGTCTGCATTCCCAGCACGACTCCCAGATCAAGCAAGCATCTTATTTATCTCTGCTATACTCTCACTGGCTACAGTAAAGGATCCTTCTATCAATGCAAGGCAAGATGCTGGAGTCTATCCCAGCCAGCCTATCAGCCTCACTCCTGTTTTGCCCTTCCTTACTTCTTCTCACTTAGAAGTTTATTCAAAAAAAAAAAAAAAAAGAAAGAAAGAAAGAAAAAAAAAAAAAGAAAAAGAAAAGAAAAAAAAGCAGGGTGTAGTAATACACGCCTTGGATCTCAGCACTTGTGAGGCAGAGGTAGGAGGATTGCTGTGAGTTCGAGGCCACCCTGAGATTACACAGTGAGTTCCAGTTCAGCCTGGGCTAGAGTGAGGCCCTATCTTGAAAAGCCAAAAATTTTAAAAATTAAAAAAGAAAATAACCAGCCATTAATCCCAGCTGGGGACAGAGGTAGGAGGATCGCCGTGAGTTCAAGGCCACCCTGAGACAATCACAGGTCAGCCTGGGCCACAAAAAACCAAAAAAAAAAAAAAAAAAAAAAAAAGAAAATCAATTTAGGTGACAGTCAATCACATTACAAATCAATTTTACAGCAACCAGGACCTAACAGCTTCAGAATGTCCATTTCCTTCTAAACACTTATGATTACTAACCACTCTGGGTTGCAAATGTCTCCAATTCTAAGACATATGGTTGCCTTGAGGACAACGGAATATAAGTGAAGTGCATGTGCTGTCAGAGGGAACAAGGAGAAGAGAGAATAAGGAGGGCATGAAAGAGGTAAGGAAGTTGCCAGTACACCAAGCTTAATTTTAAGGGGTAGAAACAAGGGGGGGAGAGGTCTGACTTCCTAAACTAAGTCCTAAGAGGCTCAACAGTAGGTGACACGTGGAAAAGGCAGATAGGTGACAAACTGATTATACATAAGCAAGATTCTAGCTTCATTCAAAGTGGAAGATGAAGGAAAGGTTTGACTGGGTCAAGGACAGATCCTCATCTTCTGGCCTCAGCAACTCCAAGAACAATTCATTCCAGTGGATGGCGATAAGATGGCAGGGCAGAACAGTGATACCCAGTAAGACATCCACAGAAACAAGAAGAAAGGACGGGGCTGGAGAGATGGCTTAGCGGTTAAGGCGCCTGCCTCCTAAGCCTAAGAACGCTGGTTCCAATCTCCAGCGTTCCAACCTCCAGGACCCACGTTTAGCCAGATGCAAAGTGACACAAGGGCGCAATGCCGCACTTGACCACAAGGGGGCGCACACATCTGGAGTTCGTTCACAGCGGGTTCACAGCGGCTGAGAGGCTGCTGGCACGCCCATCTCTATCTGTCTTCCTCTCCCTCTCTCTGTGTCTCTCTCTAAAAATTAAATAAATAAATAAATAAATAAATAAATAAATAAATAATAAAGATTAAAAAAAAAAGAAAGGACGAAGACAGCTGGCACAAGTTCTCAACAAGAAAAAGTTATCTGGACAGAGAAGTCTTTCCATGACTTTGCATGATAAGCTTGCATATTACATTTATAATCAAAGAAAAAGTAACAGGCATGATGGCACATGCCTATAATCCCAGTAATTGAGAGGAAGAAGATGGTGAGTTTGAGGCCAGCCTGGGGTACAGAGCGAGTCTCTCGTAACAGTCACTGATGATCACACGTTGGAGCAAACCTGACCAATAAGAATTAAAAGGAGTAGTTAGAAGAGGGAAGAGCTTAAGGTCTTCTGAGAACAGTGTCAGTTGGTGTTGGTCATCACCTGGTGACCCACTGTGAGGAACTGCAATGGAGAGGGCAGAGCACTGACCAGAGTACCTTCTGAAGCTTGCCTGTGAGGAAGTCTCTGCACAGACCAATCACACTCAATCCTTTCCAGGAACATGGGGAAATTAATAAATCAATCAAAACTTGAAGGTCTGCTGGGCATGGTGGTGCACATCTTAGATCCCAGCACTAGGAGGCATTGGAGGAGGATCGCCGTTGTTAGGTTGAGGCAGGCTCCCAAAATGGCCTAAGGAAGTAGATTACCCACATTCTCAAGAAACTGCCCAGCCATTATCCCTTTCTTGCCTAACAATGCCCCCAGGTTGTGGTTTCCTGCCACCTGGTCACTGTTCTTGTCTCACACCCTGGCTGTCTTAGATGTCCCCTAAAGAAGCCCTATAAAGCCCACTACCTACAAACTCAGGTGGGCTGTGCTCCACTCTTGAGAGTCAGCCCTGGCAGCTCATGCTTTTCCTGAATAAAAACTTTCATCTTTGCCTCAGAGTGGTTTGTGTGGTCTTGGTCACTCCCAAACCTTACAGTGGTGAGTCTGAGGCCACCCTGAGACTACATAGTGAATTCCAGGTCAGCCTGAGCTAGAGTAAGACCCTACCTCAAACCCCCCCCCCAAAAAAAACCCTGAAGATCTTCACTTAGGTGATGGCCAATATCTTGTCCAGTATTCCTGCTAGACACTATCTAAATTCAATTTAAAAACAAACAAACAAACAAAAAAAACATAGGCTCTGTGCTGCCTGACCACTTGGGAACTTCCAGCTGCTGGTGAGTTTCCCCTTGGCTTGGCCTAGGCCCGAGTGGGCCAAGCCAAGGGGAGCACCCCTTAGCCCTTTACTCTTCACATGGGCTCTTTACCCCCTCCAGTTCTCCACATGGCAGGAGCTCTTTGAACTTTCTTTTCTTTCCACAGTTTTCCCAGGCCCTCCACATGGGCTCTCAAGCCACGTGGGTATCTTTCCTTGGTTCTATACTTCCCTAAATAACTATAACTTAATTTTTAAAAAGCTTAGGAAAGGGCTGGAGAGATGGCTTAGTGGTTAAGGCGACTGCCTACTAAGCCTAAGAACCCAGTTCCAATCTCCAGGTCCCACGTTTAGCCAGATGCGAAGTGATGCAAGGGTGCAATGCCGCACTTGCCCACAAGGGGGTGCACACATCTGGATTTCGTTCTCAGCAGCTGAGCCTGCTGGCGCACCCATTCTCTGTCTCCTTCTCCCTGTCTGTCTCTCTCTGTCTCTCTCTCCAAAAATAAATAAAATAATTTAAAAAAAAAAAAAAAAAAAAAAGCTTAGGAAAATGCTCACCTAAAGATAATATATAAGCCTGGAGTGGTGGCAAATGCCTTTAATCCCAGCACAGGGAGGCAGAGGTAGGAGGATCGTGGTGAGTTTGAGGCCACCCTGAGACTACATAGTGAATTCCAGGTCAGCCTGGGCTAGAACGAAACCCTACCTCAAAAAACAAAAACAACAAAAAAAGATAGTATACAATCTCAAAATGAAGTCACAGAAGATAATTGAAATCTGTTTAAAAACCATGTATAACAGATAAGTGTAGTGCTCACACCTGTAATACCAGCACTTAGGAAGCAGAGGCAGAAGAGTGTTAAAAGTTTGAGGCCAGCCCAGGCTATATATAGTGAGTTTCAGGCCAGCATGAGCTACAATACAGTCTCAACTCCTTCCCCCACCAAAAAGTGTGAACACCAATGCCTAGGTTGTGGTGGTTTGAATGTAAATGGCCCCATAGCCTCAGATACTTTTGACTGAGCTTCCTCCTTAGATTAGACCCCAGTCGGCAGGGCTGTGCTGGAGGTGTGTCACTGCGGGTAGATCTTGAGTCCAGCCCTAGGTGCATGCATAGTCAGTTCATGCTTGCAGGTGCCTTCTGTTGTCTCTGCTCTGGATGTGTTCGAAGTGAGCCAGCTTCTTCCCCTATGATGAAGCCCTCCCTGGAAACTGTAAGCCTTCTAGTCTGGTGCTTGTCCTGGCAACGAGAACTGCAATGGGAGTCATGATTATGTATTTTTAGGTGTGTACAGTGCTGGGGGGTCAAACCCAGGGCCTTGTACAAGGTAGGTAAGCACCAACACTTAAGCTACATCCCCAGCCCTTGGTCTTTAGAGACAGGCCTTGCTATGCAGTCCAGGCTGGATTCAAGATCCTGATTCTTCTGCTTGAGCTGCCCCACATGCTGAGATCACAGGTGTCCACGGCCACACAGTGAAGCTCATGTGGAAAGGGATAAGCCTGATCAATAAGGATTAAAAGGCAGTATGTGGCGAGAACAAGTGCAAACACTAGGAGTTCCAAGATCCAGTCTCAAAACAAACTAATCTGTGAAAGCTTCCAGATAACACCTCATGGCAGCCTTCTTCACTAGACTATTACATAAACAGTGACTCCAGCAACAAACTATACAGGCAGAGGCCTAAGAAAAGATTCATCTTCACATCTCTTTAAGCACTGACAGAATGCATGCACCTCCCACGGAGCACTAAAAAAAAAAAAAAAAAACTGTAAGTGAGAAAAGACTATTTCCCAAACTAAGCTCCAAATGGCTGGGTAATAATTTCCAGGGAGGCAATTCACTTTTTTTTTTTTTTTTTTTTTTTCGGTTTTTCAAGGTAGGGTCTCACTCTGGTGGTACATGCCTTTAATCCCAGCACTCGGGAGGCAGAGGTAGGAGGATCGCCCTGAGTTCAAGGCCACCCTGAGACTACACAGTGAATTCCAGAACAGCCTGAACTAGAGCGAGACCCTACCTCAAAAAAACAAAAAGAGGGGTTGGGGAAATGGCTTAGCAGTTAAGGCATTTGCCTGCAAAGCGTAAGGACCCAGGTTCAATTCCTCATGACTCAAGTAAGCCAGATGCACAAGGGGGTGCATGAGTCTGGAGTTCATTTGCAGTGGTTGGAGGCCCTGGTGCACCCATTCACCCTTTCTGTCTGCCTCTTCCTCTCTCTCTCTCTCTCTCTCAAATAAATAAATAAATAAATAAATAAATAAACAAACAAACAAATAAATAAATAAATAAATATCTTTTAAAAACTTGTTTTAAAAAACGGGAGGCTGGAGAGATGGCTTAGCAGTTAAGGCACATGTCTGCGAAGCCTAAGGACCCCAGTTCGATTCTCCAGGTCACACGTAAGCCAGATGCACATGGTGGCGCATGCGTCTGGAGTTCGTCTGCAGTGGCTAGAGGCCCTGGCACGCCCATTCTCTCACTCATTCTCTCTCCCTGTCTCTAATACATAAATAAATAAATAAAAATAAAATCTTTTTAAAAATTTTTTAAAAATAAAAGGAATAACTGGGCTAAAGAGATGGCTTAGCAGTTAAGGTGCTTGCCTGCAAAGCCAAAGGACCCAAGTTTGATTCCCAGCATCCATATAAGTCAGATGCATAAGGTGGCACATGTGTCTGAAGTTAGTTTGCAGCAACCAAATGCCCTGGCATGCCCAGACCCCCTCTCTGCCTCAAAGAAATAAATTAAATTAAATTTTTTAAAAATGGAATAACACCCCCAACACACACGCAATGAATGACTGCTGCTCTCACAACTCATAACCCATAACTTCATGGTGAACGCCAGCATTCTCACTCAGTGGAATGAGGGCAGGGAGGATGATAATGGTACTAACACACGATTTGTACAAAGGGAGGAGGAGAGGGAGGAGGGCAGAGAGAGGAGACAAGAGAGAGGAGAGGAAGAAAGGAAAGAAAGAAAGAAGGGAGAGGGGGAGGGAGGGAGGGAGGGAAAGGCAATCTTTGCCCTCAATACATACATACACACCAAAAAAAAAAAAAAAGGGAAACAAACTTCTCTGTGTTTTGAGCTGGAAGATGTGACTATTGTCGCTTCCCATTACCTTCATCACCTGCACTAGGACTGACAAAATAGAAGTCTCAAATCCTAATGGAACATCCTAGGAAGGAGCCGCACTGAAATGAGCTGTAGGTTACGCAGTGTGCATGTCACTCCTGGTAAAAAAGTTACACCCCACTGCTTGCTTTAAATGACTTACCGTGGAAAGAAGGGTTCAGAGATTTGTCTATGTAGGGCCTCTTGATTAGTTTCAACAAGTAAAAGGAACTGAGTTTATTTACATCCAAGGTGACTGTTTGAATCCCAAAGGGCACATCTTTGACATTTCCAAAATGAAGGACCTGTAAAAAAAGAAAAGAAAATCATTGCTAACATGAGTGGGAGCAGCATGGATTGAAAGGGATAAACATAGATATTTAGAAGACTTCGGGATGGGAATATACTCTCCTTTGAGCCAAGAACAATGGGAGCTTCCCTCCGGGGCCCATGATTTTCCAAGTCATATGCTTCTGACTTGATTCTCACTACCAAGAACGAATTCCTTCCCACTAAGCAGAGAACCCACAGTGAATGCTGATAAGCCCCACTGAGGAGGACTTTCAATGGAATGGGAGAGGGAACATATATAACCCAATGGGAATATGACCAATATGCAATATGTTCATACAGTAAAGTTATAATTTTTTTTTTTTTTTTTTTTTTTGGTTTTGCGAGGTAGGGTCTCACTCTGGTCCAGGCTGACCTGGAATTAACTATGTAGTCTCAGGGTGGCCTTGAACTCTCGGCGATCCTCCTACCTCTGCCTCCAGAGTGCTGGGATTAAAGGCGTGCGCCACCACGCCTGGCGCCTAGTAAAGTTATAATTTTTAAAAAAGTTTTTTTAAAAAACTTTGCTTGGGCTGGAGAGATGGCTTAGCAGTTAAGGCGCCTGCCTCCTAAGCCTAAGAACGCTGGTTCCAATCTCCAGCGGTTCCAATCTCCAGGTCCCACGTTTAGCCAGATGCAAAGTGATGCAAGGGCACTATGCCGCACTTGACCATAAGGGGGCACACGCATCTCGATTTCATTCACAGCGGCTGAGAGACTGCTGGCACACCCATCTCTATCTATCTCCCTCTCCCTTTCTGTCTGTCTCTCTCTGTGTCTCTCTCCAAAAATAAAATAATAATAATAATAAAAAACTTTGCTAGACTAGTATGGTAGTTTGAATGTGATAATTTGAATGTCTAGCTCAGCAGACTTGGGCATTTCATTAAAACTGAGCTGGCAACATGAACCTCTACTAGGCAATTCCCCACTACAGGGGGACATGTCACTTGGGGGTGGATCCTCTCTACAAAAAACTTGCCTCTGACTCTAAAAAGAAACTGTAGGGGCCGGAGAGATGGCTCAGCAGTTACGTGTATGTTCTGTATAAGCATGAGGGCCTGAGGAGCCTTGAGACTACCACCTGTGTTCAATTCCCCCAGCACCGACATGAACAGCTAGGCAGAGGTAGGAGGATGGCTGTGAGTTTGAGGCCAGCCTGAAACTAGAGTGAGTGTTAGGTCAGCCTGGGCTAGAGCGAGACCCTACCTCAAAAAAGGGGGTGGGGGGCTGGAGAGATGGCTTAGTGGTTAAGTGCTTGCCTGTGAAGCCTAAGGACCCTGGTTCGGGGCTCAATTCCCCAGTACCCACATAAGCCAGATGCACA
Source organism: Orientallactaga sibirica (assembly GCA_036365145.1). NCBI lineage: Eukaryota > Metazoa > Chordata > Mammalia > Rodentia > Dipodidae > Orientallactaga > Orientallactaga sibirica. The sequence goes on along the minus strand of JAEOAD010000010.1, from coordinate 20,853,971 downwards.
AGGTGGCGCATGCATCTGGAGTTCATCTGCAGTGGCTGGAGGCCCTGGTATACCCATTCTCTCTCTCTCTCTGCCTCTGTCTCTCATTGTCTACTGCTCTCAAATAAATAAAAATTGCCAGGTGTGGTGGCACATGCACTTGGGAGGCAGAGGTAGGAAGATCACCGTGAGTTCAAGGCCACCCTGAAACTACAGAGTGCATTCCAGGTCAGCCTAGGCTAGAGTGAGACCCTACCTCCAAAAAAACAAACAAAAAAATTTTTTTAAAAAGAGAGAGAGAGAGAGAGAGAGAAGCCGAGTGTGGTGGCACATGCCTGCTTTTAATCCCAGCACCCCAGGAGGCAGAAGTAGGAGGATCACCATGAGTTTAAGGCCACCGTGGGACTACATAGTTAATTCCAGGTCAGTCTGGACCAGAATGAGACCCTACCCTCGGGAAAAAAAAGAGAGAGAGAGAGAGAGAGAGAGAGACAGAAAGAAAGGTGAGAGCACTCATACAATTAGAAACTCATCCAGCCTGGTGGGTGGGGGTGGGGAGGGGGGACGGGGGTGCAGGCCTATAATCCTTATACTTAGAAATTAGGCAGGAAGCATACAGCTAGTTGAAGCCTGCCAGAGTTACAGAGCAAGATCCTGTGTCCTACCCACACCCTCCAAAAAGAGAGAAAGGGAAAAGAAAAATAAATGCCAATGATCAACTAAATACACCATTTCCACGCTTTTGTTTATGTGTGCATGGCTTCATTTTTAGAGATATATCTTGAAATAGTTTTAGAAAATTAACGTCTGGGATTTTTAATAAAAATAATGCTGAAAGCCAGGTGTGGTGGCATATGCCTTTAATCCCAGCACTCTGGAGGCAGAGAAGGAGGATCACCTTGAGTTCAAGGCCACCCTGAGACTACATTGTGAATCCAGTCAGCCTGGACTACAGCAAGACACTACCTCGAAAAACAAAACAAAATAATAATAATAATGCCAAAGAAATGATTTTGAGTATAGATCACACAAGACTGGCTATGAGACGATAGACTGCTAAGTTTCATAATAACTGATTTAGAGTTTACTTATCTATTTCTGTACATATTTGAAATTTCCCATAATTACCAGTTTTTAAAAAGGAGAAATAAGCCGCGCATTGTGGTGCAAGCCTTTAATCCCAGCTGTCAGGAGGCAGAGGTAGGAGGATCACCATGGGTTCAAGGCCAGCCTGAGAGTACATAGTGAATTCCAGGTCAGCCTGGGCTAGAACAAAACCCTATCTCAAAAAAACCAGCCTTTAATCCCAGCACTTGGGAGGCAGAGGTAGGATCACCACGAGTTCGAGGCCACCCTGAGACTACATAGTGAACTCCAGGTCAGCCTGAGCTAGAGAGAGACCCTACTTCAAAAAAAAAAAAAAAAAAAAAGAGCTGGAGGGATGGCTTAGTGGTTAAGGTAAAGTTTGCTGGCAAAGCCAAAGGACCCAGGTTCGATTCCCCGGGACCCACATTAGCAAGGTGTACAAGGTAGCACATGCATCTGGAGTTCGTCTGCAGTGGCTGGAGGCCCTGGCATGCCCATTCTCTGTCTCTCTCTGCCCCCCACCCCTTCTTGGTCAAATAAGTTAATAAAAAATATTTTAAAAATAGAATATAGAAAAGTAAAAATGAAACTACAGAATGCATGTGGTTTAAAAAAGAGGGGAGGGGCTGGAGCGATGGCTTACCAGTTAAGGTGCTTGCCTGGGAAGTCTAAGGACCCATATTTGACTCTTCAGATCCCATGTAAGCCAGATGCACAAGGTGATGCAAGCACACAAGGTCACACATGTGGCACAATGTGGTGCATGCATCTGGAATTACAATGGCTGGAGGCCCTGGTACACCAATTCTCTCTCGCTCTTGCACTCAGTTGCATACAAGAAAAAAAGGCCAGTCTGTTGGGCTTGCCTCAAAAAAAAAAAAAAAAAAAAAAAAAAAAAAACCAACTCTAAATTGGCAGTGACCTTGAATAACTCAGAAGGCAGCCATGATGCTGAGAAGAAGTGACAAAGGAGTGCTCAGCACTGAAATAGGATCCATTGAGGAAGAGGTGGCAGAAAGAATATAGAGCCACAGAAACAGTAGGACTTCTTACAACGTACTCCTCCAGACACAGAATGGCCTGGATATACATGACCTCACAGTGCCTATCACTATGTACACAAGACCATCATAATAGGAGAAAAAGATGATGACATCAAAATAAAATAGACCGAGAGATGGAGGGGATATGCTGGAGAGTGGAGTTTCAAAGGGGAAAGTGGAAGGAAGGGAGGGAATTACCATAGGTTATTGTCTACAATTATGGAAGTTGTCAATAAAAAAAAAAGTTCTAAAAAAAACACCAAAAATACACATGTATACATATGAATGGATTTGTGTGTGTGTGTGTGTGTGTGTGTGTGTGTATATTTGGGTTTGTTTTTTTTTTTTTTTGCTTTTTGAGGTAGGGTATCACTCTAGCCCAGGCTGACCTGGAATTCACTATTTAGTCTCAGGGTTGCTTTGAACTCATAGTGATCCTCCTACCTCTGCCTCCCGAATGCTGGGATTAAAGGAGAGCACCATGCTCAGTGGATTGGTATAATTCATTGTCCTTAATTGACTTCTTTTTATTTGATTTACTGGGTTATCTGCTTTTCATCTTTTTTTTTTTTTTTAAAGATTACCTTTCAGGAGGGTTTGGAATGGAGCCAGAACTTACACTGGTGCTCCTTGTCTGAACCAGGAAGGGATAACCACATCAGATAGCCTGGGGCATAGTGGAGAAGGACTTAAAAGTGACTTTCTGTAGCGCTGCCCCACTCAGGGAACCTCCCAATCATTTTCTGTCTCCACATCTGTCATCCAGTAGCTCATCAGGGCTCATCCAGTGTTCTCTAAACATTTATATGTATTTATTTCTGGAGACTATATGTAGTCTCAGTGAGACAATCCTCCTACCTCTGCCTCCTGAATTAATACAAAAAAAATATTTTTATTTGGTGGCAAGCCCTCAGACAGTGTGGGGTCAGTCTGGACTATAGAGTGAAGGACAGAAAAATTTATTTGCAAGGACAGTGTGGGGGGGGGAGGAGAGAGGGAAGGAGGAGGAAAGAGAAGGAAGGAGGGAGAATGAGTGTGCCAGGGCCACCTGCCCCTACAAACCAACTCCAGATGCATGCACCACCTTGTGCATCTTTTATGTGGGTACTGGGGAATTGAACCCAGACTGTCAGGCTTTGCAAGCAAGTGCCTTAGCCACTGAGCAATCTCGCTAGATCCCATTATTTTTCTTCTAAGTAAGAATCAAATTTTGTGTTTGCTGTTGTTTTGAGAAGTGGTCTATTGTAGTCCAGGCTAGCCTTAAAGTTGAAATCTGCTTGTCTTTTGCTTCTTATTTGCTGGAATTACCAATATGCACTACCATGACTGGTTCAATCAATTCACTTTTAAGGCTGGCTCAATCAATCTACCCTTTGAACACAAATGAATTTCAAAATCTCATTTTATAATGTACCAAGCAGTCTAGTTAGTTCCTGAATCTATCTTGTTTAAGTGCTCTTTAACTTTCATAAGTTTAAGGAATGGTAAATGAATGTAAATTAAACACTTAAATTTAAGAAAATTTGCTATTTAAAGGTATCCTGGGGTTGGGGAGGTGGTTTATCAGTTAAAGGCACTTGCTTGCAAAGCCTGCCAGCCTGTGTTCAATTCCCCAGAACCCATGTAAAGCCAGATGCAGATGTTCATTTCCTTTCTCCTCTCCTCTCCCCTTCCCTCTCTCTTCTCTCCCCACCCTCTCTCTCTGTTTGCAAATAAAAATATTTAAAATAAATAAAGGTATCCTGTAAATCCTTTTAAAACAAGAATAACTGGGCTGGAGAGATGGCCTAGAGATTAACGGCATATGCTTACAAAGCCAAAGGATCCCAGTTCAATTCTCCAAGACCCACATAAGCCAGATGCACATGCATCTGGAGTTTGTTTGCAATGGCTAGAGGCCCTGGCGTGCCCATTCTCTGTCTGTCTGCCTCTCTTCTCTCTCTCTCTCTCTCTCTCTCTCTCTCTCTCTTGCAAACAAATAAATAAAAATTTTCAAAGAAAATTGAAAAAAAACAAGAATAACTGCTACTCACATTCACTCATGGAGGACAAAGAAATGACATTACTAAAATATTATTACTGGGATGAAGAGATGGCTTAGTGGTTAAACACTTGGCTGTGAAAGCCTAAGGACCCCAGTTTGAGGCTCAATTTCCCAGTACCTGCCAGATGCACAAGGCAGCGCATGTATCTGGAATTTGTTTGCAGTGGCTGGAGACCCTGATGCCCCATTCTCTGCTTCTCTCTCTCTCTTTTTCTCTGTCGCTCTCAAATAAATAAATAATTTTTTAAAAAAACAAAAAAATTGCCGGGCTTGGTGGCGCATGCCTTTAATCCCAGCACTCGGGAGGCAGAGGTAGGAAGGAGGATTGCCGTGAGTTCAAGGCCACCCTGAGACTATATAGTGAATTCCAAGTCAGCCTGAGCTAAAGTGAGACCCTACCTCGAAAAACCAATATATATAATGATGTAGTTATTAGCATTTACTGAGCACTGACCATGTAGCCCCCCACCCCGCCCGAGTTAGGGTCTCACTCTAGCTCAGGCTGACCTGGAATTCACTATGTAGTCTCAGTGATCGAACTCACGGCAATCCTCCTACTACCCTGGAGCAGTTAACCTGTATGTTCTTCTTTAATGGCAGGGGTGATCATTTTATTTTCTCTGTCACTCAGAGTATGCATCACAGTGCACTCCCCTCAGAAGCATTCATTACAGTGAACAGAACTTAAACCTGCCAAAGGGCAGACGTGTCTTAAGTGAACATTCTAAGGATCTGATTAATCAATACTTGAACAGCACAGGAAGCTGAGGCAATTAGGTAATTCTGCCCATCACTTCTTGATCTTGTGCCCTGTTTCCTCACAGATGAGATGTAAAGGAGGTGAAGAAACAGAATGGCATCAAGCTACAGTCATTCAAGCTTAGTTACTTTTGTACAAAGCAAAAAAAAAAAAAAAAAAAACACTTTGGCTTGAATAAGCAGCTTTTTTCTCAGCACTCTAGTTTCTTAAAAGATTCCTATGCATTATCAAATTTTAAAGAAAATTCTACTAACCAGCCTTATGAAAACATATTCACAACAAAGTTCTTTAGCTTAAATACTATCAGTTTAACTGGAGTAAAAGTAAATTTCATGATTGTTAATAACCTAAAGAACAGAACAATCTAGACATGCGGGGAATCGGCTATGAGTTGGGCAACCTCCTCCTCATTTTCAAAGCCCCACACTAACTGTTAACCAGAAACACTGTCAACTCTCCCCATGAATCTTTAATATACTAAACACAGCTGTCTGGGGGTTATGTTTACATAGATTCTCAAAAATCAGCACTAATAAAATTTCTGATAAGCAGATTCCTAAACACTGAAATCAGAAAGAGTACCAAGAAGCATAAAAAGACTTTGGAGCTTATGCTATAAAAATACAGCTATGGGTTGGACAGATGGCTTAGCGGTTAAAGCGTTTGCCTGCAAAGCCAAAGGATCCTGGTTCGATTCTCCAGGACCCATGTAAGCCAGATACACAAGGGGCACATGCATCTGGAGTTCGTTTGCCATGGCTAGAGGCCCTGGCATGCCCATTTTCTCTCTGTCTGCCTCTCTTCTCTCTCTCTCTCTGCTTGCAAATAAATAAGTATGTATGTATGTATGTATGTATGTATGTATGTATGTATGTATGTATATATACAGCTAAACTGTTGGTCTATTATCATGTCCTGGTTATTTCTTTTTTTAATTTTTTTTGTTTATTTTTATTTATTTATTTGAGAGCGACAGACAGAGAAGAGGCAGATAGAGAATGGGCATGCCAGGGCCTCCAGCCACTGCAAACGAACTCCAGATGCATGTGCCCCTCCTGCATCTGGCTTATGTGGGTCCTGGGGAATCGAGCCTCGAACCGGGGCCCTTAGGCTTCACAGGCAAGCGTTTAACCGCTAAGCCATCTCTCCAGCCCCCTGGTTATTCTTTATAGCAATTTGTCAATTATATTTATAAATGTAGCCACATACTTTATTAACTACTTCAATAGAAAACACTAACATGCTTGGTTCTAAATCAATTATAAGGCATGTGTAGTTCACAATGAGAACCTTTAGTACTTCACTGATTAACAAAGCAAAAATCTGATAGCACAGCTCAGATTTCAATGTTGGAACAGCAGATGGCAAAACTGTAGCATCCTATTATCCTGTGAACGTGCCCACAGGCTCCTGTGTTTGAACAGTTGGTCCCAGTTGGCGGCGCTGTTTTGAAAATGGGACCTAACTGGCAGATATAGGGTCAAGGGGTGGGGCTTAGGAGGTTATAAATAGCTCAGTGCAGCTCTGCTGCCAGGTCCCTGGAGATGGGAATAAGCTGCCTCCTGCTCTACCACCATGAAATGGTGAGCCACAAGAAATCCTACCCTAAATTGCTTCCCTCAAGTATTTTGTCACAGGGAGGAGAAAAGTTGCACAGAAACTATCAAGAAGCAAAATCAAGGAGGCTGGAAGTGAGAAAAGAAAGGATACACAACTTCTCACCCAAAGTTTTACTTCCTAGCCCCTTCTTACTTATTTTCAATTCTACAGGTAATAATTAATAGTAATCATATCTCACAATCTGCTGAAATTTGTGACTGATGTGTCCAACAGTTTATCTTTCCACCCTAAAACCTTTCCTTGGAAAGGTTACTTGGTAGAGTCAAGTATAAGCTACTACTGGCAAGACATGGTGGCACACCCCTTTAATTTCTGCACTCAGGAGGCAGAGGTAGGAGGCTCGCTGTGAGTTCAAGGCCAGCCTTAGACTACATAGTGAATTCCAGGTCAGCCTGAGCTAGAGTAAAACCCTACCTTGAAAAAAAAAAAAATTAACAAACTAAAGTTTTAAAAAACACCAAGTTCCCCCTGCCAAAAAAAAAAAAAAACAAGTGTTTGTGTGTGGGGGGGAGTCCAAGAGATAAAACTAATACTAGATAAAATCTAAAGAATATAAAAGAACACATCCCGCTGGGCATGGTGACACACGCCTTTAATCCCAGCAGTTGGGAGGCAGAGGTAGAAGAATCACCATGAGTTCAAGGCCACCTTGAGACTACACAGTGAATTCCTGGTCAGCCTGGGCTAAAGCGAGACTCTACTTTAAAAACAAACAAACAAAAAAAAAAAAAAGATCCCTCTATAGCTTTACAAGAGACTGAATAGGAAAGGCGTCAGTCTAGAAACAGGAGGATTTAGCCAGGCGTGGTGGCACACACCTTTAATCCCAGCACTCTGGGAGGCAGAGGTAGGAGGATCTAGTCCACCCTGAGACTACATAGTAAATTCCAGGTCAGCCTGGGCTAGAGTGAGACCCTACCTTGAAAAACAAAAAACAAAAACAAAACAAAAAACAAAAACAAAACAAAAAATAAATAGAAGGATTCATTACTCCACTAAAGAAATGATGAACAGGGGCTAGAGAGATGGCTTAGCAGTTAAGGCACTTGCCTACGAAGCCTAAAAGACCCAGGTTTGATTCCTCAGGTCCCACGTAAGCCAGATGCACATGGTGGCACATGTGTCTGGAGTTCATTTGCAGTGGCTAGAGGCCCTGGTACACCCTTTCTCACTCACTCTCCCTGTCAGAAATAAATAAATAAATATATTTTTAAAAATCTTACCAATCTTAAAAAAAAGAAAAAAAAAAGCCGGGCATGGTGGCGCACGCCTTTAATCCCAGCACTTGGGAGGCAGAGGTAGGAGGGTCGCCATGAGTTCGAGGCCACCCTGAGACTACATAGTTAATTCCAGGTCAGCCTGGACTAGAGTGAGACCCTACCTCGAAAAACCAAAAAAAAAAAAAAAGGAAATGACGAACAGGCTGGAAAGATGGATTAGCAGTTAAGGCCCTTGCCTACAAAGTCAAAGGACCCAGGTTCAATTCCCCAGGACCCACATAAGCCAGATGCACAAAGTGGGGCATGCATCTGGAGTTCATTTGCAGCGGCTGGAGGCCCTGGCACACCCTCTCCTCTTTCAAATAAATAATTTTTTTGAAAAAATGATGAGGGCTGGAGAGATGGTTTAGCTGTTAAGATGCTTGCCTGCAAAGCCTAAGGACCCAGGTTCGACTCTCCGGATCCCACATAAGCCAGATGCACAAAGTGGCACATGATCTGGAGTTCATTTGCAGCGACTGGAGGCCCTGGCGTGTCCATTCTCTCTCTCTCTCTCCCATCCCTCTCTCTCTCTCTCTCTCTCTCTGTGTGTGTGTGTCTCAAATAAAACTAAATTAAATTTTTTTTTTTAGCCGGGCGTGGTGGCGCACGCCTTTAATCCCAGCACTCGGGAGGCAGAGGTAGAAGGATCGCCGAGAGTTCGAGGCCACCCTGAGACTACATAGTTAATTCCAGGTCAGCCTGGGCTAGAGTGAGACCCTACCTTGCAAAAACAAAAAAAAAAAAAAAAAAAAAAAAAAAAAAAAAAATTTTTTAATGATGAAAATCTGCTTGGGTTTAACACTAACCTAAACACCAGAAGAAGTAGAAATGCTGCAAACTACCTCAAGGGAAAAAATCACATATGCCTATTCTGGATAGCTGTGCAAGGACAATATGGAAGTGGAGGTACCTATTCCTTCCAGAGGACAGGAGAAAAGTGGATACCCAGAGCATCTCCTATTATAAAATATCTATGGATAATATCATTCCAACGAGATAACCAGATGTTTCTGCCAAGTAAAATCTATTTTCTGACAATTCACTTATTTTAGAAAGCCTATTCCCTGAATGAATAAATTCCAAAATAGGGCTAAGGATATGGCCCAGCAGTTATAAGCATTGGCTTGCAAAGCCTGGCAGGCCAGGTTCAATTCCCCAGTACCCACATAAAGTCAGATACACAAAGTGGTACATGCATTTGGACTTTGTTTACAGTGGCAGGAGACCCTGGCATGACTGACTGACCTCCCAACCAATTGACCGACCTATCTTCCTTCCTTCCTTTCTTTTTCTTTTTCTTTCTTTCTCTCTCCTCTCTCACAAATAAATCACATGATAATTTAAATTTTAAAAGTCTAAGGACTGGGTTTGATTCCCCCAGTAACCACATAAAACCATATGCACAAAGTGGAACATGCATCTGGAGTTTGTTTGCATTGACAGGAGACCCTGGCATGCCCATTCTCTCTGTGTGTTTTTCTGTCTCTCTCTCTCTCTCTGCTTGCAAATAAATAAATATTTAGGGGGAAAAAAAGAAGGTAGAAGGAGAGGGGAAACACCCTAAGGTTGCTCCTATTCTGATTCTCAAATAAATAAATAAACAGATAAATAAATAAATAAAAAGAAATTTTAAAAAATTCCAAAACAGTCCTTGGTCATTTTCTTTTGTCTACTTTTTATGCTTTGGTATTTGTGAAAAAAATGAATAAGAAGAGAACTATTATAACATTAATAGTTAATCCAAAGGAAAATTATTTTGGTGAATCATGGAGATATTTTTAATTATGATTTAACCCACATTGGTTTCTTTTTAGTTGACATGTTCCCATTTTTGTCACAGCCATCTGCCATCTCAACAATACCCCAGTTTCTACAGAAGTTTTAACAAAGACTATGGCTAAACACTAAATGCTACAAACTTTCTCGCCTTCAAGTTTAGGGGCTTTTTTGTTTTGGGAGAGAGAGTCTCACTATGTAGCCTAAAGGGCAGCAACTGGCCTTAAAAAATTTATATATAGATGGATGGATGGATGGATAGATAGATAGATAGATAGATAGATAGATAGATAGATAGATAGATAGATATATTTAGGTGCTAGAGAGATGGCTTGGTGGTTAAGGGGCTTGCCTGCAAAGCCAAAGGACACAGGATCCATTACCCAGGACCCACATAAGCCAGATGCACAAGGTGGTGTATGCATTTGGAGTTTGTTTTCAGCGGCCAGAGGCCCTGGCATGACCATTAACTATCTATCTCTCTCTCTCAAATAAATTAAAGGGGCGGGGGAATTTTGGCTACTTAGTCTTAAACACTCAGCAAAAATAGCCAGAATATGGGGCTCAAGAGATGGCTCAGCAGTTAAGGCACTTGCCTGCAAAGCCTAATTATCTAGGTTCGATTCCCCAGTACCCATCTAAAGCCAGATGCACAAAGTGATACATGTATCTGGAGTTTGTCTGCAGTGGCAGGAGGCCCTGCCATGGCCATTCTATGTCTCTCTTTTATCACTCTCTGCTTGTAAATAAATAATAAATAAATAAAGATTTTTTTTTTAAATAGCCAGAAAGTAAAGCATGTCTTAAAAGCTTTAGGCAACACAACCCAGGAAATTTCCAAAGGTCAAATGATAAAAGGAGCAACTGTATAGAGCAGCATGGCTTTACATGTGCCTATAGAGGCTCAAAATGACACTTGTGTTATTTTCAAGGTTAAATGCTATGTATGTGTTCTTGATAATTTTGCTAATGTTTCATCTTCTTTACAACATTTACAAGAACATACAGCAACATAGTAAATTCCAGGTCAGCCTGAGCTAGGGTGAGACCCTACACCAAAAACAAAATAAAAAATTAGTGTGTGTCAAGCTGGGCGTGGTGGCGCATGCCTTTAATCCCAGCACTCAGGAGGCAGAGGTAGGAGGATCGCCGAGAGTTCGAGGCCACCCTGAGACTACATAGTTAATTCCAGGTCAGCCTGGACCAGAGTGAGACCCTACCTTGCAAAACCAAAAAAAAAAAAAAAAAAAAGTTCCCATAGTTTTTATCAAGCCCAGTAATGGTTCAAACGTCCCCATAGTCCAAGTTCTTTGAACTGAGCCATAATACCAAAAAAAAAAAAAAAAAAAAAAAAAACCTATTATGGCACAGAATAAAGACTCACATTGCAAAAGATGGCACTGGGCATAGCAAAGAAATATTCAACCAATATAAGATTTATACAGGGCAAACATAAAACTCTGTAGCTCCAAGTCCAACAACTCCAGTCAGTGACAAATCTCCAAGTCCAATCATTCTAACAAGTCTCTGGAGTTCCAATTTCACCCCTCCAGCTAGCCTACTCACAGTCCTGGAAAACTTCATCTGGGGCTGACCGCTCTCCTTAGCAGCTATCTCGTGGTCCTGGCATCTTCACTGGGTCTCCACTGCAACCAACAATCTATACTCACAGCTCCATCGGGTCCCCATGCAGGCATCCAGCAAACCTGCTTCACACTGCCCATGGCCGTTTCCAGAACACAAGACCGTGTTGCAAATTCAATGACCTTTTCTTTCCTGCATTTCTTATGCTCCATAATACCAGATGGGGTCCCAGTTTGTTAATCCAGGGGGCAATAAAGCCGACTTTGAAGAACAGGACACTCCTTGAGCATTCTGGCCCCTTCGAAAGAGTCTACATTCTTCCTGTTGTTCCAATGAAGATCAACAGCCCATTCTCAGTGGTTGTAATCTCTCAATTGCAACTGAACAGGCACCAGTTTCAGTTCACCCAAAGATTTCATTGTTTTCTGTGCCATATCTCTCTGCTCACACCATCCTACCATTTCTATGCAATGCAACCCTGCACAAATTCTCAGGACACAGGCATAACAGCAAGCCTCTCATACAAACTACCTTTAGCCCAGTCCAGGCAAAGCTCTTTCTCACCCTCACAAGCCAAACTCACAGTCCATATTTCTTACTACATCCAGGTCTTTCAACTCTGACCAGAGTAGTCCATCAAGCTGTACTTACAGCACTGCAAGGTATCTCTTAGGCCAAGGTTCAAATCCTTCCACATTCATCTTGAAAATCAGCTCCAAGAGGCCAAAGCCACACAGTCAGGTGTCTAGCATCAATGACACCACTCCTCAGTACCAACTCTACTATCGCAGTCAGGTTCACATTGCTGGCAGAAATCACCCGACCAAGAGCAGCTTGTGGGGAAAAAAGGTTTATTTTGGCTTACAGTCTCAAAGGGAAGCTCTATGATGGCAGGGGGAAATGATGGCATGAGCAGAGGGTGGAATCACCCCCTGGCCAACATCAGGTGAACAGCAACAGGAGAGTGTGCAAAACACTGGCAAGGGGAAACTGGCTATAATACCCTAAGCCTGCCCCCAACAATACACTGCCTCCCGGAGGTGTTAATTCCCAAATCCCCATCAGCTGGGAATCTAGCATTCAGAACACCTAAGTTTATGGGGGACACCTGAATCAAACCACCACAATGCTCAACATGAGCATGCGGAATTTATTTAGTGTTTCCCGGCAGGGCTTTGGGCTTGTTTTGTCCATTTCCTTGCTATCTTCCCATTCCCTCCCTTTTTGTAAGTATATAGCTTGTTTTTTGATGTTAACAGAAGTTCACAGTAAAGAGAGTAGGGGCTGGATAGATGGCTCAGTGAAGGCACTTGCTTGCAAAGCCTGAAAGCCTGGGTTTGATTTCCTAGTACCCATGTAAAGCCAGATGCACGAAAGTAGCACGTGTCTGGAATTTGTTTGCAATGACAGGATGCCCTAACTTGTCTGTACTCACTGTCTGTTTTCTGTCCCCTCTACCCAACAAATAAATAAATAAATAAATAAATAAATAAATAAATAAATAAATAAATTTTGTAAGGAAGAGAGTGCCTGAATCCCAGGAGACAGGACACTAGGGACTTTTAAAGAGCATCTTAATGTATTTTGCATTATGAAACTGTCATGAGCCTATGGGGACAAAAGTGAAGTTATGGCTTAAAAATAATATGTATGCTGGGCATGGTGGCAAATGCCTTTAATCCCAGCACTCGAGAGGCAGAGGTAGGAGGATGGCCAAGAGTTCGAGGCCACCCTGAGAATACATAGTGAATTCCAGGTCAGCCTGGACCAGAGTGAGACCCTACCTCGAAAAACCAAAAAAAAAAAAAAAGAAAGAAAGAAAGAAAGAAATGACCCTATCTGATATTCCAAATCTTCTATAACTCCAACTCTTGTTTTCAGAATTTTGTATGTTACATGATCCTCAATCTAACTTACCTCAAGGAAAAGAGCTATGTTTTTATCTTTTAGTTTATACCTGAAGTATGGACTCAAATGACTCATTTCATACTGGTTTCTCCTTACAAATGGATATTCTTTCAATCACTACAAAGAGAGACTTTCCACATAACCTTGAGAAATGTACATGACAAACTCTCAAATATGACCTAAAATGAGAGCAATTTCAATTTCTCTCATACACTTATTCCCAACACAAAGTTTAAAGTTTCTTTTAAATACTTTTATTTGTTTATTTGCAAGCAGAGAAAGAAAGAGACAAAAAGAAAGAATGGGCATGCCAGGGCTTCCAGTCACTGAAAACAAACTCCAGGTGCATGTACTACTTTGTGCATGTGCCTTTAGGTGGGTACTGGGGAATCAAACCTGGGTTGTTAGGCTCTGCAGGTAAGTGCCTTAACTGCTGAGCCATCTCCCTATCCCAAACTCAGTTTTTAGTATGAAAATATAAATGGCAATACGAAGTATTTTGTTTTTTAAAAACTGGGACACTATTTGTTTCTATTTATTTCTTCATGTAGCATTCAAGTCGATTCATACCTAGGCCAAGGCTACTACACATGTTTTCATTTATTCCCTTAAGAGTGATTTGAGGGCTAGAGAGATGGCTTAGTGGTTAAGGCATTTGCCTGCAAAGCCAAAGGATCCCACCTCAATTCTGCAGGACCCACACAAGCCAGATGCACAAGGTGGCGCATGCATCTGGAGTTCGTTTGCAGTGGCTGGAGGCCCTGAGCGCCCATTCTCTCTATATCTATCTGCCTCTTTCTCTTTCTGTCGCTCTCAAATAAATAAAAAATAAATAAACAAAAAAACTGTTTTTAAAAAAGAGTGATTTGATTTGAGTGTGGTATAGAATCATTTCTGGAGTTAAGGAAAACTAAGCAAAGTTATAGCTCACTATGCTGGTAGTCAAGCAGCCATGGAGAAACCCTAATGTAGAAAGTTTCTCTCTTGGGGCTACAGAAATGGCTGAGTGGTTAAGGCATTTGCCTATAAAGCCAAAGGACCCAGGTTCAATTCTCCAGGACTCACATAAGCCAGATGCTTAAGGGGCACATGCAGTTTGCAGTGGCTAGAGGCTCTGGCATGCCCTTACCTGTCTCTCTTCTCTCTGCTTGCAAGTAAGTTTTTTTAAAAAAGTTTTGGGCTGGAGGGATGGCTTAGTGGTTAAGGCACATGCCTGTGAAGCCTATGGACCCAGGTTTGATTCCCCAGGTCCCATGTAAGCCAGATGCACATAGTGGCACATGCATCTGGAGTTCGTTTGCAGTGGCTAGAGGCCCTGGTGTGCCCATTCTCTTTCTCTCTCCCTCTCTCTGTCTCTAATAAATAAATGAAAATAAAATCTTTTTTAAAAAAGTTTCCCTCTTGCTCTAACATTGATATAGCATGATCAAACCTAAAGGCAATCCACCTTTCTCCTCTTTCTGCCTAATGAAACCCAAGATTACTTTGTCTCCATTATTAGTTAGTAAACCTTGGTGTTAGGGTAGTATAGCCTATAAATTCATCAACACTCTACCCTAACATCAGAAAAGTGCTCCCACAACATAAATTTAAAATTAAAATTTTCTCTTAAACCGGGTGTGGAGGCACATGCCTTTAATCAAGCACTCCAGAGGCACAGGTAGGAGAACTGCCATGAGTTCAAGGCCACCCTGAGACAACATAGTGAATTCCAGGTCAGCCTGGGCTAGAATGAGATCCTACCTTGAAAAAAAAATTTTTTTTTTAAATCTCTTAAATAAGAATCAAAAATAGGCTACCAGAATTTTTTTAAAAAAAAATAGTTTTATTTATTTATTTATTTAAGAGTAGAGGCAGAGAGAGAGACAGAGAGAGAGAATGGGCGCATCAGGCTTATGTGGGTTCTAAGGAATCAAAACAAGGTCCTTTGGCTTTGCAGACAAGTGCCTTAACCGCAAAAGCCAACTAACTCTCCAGCCCCGGAATTTCTGCTTTGAGTCAAAAAAAATTTGCCAATTTATATAGAGAAAATATTTCTGGATTAGTGGGTGTTACTAATTTAATCTTACTCAAACTTTATGTTCACAGTACAATGCTTAAACTAAGTACTATTCTCTTCTGCCTCCTAGGAAGCTCAGTGACTTCAAGGAAATTTGTCTGGTTTCTTCACCAACCCTTAAAAAAATGCTTGAGATTTTTTTTGTTTAAATATTTTTATTGAGCCATTTGTATACAAAGGAACAAGAGGGTGGTAGAGAAAAAAGAATGGAGCCAAGCATGGTGGCTCACTTGGGAGGCAGAGGTAGGAAGACTGCCATTAAATTTGAGGCCACCCTGAGACTACATAGTGAATTCCAGGTCAACCTGAGCTACAGTGAGATCCTACCTCAAAAAATAAAAACAAAAAGCAAGCTGGGCGTGGTGGCGCACGCCTTTAATCCCAGCACTCAGGAGGCAAGGTAGGAGGATCACCATGAATTCGAGGCCACCCTGAGATTACATAGTGAATTCCAGGTCAGCCTGAGCTAGAGTGAGACCCTATCTCAAAAAAAAAAAAAAAAAAAAAAAAAAAAAACAAAACAAAACAAAACAAAACAAAAAAAAAAAAAAAAAAAAAAAAAGAGAGAGAAAGAAAGAATGGGTGCCCCAGAGCCTCCAGCCACTGAAAACAAACTCTAGATGCATGTGCCACTTTGTGCATCTGCCTTTGAATGGGGGTAGAGTTAGGGTGACTGGACCCCAGAAGATGTAAAAAGGCCAGGAAAATTTTTCTTATCTCTTGCCTAGTTTCCAGGACCCCTCAGGGAAGGGAAGTCTTTCATAGGATTTAAACACTGTGGCTGGTCAAGTTCAGTCCCCCTTCCCCCTCCCCCCCCCAAGCTAATCTCTTCCAGACAGCCCCTAGCTCTAGCCAAGACAGCCCACCACCCTAAGGTTATAAATACTTTTGCAAGAGGAGGACAGGCTCTCGGATCACTTGGGAACTCCAGCTGTGGGTGAGTTTTTCCCTCGGCTAGGCCTAGGCCCCAGCCCAGCCAGGAGCGCCCCCTAGCCCTTACTCTTCACATGGGTTCTTTATCTCCTCCAACTCCCCACATGGCAGAAGCTCCTTGAACTTTCTTTTCTTCCCATGCTTTTTTCCCAGAGCCATCTGCTCACATGGACTCCTGAGCTACACGTGGTCCACATGGGCTTTTGGGCTCCATGTGGTGTACTTCTCTTCTCCTCACTTTATCTCCCCGCCTTCCCCCTTCCACACTCCTTTATAAAATCTGAATAGAATGTGGTATTTTAAAAATCACTCTCTTGAATCTGGAACTGCCAATTCTTTGGTTAGTTTGTAGATATGAACTCAGGGCTTGGGGTTCCAGGAAGCACCCCAGAACCCCAATTTCCCCATTACAGATTTACGTGGGTACTGGGGAATCAAACCCAGGTCATTGTCTTAACCACTTAGTCATCTCTCCAGCCCTTTGCTGTTGTTACTGCTGTTTAGAAGGTAGGGTTTCACTGTAGCCAAGGCTGTTTTGGAACCAGGCTGGCCTTGAACTCACAGTGATCCTCCTACCTCAGAGATTAAAGGAATGTGCCACCACACCCAGCTCAGCTTCAAGTTTTTTGTTTTGTTTTTTAAACAGCTAGATTTTTCCATCCTGAGTTTTCCCAAATTATTTCAGAGTTGGGACAATCCTGCCAGTGACTAAGTCTCCACCTGGGAATAGCTACCTCATTATCACTATTAAAAACACTCATTCCTAATACTGGCTGATAAGGATCTGGAAACTCATTGTAACTTTGGGAATGCAAATCCCGCCCTACCCTATCTAAAGATAAATGCATTACCAATGGAATAACATGCTCAGCACATGACAGAACTCCAGCAGTACAGGTTCTAAGCAAAGCTATGGAGTTTTCTCTATATTCTTTTATTTATTTGAGAGGGTGAGAGGAGAGAAAAAAAGAGTGGGCACACCAGGGCATCCAGCCACTACAAACTCTAGATGCATGTGCCACCCTGTGCATCTGGCTTATGTGGGTCCTGGGGAATCAAACCTGGGTTCTTTGGCTTTGCAGGCAAGCTCCTTAACCACTAAGCTATCTTTCCAGCCCAAGCTTTTTGTATATTCTTAACTCTTATTAATACTGAGAATTTTTTACTATCCCCTTCCTTATAAACTGTTAATCCATGAATTACTGTCAAGCAAGCAAACAGCCTGATGATGCAGCCTCTCAAATGACTTTCTGTTTCAGAAATACTTTGTACAGAACATGTGTTATGTGGGTAACTTTTGTTCTTGGCAAGCTAGTCCTCCTGCTTGGAAAATCAACAGCAGATAACCTCAAATAGGAGGTCTTTTCCTTAAATGGAACAAATGCTTACAAATTTAATTTGTACAAAAAGTATATCTGTGGCTGGAGAGATGGCTTAGCAGTTAAGTTATTCAGGTACCAGCCTGAATAAGCCAAAGAACCCAGGTTCAATTCCCCAGGACCCACCTGTACCTCAGTTTCATCATGTACAAGATGAAGATAATGAAATAACCATAATTAGAGAAAACTTAAAAATCATTTGCCAGAGCTGGGGAAATGGCTTAGCAGTTAAGGCATTTGCCTGCAAAGCCTGAGGACCCTGGTTCAATTCCCCAGGACCCATATAAGCCAGATGCACAAGGTGGCTCATGTGTATGGGGTTTGTTTACAATGGCTGGAAGTCCTGGCACACCCATTCTCTCTGCCTCTTCTCTCTTTCTCTCTCTCTCTCTCTCAAATAAATAAATAGTTTTGTAAAAATCCATTTGCCAGGCATAGTGGCGCATGCAGAGGCAGAGGCAGGCCTGCCATGAGGTGGAGGCCACCCTGAGACCACATAGTGAATTCCAGGTCAGCCTGGGCTAGAGGAAGAGCCTACCTCAAAAAAAAAAAAAAAACCACTCGGGAGGCAGAGGTAGGAGGATTGCCGAGAGTTCAAGGCCACTCTGAGACTACATAGTTAATTCCAGGTCAGCCTGGGCCAGAGTGAGACCCTACCTCGCAAAAAAACAAAAAACAAACAAACAAAAAAAAAAAATTCCATTTAAGTATAACATTACCATACCCCTACAGTCAGGGGCCATTATCAGTAAATTCCTTGAGAAATCAAAGATATGTTTTTCTCTCTTCTTGGTATAAGATTTTATCATCAAATTCTGATTGACTTCATATACTCAGTATTCTTTTTGTTGTTGTTTGCAAGGTATGGTCTCACTCAAGCCCAGGCTAACCTGGAACTTGTAGCTCCAGGCTGGTCTCAAACTCCCAGCGATCCTGGGGTCAAAGGTGTACACCACCACACCCAGCTATTCTCAGTATTCTGTCACCCAGCGGCTCTGCAAAAGGGCAAATTAACCCTAGAAATAAATTGCTTAAGGTAAAAACAAACAACAAATTACACTCAAATTACAAAAAAAGGACATTAAAAGGGAGATAAAAAGAGGGAGGAAGGGAAGAAAGGAAAAAGACAAAGAGGCTGAGGATTAAACCTCAGTGGTAGAATGCTTGCCTAGGAAAGGAAAAGCTCTGAGCTCAATCCCCAACACTGAAAACAAAATCATAAAGATGGTATGTGTAGAACAAAAAGAACTGGCTTTATTGTAAGATCTGTACCTACAATTCTAGTCAAAATGCTTGTTTTCTCTGAGCCACATTTTCCCCAGTAAAATGAAAATAAATGTTAATAGCCATATAAGATGCCATGAAGATCACAGGCATCCTTCCTCAGTGAGAATATGTCACTCAGGTAACCTCTTGAAGTACCAAGGAAACCTCCCTGGTTTCTGCATGATGCATATTTCATATTTACTTCTCCTTCTTAACCACTTGAGAATATCATCTAAAATTATTGGTGGTGACCTTGGGATGACTCAGAAGGCACCATGGTGCTGAGAAAAAGAGACAGAGTGCTCAGCACCGAAACACTCTAACACAACTTCCAAGGCTCAGAGTCCATTGCGGAAGAGATGGCTGAAAGAATGTAAGAGGCCACCCTGAGACTACATAGTGAATTCCAGGTCAGCCTGAGCTAGAGTGAGACCCTACCTTGAAAAAAAAAAAGAAAGAAAGAAAAAAATGGAAAGAAAAAAGAAAAAGAATGTAAGAGCCAAAGGAAGGGTAGGATTCTTTACAACGTGCTCCTCCAGACACAAAATGGCCTGGATATCCATAACCAGGCAGTGCCTGACATCACCTACACAAGACCATCATAATAGGAGGAAAAGATGATGTCATCAAAATTAAAAGAGAGGGGCTGGAGAGATGGCTTAGTGGTTAAGGTACCTGCCTCCTAAGCCTAAGAAAGCTGGTTCCAATCTCCAGATCTCACGTTTAGCCAGATGCAAAGTGACGCAAGGGCACAATGCCACACTTGACCACAAGGGGGCACAGGCATTTGGATTTCATTCACTGCAGCTAAGAGGCTGCTGGCGCACCCATCTCTGTCTTCCTCTCTCTCGCTCTCTCCAAAAAAAAAAAAAATTAAAAGAAAGACTGATTGAGAGGGGGAGGGGATATGATAGAGAGTGGAGTTTCAAAGAGGAAAGTGGAGGGAGGGAGGGAACTACCATGGGATACTGTCTACAATTATAGAAGCTGTCAATAAAAAAAAAATTAAATTTTTTTAAAAATGGGAAAGTAAAAGAAATTATAACAGAAAAAAAAATTAAATTATAATTAAAACTTGGGAAAGAAAAAGGATCACCACAGGTTCAAATTATCTAACAGAAAAATACAGATGCAGCTGGCACCTATAATCCCAGCACTTGGGAGGTTGAAGTAGAAGGATCACAAGGCCACTCTGAGACTTCAAGGCCATTCCAGGTCTATACAGAAAAAAAAAAAAAAAAAAAAAAAAAAAAAAAAAAGAAAGAAAAATACAGGATAACCAGAGTTAATTAGCAATATCCAGCCTGAAAGAAAAAAAGAAAAGAAAGAGAGGGAGGAAAGACAGGAAGGAAGGAGGGAAGGAAAGAAAGAAAAAAAAAGAAATGAAACTTCTAAACCAGATAAAAGTAAACATTTGAAGGACAAGAGACACACGAAACTGTTTAAATACTTTAGTATTTAAATATACAAATAAAAACAAAATGTCTGAGCTGGGGAAATGGCTTAGTGGTTAAGGCATTTGCCTGAAAAGCCTAAGGACCCCGGTTTGATTCCCCAGACTCACATAAACCAGATGCTCAAGGGGGCGCATGCATCTGGAGTTCATTTGCAGTGGCTGGGGGCCCTGGTGCAACCATTCTCTTTCTCTCTGCCTCTTCCTCTCTCTCAAATAAATAAGTGAATAATTTTTTTAAATGTCCACAAATAGGACAATTGTGGTCCACAAAAAGGCAACTCAACTTTGCACACATTTTGCTTTGCTCCATGAAAGGGATTCAAAGGGAAGCTCAGTATGAAGGCCAGTCCAGGAGGCTGAAATCTGCCTGGGTGATATAACATAGTGAAGCCTTATCTCAAAAAAATAAATAAAATCAAGTCAGGTGTGGTAGTACACACCTTTAATGCCAGCACTCAGAAGGCTGAGGTAGAAGGATTACTGTAATTTCGATGCCAGCCTGAGACTAATTCCAGATCAGGAAGACCCTACCTCAAAAAACCAAGAGGCCGGAGAGATGGCTTAGCGGTTAATGTGCTTGCCTGCAAAACCAAAGGACCTTGGTTCAATTCCCCAGGACCCACATAAGCCAGATGCAGAAGGTGGCACATGCATCTGGAGTTCGTTTGCAGTGGCTAGAAGCCCTGAAGTGTCCATTCTTTCTCTCTCTCAGCCTCTTTTCCTCTCTCAAATAAATAAATATAAATATAAATTAAATTAAAAGAAAATGAAAAAAAAAAAAAAAAAAGAAAAAAATGGCAGAGTGTGGTGGTGGTACATGGCTTTAATCCCAGCACTTGGGAGGCAGAGGTAGGAGGATCACCAAGGCCACCCTGAGACTACATAGTGAATTCCAGGTCAGCCTGGGCTAGAGTGAGACCCTAAATCGAAAAAAAAAAAATCAAAATGATCAGCTGTACCCATGATATAGTGATAAACACAAACCCATTTTAGTTGACTGATTACAGAATACAGTAGGTAGTCCAGGGGACACAAAAGGCTACAAAGTACAAAGCAGATCTGCACAACACTAAGAGCAGAACCTGTCATGTTCTCCTGCTGCACCCATTTATTTGTAGCCATTAACTGCAGGCTACTTAAAAGACAATGGCAATGTTATTATGGGTACC
Organism: Orientallactaga sibirica; assembly: GCA_036365145.1. Taxonomy (NCBI): domain Eukaryota; kingdom Metazoa; phylum Chordata; class Mammalia; order Rodentia; family Dipodidae; genus Orientallactaga; species Orientallactaga sibirica. The sequence goes on along the minus strand of JAEOAD010000010.1, from coordinate 20,832,647 downwards.
TTCATGCTGTGCCAAAATACATATACAAGCAATTCAGAACAATTGGTCTTACTTTCATAAGAGCAGAGACTGTAGCCAAATGAAATGGGTGGATACCGTATTTAACAATCTTGGAATTAGCTAATAGGATATAGGAAAAAATGATGCTAATGCCGGTGCTAAGTACTCTCTCTTCCTTACACAATAAAATTTTTACTAATTGAAAAGCAATGTTCAAGAAAGACTTCTTTCCTGTCACAGACACCTAAATATAGACTGTTTTTAAGCACAAAGGTTTAAAAAAAAAAAAAAAAATCTTATGTAACCTGTAAACTTAAAATATATGCACTGGATGCTACATGTGACATATAATTTTCAAAAAGATACTACTCAGAAACATCAATAGCAAAAACTTGTCCAAACATTCAGGTGCTACAACCCTAAAGTAAACTGTGTACTCCACAAACATTTAATACAAGTAAAATGATGGAAGGCCCAGGCAGCAAAATGATGCCAGAAACTACCACTTTTATTCCTCAGGGTAACAAATCATGCATGCTCCCATATAGTTTGTCTAGTTCGACTTTGCTAATTATACTGAATTCTAAAGCATTAGCAATTTTTTTTTTGCTGTTGTTGTTTTCGAGATAGGGTTTCACTCTAGTCTCAGGCTGACCTGGAATTCACTATGTAGTCTCAGGGTTGCCTCAAACTCACGGCGATCCTCCTACCTCTGCCTCCCAAGTGCTGGGATTAAAGGTGTGCGCCACCATGCCCTGGCCAAGCAATTATTTTTAAATATTTATTTTACTGGGCTGGAGAGATGGCTTAGTGATTAGGGAACTTGCCTGCAAAGCCTAAGAACCTACGTTCAACTCTCCAAGTCCCACATAAACCAGACACACAAGGTGATGCAAGTGCACAAGGTCTCACATGCGCACAAAGTGGCACACCTATCTAGAGTTCAATTGCAGTGGCTGGAGGCCCTGGTGCACCCATTCTCTATCTGCCTCTCTCCTTCAAATAAATAAATAAGATTTAGCCAGGTGTGGCAGCGCACGCTTTTAATCCCAGCACTCAGGAGGCAGAGGTAAGAGGATTGTGATGAATACCAGGCCACTCTGAGACTGCAGAATAAGTTCCAGGTCAACCTGGGCTAGAGTGACACCCTACTTCAAAAAATAATAAATAAACAAATAAGACTTAAAAAACTGCCGGGCGTGGTGGTACATGCCTTTTAATCCCAGCACTCGGGAGGCAGAGGTAGGAGAATCGCCGTGAGTTCAAGGCCTCCCTGAAACTACATAGTTAATTCCAGGTCAGCATGGGCCAGAGTGAGATCCTATCTCGAAAAACCAAAAAAATAAAAATAAAAAATAAATAAAATAAAAAAGTAGCTGGGCGTGGTGGCTCACACCTTTAATCCCAGCACTTGGGAGGCAGAGGTAGGAGAATCACTGTGAATTCAAAGTCAGCTTGAGCCTACACAGTGAATTCCAGGTCAGCTTGGGCTAGAGAGAGACCTTACCTCAATAAATAAACAAACAAACAAACAAAAAGTATCTTCTCTGACCATTAAAAAGAACCAGCCAGGGCTGGTGAGGTGGCTTAGCAGTTAAGGTGTTTGTCTGCAAAGCCAAAGGATCCCAGGTCCTCCAGGACTCACATAAGCCAGATACGCTAGGGGGCGCATGTGTCTGGAGTTCATTTGCAGTGGTTGGATGTCCTGGTGGATCCATTCTCTACCTCTTTCTGTCACTCTAATTAATTTAAGAAAAAAAAAAAAAAACAGCCAGGTGTAGTGGCACTTGTCTTTAATCCCAGCACTAGGGAGGCAGAGGTAGGAGGATTGCTATGAGTTCAAGGTCAACCTGAGACTACATAGTGAATTCCAGGCCAGCATGGGCTAGACCCTACCTTGAAAAACCAAAAAGAAAAAGAAAAAGAAAAAAGAGGGGAGAGGTTAAAGTGCCTTCTGGACTGTTTCTACTCTAGGTTCAGCATTCCTTGTCAGGATTTACTCTAGTAATTGGAATCAATCAGGGTAATTTTCACTTTAAGTATAAAAACAAAGTAGGCTGGGCATGGTGGTGCACACCTTTAATCCCAGAACCAGGGAGGCAGAGGCAGGAGGATCACTGTGAGTTCGAGGCCACCCTGAGTCTACTACATAGTAAATTCCAAGTCAGCCTGGGCTAGAGCCTACCTTGAAAAACTAAAAACAAACAAACCAACAAAAGAAACAACCAGAGTCACATGCATGCTAAGCAACACTACACAGACATATCTCTAAGTTAACATGTTTTTTTTCTGTAAAGGCATTTGGCTAGAGTATGTTAATTTTACATTTATCTTGGCTCTAAGTGTTTCTTAATTCTCTTCTTTTGAAACTACTGAACTTGTCAGGGATTGGAAAATTAGAGGCTTGGCTGCTTGAATGATAGCTAGAAAACCCTGCATCCATGGCGTGGCAACAGTAAGAGATGTGGCAGAGGCCAAGGCTGAATCCAGCACTCTACTGTCATGTTCACAGTGCCCAGCTCTGACTGGGCTGTGAGTGACACTGATGCTGTCCCTGAGACCTCATCAAGTGCATCAGCACCCATCAACCTCCACCCAACCACTTCCAAAGAAGCCACAAAGCTGCTATCACCTAGTTACTTCTCTAGTGACCCACTGAGCAGTCCTCAGGACTGCAAGCCATGTCTGCTTTAAATGTCCCAAAGCTACCCAAAAAGATTTCCCTTTGGCCAAACATCCCGACACTTGCTTTAACCACAGAGTCTGGCATAATGGTCATGGAAGAACACAATGCTTCTGCTCCAACAGTTACCACTGCCTCAGGAGACTCTGCTGTACACAATCACTCCAGATGTGCTGTGAGGGCCCTAGGAAACTTTGCTTCCAAGACAGCTTCAGATGACCTGACTGCAACCACCATGTAAAAGTCCCCCACTCTAGGGCTGGAGAGATGGCTTAGTGGTTAAGGCACTTGCCTGCAAAGCCTAAAGACTCAGGTTTAGGGCTGAAGAGATGGCTAGTGGTTAAGGCACATGCCTGTGAAGCCTGAGGACACAGGTTCGACTCTCCAGGTCCCATAAAAGCTAAATGCGTAAGGTGACACATGTGTCTGGAGTTCACCTGCAGTGGCTAGAGGCATTGGCACACCTATTCTCACTCTCTCTCTGTCCCTCAGTCTCAAATAAATAAATAAACAAACAGACAGACTCAGGTCTGATTCCCCAGAACCCACTTAACCGCAATGCACATGGTGGCGCGTGTATCTGGAGTTCATTTGCAGTGGCTAGAGGGCTAGAGGCCCTGGCGTGCCCATATTCATTCATTCATTCATATTCATTCCCCCTCTAGTAAATAATCAATTTTTTTAAATCCCCACTCTAGTTGCAGAGGATTACCTCCCCAATGTATGACAGCCAGGTCCACCACCCCTGTACAGCCTGCTATGACTTCACACAAAGTTTATGGTTAGCAGATCTCAGACTATATTAATGGCTGGCTATATAAACAGCCCTCTTCTCTAGAAGGTGGATGAAGAGTTCCTGAGAGAGGCCAGAAAAGAGACTGAAGAAGGTGAAGGACTAACAAGAACTGAGACTATGAAAGGTAAAGGGCAGCAGAGAACTGAGCACTGTGTAAAGTGAAGGGATGCAGGAATGAAGAACAGTAACAGTGCAGGAACAAGTAGTCCTAGCCACAGGAATACTTGCAGAGAGCTGCCAAGAACTACTAGCTCTGGCTGCTAAGGAGCCATCAGTTGCTGGGAGCTGAGCTTCCAACACTCAGGATAAGGGTAACATGAAAAGTATGGGCTAGAGAGATGGCTAGAGAGATAGAGTTGAGGTGCTTGCCTGTGAAACCTAAGGATCCAGGTTTGAACCTCCATGTCCCATGTAAGCCAGATGCACAAGGTGGTGCATGCATCTGGAGTTTGTTTGCAGTGGCTAGAGGCCCTGGCACGCCCGTTATCTCTCTGTTTCTTTGTCTTTAATAAATAAAAAATAAAATCTTTTTTTAAATCATAAAAAAAAGAGTTTAAAACTAAGAGAGGCACTCAAAGGTTTGGATCTGCTAATAACACTCTGCCTATTTGTAGTACCTATCCCAATTGAACAGAAGAATGCCCAGCCTATTAGTGACACACACTATCGCTGATTTATATTTTACATTTCTAATCTTTTTTCAAAAACACTAGGTTGGGCATGGTGGCACACACCTTTAGTCGAGCACTTGGGTGGCAAAGGTTAGGTGGATAACCACGAGTTCCAGGCCACGCTGAGACTACATAGTGAATTCCAGATCAGCCCAGGCTAGAGGAAGACCCTACCTCGAAAAACCAAAAGAGAAAAAAAAAAAGAACAGGGCTGGAGAGATGGCTTAGCGACTAAGGCGCTTGCCTACAAAGCCTAAGGACCTACGTTTGATTCCCCATATATTCATTCTCTCTCTCTCTCTTTTATTTATTAGAGACAGAGAGAAGGAGAGAGAGAAAAAAGGGGCATACCAGGGCCTCTAGCCACTGCAAATGAAGTCCAGATGCATGCACCATCATGTGCATCTAGATTATGTAGGATCTGGAGAACTGAACCTCGGTCTTTAGGCTTTGCAGGCAAGCACCTTAACCACTATACAATCCCTCCAACCCTCTCTCTCAAATAAATGAATAATTTAAAAAAAAAAAAAAAACAGAACGTAAGCCGGGTGTGGTGGTGCACGCCTTTAATCCCAGCACTCGGGAGGCAGAGGTAGGAGGACCGCCGTTGAGTTCGAGGCCACCCTGACACTACTACAGAGTGAATTCCAGGTCAGCCTGGACCACAGTGAGACTCTACCTCGGGGAAAAAAAACAATGTAGTAAACTTTTGGGGGAGAATGGGACATGGTTTCACATTTTAAAAAAGCATATACAGTACATATAATATAGCAAACATTTTATAAATCATACACAAATTTAGTTTAGTGGAAAGGATTAGTGATATTCTTCAGGCAAGGTCTTTCTGTGTCCCAAAGGCTGGGCTCAACTTGCTTCAGCCTCCCAAGTGCTAGATTTCAGATGTCGACCATACACTAACCCTGGCTCAGAAGTCATTAGAAAGAAGAAATTTTAGAAAAATTAATGTTCTATGTACTTGGAACTTATTTAATGGCTAAAATTTAACCAAAAAAAAAAAAACTGAATACAGAAGACTGACAAAGCATTTCAATTGAACATTCACACCCTCTCTTCCACTCTCAAGTACAGAAACTGCTACTCTCTTAACATCTGTGGAAGCTGCAATTTGGATACTGGATGGCTTTTTTTACAATTAACTTCTATGAATCAATGAAAATTCAAAACATTCAAACAAAAATATTAAGTCACTTGAGCTGGGCATGGTGGATCACGCCTTTAATCCCGGCACTAGGGAGGCAGAGGTAGGAGGATAGCCGTGAGTTTGAGGCCACCCTGAGACTACATAGTGGGTTCCAGGTCAGCCTGAGCTGGAGTGAGACCCTACCTCAAAAAAAAAAAAAAAAAAAAAAATTAAGTCATTCAAGTTCATAATAGAAGTGGGAAGTGGGAAGAAATACATAAAGATTGAAAGAAGAGGGCTAGAGAGATGGCTTGGTGGTTCAGGCACTTGCCTGAGAAGCCTAAGGAACCAGATTCAATTCCCCAGTACCCAATAAAGCCAGATGCATATTCTCTCTATCTGCCTCTTTCTCTTGCTTGCTCTTTCTCTCTCTCTCTATGAAGAATGTACCTCACCCCCAAAATGATTTTAGGTTACGACTCATCAGCACCTCAACGTGTCGTAGTAAATATGCTCATGGAAGAGTGACAGTGATCGTGTCAATGAGTTAGGGCATGAGTATTTCAAGTATTAAACATCATTTGCTATTCACAACACAAAAAGTACAACACTCAAATGCATGACAGATTTTTTTAGTTTTTAATGGTTGAATGAGGTTACCATAACAAATGCTAAAATCACAAGTACAAACAGAGACCTACAGCCAGTTTCACTAGAAGTGAGGCATTTACTAAGTCAAACACTTCATCTCTTTACAGCATATATGTCACTGTAACTAAGCAATAAATCCAAACGCTAGTCTTTCTTTTGTGTACCTTTACAAAGCACATCATTTGTTTTATTTTGTTATATAAAATCCTAAGTTTAATACATGTAAACATTTTTTTGCCATTTGAGGCCTTCTTAACATTTTTTAAAGTATGTGTATATAAAATGAGAGCATTCGTTCCTCCATCATTTAACTTAACCTTAAGTCTTCCTCCATGACTATATCTAAAGTAAGTCTAGCAATGTATCTGAACTTGGTTAATGCACTAGTTATCATACTTCTTATTAAAATGATGCTATAACACCAATTCATTGATAATGATGACAAAAACTAAAGCTAATTCTCAGTCAGGTACTTTACCCCTGAAATTAGTTATCAACATGAGAATCCTCCTCCTTAAAAGACTAAATATAGAGAACTTGAGGCTGGAGAGATATGGCTTAGTAATTAAAGCAACTGGTGTGCAAAGCCTGCCAGCCCACCTTCTATTCCCCAATTCCCACCTGGAACCAGATGCATAAAGTGGCACATGTGTCTGGAGTTTGTTTGCAGTGTGGTAGGAGGCCCTGACCTAGAATGTAAGATCCTACTGCTGAAGACACCACATGAGTTGGATGCAAAGAAATCAAAGTTGGGACTGGAGATATGGCTTAGTGGTTTAAGGCATTTGCCTGCAAAGTTTAAGGATCCAGGTTCAAGTCCCCAATACCCACATAAGCCAGATGCACAAGAGTTCATTTGCAGTGGCTAGAGGCCCTAGCACACTCATTCTCTCCTCTATCCTCTCTCTCTCTCTGCTTCTCTCTTTCAAATAAATAAATAAAATATTGGAAGGAAAGAAGGGAGGGAGGGAAGGAGGGAGGGAGGGAGGGAGGGAGGGAATCAAGCTGCTACTGAGCTAGAAGCCTCCTTCCTGCTGCCTAGCTACTATAGTGCTATGCAGGCTGCTGGGAAAGAATAATCATCAATAGTCAGAGTATAAAAATTGTCATTAAAAAAAATTGTAGCCGGGCGTGGTGGTGCATGCCTTTAATCCCAGCACTTGGGAGGCAGAGGTAGGAGGATCGCGGAGTTCAAGGCTACCCTGAGACTACATAGTTAATTCCAGGTCAGCCTGGACCAGAGTGAGACCCTACCTTGTAAAACCAAAAAAAAAAAAAAAAAAAATTGTAAATTAGCTGGGCGTGGTGGCACACACCTTTAATCCCAGCACTGGGAAGCAGAGGCACGAGGATTGCCATGAGTTTGAGGCCACCCTGAGACTACACAGTGAATTCCAGGTCAGCCTAAGCTACAGTGAGACCCTACCTCAAAAAAAAAAAAATTGTTAATTAAGGATTGGAGAGATCGCTAAATGGATAAAGTGAGCTTCCCATACAATCATGAGGGCCTGAGGGGGCCCAAGTTCAATTCCCCCAATACCCATGTAAACATGCACATATGTAGCCCCAGTCCTGTGGAGATCAGAAACCAGAGAATCACTAGTGCTTGTCAAAAAATGGCACATTCCAGAATCAGTAGACACTCTGTCTCAGGGAGAAATAGGTGGATGATAACTGGAGGTTAATACCCAACATTCTCCTCTGACCACCACAAGCACACACACTGGGCATTCCATCAGCACAAACATGGCATGGAAGCTAGTAGATCTCTGCTCTCTAAGACCTCATAAGGTAGTATAAGAAATATGCCAGGCATGGTGGCACACACCTTTAATCCCAGCATTCGGGAGGCAGAGGTAGAAGGATCGCCATGAGTTCGAAGCCACCTTGAGACTACATAGTTAATTCCAGGTCAGCCATAGTGAGACCCTACCTTGAAAAAAACAAACAAACAAAAGAAAAGAAAAGTATACTAATTGCGTGTGTTTGTGTGTACATGCAAGTGTGTGCACACATGCATAGCAACAAGGTCTCACTATACAACCTACATTGGTTCTGAACTCCTGGGCTGAAGCCAGCCTTCCACCTCAGACTCCTCAAGTAGTAAGAGCTACAGATAATCTTTTTGTGTTTGTGCATGTTGATGTGTGGACAGATGTACAGTGTGTACACGGGCACATATGTGCATGTGTGTATGGAGGTCAGAGCATATCAGTGTTATTCTTCAGGGTCTTTTTTTTTTTTTTTTTTTTTAGACAGGGTCTTCTCACTGGCCCTGAGCTTGCCAAAATGACTAGATTGGCTAGTCAGCAAGTCCCAAGGATCCTTCTGTCTCCACCTGCCCAGCCCTGAGATTTAAAATGTGTGCTACCACAGCCAGATTTTTTTTTTTTAAAACATGGTGTTACACTTACTTCTCCTTGCTGGGACAAAACACCCAACTAGAGCCCGGTGTGGTGGTGCACACCTTTATTCCCAGCACTTGGGAGGCAGAGGTGGGAGGATCGTCATGAGTTCAAGGCCACCCTGAGACTACAGAGTGAATTCCAGGTCAGCCTGGGCTAGAGGGAGACCCTAACTCGAAAAACAAAAAACAAACAAACAAACAAACAAAAAACCACCTAGCCGGGCATGGTGGCGCACGCCTTTAATCCCAGCACTTCGGAGGCAGAGGTAGGAGGATCGCTGTGAGTTCAAGGCCACCCTGAGACTATATAGTTAATTCCAGATCAGCCTGGGCCACAGTGAGACCCTACAAAAACAAAAAAAAAAATCCATCCAACCAGAAGCAGCTTATGGAAGGAAAAGGGTTTATTTTAGCTTACACTATCTTTGGAAAGTATCATCATGGCAGGGAAAGCACAGCAGAAACAGGAAACTGGCTTATGTCATCACATAACAGCAAAGAGGAGGTAGCAAGAGTGAACTGGCCAGCACTGGCAAACTGGGCTGGATTATATATAAAATCCCAAAACCCATCTCCAGTAAGGCTCCACCTCCCAAAGCTCCACCAGCTGGGGATCACGTATGAAATTTAATAACAAGTACATGAGGCTATGGGGGAATCAAACTCAGATTCTCCTACTGAGGAGTATGTCCTCAGCCCCTCACCCTTTTTTGTTGTTGTTGTTTTTGTTTTTTTCAAGGTAGGGTCTCACTCTGTCTGGTCCAGGCTGACCTGGAATTAACTATGTAGTCTCAAGGTGGCCTTGAACTCACGGTGATCCTCCTACCTCTGCCTCCCAAGTGCTGGGATTAAAGGAGTGTGCTACCATGCCGGGCTCACCCTTTCTTTAATGCTCCAATTTTCGACTTTAATAGTAAAGACAGTTTATAATACCACACAGTATTAGCATAGAAAATTACTATAAAGTCTTTCTTTAAGCTACAACCCAAAGCTCATAGTTGTAGTTACTTTTTTTTTGGAGGGGGGGGGAACATGGTGTCTCACTATGTAGCTTAGGCTGGCCTCAAACTCAATCTTCTTGCCTCAGCCTCATGAGGACCAGAATTAAAGCATGTCCTACCACTCTACATATAAATACATTTAAAGAACTCTTAGCCAGGTGTGGTGTCACATGCCTTTAATCCCAGCACTCGGGAGGCAGAGGTAAGAGGCTTGCCATGGGTTCGAGGCCACCTGAGACTACATAGTGACTTCCAGGTCAGCCTGGACTAGAGTAAAACCCTATTTCAAAAAACCAAAAAAAAAAGAAAGAAAGAAAGAAAGAAAAGAGTCAGGCATGATGGCACACACCTTTAATACCAGCACTTGGGAGGCAAAGGTAGGAGGATTTCTGTGATTTCGAGGATAGTGAATTCCAGGTCAACCTGGGCTAGAGTGACACCCTACCTCAAAAAACAAAACCAAAAAAAAGAAAAGAAAAGAACAGAACTCTTAGTCTAATATAAGTTAATTTTAGCAAAATATAATCAATTTATGTGAACCCATCTGAACTGGAGAGTAAAATGATTAAGAAAACTACAACAAAAAGTTAGCAAAGCCTGCACTGGAGAGATGGCTTAGCAATTAAGGTGTTTGCCTACAAAGCCAAAGAACTCAGATTCAATTCCCCAGCACCCACGTAAGCCAAATGCACAAAGCGGCACATGCATCTGGAGTCTGTTTGCAGTGGCTAGAGGCCTTGGTACACCCAATACTAACTCTCCCTCCCTCTCTCTGTATCCCTCTGCTTGCAAATAAATAAAATTTTAAAAAAGAAAAAAACAGAGATATTCTATATATTCCACACCCAGCTCAGATAATTTTTAAGTATTTTATTTTTTTTATTTATTTATTTATTTATTTATTTATTTATTTATTTGACAGAGAAAGGGAGGGAGAGAATGGGCATGCCAGGGCCTCCAGCCACTGCAAACAAACTCCAGATGCGTGCGCCCCCCTTGTGCATCTGGCTAATGTGGGTCCTGGGGAACCAAACCTGGGTCCTTTGGCTTTGTAGGCAAACGCCTTAACCACTAAGCCATCCCTCCATCCCCTCAGATACATTTTAATAGTCTCTTTGTAGCATCCCAGAAGAGCTAACATATTGTGATGATGACAAAGTTCTTCACTAGAGAAAGTTGATAGCCTGAATTACAGAAACCCACTCCCTACTGCAAAAGTGACTAGGGGCTGTAAAGGAACTGAGAACCTCCTGAGACCAACTCTGAAGACCAAGCTTGAGATAAGATCTCTTGCCCTACTTTGGAAACAAATCTGCCTCTCCTGGTTCCTGGACAATAAAGCAAATGGGTCCTTTGAGACATCCTTATCAAATTCAAATTTCATCTTCACAAATTCCAGTTAATCAATAATTCCCTCTGTAGTTCCAAGAGTGGTTTTACAGCTTTGTTTTGTTTTGCTTTACAAGGTAGGGTCTCACTCTAGCCCAGAATGACCTGGATTTCACTATGTAGTCTCAGGGGGGCCTCGAACTCAGTGATCCTTCCACCTCTGCCTCCAGAGTGCAGGGATTAAAGGTGTTGCGCCATCACGCCTGGCTGGCATGGCTGGTTTTACAGCTTTGAATAAACAATTCCATAAACAAAATCATTTAACTTTTTTTTGTTTTGTTTTCCAAGGTAGGGTTTCACCCTAGCCCAGGCTGACCTGGAATTCATTATATAGTCTCAGGGTGGCCTCAAACTCACAGACATCCTCCTACCTCTGCCTCCCACGTGCTGGGATTAAAGGCATGCACCACCATGCCTGGCAAAATTATTTAACTTTTTAAAAACACTTTCTGGGCTGGAGAGATGGTTTAGCGGCTAAGGTGCCTGCCTGCTAAGCCTAAGAAAGCTGGTTCCAATGTCCAGTGGTTCCAATCTCCAGGTCCCACGTTTAGCCAGATGCAGAGAGGCAAGGGTGCAATGCTGCACTTGCCCACAAGGGGGCGCACGCATCTGGATTTCATTCACAGCAGCTGAGAGACTGCTGGCACACCCATCTCTGTCTCCCTCTCCCTCTCTGTCTATCTCTCTCTGCCTCTCTCTCCAAAAATAAATTAAAAAATTTTTTTTAAATTAAAAAAAAAAACACTTTCCAAGCCAGGCGTGGTGGCGCACGCCTTTAATCCCAGCACTCAGGAGGCAGAGGTAGAAGGATCGCAGTGAGTTTGAGGCCACCCTGAGACTACATAGTTAATTCCAGGTCAGCCTAGGCCAGAGTGAGACCCTACCTCGAAAAACCAAAAAAAAAAAAACACTTTCCAAATGTAAGAGCCACAGGGTAGAAAGGTATACTGTGGGGCATTGTCCTGACAAAACTTACTGGTGCATTCATGACCCCACATTAGTTACCAATACCACCAATAAACCTGCTTCTGTCCTGAACCCATACACGTTTTGACATAGAGAGCAGAAGAAGACAGAGGAGGAAGTGGAGGGTCCTCAGTGGAATGGGGGCAGGGGAGAAGGGGGCAAAAGAGGACAGTGTGATGGGAACACAACCAAATTACAGTATGTTCATATATTAAAGTCACTGCTGGGCATGGTGGCACCCACCTTTAATCCCAGCACTCAAGAGGCAGAGGTAGGAGGATCACCATGAATTCAAGGCTACCCTGAGACTACACAGTTTATTCCAAGTCAGCCTGAGCTACAGTGAGACCCTACCTGGAAAAACAACAAAAAAAAAAAAAATTAATTGATTAATTAATTTTAAAAAATGCCAGGCGTGGTAGCACACACCTTTAATCCCAGCACTCAAGAGGCAGAGGTAGGAGGATCACCATGAGTTCAAGGCCACCCTGAGACTACATAGTTTATTCCAGATCAGCCTGAGCTACAGTGAGACCCTACCTGGAAAAAAAAAATTAATTGATTAATTAAAAAAATGCCAGGTGTAGAGGTGCACACCTTTAATCCCAGCATTTAGGAGGCAGAGGATTGCCCTGAGTTGGAGGCCAACCTGAGACTACATCGTGAATTCCAAGCCATTCAGGACTACAGTTAAACCCTACCTTGAAATAAATAAATAAATAAATAAATAAATAAATAAATAAATAAATAAATAAATAAAATATTTCTCAAGAGAAGGGGTTCCATACACCACATTGCCTACAGTGTCTGTGAAACAAATAACTTCAGACACCTAAACCCCATGGCTTCTCTCTGCCCTCTGGACATGGCATAGGACACAGGACTTGAACTGTGACAAACACTCTATGGCCACAAAGGGACAAATGGCATAAAGTCGAGCTCATTAAATAAAGGAAGCAAGCATGTAACGAGGTCTGATCATACAAGTACTCAGTTAAGCTTAACCTTTGGACTTTTCAATACTGCTAGCCAGTGAATGTGTTGGTTTTTATGTGACACAGTTGACTTCACTAGGCTCTCTTAGAAAACTAGAATACTCAGGGCTTGGGATAGAAACAATATTAGAAGCTTTAATTTTATCCACTGTATGATGGTAACGTGGGAGAAATGAGTTCAGTTTTTCAGAGTATGGTGCAGGTGTACCACAATAGTGTGACCACATGGAAGCAAAGGTTTCACAAAAGACCTAACATAGCTGCATAAAATAAGTTAACAGTTAATAGCTTAGTGGTTAAGGCATTGGCCTGTAAAGCCTATAGACCCAGGTTCGATTCCCCAGGTAGAAGGATTGCCCTGAGTTCAAGGCCACCATGAGATTATATAGTGAATTCCAGGTCAGCTTGGGCTAGAGTGAGACCCTACCTTGAAAACCAAACAATCAAGCAACAACAAAAAAAAGTTCTCTTCTGGATCCTTAAGTAAAGGCCTGCCTTAATCTGACAAAGCTGCTGTAATAAAAGTATCTTACTTTTTACAGATTCAGGGTCTGTTGAAGGTCCATTCCTCATAGATGGTGCCATCAAAAGATTCCCTTCAAACAATAGCATGCCACTCCCCATCTTCTAAAAGTTCGGGCTTCCTCACATGCAAAACACATTCCTTCCTTCCTAGCCACAGTGTCACATCTCAATTCCAGCAACAACTCAGAAGTCTAAAGTCCAGAGTCTCCTCTAAATCAGATATGAACAAAATCAAAGGTGTGATTCATCATGAAGAAAACTGCCCTCCCGCCATGAGCCTATAAAAAAAAAATCAAACAAGTTACATGATTCCAAAATACAATGGTGGGCCAAGCACAATTCCAAAAAGAGAAGCACAAGAGATAGCAGATCCAAAACCCAGCTAACATATTAAATCTTAAGGCTCTAGAACAGTCTCTCAGACTTGTCCTGTCTTCCAGACACACACAATGCTGGGAATTGGGCCCCAAAAGGAGCCACTCCCATGGCTTTGCTGTGCTGAGCCCATGCTGCATATCTCATCAGGTACAGTTAGATGTTAGCAGCTCTCTCGAGCTGGGGTTGCTAGCTACAGGCTCTTCAGGAATCTTGGGGGCAAGCCTCATCCCCCAAGCTTCACTGGGCTTTGCCCTAGGAGAGGCTTTTCATAGGCGAAGACAGCTATGCCAAGACAGACACACACTTCATGAACTCTCCCTTGGAAGAAAAGACTGCACCATTCAGACACTGCCAAAGTTCAACATCCATCCCCTCCAGAGAGGTGGCCACTGTGGCCTATTATCACACCTGGGTCCTCAGGAAACACAGTTGGGGGAGCCAGAAGCAGGACTGCTGCACTGGAATGTGAGGGACAGAACCTTGAAACCACTCAGGGCCTTTGATGGGCAGGGTAGCTCCAAAGATCTGACATGCTTGCAGGATTACTCTCTTGATGAATAGCACCTGGCAACCTTCTACCCACAGTAATCTCTTTATCCAAAGTTCACCTGCCCACACCCTGGGCTCTCTCTTGAGCATAATTTTTCATTCCTGATTACATGAGCAGACTGACAATTTTTCAAATGATTTTAAATTCTATCTGTAACTTGTTTTTCCTCATCTTTCATTTTACTCTATAGAGTCAAGAAAAGCCATGGGCACTCTCAATACCTATGCCTTTCTTCTTAGTTTTCAAAAACATTGTTCAGGGCTGGAGAGATGGCTTAGCAGTTAAACGCTTGCCTATGGAGCCTAAGGACCCCGGTTCGAGGTTCAATTCTCCAGGACCCACATATGCCAGGTGCACAAGGGGGTGCACGCATCTGGAGTTCGTTTGCAGCGGCTGGAGGCCCTGGCACACCCATTCTCTCTCTCTCTCTACCTGCCTATTTCTGTCTCTCTCTCTCAAATAAATAAATAAAATATTTTTTAAAAATTGTTCATTTCCACCTGAACCACTGTCAGAATGGCTTTTATTTCTATATTTCTAACCTACATTTTTGATTAATGAGGAAGATATTGTCGATAAACAACTAAAGCTTTTCCTACAGATCTCTGAGACCAAACCTGAGTTGTCTTTAAGGTTCTTTTCATGTCCCCCCCCCAAACTCTTCCAACCTCTACTCATTATCTAGCTCTAAAGTTGTCCCCATATTTCAGTTACTTGTACCATAATGTTTTCCGTTCATTAGGACTGCTATAACAGAATAGCTGACACTAGGTAATTTATAAATAGAAATTTACTGCTCAATTCAGGAGGTTAGGAAGTTCAAGATCAAGGCAGTGGCAAACTGTCATTCCTTATAGAAGGTACATTCTTGCTACTTCCTCAAAGTTGAAAAGGTCAAAGGGCTCTCTGTAGACTCTTTTATGAAGGCCCAAGCTCTTAATGTTCCTCTCATTCTTAGTACCTAACATAATACCACCCAAATGTTCTACTAAAATAGGTCCTTTAGCAGATTTAACTGCAGATGGAACAGGGAAAGAGACTAAAAGCCAGTCAAACTAAGTACACAAAGAAACTCTGTGATGATGGTAATGTCCTGATATCTTGACAGAAATATTTGTGTGAGCTGGGTATGGTGGTGTGTGCCTTTAATCCCAGCACTGGACTAGAGGGAGACCCTCCTCAAAACCCACCCCCCCCAAAAAATAAATATTTGTGTGAATAGTATACATAAGATTTGAGCCAGACATGGTGGCACACGCCTTTAATCCCAGCACCCAGGAGGCAGAGGTAGGAGGATTGCTGTGAATTCGAAGCCACCCTGATACTACACAGTGAATTCCAGGTCAGCCTGAGCTACAGTGAGACCCTACCTTGGAAAAAAAAAAAAAAAAAACACTCTTTTTTTTTTCACTATAAAATTTTAGGAAAAGAAAGCAAAGGCTACAAAACTCACTTCTATATCCATTTCTGAGAGTGACAAAACAGATATGGTGGTGTACACCTATAACCCCAACACTCAGGAGGTAAGGCAAGAAGATTCTGAGCTATATATAAATAGCAACACTCTGTCTCAAAAAGTCAAAAATGAGGGGCTGAGCCATGCGTGGTGGTGCATGCCTTTAATCCCAGCACTCAGGAGGCAGAGGTAAGAGGATCACCATGAATTCAAGGCCACACATAGTGAATTCCAGGTCAGCCTGTGCTACAGTGAGACCCTACCTAAAAAAAAATAAATAAATAAAAAATAAAATGAGGGGCTGGAGAGATGGCCTAGAGGTTAAGGTGCTGGCCTGCAAAGCCTAATGACTAAAATTCAATTCCCCGGTACCCACATAAAGCCAGATACACAAAGTGGCACGTGCATCTGGTGTGTGTTTGCAGCAGCTTGAGGCCCTGGCACACACATTCTGTCTCTTTTCTCTCTCTGCTTGCAAATAAATATTTTTTTTGAAAAAGCCAAAAATGAAAAAAAAAAAAAAAAAAGCGGATCCTTTGTCCTTCTTTCTACCTATAATTTTAGATTGCCTATACAGACTAGTTCTGGCCTTAAGCACTTTATCTTTGCCTCATAGTACTAACTTACCTTAGCTCCCTTCATTGTAGCATAACCCAAGTCAGTGAAGCCAAAGTCTTTTCTCTAGGGCCATGATAATCTACTCCTGTTCTTTCTACCTAAATTCTTTTTTGTTGTTTCGTTTGTTTGGTTGGTTGGTTTTGTTTTTTTGAGGTAGTGTTTCACTCTAGCCCAGGCTGACCTAGAATTCACTTAGGGTAGCCTGGAACTCAAGGCAATCCTCCCCTATCTCTGTCACCCAAGTGCTGGGATTAAAGGTGTATACCACCACCACACCCAACTCTACCTGAATTTTTTTTAAATTTTATTATTGAGAGAAAGAGAGAGAGAAAATGGGTGTGTCAGCGGCCTCTAAGCCACTGTGAACAAGTTTGGCGCCCTTGCAGCACTTTTGTGTCTGGCTAAACATGGGACCTGGAGATTGAACAGGCGTTCTTAGGCTTGGCAGGCAGGCACCGCTAAGCCATCTCTCCAGCCCTCTACCTGAATTTCTAATACCACCTAAAATAACATGTAGATGAAATATTCAGCCAATCTAGCACAACATAAATGGGTCATCCAATTGGGCTGATTCTAGCCCCTCAGACCCAAGGTCCTCTGAAATAAGTAAATGCTTAAAAACAAACAAACAACAACAAAAAAAAAAAAACAGGCTGGACAGATGGCTTAGCGGTTAAGGTGCTTGCCTGCAAAGCCAAAGGACCCAGGTTCAATTCCGCAGGATCCACATAAAGCCAGAAACATAAGTGGTACATGCATTTGGAGTTTGTCTGCATTAGCTAGAGCCTCTAGCATGCCCATTTTCACTAGCTAACAAGCTATATACCTACCTCTTTCTCTCTCTTAATAATTTTTTTTTTTCAAGGTAAGGTCTCACTCTAGCTCAGGCTGACCTGGAATTCACTCTGTAGTCTCAGGGTGGCCTCGAACTCATGGCGATCCTCCTACCTCTGCCTCCTGAGTGCTGGGATTAAAGGCATGCGCCACCATGCCCGGCTAATAAATTTTTTTTAATTTAACTAGAGGGCTGGAGAGATGACTTAGCGGTTAAGGCGCCTGCCTGCGAAGCCTAAGAACCCCCGTTCGATTCTCCAGTTCCCACATTTAGCCAGACACAAAAAGCAATGCAAGGGCACAATGCTGACATGCGCCACAAGGGGGCGCATGCATCTGGAGTTCATTCACAGCAGCTGAGAGGCTGTTGGCATGCCCATTCTCTGTCTCTCTCTCTCCCAAATTAAAAAAATAATAATAATAGGGCTGGAGAATTGACTCAGCTGTTAAGACACTTGAAAAAGCCAAAAATGAAAAAAAAAAAAAAAAAAAGCGGATCCTTTGTCCTTCTTTCTACCTATAATTTTAGATTGCCTATACAGACTAGTTCTGGCCTTAAGCACTTTATCTTTGCCTCATAGTACTAACTTACCTTAGCTCCCTTCATTGTAGCATAACCCAAGTCAGTGAAGCCAAAGTCTTTTCTCTAGGGCCATGATAATCTACTCCTGTTCTTTCTACCTAAATTCTTTTTTGTTGTTTCGTTTGTTTGGTTGGTTTTGTTTTTTTGAGGTAGTGTTTCACTCTAGCCCAGGCTGACCTAGAATTCACTTAGGGTAGCCTGGAACTCAAGGCAATCCTCCCCTATCTCTGTCACCCAAGTGCCGGGATTAAAGGTGTATACCACCACCACACCCAACTCTACCTGAATTTTTTTTTAATTTTATTATTGAGAGAAAGAGAGAGAGAAAATGGGTGTGTCAGCGGCCTCTAAGCCACTGTGAACAAGTTTGGCGCCCTTGCAGCACTTTTGTGTCTGGCTAAACATGGGACCTGGAGATCGAACAGGCGTTCTTAGGCTTGGCAGGCAGGCACCGCTAAGCCATCTCTCCAGCCCTCTACCTGAATTTCTAATACCACCTAAAATAACATGTAGATGAAATATTCAGCCAATCTAGCACAACATAAATGGGTCATCCAATTGGGCTGATTCTAGCCCCTCAGACCCAAGGTCCTCTGAAATAAGTAAATGCTTAAAAACAAACAAACAAAAAAAAAAAAAAACAGGCTGGACAGATGGCTTAGCGGTTAAGGTGCTTGCCTGCAAAGCCAAAGGACCCAGGTTCAATTCCATGGGATCCACATAAAGCCAGAAACATAAGTGGTACATGCATTTGGAGTTTGTCTGCATTAGCTAGAGCCTCTAGCATGCCCATTTTCACTAGCTAACAAGCTATATACCTACCTCTTTCTCTCTCTTAATAATTTTTTTTTTTTCAAGGTAAGGTCTCACTCTAGCTCAGGCTGACCTGGAATTCACTCTGTAGTCTCAGGGTGGCCTCGAACTCATGGCGATCCTCCTACCTCTGCCTCCTGAGTGCTGGGATTAAAGGCATGCGCCACCATGCCCGGCTAATAAATTTTTTTTAATTTAACTAGAGGGCTGGAGAGATGACTTAGCGGTTAAGGCGCCTGCCTGCGAAGCCTAAGAACCCCCGTTCGATTCTCCAGTTCCCACATTTAGCCAGACACAAAAAGCAATGCAAGGGCACAATGCTGACATGCGCCACAAGGGGGCGCATGCATCTGGAGTTCATTCACAGCAGCTGAGAGGCTGTTGGCATGCCCATTCTCTGTCTCTCTCTCTCCCAAATTAAAAAAAATAATAATAATAGGGCTGGAGAATTGACTCAGCTGTTAAGACACTTGCCTGAAAAGCCAAAGGACCCAGGTTTAATTCCCCAGGACCCACATAAATTAGCCAGATACACAAAGTGATGAATGCATCTGGAGTTCATTTCCAGTGGCTGTAGGGCCTAGTGTGCCCATATTCTCATTCATTATCTGTGTCTTTTTTTTACTTCTTCTTTTTTTTTTTTGGTTGTTGTTTTTCGAGGTAGGGTCTCACTCTAGCCCAGGCTGACATGGAATTGTCTCAGGGTGGCCTTGAACTTACGGTGATCCTCCTACCTCTGCCTCCCAAGTGCTGGGATTAAAGGTGTGTGCCACCATGCCCAGCTATGTGTCTGTCTCTTTTATCTCCCTCTGCTTGCACATAAATGGAAAAAAAAAAAAAAAAAAAAAAAAAAAAAAAAGCTTGACTAAAAGTAAATGTTAAGGATTTTTGCAGCAGACATCTCATCATGTGCCATAGTCCCTGGAACAAAGATGCTCAAAAAGTGTGTGTGTGTGCTGAAAGAAAGAAATCCATGACAGACAATATTACAACTGCACTTACACAGTTACAATGTGAAAAGGATAAGAAATGTACAAGGGATTTTGAAGCTGAATACTTAGGAAGGAAAGCTCTTCTAGAGGCTTCTCTGTGGAACAGTACTAGATGACAGTTGGAAATGAAAGGCTAAATTATGATAACTAACACTGATAAACAGCTATGTTTTTAAATTTTTTATTGACAACTTCCTTAATTGCAGACAATATCCCATGGTACTTCCCTCCCTCCCCCCACTTTCCCCTTTGCAACTCCACTCTCCATCATATCCCCTCTCCCTCTCAATCAGTCTATTTTTATTTTGATGTCATCATCTTTTCCTCCTATTAGGATGGTATTGTGTAGGTAGTGTCAGGCACTGTGAGGTCATGGATATCCAGGCCATTTTGTGTCTGGAGGAGCACGTTGTTAGGAATCCTACCCTTCCTTTGATTCTTACATTCTTTCTGAAACATCTATGTTTTTTTAAACATGTTTGTTTATTTGCAAGCAGAGAGAGATAGAAGAGGCAGACAGACAGAATGGAAGTGCCAGGGCCTCCACCCACTTCAAATGAACTCCAGATGTATGCACCACTTTATACATCTGGCTTTATATGGGTACTGGGAATGGAATTCTGGTCGTTGGTCATTAGGCTTTGCAGACAAGTGCCTTAACTACTAAGCCATCTCTCCAGCCCCACATCTACATTTTAATTAACACTCTCCTCAGTAATACAATAGACTCATCAGCTTCAAAATACCATAACATAAAGGGGAGAATGTCAATTAAGCAAAAATAGGAAGTGAGGGCTGGAGAGATGGCTTAGCGGTTAAGGCGTTTGCCTGCAAAACCAAAGGATCCTGGTTCAACTCTCCAGGACCCACATAAGCCAGATGCACAAAGGGGCGCATGCATCTGGAGTTCGTTTGCAGTGGCTGGAAGCCCTGGTGCACCCATTCTCTCTCTCTCTCTCTCTCTCTCTCTCTCTCTCTCAAACAAATAAATAAATAAAATTAAACAAAAGAAAATATAAAAGAAATAAAAGAAGTGATAGGAATGTGATTTCCACATGACCTAAATGCATTTGGAGCTAATCTGCTCTTTTTTGTTGTGGCTTCCAAGGGACTGAAGATTTTGCACTTGCTGAATTTTCCTTGTCACACATGACCTAACAGGGAAGGCATTCATCCTACTATAGTTGCTTCCCCCAAGTATCTGGTTCTAAACAGCTGCAAATTTTGGAAAGTAGCACTAAATGATGTCTCTCAAGATATGTATGTTCTCTCACCAACAAGAATAAAGTCTACTAGAATTAGAAACCTTTAGAAATTAAACTGGCTGAACACACAGTTTAGAAAATAGAGGGGCTGAAGAGATGGCTTAGCAGTTAAGCGCTTGCCTGTGAAGCCTAAGAACCCCCAGTTTGAGGACCCACATAAGCCAGGTACACATGGTGGCACATGTGGATGGAGTTCATTTGCAGTGGCTAGAGGCCCTGGTGTGCCCTTTCTCACTCACTCTCTCTCCCCCTTTCCCTGTCTCAAATAAATAAATATTTTTTAAAAAACTTAAGAAAAAGAAAGTAGAAAATGCTAAGAATTTAAACTCTCCATATCTTATTATAATTGTCCCAATAAATATATCCTACAGAATTCCTAAAAGCACTGTCATTCAATTTGCTTTTACCCGTTAAAACAATGCCACATTACTAATGACTGATTACTTTAGCCCAAGTGCCTAATCTCAAATCCATAAAACCATTTATAAAAAGTAAAGGCCTCTTCCTAGACCCAAAACTGCAAAGCGTGGGTGAAAAACATCCTGCCAAAAGTAGAAGCAGATTATAAAAATGTTAAGATATGGCCTGTTAAGCAGGACGTGGTGGTATATGCCTTTAATCTTAGCACTCAGCAGGCAAAGGTCGGAGAATCCATGTGAGTTTGAGGCCAGCCTGGGACTACAACGTGAGTTCCAGGTCAGCCTGGACTAGAGTACAGACCCTACCTCAGGGAAACATTAAATTAAATTTTAAAAATATATGGCTTGTGACATACACTGGTTTTTATACCTGCCACTGTTTCTTAGTTAACGTAAGAATACATGAAGACATTTATTCCTCATCTATTAACTCATTTTCCACAAAGAAAAACTATAACTATTAAGCAAGATGAAGGGAGACATGCACTGCCCGGGAAGAGTCACCAATTATAGTTTTCAATTCACATTTAGACTGACTTCCATCCCTTCAGTTTTCCCTTCAGTACATTCAGTTTACATAAGGCTACTGAATGGTAATGACTCTCACTGGTGTCCCTTTCTGTGCCACCTTCAATTTCATTTACTACCATCCTTTCATTTTCAAAGGGTAAGTTGACAAACACCCCACCCATATCAATAGTTTCATGTCAATTCAGTACCTACCAGTCTTTGATGCGACAAAGGCTCAAATGTTATCCTCCTACCTTTTCCCGAGTGCTGGGCCTGGCTTTAGTTTTATTTTTTATATGTTTCATTTGTTAATTTGAGAGAGAGAGAGAATGGTTATCAGGGTCTTCAGCCACTGTAAATGAACTTCAGACACATGTGCCATGTTGTGCACATTGGTTTATATGGGTTCTGGGGAATCAAACCTAGGTCCTTAGGCTTCACAGGAAAGCACCTTAACCACTAAGCCATCTTTCCAGCCCTTTTTATTTTTGAGACAGGGTCTCACGCTGTAACTCTTACTGGCCTGATACTTACTATGTATATCAGGGTAGTCTCAAACTCTCAGCAATCCTAGGCCTCCAGAGTATTGGGATTACAGGTATGTGCCACCCTCTCTCTCCTCAAAGATTTTTTTATTTTTTACTTTTTAAAAATTTTATTTATTTGCAAGTAGAGAGAGAGAGAAGAGAGTCAGACAGAAGAGAATGGGCACGCCAGGGCTTCTAGCCACTGTAAACAAACTCCAGATGCATGTACCCCTTGTGCATCTGGCTTACATGGGTCCTGGGGAATCAAACCTGGGTCCTTCAGCTTAACCTTAGCCTTAACCACTAAGCCATTTTTCAAGGAAGGGTCTTGTTCTAGCCCGGGCTGACCTGGAATTCATTATGTAGTCTCAGGGTGGCCTCAAACTAACTCATGGCAATCCTCCAACCATGCCCAGCTCAAAGATTTTTTTAATCTCTTTGGATTTTGCACCAATGTGTTTATGGAAGTTAATATTATGCTTACTAACTCAGGAAATGAAAGCAAAAATTCTCTTAGTTGGACTGGGGTATGTGTGGGGAGGAGGGGAAGCTGGAGTGCTGGGAATTGAACCCAAGGCCTCCAGCATGAATCTTGCACTCTAAAATGAGCTACATTCTTAGCCCTTTACTACTGGATTTGATTGGAAGTTCACAAGACAGAGATTTCTGATACATCTTACTTTGATCCTCACTAAAGCATGGGAATTCAACAGCCATTGTGTGTACTACTGAAAAAAGTTGTTTTCCCTTCAAAGAAATTAGAAGTTTTGTATATTGAAAATGTAAGGGCTGGAGAGATGGTTTAGCGGCTAAGGTGCCTGCCTGCTAAGCCTAAGAACCCTGGTTCCAATGTCCAGCGGTTCCAATCTCCAGGTCCCACGTTTAGCCAGATGCAAAGCGAGGCAAGGGCGCAATGCCGCACTTGACCACAAGGGGGCGCACTCATCCGGATTTCGTTCACAGCAGCTAAGAGACTGCTGGCCCACCCATCTCTGTCTCTCTCTCTCTCTGTCTCTCTCTCTAAAATAAATAAATAAATAAATAAATAAATAAATAAATAAATAAATAAATAAATAAAAAAATTCTTAAAATAAGGGCTGGGGAAATGGCTTAGCAGTTAAGGTGTTTGCCTGAGAAGCCTAAGGACCCCAGTTCAATTCCCCAGGACCCAAATAAGCCAGATACACAAAGGGTTCGTTTGCAATGACTAGAGGCCCTGGCGCACACTCTCTCGCTCTCTCAAGTAAATAAATAAGTAAAATATTTTTTTTAATTCTTAAAATAATATGGCAGGGGAGGTCATGAGCCTTAGGGGTATAAAGCCTGTGCTTGTCTGGCTAAATGTATATATTATT
This sequence comes from Orientallactaga sibirica, assembly GCA_036365145.1. Lineage (NCBI taxonomy): Eukaryota > Metazoa > Chordata > Mammalia > Rodentia > Dipodidae > Orientallactaga > Orientallactaga sibirica. The sequence continues at coordinate 20,809,122 of JAEOAD010000010.1, read as the reverse complement.
CCCACCAACCTACCCTGAAAGCATTACGCCTAATGTTCATATTCACATATTAACACTACTCTCACTTCTGGTTAGAGAAGCTTCTCTTTTCAGAGATGGGATGACCCAAAAGGCAACATAGTGCTGAGAAGAAGGAATGGAGGAGTGTCCAGCACTGAAACACCTCTGTCACACCCTCCAAGGCTCAGGGACCATTGCAGAAGAGGGGGCGGATGGAATGGAAGAGCCAAAGGAAGGGTATGACTTCTTACAATGCAACTGCCCAGACAGAAATTGGCCTCGATATCCATGACCTTGCAGTGCCTAGCAATACCTTCGCAAGACCCTCAAAATAGAAAAAAAGATGATGACATCAAATTAAAAGAGAGACTAATGGAGAAAGGGAGGGGATATGATGGAGATTGGAGTTCTAAAGTGGAATGGGGGAAGGGGAGGGAAATATCATGTGTTTTTTTGTATGTAAGTATAGAAGTTGTCAATAAAAAAAATAAAAATTTTTTTAAAAATTCTTAAAATAAGCCAGGTGTGGTGGCGCACGCCTTTAATCCCAGCATTTGGGAGGCAGAGGTAGGAGGATCATGTGAGTTCAAGACCACCCTGAGATTACATAGTGAATTCCAGGTCAGCCTGAGCTAGAGAGACCCTACCATGAAAATCAAAAAAAAAAAAAAAAAATACACACACACACACGTGATGATGATTAATTAAAATCTTTGAAGAGCAAATGCCGAGTAGAAAGTGTTGAGAGGGCCTACTATTACAAGTCGAGGTCAGTGAGAAAGGATTAAGGTCTCTTAACCCAAGCTGCCTGCTAAAAATCCTAACTGTAATTATGCTTCCATTTCAAGCCAGCTACCTCTTGAAGTCCATTCTATGTGTCTGATTCTAAAGAGGAAGAAATGATGAAAGTAGTGATAAGCTAGAGTATCTGAAGAGGTTTAAAATATGGAAAGTGGCTAGTTTCTGTTCAGGTCGGCTATGTTTTGAAAGTTTTAGAAGAGAAACCTTATTTATAGACAAATCACTTGTTAAAAACGATTGTAATTTTGCATTTGAAATCATTACTGACAAAATTTTGGTTACCTGCCCGGACAAGCAGTCCTGAGATATGTTATTATATTAAGTTATAGCCCAGTGGTACTAAGAAAGCAAAAAAGAGCGCTTGTTGCTGAGCTGTAAACTATAGAAAAACCTCCAATTATCCATGGTAACCTGGGGGCGAGGGGCAAGAACAGACTGGATAAATTCAATCCTCAGGTAAGGTTTAAGAACGTTGGATTAAGCCAAGTGTCCCCCTCTTTTAAACACAAAAAGTTCATTTAGGATCCGCTCTCCCTGGCCATTCTCTAACAAAAATGCTAACAAGCAGATCTCTGGCCAAAAAAACTAAGACAACCTGAATTATCAGCACTCCAGCTGGTTCTATTTTTGTTGTTGTTGTTTCTCAACAATTCCGATCACCAACCATCGAAACTGACTTTAGCTTCCTGAAAAGCACTTATATTGGATACTCTCCAAATCCCTTATCCACCCACCCACTCCCCCCCACCAAGGGGGAAAAAAAAACCTACATGATTTTGGCTTTTCTAAATCAAATATCTTTAAAGTGGACTGGTAAGCCTTTACTGTAATAAAGTTTCAGCCAATGAATTACCTACATTCAAATTGTAAAAAGCTGAGATCAAACTTTCCGTTCCGATCTGCTACAGATTCCTTCTAAAGACTCAACTTCCTTTTTCTCCCAGTTGGGTCTCTCGGATCCCCCCCACCCACCCAGCCTCCAGCCGCCCTTCTGCGCGCCAACGACCCCGTTGGGAGGGGGAGCCGCCTATGACATCACAGCCCCTCTCCCGACGGGCCGTGACGTCACGGGCACGCGGAGCCGCACAACTATGACTTCATCGCCCACTGGTAGCGAAGGGGCAGCGGACCGGGAGCGGAGAAGGCGGGGTTGGGGGGGGGTGTACCCGCATCGGAGCCTCGGTCCCACCGGCTTCCCGAGGAAGGCGAACCAAGGACGGGCGCCGGCTCACCTGCGCCGGGGACAGGGAAGGGCAGAGCGGCCCGAGCCCAGGCGGGTGCGCCCGGGATGGACGCGACCCCCATCGGAACCCCACCATGCTCACGGGTTGGAGGTCGGGGGATTGCTCACGGCCTAGCCTGGGTTATCCGCCGATTCCCCCCCCCACCACACACACACCGCCCCGGGGCCTCCTGGACTCGGGAGCCCCGCGCCCGCACGACCCCGGTGACGGGCGCGCGGAGGACGCCCCGGGGGACGGGAGGAGACGCGGGCCACCGTGCAAGGCGCAGACGAGTCGCCCGGCCCAGCAGAACCCGGCGCGCCGCGAGCTCGAGACCCCGCGCCCCGGGAGCTCCGGACGCGGCGGGAGGGGGCGGGGAGCGGCCACCGTGGCCTCCGGGCCGCGCCGCGCCGCGCCGCCGCCGCTCGGGCGTCCTGCCGGCTCCTCACCGCGGCCCTCACTCACCTGTGCTCTTGCCCCGGCCCGGGGCCTGGCCCCGGGGCTGCACCAGCCCGATGCGGCGGCGGCGGCCACGGCAGGCCTGACTCGCTTCCCCACGGCCGAGGCGGACAGGGCGAGCGCTCAGCGCGGCGCGGCGGAGCCCAACGCTCGCCCCGAAACCCATTTGTTTGGCTAAAACGGCGTGACGTCACGCGCCGGCCCAATCGACGGTTGTGGGGGAGGGGCTGCGGACCCTGCGCGCGTCCTGGCGCCCCCTGGCGGACGCCGCGGGCGCCAAGGGGGAGAGAAGGGGACCGGGCCATCGAGCGGTGCAGGGGGAGCCTGGGTCCAGGAATCTCACCCCCTAATTTAGCCAGGCTTAGGAAGGACGAGTTTATTAATGCAGGAGGGAGGGGGCCAGAGGGGCGGCGGCGGAAACTATAAATGGCATTTGGGTCTACGACTAGCTCGGAAGGCTGAGCTTCGGAAGTCTAATTTGCAAAATAAAGACCTTGGGAGCATCCTTAAGATGTCCTTCTTTACCATGCAAATTATGACAGCAGTTATCTACCAGCAAGTGCAACAACTTTGAGGTTGACAAGCTCAAACTGCTAGTCTGTGGAAGTATACAGGTTTGGTAATGATGAGCTTTGAGTGCCTATATCCAAATCAATGAAGAGCCTTTTTATTGTCATTTTTTAATTATGATTGTTTTCATGGTCTAGATAATTTTATCCACATTGGACATTGTATAAACTATCAACTTCAAGACGACAAAAATCTTTTACCTAACACAGCCATGCTTAACATTTGGTGTATCTCGGTGGGTTTTTTTTTTTTTTTTTTTTTTCTAGGTAGGGTTTTGTTCTAGCTCAGGCTTGACCTGGAATTCACTAAGTAGTTTCAGGCTGGCCTCGAACTCAATAGCAATCCTCCTACCTCTGCTTCCTGAGTGTTGGGATTAAAGACATGTGCCACCATGCAGGGCTGCATGCATTTTTTTTGTTGTTGTTGTTTTGTTTTGTTTTTCAAGGTAGGGCCTCACTCTAGCTCAGGCTGACCTGGAATTTACTCTGTAGTCTCAGGGTGGCCTCAAACTCATGGTGATCCTCCTACTTCTGCCTCCCAAGTGCTGGCATTAAAGGCATGCGGCACCACGCCCAGCTATATTTTTTATTTTATTTTTTATTTTTATTTTTTGGTTTTTCGAGGTAGGGTCTCACTCTAGCTCAGGCTGACCTGGAATTCACTATGTAGTCTCAGGGTGGCCTTGAACTTATGGCAATCCTCCTACTTCTGCCTCCCGAGTGCTGGGATTAAAGGCATGCACTACCACGCCTGGCTGTATAGTTTTTTTTAATATTTATTTGCATGGGTGCTTATGTGGGGTGAGGGTATGTATGGGCACACTACAGTCTCTTGTTGCTGCAAATGAATACCCACCAGACTTTATGTGGGAGCATAAGGAATTGAACCTGGGCCAACAAGCAAGTCCCTTTCACTGCTGAGCCATCTCACCAGCCAGAACATATTTATTTTTTTATATAATCATAGTGAGCACGTAATTCTCTCTCTCCTGCCTTTCTCTCTGCTTGCAAATACATTTTTTATTTTTTATTTATTTTTGAGAGAGAGAGAGAAGTAGATCGAGAGAATGGGGGCACCAGGGCCTCTGGTTGCTGTACATGAAACTCCAGATGCACGCACCACTTTGTGCACCTGGCTTTATTACATGGGTACAGGGGAGTCAAACCCAGGTTGTCAGGCTTTGCATGCAAGCACCTTAATGGCTGAACCATCTCTCCAGCCCAATTAAATATTTTTTTAATATTTATTTTATTTTTAGAGAAAGAGACAGAGAAGAGAGAATTGGCGTGCCAGGGCCTCAGCCACTGAAATCGAACTCCAGACGCCTGCTTTATCTAGTAGGTATGCACGACTTTGCACTTGTCTCACCTTTGTGCATCTGGCTAACACGGAATCTGGAGATTAGAATATGGGTCCTTAGGCTTCGCAGGCAAGCGCCTTAATCACTAAGCCATTTCTCCAGCCCCCAATTAAATATTTTTTAATATTTTATTTATTTATTTGAAAGAGAGGAAGAGGCATAGAGAAAGAGAGAATGGGCGCATCAAGGCCTCCAGCCACTGCAGACGAACTCCAGACACATGTGCCCCCTTGTGCATCTGGCTTACGTGGGTCCTGAGGAATCAAACCAGGATCCTTAAGCTTTACAGGCAAACTCCTTAACCCCTAAGCTATTTATTGGATACCTATTACATTGCAGGAGGATGAAGGAGAATGACAAGGCTAAAATATTAGGTATTAAATATTAGTAGCTAGGAAAGGCTCTTGGAGGAGATATAGTGTTGCTGAGCAAGGGGATGCGTGTAATTATGATGGGTCACAGTAAAGAGTTCCAAATTCTGAAATCAAGCTGAACAATCAAAGAGCTCTGGGCTGCTGGTGGTGGTGGTGTGTGTGTGACAGAGAGAGAGAGAGAGTTGCTTTTTTTCTTGGAATAAAGCTGGCTTAAGTTCTTTTCTGTACTCTAATAATTACTAGGGTATACATACCTGCATTCTCCTTTTGTGAGTTTTTTTCTAATTCTTAGAATTTTTTTTCTAATTCTTTTATTTTTCTTCTTTTCTAATTCTTAAGACAGCATCACTATCTTGACTTGGAGTTTTCTTTTCTTTCTTTCTTTCTTTTTTTTTTTTTTTTTTTGTGTGTGTGTGTGGTTTTTTTGAGGTTGGGTCTCACTCTAGCCCAGACTGACTTGGACTTCACTCTGTATTCTCAGGGTGGCCTTGAACTCAATCCTCTTACCTCTGCCTCCCAAGTGCTGGGATTAAAGACATGCACCACCATGCCCAGCTTTCTTTTTCTTTCTTTCTTTCTTTCTTTCTTTCTTTCTTTCTTTCTTTCTTTCTTTCTTTTTTGATTGTTCAAGGTAGGGTCTCGCTCAGCTGACCTAGGAGTTCACTATGTACTCTCAGGGTGACCTCAAACTCACAGCATTCCTCCTATCTCTGCCTCCCAAGTACTGGGATTAAAGGTATGCAACCACCACACCTGGCGAGTTTTCCTTTTTTTTTTTTTTTCCTCCTTCTTAAGGTTTTCTGTTTTGGTTTGGTTTGGTTTGGTTTGGTTTTTGGTTTTTTGAGGTAGAGTCTCACTCTGGCCCAGGCTGACCTGGAATTCACTATGCAGTCTCAGGGTGGCCTTGAACTCATGGTTATCCTCCCACCTCTGTCTCCCCAGTGCTGGGATTAAAGGTGTGCACCACCACACCTGGCAGGGTTTTTTATTTTTATTATTTTTATTTTTTATTTATTTGAGAGAGAGAAAGAGGCAAGTGGAGAGAGAAAGAGAAAATGGGCACACCAAAGCCTCTAGCCACTGCAAAAGAACTCCAGACACATGCACCACCTTGTGCATCTGGCTTACATTGGTGCTGAGGAATCGAAGCTGGGTCCTTTGGCTTTGCATGAAAATGCCTTAACCGTTAAGCCATCTCTCCAGCCTTCTTTCCTTTTTTTAAAAAAATTATTTATTTATTTGCCAGCATAGAGAGAGAGAGAATGGGCACGTCAGGCCTGTAGCCACTGCAAACGAACTCCAGATGCATGTGCCCCTTGTGCATCTGGCTTATAAGGGTCCTGGGGAATCGAACCTGAGTCCTTTGGCTTCACAGGCAAATGCCTTAACCGTTAAGCCATCTCTCCAGCCTCAGCCTTCTTTCTTTTCTTTCTCTTCCTTTCTTTCTTTCTGTCTGTCTGTTTTGTTTTGCTTTGTTTTGTTTTTTGAGGTAGAGGCTCACTCAAGCCCAGGGGGAATTCACTATGTAGTTTCAGGGTGGCCTAGAGCTCATTAGAGATTCTCCTACCTCTGCCTCCTGCCTCCTGGTCTGGGTGTTGGGATTAAAGGCATGTGCTACCACGCCTGGCTTCCAAGCCCTCTTTTTTTAAGTATGTATGTATGTATGTATGTATGTATGTATGTATGCATGCATGTATGTATTTGAGAGAGATAAAGAAGCAGATAGAGAATGAGCGCACCAGAGCCTCCAGCCACTGCAAAGAAACTGTGGACACATATGCATCTGGTTTATTTGAATACTGGGGTTCTTAGGCTTCACAGGCAAGAGCCTTAACTGCTAAGCCATCTCTCCAGCCTGGCTTGGAGTTTTTTATGCACAATTCTTGGGTCTTTTGCCTTTAAGAAGCCCAGACCTCTGGCTTTAGACCTGGTATTTCCTGGTGACTGCCTGCAGGACCCAGGGACTTTGATCTTATCTGGACCATTGCTTTTGGTCTGATTTCACTGGCTATGGAGAGAACATCTGGGGGAAATTTTACTAGGAAGATTTTGGGAACAAGAAGATGCCTCAATTTTTCCTGTCTCCCTTTCAAATACTTCTTTCATCTCTCATAATTGCAGGGGCGAGAGGATTCTTAGTATATACCATTACTGTCCTTTCAGAAAAATCTTTAGAGTATTTTAAAAACATATCATTTAACCATTACCTATTGAGCAGCATCTATACATTAGGCATTGAGTTTGGTATTGTATAATAATGAATAAAACTCGTTTCTTGCCAGGCGTGGTGGCACACGCCTTTAATCCCAGCACTCAGGAGGCAGAGGTAGGAGGATCGCCAAGAGTTCGAGGCCACCCTGAGACTCCATAGTGAATGCCAGGTCAGTCTGGACCAGAGTGAGACCCTACCTCGCAAAAAACCAAAAAAAAAAAAAAAAAAAAAAAAAAACTCGTTTCTCATACCTTCACAAGACCCTCATAATAGGAGAAAAAGATGATGACATCAAATTAAAAGAGAGACTAATGGAGAGAGGGAAGGGATATGATAGAGATTGGAGTTCTAAAGGGGTATGGGGGCAGGGGAGGGAAATATGCATTTTTGTATGTAAGTATAGAAGTTGTCAATAAAATTTTTTTAATTCATTTCTTTGAACTAAATCAAAGCTAGTATAATTTGTGTGATGAAAGAACTAATCAGTTTTGGGGGGGCTTAATTCTGGAAGATTAGATAGGATGGGTTGAGAAATCCTGACGGGCTTTAGCTGCTCCCTATGCCACTGTAAGTAAAGGTCAAAATCTAAGCAAAACTACTTGCTAAGTAAAAGAACTATCAAGTCTCCCAGTTTAACACTGTCTCTCTCTCTCTAAGTTCTTCCTAAGTACTAATTGTGGACTCTCCAGTGCTCTGAGGAACCCTTAAGCCAACAACCAAGCTAGTGTTGGGGGCTAGTTAGGTGCCAGGAAGAACCTTTCAGGATAAGGAATTCAAAGGTCCAAAGGCCATGAGATAGAACAAAGATTGCCTGACTTCAAAGAAGTGTTGGCAAAAGACTTTCATTGATTTCCGACGTGTTGCACTTAAAGCTCCCCTAAGAAAAATATTTTATTTACGCATTTACATATTTATGTAAATATTTTACTTATTGGACATATTTTTATTTATTTGTAAGCAGAAAGAGACAGAGAAACAGAGAAAGAATGAGTTGGGCAGACCAGGGCCTCCAGCCTCTGCAAACAAATTCCAGACACATGCGCCACCTTGTGCATCTGGCTTTACCTGGGTGTGGGTACTGAAGAATTGAACCCAGGTCATTAGACTTTGCAGGCAAGCACCTTAACCCCTGAGCCTTCTCTCCAGATGCATAAGCCAGGAGTGGTGGTGCACACCTTTAGTCCCAGCACTTGGGAGGAGAGGTAGGAGGATCGCCATGAATTCAAGGCCATCCTGAGACTACGTAGTGAATTCCAGGTCAGCCTGGACTAGAGTGAGTCCCTACCTCAAAAAACCAAAACAAAAAAAGAGTGTATTTTTTGGGCTGGAGAGATGCCTTAGCGGTTAAACGCTTGCCTATGAAGCCTAAGGACCCCGGTTCGAGGCTCGATTCTCCAGGACCCACGTAAGCCAGATGCACAAGGGGGTGCATGCATCTGGAGTTTGTTTGCAGTGGCTGGAGGCCCTGGCGCACCCATTCTCTCTCTCTCTCTACCTGCCTATTTCTGTATCTCTCTCAAATAAATAAATAATAAAATATTTTTTTAAAAAAAGAGTGTATTTTCACAGGCTGGGGTAATGGCTTAGTCATCAAAGGCACCTGCTTGTACAGCCTACCAGCCTGAATTATTTGGGTCTTAGGGATTGAGCTCAAGTGGTCTCTTTAGGTGTCCTCAGGCCCTCATGCTTACACAGGAAGCACAAGCCATCTCCCCAGCCTAAGTTTACACTTTTGGAAGCATTTTTGGTGTTTTCTTTTTCTTTTCTTTTTTCCTCTTTTTTTTTTTTGTTTGTTTGTTTAGGGGTTCTTTGATTTTTTGAGGCAGGGTCTCACTCTAGCTCAGGCTGATCTTTTCTTATTTGATGTTCACAATAATGCAAAACTGATAGGGACATGCATCATCATAGTCAGTAGTTTAGGTTCTGTAGTCAAGATGGACCTAGGTGCAAAGAATGACGGAGTGTGCCCTCTGACCCTTTGTTTCTTTATAAGAGAGTCCTGTAAGGATGGAGAGTTTGAGAGAGAAGCAGATGACACGGTGGGCATTTTACTTTAGGAGATAGGAATGAGCTTATTAAGCAGGCAGTGGTAGGGTCTGTTGTTGATTTTTCCCCTGTACAGAGAGCAGTGGTGAAACAGTCTATGCAAGAGGAGCCATTGCACTGGGTTTTAGATTAGTACATTTGCTGGCCGGAGACAACTCAGCTTGGGCCATTGATAGGATAATTAAAGTTGCATTTTATATATTTCGTTTATTTTTATTTATTTATTTGAGAGTGACAGAGAGAGAGAGAGAGAATGGACACACCAGGGCCTCTAGCCACTGCAAATGAACTCCAGATGCATGCGCCACCTTGTGCATCTGGCTCATGTGGGTCCTGGGGAATCGAGCCATGAACCAGGGTTCTTAGGCTTCACAGGCAAGCGCCTAACTGCTAAACCATCTCTCCAGCCCTGCATGTTATATATTTAGATGCTTTTTTTCTGTTGAGCCACCTTGGTCTTGCTCCTGTTTTAGCTTCTGTTATGTTCACACCTCACTGTGACCTCCGTGCACACCTTGGGCACTCTCGTGAAATTCCAACACAGAGCCCATGGGTGGTGTGTACTACACTGGCTCAGTGGCCTTTGCTAGAGAATCATTCCATTATATAAGTGGAGGGATTTGCTGACATGGCTTCACTGCCCCTGGGACCTTTGTCTTAGACCAGTTCAGTGTTGTTCACTGTCTAATCTGAGACAGCTGAGATTAATTTACTTAGCAATGTGACACAATAATTGTCTGCCTACTGACTTTTTCTTTCTTTCTTTCTTTCTTTTCTTTTCTTTTTTTTTTTTTTTTTTTTTGGTTTGTTTTTTCAAGGTAGGGTCCCACTCTAGCCCAGGCTGACCTGGAATTCACTATGTGGTCTCAGGGTGGCCTCAAACTTGTGACGATCCTCCTACCTCTACCTCCCGAGTGCTGGGATTAAAGGCATGCACCACCACGCCCAGCTATTTTTTTTTTTTTTTTTTCAAGATAGGGTCTCACTCTAGCCCAGGCTGACCTGGATTTCACTATGCCTGTGATTAAAAGTGTGCACCACCATGCTCGGCTTTTCCAGCTGACTTTAATAAGAAACAATTCGAGCTTTTCATTTTTATAGTTTTTATCACATTTGACAAAATAATCAGTTCACAATGTACTAAAGATTTAAAGCAAAAACAAAAGCCCCAGTCTTTAATCAGAGATACAGTGTGAGAAAGATTTCACTAAAGTACATACAGGTCACTGTCACTTCAGTTCAATGGTATTTGTATTGTGCTTTGTACTTTCAATTCTTTTTTTTTTTTAAGTTTTTTAATTATTTTTTTTGGAGAGAGACACACAGAGAGAGAGGGAGAGGGAGAGGAAGACAGAGATGGGCAGGCCAGCAGTCTCAGCTGCTGCGAACGAAATCCAGATGCGTGCGCCCCCTTGTGGTCAAGTGCGGCATTGTGCCCTTGCGTCACTTTGCATCTGGCTAAACGTGGGACCTGGAGATTGGAACCTCTGGAGATTGGAACCAGTGTTCTTAGGCTTAGGAGGCAGGCGCCTTAATCCCTAAACCATCTCTCCAGCCCTTTCAATTCTTTTAACTCATATGAACTCCCAGTAACAATCTAGTCATGTGGTAAGTGTTCTGGAATCTTCTCTGTGTTTCACTCTTTATGACCTGTATAACCTCTTTATGACCTGTATAACCTTGGACAAATCTTTATCTTCAAGCCTCAGTTTCCTCCTCTGTCATGTATTTCATGAAGTGTTTTTCTGATTAAATGAAATGGTATAGGGCTGGGGAAATGGGTCAATGGTTAAAGGTACTTGTTTGCAAAGACTGTTGCTAGGGTTCAACTCCCCAGTACCCTTGTAAAGCCAGATGCTTGAAGTTGTGTGTGCATCTGGAGTTCATTTGCAGAGGAAAGAGGCCCAGCATGCTCATTCTGTCTCTCCTTGCAAATAAAAATATTTTAAACAGAGAGATAGCTCAGTGTTGTGGCTCATGCCTATAATCCCAGCTCTTAAGAGGCTAAGGAAGTAGAACTGCCATGAGTTCTAGGCTGGGTTATATAGTGAGATCATGTCTCAAAAAAAAAAAAAAAACCCAAGCTAAAGCCAGGTATGGTGGCACACGCCTTTAATCCCAGCACTCGGGAGGCAGAGGTAGGAGCATCGCCGAGAGTTCAAGGCCACCCTGAGACTACATAGTTAATTCCAGGTCAGCCTGGACCAGAGTGAGACCCTACCTTGCAAAACCAAAAAAAAAAAAAAAAAAAAAAAAAACCAAGCTAGCCAGGCATACTGGCATACCCTTTAATCCCAGCATGTGGGAGGCAGAGATAGGAGGATTGCTGTGAGTTCGAGGCCACCCTGAGACTACAGAGTGAATTCCAGGTCGGTCTGGACTACTGTGAGACCCTAACTCGAAAAAAAGATAAAAAGAAAAATATATATATTTTACTTTTTTTGAGAGAGAAAGAAGCAGAGAGAGGGAGAGAGAGGGAACACCAGACCTGTCAGCTGTTGCAAACAAACTCCAGACATATATGCCACCGTGCGCATCTGGCTTAAGTGGGTCCTGGAGAATTGAACCTGGGTCCTTTGGATTTATAGGCAAGTGCCTTAACCACTAAGCAATTTCTCCAGCCCTATGGTGGTACATGCTTTTAATCCCAGCACAGGGGAGGTTGAGGTAGGAGGATCTCTGTGAATTCAAGGCCAGCCTGAGACTACATAGTGAATTTCAGGACAGCCTGGGCTAGAGTGAGACCCCTACCTCAAAAAAGGGGGGAGGGCTGAAGAGATGGCTTAGCAGGTAAGGCACTTGCCTGCAAAACCTAAAGTCTCAGGTTCAATTCCCCAGTACCCATGTAAGCAAGATGCACAAGGTGGGGCATGTATGTGGAGTTTGTTTGCAGTGGCTACAGGCCCTGGTGCACCCATTCTCTCTCTCTCTCTCTCTAATAGACAAATAAGGATTTTTTTGAAGTCTATGGCTGGAGAGATTGCCTAGTGGTTAAAGCACTAACCTGTAAAACCTAAGGATCAAGGTTCGATTCCCCAGTATCCATGTAACACCAGATGCACAAGGTGGCGCATGCATCTATAGTTCGTTTGCAGTGGCTAGAGGCCCTGGCGTGCTCATATTCTCTCTCACACACATAAATAACAAACAAAAAAATCGGAAAGAAGCCTAGATGGAGATGTTATTGGTGTTAAGATGTTAGGATTTATCTTTTTTACTGCTTTAGAAAATTTTGGGGGCTGGAGAGATGGTTCAGCAGTTAAAGGCACTTGCTTGCATAGCCTGATGGCCTGGGTTTGATTCCCTAGTACCCACATAAAGCCAGATGCACAAAGTGACACATGTGTCTGAGTTCATTTGCAGTTGCAGGAGGCTCTGGCATGCCCATACTCACTCTCTTTGCATCTGCCTCTTTCTCTCTCTTTCAAATAAAAACATTAAAAAAAGTAAAAACATTAAAAAGAGTAGGAGGATCGTAAAAAGGAAAAAAAAGGTCAGCCTGGCATGATGAGACCCTACCTCAAAAAAAAAAAAAAAAAAAAAAAAAAAAAAAAAAAAAAGGAAAAAAAAAAGCCGGGCAATCCCAGCACTCAGGAGCCAGAGGTAGGAGGATTGCCATGAGTTCGAGGCTACCCTGAGACTACATTAGTGAATTCTAGGACAACCTGGGCTCGAGTAAGACCTTATCTGAAAAAACCAAAAAAAGAAAAAAATATTTTGTGAAAGAGAAGACTAGAGACAGAGATACAGACAGACAGACTAGGGGCATGCCAGAAGAAACTCCAGATCCATGCTCCATTTTGTGCATCTGGCTTTATGTGGCTACTTGGGAATCCATCTGGCGTTGCAAGCAAGTGCCTTTAACTGCTGAGCATCTTTCCAGCCCTACTTTTACTTTTTTTGTTTTGTTTTTTTGTTTTGTTTTGTTTTTCAAGGTAGGGTTTTACTCTAGCCCAGGCTGACCTGGAATTCACTGTGTGTTCTCAGAGTGGCCTCAAACTCATGGCAATCTTCCTACCTCTGCCTCCCAAGTGCTGGGATTAAAGGGGTGCACCACCATGCCCAGTTTAACTTTATTTATTTATTTATTATTTTTGGTTTTTTGAGGTAGGGTCTTACTCTAGCTCAGGCTGACCTGGAATTCACTATGTAGTCTCAGGATGTCCTCAAACTTGCAGCCATCCTTCTACCTCTGCCTCCCCTGTGCTGGGATTAAAGGCATGTGCTACCACATCTGGCTTTTAATTTATTTGTTTATTGAGATGAGGTTTTGCTATTTATTCTTAGCCAAACTGGTACTTGCTATGTTCAGGGTAGCCTCAAATTGGTGACAATTCTTCCCGTCTTAGTCTCCCAAGTTCTGGCTCACAGGCATGTGTCACCATGCCCATCTTATTTATTCCTATTTTGAAACAGTGTATGTCTATGTCTGACAGGCTGGCCTTGAACATAGAGCAGGTCTCCTACCTCATACCTCAAAGTCACAAGTGCTGGGAGTCTCCATGCCCTGATGAGTAGTTTTATAACTGGGCAAAGCTATTTTTATTTGAAACAGAATTTTCATGAATTCCAGGTTTGCCTTAAATTTGTTACGTAATGGAGAATGACCCTGAACTTCTGCTACTCCTGCCTTCAAATTACAAGCCTAAGGACCCAGATTCAATTCCCCAGTATCCATCCATGTAAGCCAAATGCACAAGGTGGCACATGTGTCTGGAGTTTGTTTGCAGTGGCTAGAGGCCTTGGTGCTCCATTCTCTCTCTCTAACTCTCTTTCTCTTTCAAATAAATAAAATGTTTTTTTTAAAAAAAAAAAAAAAAGGAAAATGAGCCGGGCATAGTGGTGCACATCTTTGTTTTTTGTTTGTCTGTTTGTTTGTTTGTTTTTTGAGGTAAGACCTCACTCTAGCTCAGGCTGACCTGGAATTCACTATGTAGTCTCAGGGTGGCCGCAAACTCATGGCGATCCTCCTACCTCTGCCTCCCGAGTGCTGGGATTAAAGGCATGTGCCACCATATCCGGCGTGGTGCACATCTTTAATCCCAGTACTCAGGAGGTAGAGGTAGGAGGATCACCGTGAGTTTGAGGCCACCCTGAGACTACATAGTAAATTCCCCGTCAGCCTGGACTAGAGTGAAACCCTACCTTGAAAAACCAAAAAAAAAAAAAAAAAAAAAGAAAGAAAATGAAATATGAGAAGCCAGGCGTGGTGGCACACGCCTTTAATCCCAGCACTTGGGAGGCAGAGGTAAGAGGATCACCATGAGTTCCAGGTCACCCTGAGAAAACAGAGTTTTCATGAATTCCAGGCCAGCCTGGGCTAGAGCAAGACCCTATCTCAAAAAAAATAAAATAAAATAAAAGCCGGGCCGGGTGTGGTGGCACACACCTTTAGTCCAAGTACTTGGGGAGGCAGAGGTAGGAGGATCACCATGAGTTGGAGGCCCCCCTGAGAATACAGAGTGAATTCCAGGTCAGCCTGGGCTAGAGTGAGACCTTACCTAGAAAAAACAAAAACAACAACAAAAAGTCTTTGTCTATTAATGGATAAGACTGTCTTCTCTAAATAAATCATGAGGAACTCATGTGACATTCTGAAATCTTTGAGAACATGACATTTTACATTAATTAAAATTTAACTTGGGGATGCCTGAAGCATTAGCAATGAGAGTAGCCAGACTGCCCTTTTTCTTCTTAAGCTCTAGTGCACCTAATTAATGGGCACACGCTACATAGCAAGAGAAGAGCTGCATGGTTAAAATAACCTAGTTACATCAGCCTGCTAAAATAGTCCAGGGAATAGATTTTGCTCAAAATTAAGTTCTTTGAACAACCCAGCAACTTCTGATGCAGTTTCTGAGTTTGCTGACATTTTCTTACCAGGCATAATGATATTTTTAATGCCAAGTCTTGCTTTGAAATACCAATGACACTTTTCAAAAAGCACAGAGTTTGAATATCAGCACTTCCTTACAAACAAACAAAAAGAAGATGGGTTGGAAAGATGGCTCAGCAGTTAAAAGAGCTTGCTTGCAAAACCTGCAGGCCTGGGTTCAATCCCCCAATACAACCAAACGCCAGACACACAAAGTGGTGCATGCAATGGCAAGAGGCTCTAACATGCCCATACTCTTCTCAAATAAATATTTTTAAAAAAAAAGAGTTGGGGCCGGGCGTGGTGGCACACGCCTTTAATCCCAGTACTCGGGAGGCAGAGGTAGGAGGATCGCCAAGAGTTCAAAGCCACCCTGAGACTACATAGTTAATTCCAGGTCAGCCTGGACCAAAGTGAGACCCTACCTCACAAAACCAAAAAAAAAAAAAAAAGAGTTGGGGCAGGGATAGGGGAAAGGATGGTACCAATATATGCTATTTACATAATGAGTATGTCCACAACTAATAAAAAAAATTTTTTTAATAAAGAGTTGGGTGTGATGGCATAGACTTGTAATCCCAGCACTCTGGAGGCTGAGACAGGAGGATTGTCGCTACCAGGCCAGCCAGCACTACATAGCAAAACTCTGTCTCTCCCTACCCATGCCCCAACAAAGCTGGGTGTGCTGGCACACACCTTTGATCCCAGCATTCTGAAGGTCAAGGCAGGAGGATCACCTTGAGTTCAAGGCCACCCTGAGATTATATAGTGAGTTCCAGATCAGCCTGGAATAGAGTGAGACCCTACCTCAAAAAACAAAAACAAAAAAAACCAACCACATCAAAATTATTGTTACTTTTTTCTTTTTTCAAGGTAGAATCTCACTCTAGCTCAGGCTGCCTAGGAATTTACTATGTAGTCTCAGGGTGTCCTCAAACTCACAGTGATCTTCCTACCTCTGCCTCCCAAGTGCTGGGATTAAAGGTGTGTGCCACCACACCCGACTCTATTATTACTTTTTTTCATCACATATATATTATTGTATTATTGAAACAAGGAGAGAGAGAATTTGTGCACCATGGCCTCCAGTGGCTGCAAATGAATTCACCACTTTGTGTATCTGGCTTTATGTGGATCCTAGGGAATCAAACCTGGGTCCTTTGTGGGTAAGTGCTTAAGCACTGAGCCATCTCTCCAGCCCTTTTTTTGTTTTTTGGTTTTTTACTTATTTATTTGCAAGCAGAGAGAGATAGAAGAGAGACAGAGAGAAAGGGCTTGCCAGGGCCTCCAGCTACACTACAAGTGACTACAAGTGGCACGTGCCACTTTTTTTTTTTTTTTTTTTTTTTTTTTTGGTTTTTAAGGTAGGGTCTTGCTCTAGCCCAGGCTGACCTGGAATTCACTATGTAGTCTCAGCCATCCTCCTACCTTTGCCTCCTGAGTGCTGGAATTAAAGGTGTGCGTCACCATGCCTAGCACATGGTGCCTCTTTGTACATCTGGCTTTACATGGGTACTAGGGAACTGAACTCAGGTCATTAGGCTCCAAAGGCAAGTGCTTTAACCACTGAGCAATCTTTCCAGCCCTACTTTTTTGTTTTTTTTAAACTTTTATTTATTTACAAGTGTGTTTGTGTGTGGGGGGGAGACAGACAGAGAGAAAGAAAATGTGTAAATGGCCGACAAAGTAGGCTTTATCCCAGAGATGCAGGGATGGTTCAACATACACAAATCTATAAATGTATTCATTGTATAAATAGACTGAAGGACAAAAATCACATGATCAGGGCTAGAAAGATGGCTTAATGGTTAAGATTCTACCCTGCAAAGCCAAAGAACCCAGGTTTGATTCCCCAGTACCCAAGTAAGCCAGATGCACCAGGTGGCGCATGTTTCTGGAGTTCCTTTTCAAATGGCAATGATTGTGGGATGACTCGGCACCATGGAGCTGAGAAGAGGTGACATAGCGTGCTCAACACTGAAATATCTATCTCTACCACATCTTCCAAGGCTCAGGGACCATTGTGGAAAAAGTAGCAGAAAGAATGTAAGAGCCAAAGGAAGGGTAGGACTCCTTACAACATGTTCCTCCAGACACAAAATGGCCTGGATATCCATGACCTCACAGTGCCTGAAACAACCTTCCCAAGACCATCATAATAGGAGGAAAAGATGATGACATCAAAATAAAAAGAGAGACTGACTGAGATGGGGAGGGGATATGATGAAGAGTAGAGTTTCAAAGGGGAAAGTGGGGGGAGGGAGGGAAGTATCATGGGATATTGTCTACAATTAAAGAAGTTGTCAATAAAAAAAACATAAAAATATTAAAAATAATTTTAAAAAAAGTTAAAGCTAGCCAGGCGTGGTAGTACAAGCCTTTAATTCCAGTACTCAGGAGGCAGAGGTAAGAGGATCGCTGTGAGTTTGAAGCCTCTCTGAGACTACATAGTGAATTCCAAGTCAGCCTGAGCTAGAGTGAGACCCTACCTCCAAAAAAAAAAAGTTAACGCTAAAAAAAAATTATTTGTTTTTTTATTTATTTATTTTAGAGAGGGAGAAAATGAGTGATGAAGAGGCAGAGAGAAAGAGACAATGAGTAGTTTATATTTTAATGAGTTTGTAGCAAGGGTAATTTTTTATGTTTTTAAGATTATTAATTTGTGTGTGCATGTGTGCACGCATGCACACCAGGGTCTCTTATCATGGCAAAAAAAAAAAAAATCCCCATCTGGCTTTACATGAGTGAGTACAGAATTAAACCCAAACCAGCAGACTTTGCAAGCTAGGTAGCATTTTTTTATTATTTTATTTATTTTTGGAGAGAGATACAGAGAGAGACAGACAGAGAGGGAGAGGGAGACAGATAGAGATGGGCGCGCCAGCAGTCTCTCAGCGGCTGCGAACGAAATCCAGATGTGTGCGCCCCCTTGTGGTCAAGTGTGGCATTGCGCCCTTGCATCACTTTGCATCTGGCTAAATGTGGGACCTGGAGATTGGAACCCAGTTCTTAGGCTTAGCAGGCAGGCGTCTTAACCACTAAGCCATCTCTCCAGCCCCTAGGTAGCATTTTTAAACACTGAGTCATCTCTCCAGCCCTCTTATGGTTTTCTGTTCTTTTTTTTTTTTTTGAGGGAGTTCCAGGTAGGGTTTTGCTTTAGCCAGGTGGACCTGGAATTCACTATGGAGTCTCAGGATGGCCTGGAATTCATGGTGATCCTCCTACCTCTGCCTCCCACAGAGTGCTGGGATTAAAGGCATGTACCACCAGACTCGACTTCAGTTTTTTTTTCAGCCCTCTTATGTTTTTTTGTTGTTGTTGTTTGTTTGTTTGTTTTTCAAGGTAGGGTCTCACTCTAGTCCAGGCTCACCTGAAAATCACTATGTAGTCTCAGGGTGGCCTTGAACTCTCAGCAATCCCCCTATCTCCACCTCCTCCAGAGTGCTGGGATTAAAGGCAAGGCGTTTGCCACCATGCCCGGTGTGTCTTATGGTTTTTTTTTTTGTTTGTTTGTTTGTTTTTGGTTTTTCGAGGTAGGGTTTCACTTTAGTCCAGGCTGACCTGGAATTCACTATGTAGTCTCAGGGTGGCCTCGAACTCTCGGCGATCCTCCTACCTCTGCCTCCCAAGTGCTGCGATTAAAGGCGTGCGCCACCACGCTCGGCTTTCGGCTGTCTTATGTTTTAAAAGCACAATTGAATATTCAAGAGGGCAGCAATTTAACCTGACAATTTTAAATTTTATTCCAGTCTGTGCTGTTTATTCTCTGTCATTTTCATATAACTGTCAGTCAAACTGAAATCCAGAACAGAACTGAAAAGTAACTACTTTTTTTCTTTTTTGGTTTTGGTTTTTCAAGGTAGGGTCTCGTTGTAGCCCAGGCAGACCTGGAATTCATTATGTAGTCTCAGGCTGGCCTCAAACTCATAGTGATCCTCCTACCTTTGCCTCCCAAGCTCCTCCCAAGTGCTATGATTGAAGGAGTGCGCCACCATGCCCAGCTTTTTTTTTTTTTTTTTTTTTTTTTTTTTTTTTTAGGTAGGGTCTTGTTCTAGCCCAGGTTGACCTGGAATTCACTCTGTGTCAGGGTGGCCTTAAACTCACAGCAATCCTACTTCTGCCTCCTGAGTGCTAGGATTAAAGGCATGTGCCACCATGCCTGGCACAACTACTCTTTTAATTCATATTTTTGAGAGAGAAAGAGGCAGATACAGACAGAGAGAATGGGTGCACCTTCAGCCACTGCAAATGAACTCCAGAAGCATGTGCCGCCTTATGCATCTGGCTCATGTGGGTCCTGGGGAATCAAACTTGTGTTCTTTAAGCCCTAATGTGTGTGTGTGTGTGTTTTATTTAGTAACTACTTTTTTTTTTTTTTTTTTTTTTTTTTTGGTTTTTCGAGGTAGGGTCTCACTCTGGCCCTGGAATTAACTATGTAGACTCAGGGTGGCCTTGAACTCACGGTGATCCTCCTACCTCTGCCTCCCGCTGGGATTAAAGGCGTGCGTCACCACGACCATCTTAGTAACTACTTTTTTTTGTTTTGTTTTGTTTTGTTTTGTTTTGTTTTTCGAGGTCGGGTCTCACTCTAGCCCAAGCTGACCTGGAATTCACTCTGTATTCTCAGGGTGGCCTCGAACTCATGGCGATCCTCCTGCCTACACCTCCCTTGTGCTGGGATTAAAGGCGTGCACCACCACACCCAACTAGTAACTACTTTTTTAGCAAGTCACTTTCCAATAAGTTAACTTATCTCTTCTATGCTTCTTTTTGCTTATTTATTTATATTTATTTATTTATCTATTTTTTTTTTTGAGGTAGGCTCCCACTCTAGCCCAGGCTGACCTGGAATTCACTGTATAGTCTCAGGCTGGCCTTGAACTTATTGCAATCCTTCTACCTCTGCCTCCTAAGTGCTGGGATTAAAGGTGTGCGCCACCAGGCCCAATTTTGTTTTGTTTTTTGAGATACTGTAGCTCAGGTTTGTGTGCAACTCACTATTATAGCCTAGGCTGGCCTCAAGTTTGCAATGATCCTCCTGCCTCAGCCTCCTTAGTACTGAGATTGCAGGGATGGACTAGTGTGCCTGTTATTTGCTTATTATTTGCCCTTATTTACTGAGAATTAAAAAAAAAATAGGCTGGGCATGGTGGCACACGCCTTTAATCCCATCACCGGGGAAGCAGGATCACCATGGGTTAGAGGCCACCCTGAGACTACAGAGTGAATTCTTGGTCAGCCTGGACTAGAGGAAGACCCTACCTTGGAAAAAAAATTTTTTTAATAAATAGAATTTGGGAGCCAGTCATAATGGTGCACACATTTAAACCCAGCACTTGGGAGGCAGAAGTGGAAGCATCCCAGGAGTCTGAGACCACCCTGAGACTACATAGTGAATTCTGGGCTCGGTGGTTAAAGGCACTTGCTTGCAGTGTCTGACTGCCCTGGGATTTGATTCCCCAGTACTCACATAAACTAGGTGCACAAGGTGGTGTACATATCTGGAGTTTGTTTTGTAGTGGCTAGAGGTCCTGGTATGTAGCAATTCTCTCTCTCTCTGCAAATAAATAATAAAAGAAAAAACAGAATCTGGACAAATAAGATAGATGGCTCTTTGAGTGTATATAAGTGCACACGCTAGAAGAAGAAACAGCAGTTAAAATGAGTAATCCAGGGGCTATAGCTCAGTGGTAGAGCACTAAACTAGCATAAGGGAGGTCTGGGTTTGATCCCCAGCAACACACACACTCTTTCTCCCTTTCTCTGTCTGTCTGTCTGTCTCTCTCTCTCTCTCTCACACACACACATACACACACACATACACACAGAGAGAGAGGAACGGAGAGAGAGAAAATGATCTAGACATTTGGAAAGTAAATTGCATAGTGATAGTCATTATATGTTATCATTCAAAATTTAAAAACATACTGGTAAAACACATACGCACAGACACACAAAACAATGTTTGACAATCTTTGTGTACAGCTACAATTTCAACAGAAGTCTGATGATATGAGTGAGAAAGGTCTAAAACAACTTGAGAATAAAGGTTTTCCCTAGGGACACAGAGAAATGAACTGAATGTAGCACAAGGAAAAACTTCCATTGTAGCTGTAGCAACTTATTTCAGAAAGAAAAAAAAAAAAAAACTTGACCAAGTATAGCTGTTTTGCCATTAGCATTTAAAGCCATGTAAGTGGTGAGTGCGTGGATATTTGCAAAATCACTCTGAAAATTTTCCATCTCATATGTTTCATAGATGTAATAAGCATATGCAAACTTTCACTGGAAGAGTTCAGAAGAAGCTTGTCATGAAGGATGCCCTTGTGAAAAAATTACCTCCTAGCAACACTGACAGGAAGCAAACATGTATATAAACTGATAATTATTCTTACTTTCTCTCCTAATCCCAAAGCATTTGTAAACACCATTATCCAAACATGTTGGGGAAAAAAAAAAAAAACTCCCAGTATAAAACATAATTCTTTGTTAGGTAGAGAAAGTGAGACTAAGATTTCTGTCTTGACTAACCATGACATTACTGCTCTGTTTCCACTGCAAAGATAATAACAAATTCCAAGCATTTATAAGCCACCTGGAATTTGAACTCTAAGGGCAAATGCTTCTGAAATGCTGTGAAAGGCATACACAGAACTGGCAGTGTGACAGAATATCAAAGTTCTCTTTTCTTCTGGTGCAAGGGATCAATCCCAGGCAATTGTACATGCTTAGCACATGTGCTACCACTGAGCAACACCCTCAGTGTCCAGAGTTTCTTTTCTCACCCCTAAGTCATCCTTCTATCAACTTCCTTTCTGGTTGGTTCCATTCCTTCCAGAGTTGTAGGCAAATCAAGCACAGAAATCCATAGAGGACCTGTTACAAAGTACTACCGCCCAATGGCTAAGCTCTAAGCACAGAGGAGGACCCAGGGAGCCATGAGCTCTGAAATGAGAGACCCACACTCTTCTATCCTGGGTCTTTGTGGAGATATGATGAAGACATTATGTCCAGCCCACCAAATGCTCAAATTCTTCACCTTGCTAAAGTTAATGAATCCTCAACAAGCTCTAATCAAAAAGCTGAATAATCATAGAAACCTTTTACTTTTTTTTTTTTTTTTTTGGTATAGTCTCACTCTAGCCCAGGCTGACCTGACCTGGAATTCACTATGTAGTCTCAGGGTGGCCTTGAACTCATGAACTCTTGGTGATCCTCCTACCTCTGCCTCCCGAGTGCTGGGATTAAAGGTGTGCAAAAGTAAAAGCTTTCAAAGTCTTATAAAAATGAAAAAGAAGCCAGGCGTGGTGGTGCACACCTTTAAAAAACCAAAAACAAATCAATAATAAACAAATAAAAATGAAAAAGAAGTATAATCTATTTAAAATAAGTTTGTATCAGAGACCTATATCAAAGGCAGCATCCAATATAAAGTCATTCTTCCATAATATTAAATACCAAATGAGAAGGGAAGTTAATAACACCAAAGTATACTGAGAAGGGAATTCCAACTGAGAAAGCCTGGGCTGTGTGGGAGCCATCCTAGTCGTGTTACATGCTGTTCTTTACTTGCCTCGGGGGAGAAAGGTCCCAGAAGATGAGAATTCAAAACTCAATAAGCTACATTTATTTTTCCTTAAAGAAAATGGTGAGGTAACTTCTAAAGGTCTCCTCCACAAATAAACAGACCCAAGGCTGGTGACTAGGCAGGGATCTTGACCCTGGCTGCACACGGGAATCACATAGGGAGTTTTACAAAAGTAGGGTACAGAGACATTGCCCCAGACCAACTGATTCAGAAGATCTGGGAGGAAAAGCCCACACATCTGTGACTGATGAACAATGAAGAGTTACAGCCATAATAATAATAATAATAATAATAATATAATAATAATAAAAAGAATTACAGCCATCAGGGGCTGGGGAGATGGCTCAGGCATTAAAGTGCCTACCTTGCAAGCAGGAAGACGTGAGTTTAATCCCCAGAACTCATATTTAAAAAAGAAAAGGGGGGGGGGGCGGGTGTGGTGGCGCATGCCTTTAATCCCAGCACTTGGAAGGCAGAGGTAGGAGGATCGCCATGAGTTCAAGGCCACCCTGAGACTACATAGTGAATTCCAGGTCAGCCTGGGCTAGAGTGAGACTACCTCAAAAATAAAAGGGGGGGGGGGAGCTGGAGAAATGGTTGAGCAGTTAAGACATTTGCCTTTAAAGCCAAAGGACCCAGGTTCGATTCCCCAGTACCCAAGTAAAGCCAGATGCACAAGGTGGCACATATGTCTGGAGTTCGTTTGCAGTGGCTGGCGTCCCTGGCACACCCATTCTCTCTCTCTCTCTCTCAAATAAATAATAAATAAACAGAAACATTTTTTAAAAATAAAATAAGCTGGGGTTGGTGGTGCACACCTTTAATCCCAGCATTTATGAGGCAGAAGTAGGAGAGTTGCCATGAGTTTGAGGCCACCCTGAGACTACAAAGTGAATTCCAGGACAGCTTGGTCTAGAGTGAGACCCTACCTTGAAAAGAAAAAAGTCCTTTGGCCTACACACACACATGCACACACACATACACACACAGAGAGAGAGAGAGAGAGGGAGGGAGGGAGAGAGAGAGAGAATTACTTCTGTGAGGACAGACATGTGTTGATGAAGTGGATTTGAGGCCTGGGGTAGACTGCAGAAAAGCTCTGATCAATATAGCATTTGCCTATTTTGCAGCGTAAATACTCCCATTACAGTCCATGTCAAACCACTCCAGTGATGGAGTTGTAAAGAGATGTGTATATGGGGCTGGAGAGATGGATCAGTGGTGAAGGTCCTTGCCTGCAAACCCCAAGGATCCAGGTTTGATTCCCCAGTACCCACATAAAGCCAGATGCACAAAGAGGCACATGCATCCGGAGTTCATTTGCAGTAGCTAGAGGCCCTGGCATTCTCATTCTCTCTCTCTCTGCTAAATATATATATATTGGTTTTTCGAGGTATGGTCTCACTTTAGCTCAGGCTGACCTGGAATTCACTATGCAGTCCCAGGGTGGCCTCAGATTTATGGTGATCCTCCTACTTCTGCCTCCCGAGTGCTGGGATTAAAGTTGTGCATCACCACACTTGGCTTAATATATATTTAAATTTTTTTATTTTTATTTTTTTTTATTAGCAACAGACAGAAAGAGGCAGAGAAAGAGAGAGAGAACAGGCACACCAGGGCCTCCAGCCACTGCAAATGAATTCCAGATGCATGCTCCACCTTGTACATCTGGCTTACGTGGGTACTGGGGAATTGAGCCTTGAACCGGGGTACTTAGACTTCATAGGCAAGCACTTAACTGCTAAGCCATCTCTCCAGCCCCTAAAATATGTATTTGTTTTTTTTTTTTTATTAGCGACAGAGAGAGAGAGAAAGTGAGAGAGAGAGAGTGAGAATGGGCACACCAGAGCCTCTAGCCACCGCAAATGAACTCCGGATGCATGCGCCACCATGTGCATCTGGCTTCTGTGGGACCTGGAGAATCAAACCTGAGTCTTTAGACTTCCCAGCCAAGTGCCTTAACTGCTAAGCCATCTCTCCAGCCCTAAAATATATATATTTTTTATTTTTTTGTTTATTTTTATTTATTTATTTGAGAGTGACAGACAGAGAAAGGGGTAGAAAGAGAGAGAGAGAGAATGGGCACATTAGGGCCTCCAGCCACTGTAAACAAACTCCAGATGCATGTGCCCCCTTGTACATCTGGCTTACATGGGTACTGGGGAATCAAACCTTGAACCAGGGTCCTTATGCTTCACAAGCAAGCACTTAACCTCTAAGCCATCTCTCCAGCCCTAAAATATATATTTTTTAAAGAGAGATGTATATGGCTCTTAGCAGCTCCCAAATGCTCACTCCAGTACGCCAGTTTGAAGATTTTGAAGAGGAAGTTACAATAAGGAGTTAGAAAGTAATATATTGTGTCTTTGGACTTGTCTGCCTCTGTATAACGCCAAAGTCCTGACTGGAGGATGAGGAAGTTACCTGGACCCGCAGCTACCAGTTCCAGGGCAAGCAGAACTCAAAGACATCATCCCAAGTCTGTCAGCGTGAGGAACAATAGGAGGTGTGTGTCAAGATGAGACTGGCCCAGGGGAAGGATGGTTTTGGAGGAACACTAGATCCTACTAGGAAGCATGTGATACACATAGGATCCTGGGCCCTGCAACTCCATGACATTGGAACATTGGAGCTGGATAGTCCTAACTCCTTGGGGAGCTGGTCATCCAGAAGGTTCCTGATAATTATTGGACTGCTGCCTAATACTCTATCTGGAATGTTGAGAACTTAAGGATCGGGTTGTTGTTTGTTTTTTTAAATTTTTTTTCCAAGATAGGAAGGTAGGGTCTCTCTCTAGCCCAGGCTGACCTGGAATTCACTGTGTAGTTTCAGGGTGGCCTCGAACTCATCTCTGCCTCCCCAGTGCTGGGATTAAAGTGTGTGCCACTACACCCAGCCTGTTTTTGTTTTAAATAACGTCAGTGTCACTTACTTGGAGACTTTAAAAAATATATTTTATTTTTATTTATTTATTTGAGAGAGAGAGAAAATGGGTAGGCTAGGGCCTCTCAGACACTGCAAACCATCTCCAGACACATGAACCACTTTGTGCATCTGGCTTACGTGGATCCTGGAGAATCAAACCTAGGTCCTCTTTCTCGATCTCAAATAAATTAATAAATAAATAATATTTTTAAAAAGTGATTAAAAAGAGCCAGGCGTGGTGGTGCACGCCTTTAATCCCAGCACTCAGGACGCAGATGTCGGAGAGGAACACTGTGAGTTCGAGGCCACCCTGAGACTACAGAGTGAATTCCAGGTCAGCCTGGACTACAGTGAAACACTACCTCGAAACACACACACACAAAGTGATTAAAGAGCAGGGTGTGGTGGCACACTCCTTTAGTCCCAGCACTGAGTTCAAGACCAGTCTGGGCTACAAAAAGAGTACCAAATCAGCCTGGGACTAAAGTGAGACCTTACCTCAAAAAAAGTGATCAAATAAGAAAAAATTTTCAAAAAAAAAAAAAAAAAGGGCTGCAGAGATGGCTTAGCAGTTAAGGAGTTTGCCTGCAAAGCCAAAGGGTTCTGGTTCAACTCTCCAGGACCCACATAAGCCAGATGCACAAAGGGGGCACATGCATCTGGAGTTTGTTTGCAGTGGCTGGAGGTTCTGTCTCTTCTCTCTCTATCTCTCTCTCAAATAAATAAAATAAAGTAAAATTTTTAAAAATTAAAAAAAAAAGTGATCAAGGGCTGGAGAATTGGCTTAGCAGTTAAGGCACTTGCCAGCAAGGCCAAAGGACCCATGTTCAATTCTCTAGTACCCACATAAAGCCAGATGCACAAGGTGGCACATGCATTTGGAGTTTGTTTACAGTGGCTAGGGACTCTTGTGTACCCATTCTTTCTATGTGCCTGTCTCTCTTTCTCAAATACATAAATAAATAAATAAATAAAATATTTTTTAAAGTGCTGGTTGTGGTAGTTCATGCCTAGCTAGTGCTAGGATCAACCTAGCACTTGGGTGGCAGAGGCAGGAGGATCGCCATGAATTCAAGGTCTTCCTGAGACTACATGCCAGGTCATATATATATATATATATATAGTTGAGTTTTTGTTGTTGTTGTTGTTTGTTTTTTGAGGTAGGGTTTCTCTCTAGCCCAGGCTGACATGGAATGTAGTCATGTAGTCTCAGGGTGGCTTCAAGCTCAAGGTAATCCTCCTACTTCTGCTTCCCCAGTTCTGGGATTAAAGTTTTGCACCACCACACCCAGCTCCATATATATATATATATTTGATTTATTTATGAGAGAGAGGAAAGGGAAAGGAAAGGAAGAAGCAGATGTGCCACCATGAGCATCTGGCTTATGCGGATTCTGAGGAGTTGAACCTAGGTCCTTAGGCATCATAGACAAGTGTCTCACTGCTAAACCATCTCTTCAGCCTTTCACCAGCCTTTTTGTTTGTTTGTTTGTTTGTTTGTTTTTTGTTTGTTTGTTTGTTTGTTTGTTTTCAGGTAGGGTCTCACTATAGGGGCTGACCTGGAACTCATTCTGCAGTCCCAGGCTGGCCTCAAACTCACATCGATCCTCCAACCTCTACCTCCCAAGTGCTGGGATTAAAGGCGTGTGCCACCACGCCTGGCTTTAACTTCTGATTTTGATGATTACATTGTAATTATATAGGAAAATGCCCTACATATACAGACCCTAAAACATTTGTTGGTGGGGACAGGAGGTTGACAGCTTATTCTAAATAAGTTTGTGATCTTGCTTATTTATTTGGTTTTGTTTGTTTTATATTGTTTTGGTGTGGGGTTTGTTTTTTCTTTTTTTTTTTTTTTTTTTTGGTGGGGGGGTTGGGAGGTTTCGATGTAGAGTCACACTCTAGACTGACAGACTGACCATTGAATTTTTTTAATATATTTTTTTGTTTGTTTGTTTGTTTGTTTTTTTGGTTTTTCGCACTCTGGCCATGCCTGGTTCACTATGTTTTTTGAACTATATTTTTTTAAATTTATTTATTTTTTTAATATAGAATTTATTTATTTTTGAGAGAGAGAAAGAGGCAGAGAGAGAGAGAATAGGTGTGCCAGAGCCTCCAGCCACTGCAAACAAACTCCAGATGCATGTGCCCCCTTGTGCATCTGGCTTATCAAACCGGGATCCTTTGGCTTTGCAGGCAAATGCCTTAACCGCTAAGCCCTCTCTCCAGCCCTATTTTTTTTTTTTTTTTTTTGAGATAGGGAGGGTCTGCCCACTATAGTCACTATGTAGCTCAGGCTGGCTGAGCCAGCTTGTCTGGCTAGTTTAAGATCTTTTTTTTCCCAAGGTAGGGTCTTTTTGGTTCTTTCCAGGTAGGGTATCACTGTAGCCCAGGCTGACCTGGAATTCACTCTCTAGTCTCAGGCTGGCCTCAAAATCACAGTGATCTTCTTACCTCTGCCCAGACTGCTGGCACTAAAGGCATGCACCACCATGCCTGGCTAATCCTGACAGAGGACTCTCATCACACATGACCTGAATATTTCTCTGCTCCTACAATCTGAAAATGTCCAACCCACTAAAAAAGATAGAGTACAGAATTGGAGAATGGCTTAGCGGTTAAGGGTTAAGGTGCTTGCTTGCAAAGCCAAAGGACCCAGGTTCCATTCATTCCCCAGGATCCATGTAAGCCAGTTGTACAAGATGGCACAGGCATCTGGAGATTGTTTGCAACAGCTGAAGGCATGCCCATCATTCTCTCTGTGTCTTTCTTTCTCTTTCTTTCTTTCTTTCTTTCTTTCTTTCTTTCTTTCTTTTTTTTTTTTTTTTTTTTCAAGGTAGCATCTCACTCTAGCCTAGGCTGAGGTCTGGAATTCACTCTGTAGTCTCAGGCCTCCAGAGTGCTGGGATTAAAGGTGTGTGCCATGACACCCAGCTATTTTTATTTTGATGTCATCATCTTTTCCTCCTATTATGAGGGTCTTATGTAGGTAGTACCAGGCACTAATATGGATATTCAGGCCATTTTGTGTCTGGAAGATTGCATTATAAGCAGTCCTACCCTTCCTTTGGCTCTTACATTCTTTCTGCCACCTCTTCCACAATGGACCCAGAGCCTTGGAAAGTATGATAGAGATGGTTCAGTGCTGAAAACTCCTGTCACTTTTTTTCAGCACTATGATGCCTTTTGAGTCATCCCAGAGGTCACCACCATCTGAAAAGAGAAGCTTCTTTAACTAAAAGTGAGATTAGCATTAACACAGGGGTATGAACATTAACAAAAGTGCTTATTGCACAGTTTGGTGAGCATAAGATATACATTTAGCCAGACAACAGCAGGCGTTACTCCCTTAGGGCCCATGACCTCCTCCATCATATGCTTTTGACTAGGTTTTCAGTACTAGGCATGTATTCCTTCCCATGGATCAAGCCTCCAGTCCAATTAGAGAGTAGTTGTTTCCCCCCACAACAGACATGCCACTATTGCACCCACTGGGTTATTTGGCCTGGCTGGCCAAATTTAAGGCTTATAGTGTCCACTGTTGTTTATCTCCACTGATGACTTCTTTCTACCACAGGACTGCAAGGAGCGTAGGTTTTCCAGCTTTCTGTCAACTGGTCTACAGGGAGGAGGTTTTCAGCTCAGCTCTAGCTTGATTTCTCAGTGACCTGCAGTCCAAGCATGTGGAGGCTACAGCAATATAGACAATTCTTTATTTATTATTATTTTTGAGGTATTTTTAGTATTTATTTGCATTTATTTGCATGAGTTGTATATGTGAATGCTACAGCACACATGTGGAGGTCAGAAGACAGCCTCAGGGTGTTTCTCCTCTCCTTTCTCCTTGTTTTTTTTTTTTTTTTTTTTAGATAAAAGATTTACTTATTATTTATTAATTTACTTGAGACAGAGGGGGCACATAGAGAGAGAGAGGGCCTCTAGCCACTGCAAACGAACTGCAGATGCATGTGCCACCATGTGCATCTGGCTTACGTGGGACCTGGAGAATCGAACCTGGGTCCTTAGGCTTTGCAGACATGTGCCTTAACCACTAAACCATCTCCCCAGCCCCCCCCTTTTTTTTTGAGTTAGGGTTTCACTCTATCCCAGGCTGTCCTGAAATTCACTATGTAGTCTCAGGCTGGCCTTGAACCCACGGCGATTCTCCTACCTCTGCCTCCTAGTGCTGGGATTAACGGTGTGAGTTTGAGGCCAACCTGAGATTAAATATTGAATTCCAGAACAGCATGGGCTAAGGCTAGACCCTACCTTGAAAAAGAAAGAAAGAAGGGCTGGAGAGATGGCTTAGCGGTTAAGGCGCCTGCCTCCTAAGCCTAAGAACGCTGGTTCCAATCTCCAGAGGTTCCAATCTCCAGGTCTCATGTTTAGCCAGATGCAAAGGGAGCAATGCCGCACTTGAAGGCGAAAGCGAGAGGAGAGAGAATTATCATGGTTTATTGTCTATAATTATGAAAGTTGTCAATAATAAAAAAGAAAAGAAAGAGGAAGGAAGGAAGGAGGGAAGGAAGGAAGGAAGGAAGGAAGGAAGGAAGGAAGGAAGGAAGGAAGGAAGGAGGGAAGGAAAAGGAAGGAAGAAAGGCTGGGCTGTAGCTAAGCAGTAGAGCATGCTTAGCATGCAAGATACTGGTTTCAATCCCCAGAACCACAAAAAGAAAAGGAAAGGAATTAATGAAAGTATAACCTCCTCGTTGGAATTTTTTTATTTGTTTGTATTTTGAGACAGGGTTTCACTAAGTGGCTAGCCTAGAACACACTATTAGGCCAGGCTGGCCTCTAACTTGCAACAATGTTCCAATTTCTGCCTCCCAAGTGCTGGGATTATAGGTATGTACCACCACACCTGGCTTCTCTACATCTGATTTTTTTTTTCCTGAGGTAGTGTCTTGCTCTAGTCCAGGCTGACCTGGAATTTACTATGTAGTCTCAGGGTGGCCTCGAACTCATAGTAATCCCCTACCTCTGCTTTTTTTTTTTTGGTTTGGTTGCAGGCAAATGCCTTAACCGCTAAGCCCTCTCTCCAGCCCTATTTTTTTTTTTTTTTTTTTTTGATAGGGAGGGTATGCCCACAATAGTCACTATGTAGCTAAGGCTGGCTGAGCCAGCTTGTCTGGCTAGTTTAAGATCTTTTTTTTCCCAAGGTAGGGTCTTTTTGGTTCTTTCCAGGTAGGGTATCACTGTAGCCCAGGCTGACCTGGAATTCACTCTCTAGTCTCAGGCTGGCCTCAAACTCACAGTGATCTTCTTACCTCTGCCCAGACTGCTGGCACTAAAGGCATGCACCACCATGCCTGGCTAATCCTGACAGAGGACTCTCATCACACATGACCTGAATATTTCTCTGCTCCTACAATCTGAAAATGTCCAACCCACTAAAAAAGATAGAGTACAGAATTGGAGAATGGCTTAGCGGTTAAGGGTTAAGGTGCTTGCTTGCAAAGCCAAAGGACCCAGGTTCCATTCATTCCCCAGGATCCATGTAAGCCAGATGTACAAGATGGCACAGGCATCTGGAGATTGTTTGCAACAGCTGAAGGCATGCCCATCATTCTCTCTGTGTCTTTCTTTCTTTCTTTCTTTCTTTCTTTCTTTCTTTCTTTCTTTCTTTCTTTCTTTTGTTTTTTTTTTTCAAGGTAGCATCTCACTCTAGCCTAGGCTGAGGTCTGGAATTCACTCTGTAGTCTCAGGCCTCCAGAGAGCTGGGATTAAAGGCGTGTGCCATGACACCCAGCTATTTTTATTTTGATGTCATCATCTTTTCCTCCTATTATGAGGGTCTTATGTAGGTAGTACCAGGCACTAATATGGATATTGAGGCCATTTTGTGTCTGGAAGATTGCATTATAAGCCGTCCTACCCTTCCTTTGGCTCTTACATTCTTTCCGCCACCTCTTCCACAATGGACCCAGAGCCTTGGAAAGTGTGATAGAGATGGTTCAGTGCTGAAAACTCCTGTCACTTTTTTTCAGCACTATGATGCCTTTTGAGTCATCCCAGAGGTCACCACCATCTGAAAAGAGAAGCTTCTTTAAAAGTGAGAGTAGCATTAACACAGGGGTATGAACATTAACAAAAGTGCTTATTGCACAGTTTGGCGAGCATAAGATATGCATTTAGCCAGACAACAGCAGGCGTTACTCCCTTAGGGCCCATGACCTCCTCCATCATATGCTTTTGACTAGGTTTTCAGTACCAGGCATGTATTCCTTCCCATGGATCAAGCCTCCAGTCCAATTAGAGAGTAGTTGTTTCCCCCCACAACAGACATGCCACTATTGCACCCACTGGGTTATTTGGCCTGGCTGGCCAAATTTAAGGCTTATAGTGTCCACTGTTGTTTATCTCCACTGATGACTTCTTTCTACCACAGGACTGCAAGGAGCGTAGGTTTTCCAGCTTTCTGTCAACTGGTCTACAGGGAGGAGGTTTTCAGCTCTAGCTTGATTTCTCAGTGACCTGCAGTCCAAGCATGTGGAGGCTACAGCAATATAGACAATTCTTTATTTATTATTATTTTTGAGGTATTTTTAGTATTTATTTGCATTTATTTGCATGAGTTGTATATGTGAATGCTACAGCACACATGTGGAGGTCAGAAGACAGCCTCGGTGTTTCTCTTCTCCTTTCTCCTTGTTTTTTTTTTCTTTTTTTAGATAAAAGATTTACTTATTATTTATTAATTTACTTGAGACAGAGGGGGCACATAGAGAGAGAGAGGGCTTCTAGCCACTGCAAACTGAACTGCAGATGCATCTGGCACCATGTGCATCTGGAGAATCTGGGTCGGCTGGGACCTAACCAGAATCGAACCTGGGTCCTTAGGCTTTGCAGACATGTGCCTTAACCACTAAAACCATCTCCCAGCCCCCTTTTTTTTTTTTTTTTTTTTGAGGGTTTCACTCTATCCCAGGCTGTCCTGAAATTCACTATGTAGTCTCAGGCTGGCCTTGAACCCACGGCGATTCTCCTACCTCTGCCTCCTAGTGCTGGGATTAACGGTGTGAGTTTGAGGCCAACCTGAGATTAAATATTGAATTCCAGAACAGCATGGGCTAAGGCTAGACCCTACCTTGAAAAAGAAAGAAAGAAGGGCTGGAGAGATGGCTTAGCGGTTAAGGCGCCTGCCTCCTAAGCCTAAGAACGCTGGTTCCAATCTCCAGAGGTTCCAATCTCCAGGTCTCATGTTTAGCCAGATGCAAAGTGACGCAATGCTGCACTTGAAGGGGAAAGCGAGAGGAGAGAGAATTATCATGGTTTATTGTCTATAATTATGAAAGTTGTCAATAATAAAAAAGAAAAGAAAGAGGAAGGAAGGAAGGAAGGAAGGAAGGAAGGAAGGAAGGAAGGAAGGAAAGAAGGAAGGAAAGAAGGAAGGAAGGAGGGAAGGAAAAGGAAGGAAGAAAGGCTGGGCTGTAGCTAAGCAGTAGAGCATGCCTAGCATGCAAGATACTGGTTTCAATCCCCAGAACCACAAAAAGAAAAGGAAAGGAATTAATGAAAGTATAACCTCCTCATTGGAATTTTTTTTATTTGTTTGTATTTTGAGACAGGGTTTCACTAAGTGGCTAGCCTAGAACACACTATTAGGCCAGGCTGGCCTCTAACTTGCAACAATGTTCCAATTTCTGCCTCCCAAGTGCTGGGATTATAGGTATGTACCACCACACCTGGCTTCTCTACATCTGATTTTTTTTTTTCCTGAGGTAGTGTCTTGCTCTAGTCCAGGCTGACCTGGAATTTACTATGTAGTCTCAGGGTGGCCTCGAACTCATAGTAATCCCCCCTACCTCTGCTTTTTTTTTTTTTTTTTTGGTTTGGTTTGTTTGTTTTTAAATATTTTTATTTATTTATTTGAGAGAGAAAGAAATAGAGAGAGAGAGAGAGAGAGAGAATGGGTGTGCCAGGGCCTCCAGCCATTGCAAATGAACTCTAGATGTGTGTGCCCTCCCCTTGTGCATCTGGCTTATGTGGGTCCTAGGGAATCAAACCTGGCTCCTTTGGCTTTGCAGGCAAGTGCCTTAACCACTAAGCCATCTCATCTCTCTCTCTCTTTTTCTTTCTTTCTTTTTTTTTTTTTTTTTTGGTTTTTCAAGGTAAGGTTTCACTCTAGTCTAGGTTGACCTGGAATTCACTATGTAGTCTCAGGGTAGCTGAGAACTCACAGTGATCCTCCTACCTCTGCCTCCCAAGTGCTGGGATTAAAGGCATGTGCCACCACGCCCAGTCTTATTTATTTGTTTTTTAAGACTGGGTCTCACATAGCCCAGGCTGGCCTTGAGTTTACTATGTAGACAAGGATGACCTTGAGCTCCTGCTGCCTCCACCTTCCAAATACTTCAGGATTACATCAATGTTCAAGAATACAAATCTGTACTGATATGGGCCCATAATCCCAGCAACTCAGGAAGCTGAGGCGGAGGACCACTTGATCCTAGGAGTCTGAGACTCTGTCTCAAAAAAGATTTGATCAGGACTAGAGAGATGGCCTTGTGGTTAAGCCCTTGCCTGTGAAGTCTAAGGACCCAGGTTTGATTCCAGGACCCATGTAAGCCAGATGTACATGGTGGTGCATGCATCTGAATTGTTCATAGTGACTGGAGGCCCTGGTACACCCATTCTCTCTAATAAATAAATACAAAAAAATTAAAGAAAAAGTTTATCAACATTTTCTGGAAAGTTTTTTTTGGTCAGGTGGTTCCAATTTAGTAACTTTTTCACATCATTTTCCCTGTTGCTTTATTCTCTGATATTATTTTTTAAACTCTGAGGTTTAGGCTAAAATGGATGCATTAAAATTCAAACATCAGGAGCTGGACATGGTGGCGCACGCCTTTAATCCCAGCACTCAGGAGGCAGAGGTAGGAGGATCGCTGTGAGTTCAAGGCCACCCTGAGACTTGGTCAGCCTGAGCTAGAGTGAGACCCTACCTTGAAAAACCAAAATAAATAAATAAATAAACAAATAAACAAACAAACAAACAAACAAAAATACAGAATCCAGGGGAAGCATCATCATTGTGGCAGAAGAAGCTGGTTCACTTCCATAGATCCATAGCAGAGAGAGACAATTATAGCAAGCAGCAAGCTGTAAGCACCAAGAGCCAGCAAACAAGAACAGCCTGAGTTCCAACTGTTCTTTTACACCTTAGGGCTGGACTGTAAGATCCGCCCCTAGTGACATACCTCTTCCCCGGCAAGACTTCCTGGCTGGAGACTCAAGTTGCAAGCTCTATCTTAATTTAAAAAAAATACCTGAGTTTATAGGATCATGCATTCAAAACACTACAAGTAAGCCGGGCGTGGTGGCGCACACCTTTAATCCCAGCACTCAGGAGGCAGAGGTAGGAGGATTGCCATGAGTTCGAGGCCACCCTGAGACTACAGAGTGAATTCCAGGTCAGCCTGAGCTAGAGTGAGACCCTACCTCAAAAAGCCAAAAAAAAAAAAAAAAAAAAAAACACTACAAGTAGCATTACTACGTGTTTGTTGGCTCCCTCTCCCAAGATGACCACAGATAGGACAGATTTTAGAGTTGGTCCAAGTTGAGAGAAATCATCCACAATTCTCTTGGTTCTAGCTTTCTCCACCAGCAGCTGTATTCTTAGCCTGGTTTCTCTAAGTCATCTGGGACTGCATTCTTTCCTGGTTACAGAGTGCTTTTAGTCAACCTCTAATTATTTGTGTCCATAGAAGCAACCACCAGGGCTTGGGGACGTCTTAGCTGATTGTCTTTGACACTCATCACTGGACCAATCCCTTCCATACTGTTGAAGGTATCTTATGACATCATGGTAGGCTTGTAGATGGGAGGTGTATGGTCAATCTCACTCACCCGCCACACTGACTGATGGTAATGGAAGAAGGCTTACATGGATGTTGAGAAAATAAGCAGAGTCCACAAAAGGATACCAAATATATACCCGATTATGTCACTGGGCAAGTCAAAACAATGGCTCAAAGCTGGGCATGGTGGTGCATGTCTTTAATGCCAGAACTTGGGAGGCAGAGGTAGGAGAATCATGTGAGTTTGAGGCTAGCCCCAGACTACATAGTGAATTCCAGGTCATCCTGGGCTAGAGTGAGATCCAACTTCAAAAAACCAAAAATAAAAAAATTAAATTAAAAAATCAACAATAGGGGCCAGAGAGACAATTATAGCAAGTAGCAAGCTGTAAACACCAAGAGCCAGCAAACAGGAACAGCCTGAGTTTGCTTGCCTGTAAAGCCTAAGGACTTAAGTTTGATTCTCCAGGTCCCATGTAAGCCAGATGCACAAGGCGGCTCATGCGTCTGGAATTTGTTTGTGGTGGCTAGAGGCCCTGGTGTGCCCATTCTCTCTTGCTCTCTCTCTCTCTCCCTCTCTCTGTCTCAAATAATTAAATAAAAGTTAAAAACTTTAGCCTGGTATGGTGGTGCACGCCTTTAATCCCAGCACTTGGGAGGCAGAGGAGGCAGAGGTAGGAGGATCGTCTTGAGTTCAAGGCCACCCTGAGACTACATAGTGAATTCCAGGTCAGCCTGGACTAGAGTGAAACCCTGCCTTGAAAAAAAAAAATAGGGCTGGAGAAATGGCTTAGCAGTTAAGGCGTTTGCCTGCGAAGCCAAAGCATCTGGAGTTTGTTTGCAGTGGCTAGAGGCCCTGGCATGCCTATTCTCTCTCTGTCTGCCTTTTTTCTATCTCTCTCTGTGCTTGCAAATAAACAAATAAAAATTAAAAATATATTTTTTAAATAAATAAAGTAAGATAAAAACTTAAAAAACAACAACAACGCCGGGCGTGGTGGCGCACGCCTTTAATCCCAGCACTCGGGAGGCAGAGGTTAGGGAGGATCACCGAGAGTTCGAGGCCACCCTGAGACTACATAGTTAATTCCAGGTCAGCCTGGACCAGAGTGAGACCCTACCTCGCAAAACCAAAAAAAAAAAAAAAAAAAAAAAATGGCCAGGTGTGGTGGCACATGCCTTTAATCCCAGCACTCAGAGGATTGCCATATGTTCCAGGCCACCCTGAGACTACATAGTGAATTCCAGAATTTCAGGTGATCCTGAGCTAGAGTGAAACCCTATCTTGAAAAAACAAAAAATTAAAAATTAAAAAAAAAAGCCAATGGCTCAAAGTGGCTCTCTCCTAAGTCTGCAGTGTAGTAGCATAGAAGTACAGCATTGGCACTACAGTTCTCCCCAGAGTCATTGGGAGCCCAGAGTCTCTTTCTAGACTGTGACCCTGATGACATTCCCAGGAGGGCACAGCCCAAATTTTCATTAATAAAAGGAGTTCTTTGCTCCAGGAAGCAGAGTGGGAAAGGTGACAAGGAAGAAAGAGTAAGGGGTAACTGTCACATACGGCCACACCTACCTTGTAAGTACACCAGGAAATGAACTTTATCCTGGGGTGGCCATGTTCCTGCTAAACATTCTATTACTGTGATAAGAGAAGGAAATAAAATTTAGGGACCAAGAGGACACTTCCTGCTGCTCTTAACAAGTGAGATTATTAGAGTTGATTGGATGATCTCCGGCTAGGTAACATAATTAGTGAAATCCCTGGAGAAAATGGCTCCCTATTTATCATGTAGCAAACCAGATAGGGATAAGATGAAAGAAAAAAAAATCCCAGGAATAAAATAATGAAAAAGAACAATAAATTAGCGGTTAAAATCCTCTTTGTATCCCATTTCCAATAGTTGGGCAATCTGTAAAAAGTTGCATAAACTAGCCAGGGGTGGTGGCGCATGGCTTTAATCCCAGCACTCAGGCGGCAGAGGTAGGAGGATTGCGGTGAGTTTGAGGCGACCCTGAGACTACAAATAGTTAATTCCAGGTCAGCCTGGACCAGAGTGAGACCCTACCTTGAAAAAAAAAAAAAGAAGAAGAAGAAAAAAGTTGCATAAACTTTACAAAACTGTAATCTCTGAAACATGAAAATAACATCAAAACATCATCTACCCTACAGAACCAGGAGATAATGAGATAATGGATCTTAAGTGCTCTGCAAAGAGCCATGTTCATTCAGATAAAAGCTGTTGTCAAGCTGAGCGTGGTGGTGCAAACCTTTAATCCCAGCACATATAGGAGGCAGAAGTAGGAGGATCAGTGAGTTCCAGGGCAGCCTGGAACTACAATAATCAATTATATAAATGGAGTTTAAATTTCTTATATAGGCTGGAGAGATGGCTTAGCAATTGAGGCACTTGCTGGCTAAGCCAAAGGATCCAGGTTCGATTACCCATCACCCATGTAAAGCCAGATGCACAAGGTGGTGCATGTTTGTTTACAGTAGCTAGAGGCCCTGGCATGGCTAGTCTCTCTCTCTCTCCTCAGAAATAAATACACTTTAAAAAAAAAGATGGGCTGGCCAGACATGCTGGCACATGCCTTTGATCCAAGCATTGGGAGGCAGAGGTGAGTTTGAGGCCACCCTGAGATTACATGGTGAATTCCAGGTCAGCCTGGGCTACAGCGAGACTCTACCTCATATAACAAAAAAAAAAAAAAAAAAATAAAAGTGATCAGGAATAAGATATTAACATATCAAAGTAGCTCTCCAAGAATATTTATTAATAGCTTTTAAAAAAATTCCTTTATTTATTTATTAGAGAGAGATAGAGGGAGAAAAAGAGAGAAAGAGTGAGAATGGGCATGCCAGGGCCTCTAGCCACTGCAAATGAACTCCAGACACATGTGCCACCATGTGCATCTGGCTTACATGGGACCTAGAGAATTGAACTGGGGTCCTTAGGCTTCACAGGCATGTGTCTTAACTGCTAAGCCATCTCTCCAGCCCTTAATAGCTTTTAAGTTAACAGGTCCAAAATCCTAAATTTTACAGTGAAGAGATTTGGTTAACATTATCACAACCAAGTGATAAAGTCAACGTTGATATGACAGGAGAGAGGTGAGGAGAGATATCCAAACCTAAAGAAAGCCCACAGGGACATTCTACAAAGCAGTTTAGCCACATCTTTTTAAAACTGTCACCATCAGGAAAGATAAAAAGTTGAAGAATCTCTAAATTGAAGGAGATTAAAGAGGCATATATTTAAAAAACTTTTTTTGTCGGGCTTAATCCCAGCACTTGGGAGGCAGAGGTAGGAGGATTGCTGTGAGTTCAAGATCACCCTGAGACTACATAGTGAATTCCAGGTTAGCCTGGGCCAGAGTGAGACCCTACCTAGAAAAACAAAACAAAACAAAACAAAACTTTTTTCTTTGAGGGTTGGAGAGATGGCTTATCATTTAAGGCCTGCTAAGCCTATGGACCCAGGTTTGATTCCCCAGTATCCACATAAGCCACATGCACAAGGTGGTGCATGCTTCTGGAGTTCCTTTGCAGTAGCTAGAGGTCCTGGCATGCCCATTCTCTCTCTATCTGCCTCTTTCTCTCTCTCTCAAATAAATAAATAAAATATTAAAAAAAAATTTTTTTTGAGGTAAAGTTCCTATTCTTTGGCCCAGGTTGCCCTTGAACTCATGGCAGTCCTCATACCTTAGCTTCTTCAGGGACTGGGGAATTCAGTGGATTCCATGGGGGTATTAGATCAATATCTTCCCTCCTTCCCTCCCTCCCTCCCTCCCTCCCTCCCTCCCTCCCTCCCTCCCTCCTTCCCTCCTTCCTTCCTTCCTTCCTTTCTTTCTTTCTTTCTTTCTTTCTTTCTTTCTTTCTTTCTTTCTTTCTTTCTTTCTTTCTTTCTTCCTTTTTTGGTTTTTCAAGGCAGAGTCTCACTCCAGCCCAGGCTGACCTGGAATTCACTATGTAGTCTCAGGGTGGCCTCTAACTCATGGTGATCCTCCTACTTCTGCCTTCTGAGTGCTGGGATTAAAAGTGTGCGCCACCACTCCTGGTAATATTTTTCTTTATTTGATAGAGAATATGATAATGAGTGTGCTAGGGACTCCTGTCCTGCTAATGAACTCATTGAATGTGTCATGTTGTGCATCTGGCTTTGTGGAAAACAGAGGATAACCTTGGGTTGGATGTCATCCACAGGAACTCTGTCCCTCTTTTCTTTGTTTTTAAATTTTATTTATTTATTTGTTTGTTTGTTTTTGTTTTGTTTTGTTTTCTGAGGTAGGGTCTCACTGTAGCTCAGTCTGACCTGGAATTCACTATGTAGTCTCAGGGTGGCCTCGAACTCATGGTGATCCTCCTACCTCTGCCTCCCGAGTGCTGGGATTAAAGGTGCGCGCCACCACGCCCGGCCTTCACTTTCTTGACTTAAAGAGTCTTACTAGGCTTTCATGTATTATGTATTTGTTGCAGTTAGCTTCTCCTTGCTGGGGTAAAAGCACCTGACCAAAATGGCTGAAGGGAAGAAAGGGTCTATTTTGGTTTACAGTCTTGAGAGGAAGCTTCATCCTGGCAGGAAAAGCATGGCACAAGCAAGACAGCAGGGGAGAAAGAAGTCCAGTGAGGCCGTTCTGGCAAGGGGGAGCTGGGCTGTAACACCTCAAGGCCTCCCCAGGCGACAGGTCTCCTCCAGCAAGGCTCCACCTTCCAAGCTGCCACCAGCTGGAGATTGAGTATGATGTTTACTGACAGACACATGAGGCTATGGGGAACCTTTCACATTCACACTACCACAGTTCTATTACATGTTATGTATATGTGATATATATGTATAAAACAGAAAATTAGATGAGTATGGTGGCATACACCTTTAATCCCAACACTAAGGGGGTAGAGGTAGGAGGATTTCTGTGAGTTCAAGGCTAGCCTGGAACTACAGGGTGAGTTCCAGGTCAGCCT
Source organism: Orientallactaga sibirica (assembly GCA_036365145.1). Classification (NCBI taxonomy): domain Eukaryota; kingdom Metazoa; phylum Chordata; class Mammalia; order Rodentia; family Dipodidae; genus Orientallactaga; species Orientallactaga sibirica. The sequence continues at coordinate 20,768,923 of JAEOAD010000010.1, read as the reverse complement.
GGGCTGGAGCGAGACCCTACCTCAAGAAAACAAAACAAAAAAATTAATTGATTAAAAAATTAGAAAATTGGTAAGACAAATATGGGTAAAAGATAAAGAGAAGTGTTTTGTATTATTCTTGGAATTTTCTGTAAGGATGAAATTATTTCAGAAGAGTTTTTTTGTTTGTTTGTTTGTTTGTTCATCTGTCTGTCTTGAGACAAGGTTTTGCCATAGATCTGAGACTGGGCTGGACTTCACTATGTAACCGGGACTGGTTTTGAACTCATGGACAACTTCCTACTCCTACTTCAGCCTCCCAAGTGATGGGACTACAAGTGTGTGCCACTGGGCTTGATTATAGAAAAGTCACATTTAAGAAGCAGATTGAGCTGGGTGTGGTGGCACACACCTTTAATCCCAGCACTGGGGAGGCAGAGATAGGAGGATCACCGTGAGTTTGAGGCCACCTTGAGAATACATAGTGAATTCCAGGTCAGCCTGGGCTAGCCCTGCAAAGGAACTCCAGATGCATGTGCCACGTTGTGCAACTGGCTTTCATAGCTTCTGGGAAATTGAACCTGGATCCTTTGGCTTTGCAAGCAAGAACCTTAGCTGTTAAGCCACCTCTCCAAAAGCCCCCAGTAAATTTTTTAAAAATTATTCTTGATTTGAGAGAGAGAGAAATAACTAGATAGAAAGAATGGGCACACTAGGGCCTCTAGCTGTTGCAAATGAACTCCAGACACATGTACCATCCTGTGCGTCTGGTTTTTACATGGGTCCTGGGGAATCAGACCTGGGTCCTTTGGCTTTGTAGGCAAGCGCCTTAACCACGAAACCATCTCTCCACCCCCAGCTATTACAGTATTTAGTAGTTGTTTCAAGAATTTTCATTGTCTATATATTGTACTTTCTGTAGTTATTTTCAATATTTATCAATTTTCCTTGAATCTTTTTGGTCTTTTTCTTTCAGAGGGTATGAACAAATCATATGGAAACCTACTTTTTTTGACAATGGACCACCCAGAAGCCATAGATTGGTACTGGAAAATTTTCAGTGCCAGGGATGGGATACCTTCCAGTGAGTTGTTGGCCAGGGAGGTAACTGATGCCTCCAAAACTTTACAGGCCATTGCTGAGGCTCTTGGTTTCCCACCAGGAATAGATAGTAAGACCCTCTTGTTGAAGACTCCACATACTTTGGCTGCAAGGTCATTGAGAAATCTTGATGGAGCTGAGATGAAAGCCTCCTCCATGTAGACCAGCTGACAGAAAGCTGGAAAAAGTGACACTGCATGCAGTTCAATGGGAGAGAGAGAAATCACCAGTGGAGATACTCAACAGTGAACACTGCAAGCCTTAAATTTGTAGGCAAGCCCTTTAACACTAAACCATCCCTCCAGCCCTGCAAGCCTTAACTTTGGCCAGCCAGGCCAAATGAGCCAACAGATGCAATAGTGGCATGTTTGTTATGGAGGAAACCAACCACTCTCTAATTGGACTGGAGGCCCGCTCCATGGGAGGGAATACATCCCTTATACTGAAAACCTACAACGGGTAGTCATGAGCCCTAGGGGTGTAATGTCTGATGGTGTCTGGCTAAATGTATATACTATGCTCACCAAACTGGCCAGTAAGCACTTCTCATGGTGCTGAGAAGAAGTGACAGAGGAGTGCTCAGCACTGAAACATCTCAAACACACTTTCCAAGGCTCAGGGTCCATTGCAGAAGAGGTGATGGAAAGAATGTAAGAGCCAAAGGAAGGGTAAGACTCCTTACAATGTGCTCCTCCAGACACAAAATGGCCTGGATCTCCATGACCTCACAGTGCCTGACACTACCTACACAATACCATCGTAATAGAAGGAAAAGATCACAACATCTAGAGTCTTTTTTTGCAATGGCTGGAGGCCCTGGTGCACCCATTCTCTCCCTCTCTCTCTCTCTCTCCCTGCCTATTTCTGTATCTCTCTCTCAAATAAATAAAAATAAAATATTTTTTAAAAAGAGCTCAGGGCTGGAGAGGTGGCTTAGCGGTTAAGGCGCCTGCCTCCTAAGCCTAAGAATGCCGGTTCCAATCTCCGCCAGTTCCAATCTCCAGTGGTTCCAATCTCCAGCAGTTCCAATCTCCAGGTCCCACGTTTAGCCAGATGCAAAGTGACACAAGGGCGCAATGCTGCACTTGACCACAAGGGGGCACACGCATCTGGATTTCGTTCACAGCAGTTGAGAGGCTGCTGGCATGCCCATCTCTATCTGTCTCCCTCTCCCTCCTTCTCTCCTTCTCTGTCTCTCTCTCCAAAAAAAAAAAAAAAAAAAAAAAAAAAAAAAGAGTTCAAAAGCATAGTAACACATATCTGTAATCCCAACCCTTTGAGAAGTATAGGCAGGAGGATCAGGAATTCAAGGTCATTCTTAGCTACATAATGAATTTGAGGTTATCTTGGTCTACATGAAACCCTATCTCAAAAAACAAAAGAAGCCAGGTGTAATGGTGCACGCCTTTAATCCCAGCACTTGGGAGGCAGAGGTAGGAGGATTGCCATGAGTTCGAGGCCACCCTGAGTCTACATAGTGAATTCTAGGTCAGCCTGGACTAGAGTGAAACCCTACCTCAAAAACACACACACACAAAAAAAAAAGAAAGAAAGAAAAAAGAAAAGAAAGAAACAAAAGAATGCAAAGAATGGAGGACGGGAAAAGGGGTTCCAACAACGTTTATTTTGATGTATAGTCCTAGAGGTAGGACCAGGCAAGCACATCTGGTGACCCACACATGGTAGCTATCATGACATAGCAGGAGCACATGTGACAGAAGCTACAGGGCAAGAGGAAGTCAGAGACCTGAGAGGCTCATTCTAGTCTTCTGGGAATTTATCCGCTGGAGGCGTGCCTATCTTAACAGCAGCAAGTCAGATCTATGGCATTGATCATTGTATAATAGTTTCTGCACCATGAGGTCAGAAACGTTTGTTCTGTTTGTCACTCTATTGCTAGTACCCAAAAGTGCCTGATGTACAACAAATGCTTAAAATGACTGTGAATGAGTGAATGATATAATCCTCAATGTGCAAAGTGGACACAATTAAAAACATTTTGGTGGAAAATCAAAATTAATAGAACACCAGAGCAACGGTTCATTAGTAGCGTCTGTAAAATAATTTGCCACGCTGTCATCTCTAAGCCACATCGAGGCCTGTTGCCTATCTTTCACATTCCTGGATTTCTAGCAATGAAACTTCAGGGATGGTTATTTAAAGAAACCTAAATATACAAGTGCTAAATTCTATTACTTAATGAATAATGTATAAATACATTGCTTTTAGGAAAATACTTAAACTCTCCTTTTACTGTTTAAAAATTCACTTTTGCACTTTACAGCTGTGGGGAGGCAGTAAAACATCAGTTAATTAAGATCACAGGCTTGGAGTTAGGCAGTAACACCCCATTCTACTTATTTCCTTCTATTCTTTGAGAGGAAATTTTAATTCCACAACATGCTGTGACATCATGCTAGGAAAGGAACCAGAGTTCCTCGGTTGAATTAACACATGAACCAGAGGCTCCACCTCACTAACTGTTCCTCCATAGGGTCCCACACTTCTATCTTAGTTTGGCATTTTGACAGAAAAAATAATCTCATGAGTCCAGTCACTTTTAGTCTTGGACTAAAATTAGAATAGTATATTTCATTTCCATTGCTACTTCTGATAAGCACTGTGGTCATGGGAAAATTACTTAACCTACATTGCATTTGTTCCTTCATCTAAAGTAATGACAAAATCCTGATCTTCGGGGACACAGATAAAGTGAGAGAAAAATAGCATAATGTTCTATTCTTGGTCTCAATATATTAAGGAAGGAGTAAGGTGTGTTAGTCCAGTAGGCTAAAAGAAAATTAGGATTCTAGTTCCAATATGTCACTAGAAGGCTGGGTGACTTTAGATACATAATATCCTCTATGGGTTAGAATCTAGCTGCCAGATGACTCTAGAGCTATTGTGGGTTGATTTCCATCACTATAAGGAAATACTTGGGATCATTAACTTAGAAAATGATTCTTTTGGTTTACAAGCAGTTCCAGTCCCTGATCAACTGGTCCCATTGAAGCAGCCCATCATGGCTGTGTGTAGCAGAGCAGCAAAGCAAAATAGAAAGATTGGTTAATCCCAGCACTAGGGGGGCAGAGGTAGGAGGATCACTGTGAGTTTGAGGCCAGCCAGAGACTACTTAGTGAAATCCAGTTAGTCTGAGCTGGAGTGAGACCTTACCTCGAAACAAACAAAAAGAAAGAAAGAAAAAAGAAAGAAAGAAAGAAAGAAAGAAAGAAAGAAAGAAAGAAAGAAAGAAAGAAAGGAGAGAGATTGAATAGGCTTGTCCCAAAATCCCCTTCAGGACCAAGCCCCTAGTGAACACAATGATTCCATTTCCTAAAGGCTCCATCAGTTTCCAATAGCACTGCCCTAGAGATTAACTCTTTTTGTTGTTGTTTTGTTTTGTTTTTATTTGAGAGAGAGAAAGAGGGAGTGAGAATGGTCATGCCAGGACCTCCAGCCACTGCAAATGAACTCCAGATGCATGCACCCCTTTGTACATCTGGCTTACGTGGGTCCTGGAGAACTGAACGGGGATCCTTTGAGCCTTAACCTCTAACCCATCTCTCCTGCCCTTTTTTTTTTTTTTGAGAAATTTATATTTTTTAAGATTTTATTTTTATTTAATTATTAGAGACAGAGAAAGTGAAAGACAGAGAGAGTGATAATGGGCATGCCAGGGACTCTAGCTACTGCAAATGAACTCCAGACGCATGTGCCACCACATACATGTAGGCTTACATGGGACCTGGAGAATCAAACCAGGGTCCTTAGGTGTCGCAGGCATGCACCTTAACAGCTAAGATATCTCTCCTGCCCCTCCTTTTTTTTTTTTTTTTTTTTTTTGAGGCAGGGTCTCACTCTAGCTCAGGTAGACCTGGAATTCACTATGTAGTCTCAGGGTGGCCTCAAACTCACAGACATCCTCCTACCTCTGCCTCCCTCCCAAGTGCTGGGAAAAGGCGTGTGCCACCACGCCCGGCTTTGAGATTAACTCTTTAGCTTTTGGACTTTTGGAGGACATTTATTCAAGCTATATTTATTCAAGCTATAACATCTTCAGACTCTTTTTTTTTCAAAGTAGTGTCTCTCTCTAGCCCAGACTGACCTGTAATTCACTATGTAGTCTCAGGGTGGCCTGGAACTCACAGAAATCCTCCTACCTCAGCCTCCTTAGTGCTGGGGTTAAAGGCATGTACCACCATGCCTGACTCAGACTCTTGTTTTTTGAGGTAGGGTCTCACTCTAGTACAGGCTGACCTAGAATTCACTATGTAGTCTCAGGGTGGCCTTGAACTCACCACAGTGATCCTTCTACCTCTGTCTCCCCAGTGCTGGGATTAGAGGCGTACGCCACCATGCCCAGCCCTCAGACTCTTTTTTAAAAAAAGTTTGATTTTAGGGGACTGGAGAGATGGCTCAGCTGTTAAAGGTGCTTGCTTGAAAAGCCTGACAGCCTGGGTTCAGTCCCCCAGTACCCATGTAAAGCTAGATACACAAAGTAGCACATATGTCTGGAGTTCATTTGCAGTGGCAGGAGGCCATGGTGTGCCCACTCTCTCTCTCTCTCTCTCTCTCTCTCGTCTCTGCCTCTTTCTATCTCTCTTTCTCTTAAATAATAAACAAATAAAATATTAAAAGAATAAAAATAGCCTGATTTTAGTTATAACTCTGGATATTGTGCAGGTCCCAAACTTTTCTATAAATCGATACTTCTATGATTTCAAGTTAAGGTCTTTTGGAAACCAAATGACTACTACCCCTCTTCCATCTGATGCAAATGAGAAAGAAGAGGGGAAAGAGGGGGAGAAAATAGAGGAAGGAATAGAAAGAGGAGGTTAAGGAGGAGGCAGAGGACGAAGTCAAGGAGACAGCAGAAGAGGAAGTAGAAGGAGAAAGTAGAGGAGGAAGTAGAGGAGGAAGTAGAAGGCTTGAGGAACTGGAAGGAGGCAATACAGCTCTCATCTTTATGATTAACCAAGAGTAGATGGGGCACATAGTATGCCCAGGCACATTTCAAACTGAGCCCCACATTTAGAAGACAGCTTTGCTTAGCTAGGTCCAGACATTTCTAGTTTATTATTATTATTTATTATTATTTAGTTTTTTGAGGTAGGGTTTCACTCTAGCCCAGGCTGACCTGGAATTCACTATGTAGTCTCAGGGTGGCCTCAAACTCATGGTGATCCTCCTACCTCTGCCTCCCGAGTGCTGATTAAAGGCGTGTGCCACCATGCTCAGCCTAAGACATTTCTAGTTTAATTCAGCCTTCTTCGTGTGGAATCAAATGTAAATAAAACTTATGAAACAGAGGCTCTGAAGAAAGCTCAATCCCCAGAGAAAGAAAGAGGATGGGATTAGTTATGTGTTAAGCATTCCCACTTTCCCTTCCTTCCAACCCCAGCAAAGTTCACCAACCAAATTGGATGAAATAATAACACCAACAGAACCAAAAGTCTTCATTATTGCCAATATCCTCCAGTCCTCCAGCTTTTTTTTTTTTTTTTTTTTTTTCCGAGGTACTGTCTCCTTCTAGCTCAGGCTGACCTGGAATTCACTCTGTAGTCTCAGGCTGGTCTGGAACTCATGGTGATCTTCCTCCCCAGTGCTGTGATTAAAGATGTGTGCCACTACACCCAGTTCCCTCCACCTTTAAAAAAAATTTTTTTTAATTTATTTGAGGGCTGGAGAGATGGCTTAGCAGTTAAGGCACATGCCTGTGAAGCCTAAGAACCCCAGCTCAATTCTCCAGGTCCCATGTAAGCCAGATGCACAAGGGAGCGCATGCATCCTGGTACGCCCATTCTCCCTCTCCCTCTCTCTCTTTCTCTTTCCCTCTCTCTGTCTCGATTATTATTAATAAAGATAAAATATTTTTAAAAATTTATTTGAGAGAAACAGGCATAGAGAGAGAGAGCATGGGTGCACCAGGGCCTCTAGCCACCACTGTTGAACATCAGATGCATGTGCCGCTTTGTACATCTGGTTTATATGGGTACTGGGGAAATTGAACCTGGGTCCTTAGGCTATGCAGGCAAGCGCCTTAACCACTTGGCCATCTCTCCAACTCTTCTCCAGCTATTTATCGTATTTACACACTGATATTTAAATTAGGCCCATGAAGCCAGCTGTGGTGGCTCATGTTTAGGTTACAGAGTGAGTACCAGGCCATCCAGGTCTAGAGTTGAACCCTGCCTAAAAGTGGGGGTGAGGGCTGGAGAGATGGCTTAGGGGTTAAGGAGCCCACCTGTGAAGCCTAAAAACGCCCATTCGATTCTCCAGGTCCCACATTTAGCCAGACACAAAAAGTGACTCAAGTGCACAATGCCATACTTGCCTACAAGGGGGTGCACATGTCTGGAATTCATTCACAGAGGCTGAGATGCCACTGGCGAGCCCATTCTCTCTTTCTTTCTCTCTCTCTCAAATTAAAAAAAAAGTGGGGTGAAAAAAAGTGGGTGTAGGGGACCATGGTTAAGCAGAGAAACAGGCCAGGTGTGGTGGTGCATGTCTTTAATTTCAGCACTTGGGAGGCGGAGGTAAGAGGGATTGCTGTGAGTTTAAGGCCACCCAGAGACTACATAATGAATTCCAGTCAGCCTGGGCTAGAGTGAGACCCTACTTCAAAAAACAAAAAACAACAAAAAAAGACCTAAAGTCATTTCAAGGGCTGCAGAGACAGCTAAGCAGTTAAAGGCACTTGCTTGCAAAGCTTGTCATTCTGGTTCAGTTCCCCAGCCAGATGCACAAAGTGTTGCATGCATCTGGAGTTCATTCACAGTGGCAAGAGGGCCTGGTGCACTCATACTCTTTCTTCTCTCTCTCCCTTCCTCTCAAATAAATAAATAAATAAATAAATAAATAAATAAAAATAAAAATGAGTAGCGATTTGATATTTGGCAGATTCCATGGCCCCCTAATCCTCAGCTAGGTATCTACAACAGGTAGGTGTGTGTGTGTGTGTGTGTGTGTGTGTGTGTGTGTGTATTGCATGTTACTGAGAATCAAACCCACTGATCTACCTGCCCAAACCTTGCCCCAAGTGAAATGAATATTTAGATAAACCTCTTAGGCCTCAGTATATGTAAAAGTCAGCTTTCAGGCTAAGAAGATGGCTCAGCAGTTAAAAGCATTTGCTTGTAAAGCCTGATCGCCCAGGTTCAATTCCCCAGTACCAACATAAAGCCAGATGCACAGAGTGGCATCTGGAGTGTGTTTTCAGCAGCAGGAGGCCCTGGTGTGCCCATTTCTTGCTCTCTCTCTCTCTGACTATCACACACAAATGAATAAATAAATACTTTTTTAAAAATCAGCTTTCAACCAGAGAAACCGAGCAAGGTTTCTGTGTTACAGGCAATTGCTTATGTAATTGTGGGGCTAGCTAAGCAAGCCTGAAGTCCACAGAGCAAGCATCCATAATCCCCACGGGAACAGGCTAAAGCTTGTCCACAGGAACTCAGGAAGGAAGATCCAGGAGGAAAGGGAGAGCAATTACAAACTTAGCTGTTGTTTAGAGTCTCAGTTTAGAAAAGATATAAACTCCCTCTTTTTATTTTTTGTTTTTTGTTGTTTGTTTTTTGGAGGTAGAGTTTTGCTCTAGTCCAGGCTGACCTGGAATTCACTATGTAGTCTCAGGGTGGCCTCAAACTCACGACAATCCTCCTACCTCTGCCTGTGAGTGCTGGGATTAAAGGTGTGCACCACCACACCAGCTAAACTGCCTTTAATCCCAGCACTGGGGAGGCAGAGGTAGGAGGATCGCCGTGAGTTCGAGGCCACCCTGAGACTACATAGTGAATTCCAGGTCAGCCTGGGCCAGAGTGAAACCCTACCTCGAACCCCAAAATAAAAAAAGAAAGAAAGAAAAGAAAAAGAAAGAAAGAAAGGAAAACAATATTTTTATTGGGCCTGGAGAGATGGCTTATCAGTTAAGCGCTTGCCTGTGAAGCCTAAGGACCCAGTGCTAGGCTTGATTCCCCAGGACCCATGTAAGCCAGATGCACAAAGTGGCACATGCATCTGGAGTTCATTTTCAGTGGCTGGAGGCCCTGGCATGACTCTTTCTCTCTCTGTCTGCCTGTCCCTCTCAAATAAATAAATTATATATATATATATATTTGAGAGAGAAAGAGAGAGGGAGAGAGAAATAGAGAGAGAGAGAATGGGCATGCTAGGGCTTCTAGCCACTGCAAACAAACTCTAGCCACATGCACCACCTTGTGCATCTGGCTTACATGGGTCCTGGGGAACCAAACCTGGATCCTTAGGCTTTGCAGGCAAGCACCTTGACCACTAAGCCATCTCTCTAGCCCCACTGTCACTTCTTCACAGCACTTGGGTGAGTTTTTTAAAATATTTTATTAGCTGGGCATGGTGGTGCAAGCCTTTAATCCCAGCACTTGGGAGGCAGAGGTAGGAGGATCACCATGAGTTCAAGGCCACCCTGAGACTACATGTGAATTCCAGGTCAGCCTGAGCTAGAGCGAGACCCTACCTTGAAAAACAAAACAAACAAACAACAACAACAAAAAAAAAAAAACCCCAAAAACATATTTATTTATTTGCGAGACAAAAATAGAAAGAAGCACAAGGAGAGAGAAAAAGAATGGACACTGAGAGCCTATGCCATTGCAAATGAACTCCAGACCCTTGTACCACTTTGTGCATCTGGCTTTACATAGGTACTGGGGAATCAAACCCGGGGCCATCAGGCTTTGTAAGAAACTGCTGAGCCATCTCTCCATCCTGGTCATAGGCTTTTGATTAGGTTTTCAGTACCAATCAAGAATTTCCTTCTCAAATCCAACCAGAGAGCAGTCAGATTCCCCTTTAATAGACATGTCACCATTGCACCAGTTGGTACATTTGGCCTGGCTGACCGGCCATAGACCTTCCAGAGTCCACTGCTGGTTAAGATCTTTGCTTTCTTTTCTCCCCCGACAGGCTGCATAGATTTTCCTAGCATCCTGACAGCTGGTATACAGGAAGAAGGCTTCCAGCTCAGCTTCAACTTGATTTGTATGACCTGCAGCTCAAGTATGTAGTGTCTTCAGCAATAGGGTCTTACCACCTAGTTCTGACAGGCCACCAAGAGCCTTGGCAAATAGCCTATAATGTTTTGGGGGGTATCAGGGGCCTCCCTGGTCAACAATTCACTGAAAAGCATCACACTCCAGCACTGAAATTTTTCTTTTTCTTTTTTCACTTTTAAAATTTATTATTATTATTTTGGATTACTATTATTTTTGGATTAAAGGCAGCAATTGTTCTTCTCAGGACTCAAAGATTGCATCATGCACCCTTTCTTTCAAAATATAATCAATCTGTGCTAAGAAAAATAATTTATCATAATAATGTCCAAAACAAGGATAAATAATTAACTGCTACTTGCAACTTACTAATACATCTTTGATTGCTTATGGTTTCCTGAGAGACTTTGTGCCAACAGGCATATTGTTTTTCCTATTGACACTTATGCATTTATAATTCATACATAAAAGATTTCATCCAGTGTGGTGGCACATGCCAGTAGGAAATTGCTGAAGAGAGGGAGGCAGGAAGATCAGGAGTTTGAGGTCAGCTTGGGTTACATACACACACAAAAAAAGATTTCAGCCAGGCGTGGTGGCACACACCTTTAATCCCAGCACTCAGGAGGCAGAGGTAGGAGGATCACCGTGAGTTCAAGGCCACCCTGCAACTACATAGTGAGTTCCAGGTCAGCCTGGACTACAGTGAAACCATACCTTGAAAAGCCAAAAAAAAAAAAAAAATAGGGGCATAGCTCAGCCAATGCTCTTGGCACCTATTTTCATTTCTAAACAACTATAATACAGAGAACTATCTTTCTTGAGCTAATAAATAATCCACTTACTACTCCTCATATAACTACAGCTTCCAGCTAGGCCTCACTGTATTCTATGGCTATAATCAAACCCAGCCATTGCACGAATATAGAATGTAGTTTCATAGTCTCTAAAAAGATTTGCAAACCTTTCACAAGTTTTGGTGAGAATATAATAAAAAGGCAAAAAGAAAACCAATAGCTTTACAAAGATCAGAAATATGCAGCAAGGGAAAAAGAGGTGTAAGCTTAACTTTGAATGTGTCCTATGTGTCCTGTACAATTTTATTTCTAGGCAGAGATAGTAATGATCTTGAAGAGTGTCAGCTTTTTGCCCCCCGCAAATGTGTGTTTCCCAAGCAGCTGTTCCAACTCCAATCTCTTCTTTCTTGACAGCATCCATCATTTCCCTTAGAGGGTCCGAGTTTGCCCATTTCACCTGAGCACTGAAGTCAGAGGAAGAGAGAAGTCAGATAGGGGGCAGGCACAGATTCATGCAAAAGGAACAGTTAGTAATTAAATAACTAAAAATTAACACAGAAATGAGAGGTGTTGTAACACAAACTGCAACCAAGAATGCACTGAGATTTAATTACAAAACAGGATTATGAATACTTTACCATAAGAGTCAAGAAGACTGACAGCTAGGGATGTCTGGTTTTGTTTGTTTGTTTGGAAGGATGGGTTTTGGCCCTTTTTGTTTATATTTCATCTAATTTATTTTTTAAAAATAAATTATTGACAATATAGACAATAAATATAGACAATAAAACCACCATAATTCCCTCCCTCCACTCCCATTGCTCCCTCTCAAATCCACCTGCCATCAAATCCCCTCCCCATTTGACTTTGGCTTTTTTTGTTTGTTTGTTTTTTATTTTTCAAGGTAGGGTCTCACTCTAGCCCAGGCTGCCCTGGAATTCATTATGTAGTCTCAGGGTGTCCTCGAACTCACAGTGATCCTCGTACCTCTGCCTTCCTCGTGCTGGGATTAAAGGTATGTGCCACCATACCCAGCTGACTTTGATTATTTATTTATTTGAGAGAAGGGGGGGGAGAGACAGAATGGGCACACCAGGGCCTCTAGCCTCTGCAAACTAACTCCAGAGGAGTGCGCCCCCTTGTGCATCTGGCTTAAGTGGGGCTTGGAGAATTGAACCAGGATCCTTTAGCTTTATAGGTAAATGCCTTAACTGCTAAGCCATCTCTCCAGCCCTGACTTTAATTTTTTGAGGCAGGGTCTTGCTAGGTAGCTATGGCTAGTCTAGTATTTCTTGTATAGCCATAGATTACTAGAAACTTTTCAGTGCCAGGGATTGGATACCTTCCAGTGAGTGGTTGGCCAGGGAGGTCACTGACACCCCCAAAACATTACAGGCCATTGCTGAGGCTCTTGGTTTTCCACCAGGAGTAGATGGTAAGACCCTATTGCTGAAGACTCCACATACTTGGGCTGCAAGGTCACTGAGAAATCCTGATGGAGCTGAGCTGAAAGCCTCCTCCATGTGGACCAGCTGACAGAAAGCTGGAAAAAGCTACACTGTATGCAGTTCAATGGGAGAGAGAGAAATCACCAGTGAAGGTACTCAACAGTGAACACTGCAAGCTTTAAATTTGGCCAACCAGGCCAAATGAGCCAATGGGTGCAATAGTAACATGTCTGTTATGGGAGAAACCAACAGCCAGGTGTGGTGGTGCATGTTTTTAATTCCAGCACTAGGGAGGCAGAGGTAGGAGGATCACTGTGAGTTCAAGGCCAGCCTGAAACTACATAGTGAATTCCAGGTCAGCCTGGGCTGGAGTGAGACCCTACCTCAAAAAACAAACAAAAAAGAAGTTCTCAAGTATGGTGTGAGTATTAACATCTATAATTCCAGCTCTTGAGAAGATAAGGCAAGAGGTCTACTGTGAGTTCAAGGCCAGCCTGGTCTGCAGAGTGAGATGTTGTCTCAGTAAAAGCAAAAGAAAACAACAGCCTGGCGTTGTGGCACAGGCCTTTAATCCCAGCACTTGGGAGGCAGAGGTAGGAGGATCGTTGTGAGTTCAAGGCCACCCTGAGAATACAGAGTGAACTCCAGGTCAGCCTGAACTAGAGTAAGACCCTGCCTTGAAAAAACAAACAAACAAAAAAATCGGGAGCTGAAAGAAGTTATAATGATGCCATCAGATTGATTCAATGACCTTGTTGGAAGCAGGTTTGACAGGCAGGTCCTTCTGTCCTTTCTTAGCAACATTAATCAGGAGGCTGGCACTGATTTTGAACAGCTTCCCATGGGAACTTTTGTTGTGAAGTCAGTTTATTTTATAAAGATGCTTGCAGACCCTGGTATGATTTATTAAAGAACAATATTAACATTTTTTTTTTCAAAGTAGGGTTTCACTCTAGCCCAGGCTGACCTGGAATTCACTCTGTAGTTTCAGGGTGGCCTTGAACTCACAGCAATCCTCCTACCTTTGTCTCCTAAAGCTGGGATTAAAAGCACACACCACCACGCCTGGCCTTTTTTTATTTTTTTGAGGCTGAGTCTCACTTGCCCAGGCTGACCTGGAATTCACCATGTAGTCTCAGAGTGGCCACAAACTCATGGTGATCCTCCTACCTCTGCCTCCCAAGTGCTGGGATTTTTAAAGGCAATGCATGTATTATTAAAATGGATAGATTTCTTTTAATTGTTTTTTAATTTTCTTTTTTTAAAATTTATTTGAGAGAGTGAGAGACAAAGAAGCAGAAACAGAACGAGGAGGAGAATGGGTGTACAAGGGCCTCTGGCCACTGCAAAAAAAAACTCCAGATGCATGCACCACCTTGTGCATCTGGCTAATGTGGGTTCTGGGTAATTGAACCAAGGTCCTTTTGACTTTGCAGGCAAACACCTTAACCACTAAGCCATGTCTCCAGTCCAATAAATTTCATAATTGTGAAAAGTCACAAAAATTACTTTTGCGGGGGGGCGGGGAGCTTGAGGTAGGGTCTTACTCTAGCCCAGGCTGACCTGGACTTCACTATGTAGTCTCAGGGTGGCCTCGAAATTATGGCAATCTTTCTACCTCTGTCTCCCAAACGCTGGGGTTAAAGGTATGTGCCCGGTCAAGATATATACAAACTTTTACATAAAATTAAATAATGTTAAAAATAAATGATATTGTTTGTACATACATAGATGGCCAGCCTAAAGAAATGTCACCAGGGAATGGATGTCTGCTCACTGAAGGGAAGGAGGAGGATGCTATTTGAGGAGAGGAACACAGGATTCTAAGGAAGTAGCACCATCACACATACTGCCTAATTCAGATGGTAGTTATGCAAGAGCTTACCTTATAATTACTCCTTACATACCAAAGAAGATTAAAAACTAAAAATCCAATAATTAGGCATTTTATACTTCAGAATACCCAGGATTTTATCCTTTAGTAGACTAAATGTAGTCACAAGTATCTGGAAGCATCTGCAAGAACTATAGTAAATAAAAATACAGAATGCTTGGTTGAAGAGATGGCTCAGTGGTTAAGACATTTGCCTATAAAGCCTAAGACCAGGGTTCAATTCCCCAGTACCTACATAAGGCCAGATGCACAAAGTGGCACATGCATCTGGAGTTTGTTTGCAGAGGCTAGAGGCCCTGGCTTGCCTGTTCTTTCTCTCTTTCTTTCTCTCTCATGACAGATAAATAAACAAATAAAAACACAGAATACTCAGTTAAATATGCAGTTTAGATGGATGACAGATACTTTTGGTGGTTTTGATTCATTATGTTTTGTGTTACAGTGCTGAGGGTCAAAGCCAAGGTCACTCATATGCTAGATAAGCGATCCACCACTGAGCTACACCACCAGTTCTCAGTAGCTTTTAGTATACCTCCATGGAATCAATATCTGGCCCCGTGCAATATCTCAGACAGCCATATCAAAATGACTGGACATTTGCAGTTTGCATGAAATGAAGCGTTATGTATTTTCTTTGACAGCCCTCGTTATGTGACATGCTACATAGGCAGAAGCTATTTGCAGTGGCCAGGGAGTGGAGTGTCCAGACAAGCTCCAGAGGGGGAAGAGGATTGATTCAAGAGTGATCACATAATCCAATTAGAACCAGCAAAACACAGAAATGTCTGGGGAAAAAAAAGCATTCACTCTTGTGGCCTCGAACTCATGGTGATCCTCCTACCTCTGTCTCCCGAGTGCCGGGATTAAAGGCGTGCGCCACCATGCCCGGCCAAAAAGCATTCACTCTTGCTATTCATCTTGCTTTGCAAGGAGGAAAAGCTTGGTAATAATAGTTACCATATTCCTCACTTGAGGGTAGCTATCTTGACAATGAGGGCTGTCAAGTTCATTTCCCCAGAAGGTATGATTCACATTGGAAAGCTGAAGTGAACTCCCAGAAAAAGCATTCTGGTGGATGCTTTAGGAAGCTCTGAGTCAAGATGAAGCCGAAAATACCCACATATATATACGTACCCATTTCTCCTGGCAGTTGCAGTTCTCTGTCACCTGTACATTTAGAATCCTAACTGTAGGAAAAGTCTGGGAAGACCTTCAGCTTCATACTCCACAGATAATGAGTTATACTTACTCCAGATACTTGTTTGCATATAAAAACACATGTAGCCGGGCGTGGTGGTGCATGTCTTTAATCCCAGCACTCGGGAGGCAGAGGTAGGAGTATTGCCATTAGTTTGAGGCCAGCCTTGAGACAACATAGTGAATTCCAGGTCAGCCTGGGCTAAAGCAAGACCCTACCTCAAAAAAAAAAAAAAAAAAAAAAGCAAACATAAAGCCGGGTGTGGTGGCGCACGCCTTTAATCCCAGCATTCGGGAGGCAGAGGTAGGAGGATCTCCGTGAGTTCAAGGCCACCCTGAGACTACATAGTTAATTCCAGGTCAGCCTGGGCCAGAGTGAGACCCTACCTCGAAAAACCAATTAAAAAAAAAAAAAAGCAAACATGAAAAAACCACATGTATAGCCAGGTGTGATGGGGCATGCCTTTAATCCTAAGCAGAGGTAGGAGGATCACTGTGAGTTTGAAACCAGCTTGGAACTACAGAGTGAGATCCATGTCAGCCTGGGCTAGAGTGAGACCCTGCCTCAAAAAGAAAAAACAAAAACAAACATACAAAAAAATTAAAAAAAAAAAACATGGGGCTGGAGTGACAGCTCAGTGGATAAGGTGCTTGTCTTCAGAACCTAAAGACCTGAGTTTGATCCCCCAGGACCAACGTAAAGCCAGATGTACAAAGTGGCGCATGCATCTGGAGTTCATTTGCAGCAGCTGGAGGCCCTGGAACACCTAGTCTCTCCATCTGTCTTTCTTCTATCTCTCTCTGCTTGCAATAAATAAATTTAAAGAAGTAGGGTCTCATTTTAGCCCAGGCTGACCTGGAATTCACTATGTAGTCTCAGAGTGGCCTTGAACTCATAGTGATCCTCCTACTTCTGCCTCCTAAGTGTTAGGATTAAAGGCGTGAGCCACCACTACGGGCTCATCCATATGTTTTAAAAGTACAATAAGCTAAAAGATGTATGAATGTATACATATATTTTTTTTTTTCAAGGTAGGGTTTTGCTCTAGCCCATGCTGACATGGAATTCACTATGTAGTCTCTGGTGGCCTCAAACTCTTGGCAATCCTACCTCTGCCTCCCGAGTGCTGGGATTAAAGGTGTGCACCGCCATGCCTGGCAAAAAGACACATATTTTGCAGTATTTCAACTATAGAACAAAAGGACAAAGCTTATGATGACATAGGAAATATTTTTTTATCATTCCTTAGTTAATTAATTACTTAATTTTGCAGTATTGTGAATCAAAACCCAGTTTTCACTTGGAGGGGAGGGTAAACAACTCAGTGAGCAAAGTGCTTACTTTGCAAGAATGAGGATTTGAGTTCAGTCCCCAGAATCAAAAAAGCAAACAAATAAAGTAAAATGCATACATTTTGAATAAATAGCTTGATGATTTCTCACATATATAGACTCTATGGACTAAGTACTCAGATCAAAATATAAAACATTTCCAGCAAGCATTCCTCCCCCTCACCCTACCCCAGGCAGGGTCTCACTCTAGCCCGGGCTGACCTAGCACTCACTCTGTAGTCCCAGGCAAGTCTTCAACTCATGGTAATCCTCCTACCTCTGCCTCCCAATTGCTGAGATTAAAGGTGTATGCTACCATGTCTGGCCCCAGCAAGCTTTTAATACATGTCTTACAACTGTGTGTTTCCTGTTGCTACTATCAAGATAGTATCCAGCTATAATGCGTGGACCAGGGCCTTCAGCCACTGCAAATTAACTCCAGATGCATGTGCCCCCTTGTGTGCATGTGCCACATTGTGTGCTTGCATCACTGTTCATTCGTGGGACCTGGAGATATGAACATGAGTTCTTAGGCTTTGCAGGCAAGTACCTTAAGTGCTAAGCCATCTCTCCAGCCCTCTAATTTTTTTATAGAGAGAGGAAGGTAGAGAGAGCAAGCGAGAGAGAGAGGGAATGGGCACATCAGGGCCTATAGCCACTGCAAATGAACTCCAGATGCTTGCACAAACTTGTGCATCTGGCTTACCTGGGTCCTGGGGAATCGAACTTGGTTCCTTAGGCGTTGCAGGCAAACATCTTAACCATTAAGCCATTTCTCAAGCCTGCTACCTAAATTTTTCTTTTGGAGTTTTTACAGTTTAAATATGGAATGCTTCACGAATTTGCTTGTCATCATACCTAAAATTTTTTGTTTTTGTTATTGTTTTGGGGTTTTTTTGTTTGTTTGTTTTGAGAGGTAGGGTCTCACTCTGGACCAGGCTGACCTGGAATTAACTATGTAGTCTCAGGGTGGCCTCGAATTCACTGCGATCCTCCTACCTCTGCCTCCCGAGTGCTGGGATTAAAGGCATGCGCCACCACGCCCAGCTTTACCTAAATTTTTGATCACACATAATGCACAACTATTTTTTTTTTTTTTTTTGGTTCCTGGGCCTTGGGGCGCCACCACCTGGTGAGTCCGCTGTACTGCTTGGATCTTTTGAAGAAGGGCTCAAGCAATAGTTATACAAAATGATACAGATGTTGATGCAGGTGGACTGATAGTTCTACTAAAAATAACAAAAATTACCTTCCAAAACCGGATTTCTGCTCTTCTACAGGAGGCTTACACGCCGCTGCTAGTGCTGCTGCCAGGAGGGCCCAACACCAACATCCATGGACGACGGAAACAACCTTTGCCATCACTGTCCTTAAGGGTGTGGGGCAAAGGCATACTCAAAGTGGTGTTGCAGAAAGTAGACCCTGGCCTCACCCACAGACCTGGAGGACTCATGGAAAGTGAGGTAGAAGGTATGAGCACCACTATGCAGAATCCTTACCAGTACAATGCCAGCCTGGTTCTGAAATAGGCAGAAACATGTAAAAGCTGGAAAATACAGCCAGGTTCTGGACAACAGTCTGGACAACAAATTCCATGAATGCCTGAAGGGACTGAAGATCAGAGTGCACAGCAGTAGATCCCTTCTGGGACCTTCATTTCCTAGGCCAGCAACCAAGACCACTGGCCAGGGTGGCTAGAGTGTGTCCGACAAAAAGGGTAGGCCTTTTCTGTTAATAAATAGTTTCTATACCTTAAAAAAAAATCTAAGGCTAGGCATGATGGTTTATACCTGCAATTCCAACATTTGGGAAGCTGAGGCGGGAGAATTGTACTGAGTGAGAGGTCATTTTGGGCTACAGAGTAAGACTCTATTTCAGAAAACAAACAAAAAAGGACTTAAGAACAATTAAATAATGATACCACATGTATTTATAGTTAAATTGAGTGTGTAACTTTCTGCTAGAATATTTAGCATATAAATCAAAAGTGGAAAGCTGCACTGCATGCAGCCATATGGGACACAGAAGTCATCAGCAGTGAAAACAGTGGACAGTGAATATTCAAGTTTGGCCTGACAGGCCCAATGACTGAACGGGTGCAATAGTGGCATGTCTGCTCTTGGGGTAACCAACTGCTCCATAATTGGACTGAAAGCCCTCTCTATGGGAGGAAATACATACCTGGTACTGAAAAACCTGAGCAAAAGTCTGTGGCAGGGGAGGTCATGAGCCTTAGGGGTATAAAGCCTGCTCTTGTCTGGCTAAATGTGTATATTATTCCCACCAAGCTGCCCTGAAAGCACTACACTTAATGTTCATATTCATATATTAATGCTACTCTCACTCTGGTTAGAGAAGCTTCTCTTTTCAGATGGCGATGACCACTGGGATGCCCCAAAAGACAACATAGTGCTGAGAAGAAGGGATGGAGTAGTATCCAGCACTGAAACATCTCTGTCACACCCTCCAAGGCTCAGGGACCATTGCAGAAGAGGGGGCGGATAGAATGGAAGAGCCAAAGGAAGGGTACGACTCCTTACAATGCAACTGCCCAGGAAGAAATTGGGCTCGATATCCATAACCTTGCAGTGCCTAGCAATACCTTCACAAGACCCTCATAATAGAAGAAAAAGATGATGACATCAAATTAAAAGAAAGACTAATGGAGAGAGGGAGGGGATATGATGGAGATTGGAGTTCTAAAGGGATATGGGTGCAGGGGAGGGAAATATCATGCATTTTTTTGTATGTAAGTATAGAAGTTGTCAATAAAAAATAATTAATTTTAAAAAGGCAAAAAAAATTTTAAAAAATGGTGGAGGTAGGGATGGAGAGATGGCTTAGTGGTTAAGTGCTTGCCTGAGAAGCCTAAGGACCTTGGTTCGAGGCTCAACTCCCCAGTACTCACGTAAGCCAGATGTGCAAGGTAGCACATGCATCTGGAGTTCGTTTGCATTGGCTGGAGGCCCTGGTGTGCCCATTCTCTCTCTAGCTATCTGCGTCTTTCTCTCTCTGTCTATTGCTCCCAAATAAATAAATAAATAAAAATTAAATTTAAAAAAATGGTGGGGGTACTGTGACACCTGACATTCCCCACCTGGAGGCCCAGGGAGATCATGAGTTCCACACCAGCTTGGCTCTGTTTTGAGACAGAGGGTGAGTCTCTGTCTCAAAACAGCAACAAAAAGTGTCATGGAGTTTAAGTCCATCAGGCCAACTTTGGTTTCTGAATAATGGTAAGAAAAGTATTCTATGATGGGCATGTATGCTTGCAACCTGGGAGGCTGAGGCAGGAGGATCACAGGTCAAGCCTGTTTTGGGCAGCATAGCCAAACCCTGTGTTGTGAGGTTTATATACATGTATGAGAGTGGGGGAGGAAAGTCAGAGATTATATACATACATATCTATCTATATCTATATATGTTTTTCAAGGTAGGTCTCTCTTTAGCTCAGTCTGATCTGGAATTCACTATGTAATCTCAGACTGGCTCAGGGTATATTTTTAAACATAGAAAAAGCAAATATGAAAAAAAAGAAAAAGAAAATAGGGTTAGAGAGATGGCTTAGTGGTTAAGGTGCTTGTTTTTGAATCCTAAGGTCCCAGGTTAAATTCCCCAGGACCCACATAAGCCAGATGCATAAGGTGGCACATGCATCTGGAGTTTATTTGTAGTGGCTGGAGGCCCTGGCAGGTCCATTCTCTCTCTCTCTCTCTCTCTCTCTCTCTCTCAACAAACAAAAATATTGTAGAAAAGAAAAAGCAAATATTTGTTCTTCATCAAAAATTTATCTGCCAGGCGTGGTGGCACACACCTTTAATCCCAGCAATTTGGAGACAATTGTAGGAGGATCACCAGGAGTTTGAGGCCACCCTGAGACTACATAGTGAATTCCAAATAATAATAATAATGATAATGATAATATATCATCAAGGGCTAGAGAGATTGCTTGGTGGTTAAGGTGCTTGGCTTGTGAAGTCTAAGGATCCAGGGTTTGATTCCCCAGTACCCATTTAAACCAGATGCACAAGGTGGCACATATGACTGAAGTTCATTTGCAGTGGCTGGAGGCCCTGGCCCACCCATTCTCTCTCTCTCTGCCTCTCTCTCAAAATAAGTAAATAAATAAATAAATAATATTTAGGGCTGGAAATATGGCTTAGCAGTTAAGGTACTTACCTATGAAGCCTAAAGACCTAGGTTTGATTCCCCAGTATCCATGCAAGCCAGATATACAAGGTGATGCATTTGTCTGGAGTTCATTTACAATGGTTAGAGGCCCTGGTGTGCCCATTTTCTTTCTCTCTCTCATTAAGTAAAATAAATAAATAAAATATTTTTTTAAAAGTCAACAAAATTATTGAATTAAGTCTTAAAGAAAATAAGTGTGAGGCTGGAGCAATGGCTCAGTGTAAAGGCGCTTGCCTGACAAACCTAAAGATCTGCATTCTATTCCCCAGTACCCATGTAAAATCATATGCACAAGGTGGCACATGCATCTAAAGTTTGTTCTCAGTGGCTAGAGGCCATGCATGCCCATTCTATCTGCCTCTTTCTCTCATAAATAAAAAAAAAAAAGAAAGAAAAAAGTGTGGCTGGATGTGGTGGTGCATGCCTTTAATCCCAGGACTTGGGACACTGAGGTAGGAGATCGATGCATGTTTGAGGCAATCTGAGACTACACAATGAATTCCAGGTCATCCTGGGCTAGAGTAAGACCCTACTTCAAAAAACAAACAACAACAAAAGTGTGTAAGACAGCAATAGTGAGGGATGACACTTCAAGTAGAAGAGACAGAAGGGGAAGACAAGGACGAAGAATGAAAACGTGATACACAGAGAGAAGCGCAACATGGCTAGAGATGGAGGATATGAAGGTGTCTACTGGGCAATGTACCTTAAAGCAACATCAAGTCCGTTGGGTTTTCTGGAATTTAAAGTTTCACATTCACAGCTGGGTGTGGTGGCACCTGCCTTTAATCCCAGCACTTGGGAGGCAGAGGTAGGAGAATTGCTGTGAGTTCAAGGCCACCCTGAGACTACATAGTGAATTCCAGGTCAGACTGGGCCAGAAGTGAGACCCTACCTCAGAAAACCAAAAAAAAAAAAAAAAAATTTCACATTCACTATAAAGGGCAGACAAGCAGAGCCTTTGACTGCAAGAGATGGGGACTGGGGGAAGAGGCTGCAGAGGGCATGGTTATAGGTAGAGAGGTACAGTTTGATAGTAGGAATAACTTTTTTTTTTTTTATTTTAGTTTTTCGAGGTAGGGTCTCACTCTAGCTCAGACTAACCTGAATTCACTGTATAGTCTCAGGGTGGCCTCAAACTCACAGTGATTCTCCTACCTCTGCCTCCCGAGGGCTGGGATTAAAGGCGTGCGCCACCATGTCCAGCTCTCATTTTCTGATTCAAATGCAGCTTCAGTAATTGGCTTTTATGTGTCCCTATATACTGCGGCCTATTCTATATTAACCTATGCTCAGTTTCCTTGTGCTTTAACAAGATGATATTGGGCCAGAGAGAGGGCTTAGTAGTTAAGGCTGACAAAGCCCAAGGACCCAGGTTTGATTCCCTGATACCCATGTAAGCCAGATGCACAAGGTTGGGCATGTGTCTGGAGTTTGTTTGAAGTGGCATGCCCTTTCTTTCTCTCTCTTAAATCAGTAAATAAATTGTATATATTTATATGGTTTGGTTTTGTTTTGTTTTTGCTTTTCAAAGTAGAGTCTCACTCTAGCTCAGGCTGACCTGGAATTCACTAGGTAGTCTCAGGGTGGCCTTGAATTCATGGCAATCCTCCTACATCTGCCTCCCAAGTGCTGGGGTTAAAGGCGTGCACCACCATGCCCAGCCCAATATATTTTTTTTTTAAGAAGAAGATGCTGAAAATATTTGGTCAGGGAGATTCCAGAGGTCCCCCTCCAAACAACACAGGATATTGGCAAGTCTTTTGGGTGTCCACCAGAATTAGATGACATGAGCCTATTGTTGAGGACACCACGTGCTTTGGGTGTAGGACACCCAAATCAAGGTAGAGATCTGGAAGCCTCATCCTTGTTGACTAGCTGTCAAAGTGGTGTAAGGTGCTTTGCAGTCTGCTGAAAGAGAAAAGTCATCAACAGTCTTAACCAGCAGTGGACCCTGCAAGCTACACAGTTAGCCAGCCAGACAAGATGTGTCCGCTAGTTCAATACTCGCATGTCTGATATGGGGGTAACCAAATGTTCTCTGACTGGATTTAAGGCCTGCTCCACAGGAGGGAATTCATAATTGATATTGAAAACCTAGTAAAAAAAAAAAAAGCCTGAGGCTGGACTGGAAAAGATGGATCAGCCATTAAAGGCACTTGCTTACAAAGCCTGAGGCCAGGGTTTGATGCCCCAGAATCCACATAAAGCCAGATGCACTAAGTGGCACATGTGTCTGGACTTCATTTGCCGTGGCAGGAAGTCTGGCACCCATACTCTCTTTGTCTGCCTTTTTCTTTTCTTTTTTTAATTATTAATTTATTTTTTTACTGTTATTATAGACAATAACCCATGGTAATTCCCTCCTTCCCACCACTTTCCACTTTGAAAGTCCACTCTCCATCATACCCCATCCCTGTCTCAATCAGTCACTCTTTTATTTTGATGTCACGATCTTTTCCTCCTATTAGGATGGTCTTGTGTAGGTAGTGTCAGGCACTGTGAGGTCATGAATATCCAGGCCATTTTGTATCTGGAGGAGCACGTTGTAAGGAGTCCTACCCTTCCTTTGGCTCTTATACTCTTTCTGCCACCTCTTCTGCAATGGACCCTGAACCTTGGAAGATGTGATAGAGATATTCCAGTGCTGATATTTCAGTCCTCTGTCACTTCTGAGTCATCCCAAGGTCACTGCCATCTGAATAGAGAAGCTTCTCTAACCAAAATTGAGAGTAGCATTTATATATTGGTATGAACATTAAGAGAAGTGCTTACTGGGCAGTTTGGTGAGCATTCTTATATACATTTAGCCAGACACTAGCAGACATTACACTCTTAGGGTTCATGACTACTGTTGTAGGTTTTCAGTATCAGGGATGTATTCCCTCCCATGGAATGGGCCTCCAGTCCAATTAGAGAATGGTTGGTTTCCCCCATATCAGACATGCTACTATTGCACCCATTGGCTCATTTGGCCTGGCCAAATTTAAGCCTTGCAGTGTCCACTGTTGAGTATCACCACTGGTAAGTGATTTCTCGCTCTCCCATTGAACTGCATGCAGTGTAGTTTTTCAAGCTTTCTGTCAGCTGGTCTACATAGAGGAGGTTTTCAGCTCAGCTCTAGCAGGATTTCTCAGTGATCTTGCAGCCCAAGTATGTGGAGTCTCCAGCAATAGGGTCTTACCATCTGTTCCTGGTGGGAAACCAAGAGCCTTGGCAATGGCCTATAATGTTTTGGGGGTATCAGTGATCTGCCTGGCCAACAACTCACTGGAAGGTATCCCATTCCTGGCACCAAAATTTTTCTAGTAATAATCTATGTCTTCTGAGTGGTCCATTGTCCAAAAAAGTAGGTTTCCATATGACTTATTTTTAGCCTCTTAGATTTTGATTAGCCCTACTTCCACCTTTCCTTTACTCAATCTCTTCCCCTGACCTCACTTGGACCTTTTTTAAAAATTTATTATTATTATTTATTTATTTATTTGAGAGCAACAGACAGACAGAGAGAGAAAGAGGCAGATAGATAGAGAGAGAATGGGCACGCCAGGGCCTCCAGCCACTGCAAACGAATTCCAGATGCATGTGCCACCTTGTGCACCTGGCTTACATGGGTCCTGAGGCATTGAGCCTTGAACAGGGGTCCTTAGGCCTCACAGGCAAGCACTTAACCACTAAGCCATCTCTCCAGGCCCCTCACTTAGGCCTTTTCACCCCCATTAATCTGTTCTTCTACTTACAGAAGCCCCTCTGAGCCAGGACTGTATTTTTTCTTCTTCCTCTTCTTCCTCTTCCTCCTCCTCTTCTTCCTCCTCCTTCTTTTTTTTTTTTTTTTTTTTTTTCGAGGTAGGGTCTCACTCTGGTCCAGGCTGGCCCTGGTGTGTCCATTCTCTCTTCCTCTCTCTCTCTCATTCTCTGTCAAATAGATAAATAAATAAAAATAAAATATTAGAAAAAATAAAAATAAAAAACAAAAGGAGGAGCTGAGAAGATGGCGCAGTGGCTAAAGGTACTTGCTTGCAAAGCCTGACAGCCTAGGATCAATTCCCAAGCTATCCATGTAAATCAGGTATAAAAAGTGGCACAGAGAGGAGGGAGGGAAGTACCATGGGATATTGTCTACAATTAAGGAAGTTGTCAAAAAAAATAATATATATTTTTTTAAAGTGGCAGTTGGGTATGGTGGCACATGCCTTTAATGCTAGCACTTGGGGTTGCTGTGAATTTGAGGTCACCCTGAGACTACAGAGTGAATTCCAGGTCAGCCTGGGCTAGAGCAAGACCTTACCTCAAAAAAAAATATATATATATATATATATGTGGCATGGTGGCACACATCTTTAATCCCAGCATTAGTGAGGCAGAAGTAGAAGGATTGCCATGAGTTCAAGGCCAGCCTGAGACTACAGAATGAATTCCAGGTCAGCCTGGGCTAGAGTGAGACTCTTCCTCAAAAAAAAAAAAAAAAAAAAAGGTGGGGGGAAGGGAGGCTGGAGAGATCGCTCAGTGGTTAAGGTGCTTGCTTGCAAAACCTAAGGACTGTAGTTCGATTCCCCAGTATCCATGTAAAACCAGATGCAAAAAGTGGCACATGTGTCTGGGGTTTGTTTACTGTGGCTAGAGACCCTGGCGTGTCCATTCCCTCCCTCTCTCTCTCTCTCTCTGCCCCTCTCAGTCTCTCTCTTATAAATAAATAAATAAAATAGTTTATTTAAAAATGTGATACATAAACCGAGCGTGGTGGTGCACACCTTTAATCCCAGCACTCGGGAGGCAGAGGTAGGAGGATTGCTTGAGTTCAAGGCCACCCTGAGTTTACATAGTGAATTTCAGGTCAGCCTGGGCTAGAGTGAAACCCGACCTCAAAAAAACAAAAAACAAACAAAAAAAGGGTGACACAATGTCTGGTGTTCATTTGCAAGTGGCAAGAGCCTGTGGCACCACCCCCATCACACACACACACACACACACACACACACACACACGCACACGCACACGCACACAAATAAATCCCATCCCACCCCTACCCCCAGGTAGGGTCTCATTCCAGCTCAGGCTGACCTGGAATTCACTCTGTAGTCTCAGGGTGGCCTCTAACCTTTAATGATCCTCCTACCTCTGTCTCCTGTGTGCTGGGATTAAAGGCATGGGCCACCACATTTGTCACTTTGTGCATCTGGCTTATGTGAGACCTGGAGAATTGAACTTGGGTTCTTAGGATTTGCAGGCAAACGCCTTAACCGCTAAGCCACCTCTCCAGCCCCCCTCAATTCATTAAAAAAAAAAAAAATCTGGGCTGGAGAGGTGGCTTAGCAGTTAAGGCATTTGCCTGCAAAGCCACAGGATCTTGGTTTGATTTTCCAGGACCCACGTACACCAGATGCACGAGGGGGCGCATGTGTATGGAGTTTGTTTGCAGTGGCTGGAGGCCCTGGTGAGCCCACTCTCTCCCTCTCTCTGTCTCCCTCTGCCTCTTTCTCTCAAATAAATAAATAAATAAATATTTTAAAAAATGAATTGAGGAAAAA
Organism: Orientallactaga sibirica; assembly: GCA_036365145.1. Lineage (NCBI taxonomy): Eukaryota > Metazoa > Chordata > Mammalia > Rodentia > Dipodidae > Orientallactaga > Orientallactaga sibirica. The sequence continues at coordinate 20,742,430 of JAEOAD010000010.1, read as the reverse complement.
GCCGGTTGTGGTGGTGCATGTCTTTAATCCTAGCACTTGGGAGGCAGAGGTAGGAGGATCACCATGAGTTCAAGGCCACCCTGAGTCTGCATAATGAATTCCATGTCAGCCTGGATTAGAATGAGACTCTACCTTGGGGAAAAAAAATGAATTAAGGGGCTGGAGAGGTGGCTCATTAGTTAAGGCACTTGCCTTGCCAATGCTAACGACCCGGATTGATTCCCCAGTACCCAGGTAAAGCCAGATGCACAAAGAGCACTGGCATGCTCTCTCTCTCTCTCAGTCTCTTTCTTTCCTTTCTCCTTTTTCTCCTTGCACATACATAAATACATTTAAAAAATAAAGTAAATGAATTGAATGAAATGAAAGTAAATAGAAAGCAATAAAGTTATGAGGAAGTATGAGGTTGTATGTTTAATTCTCAGTCCCAAACAATCAAGTAAAATTCAAGGATTTTGTTAAACAACTGTTGGGGCTGGGGAAATAGCTCAGTGGATAAAGCACATGGATAGGGACTGGAGCTCTGATCCCCAGCACCCAAGTAAATCCTGGTTGGACAGGGTGACTGCTTGTAATCCCAATGACCTGAAGGCAAAAACAGCATATCCTCAGAGCAAGCTGGCTGAATCTGAGCACTCTGGGCTTGAACGAGATGCTGCCTTAGTAAAATAAGGAGGAGAATGACTGAAAAAGATGTCCAGCATCCACCTCTGGCTTCCAGACATGTTGCACATGGACCCACACATGTGCCCACATGCAGATACACACACAAACTATTTTCAGGTACTCATTTACTTTTGTTGTTTTTTGAGGTAGGGTCCCACTCTAGCTCAGGCAGGCCTGGAATTCACTATGCAGTCTCAGGCTGGCCTCGAACTCGCAGGATCCACCTACCTCTGCCACCCAAGTACTGGGATTAAAGGCATGTACCACCACATCCGGCCTTGGTACTCATTTTCTTTTATCATTGTTAGTACGTGTGTGATATGTTTGTGCCTGCGCTGGCTAGAGGACATCCTCGCATGTTGGTCATTCCTTTCCTTCCACCTTGTTTGAGGCAGGATCTCTTGTTCATGTTGCAAAAACCAGGCTAGCTTCTGGGGATTCCGCTGTCTCACCTCCCATCCTGTTTTAGGGCTGGAATTACAGATGCATACAATCGCATCTGGCTTTACATGGGCTCTGGAAATCCAAACTCAGGGCCACATGCTTGTACAATGATTACTTGACACACCGAGCCATCTCTCCAGACCTGGTTTTTGTTTTTGCTTTTTTAATTGTTTTGGTTTTTCAAGGTAGGGTTTTGCTCTAGCCCAGGTTGACCTGGAATTTACTATGTAGTCTCAGGGTGGTGCTCCTCCTACCTCTGCTTCCCGAGTGCTGGGATTAAAGGTGTTCATCACCATGCCCAGCTGTAATAGTTTTTCTTCATGAAACTTTTTTTTTTGTGGTACTGGGAATTTAACCCAGGCCCTTGGACACACTAGGCAACAGCCCTACCACTAAGCTGTATACCAGCCCATGAAACTTGATAAATAGCCAGACATGGTAACATGCACCTGTCATTTCAGCACTCAGAAGTCAGAGGCTCAGCCATTAAAGGCATTTGCTTGCAAGAGCCTTCCAGCTGAGGTTCAAATCCCTAGTACCCATGTAAAAGCCAGATGCACAAAATGGTACATGCATCTGGAGTATGTTTGCAACGTCAAGAAGCCCTGGACCACCCATTCTCTCAACCTTTTTCTCCTCCAAAGGAATAGAGCTTAGATTATGTCTACTTTCTATCACCGTGACAAAATACTAGACATAATCAAACACATAATCAACTTGAAAACCGGATTTATTTTGGTCCATGGCCCAGAGGCTTCAGTCCAAGGTCTTTGTAGTGTAGCCTGACAGAACCACAGGGCAGAGAAAGCTTCTTCGCCTCACAGTGACGGGGAAGCTGAGAAAGTAAAGACTGGGCTAGGCTCCTGTGGTAGTTTGATTGCAAAGCCATGTCCCCCATAACCTAAGCTACATTTATTTATTTATTTATTTATTTATTTATTTATTTATTTATTTATTTATTTATTTATTTATTTATTTATGAGAGACAGACGACAGACAGACAACAGAGGCAGATAGAAAGAGAGAATGGACATGTCAGGGCCTCCAGCCACTGCAAACTAATTTCAGACGTGTGCACCTCCTTGTGCATCTGGCTTAAGTGGGTCCTAGGGAAACCAACAGAGGTCTGTCCTTAGGCTTCACAGGCAAAGGCCTTAACCACTATGCCATTTCCCCAGCCCTTATTTATTTATTTGGTTTTTCAATGTAGGGGTCCAGCTTATATTTCTTAAGTCTTAGGCAAGACTTTGATAAAATTTAATCTTCATTTCACAATATAGCTTTTTTGTTTGTTTGTTTCGGAGGTAGGGTCTCACTCTAGTCCAGGCTGACTTGGAATTCACTCTGTAGTCTCAGGATGGCCTCCAACTTTCAGCGATCATCCTACCTCTGCCTCCTGAGTGCTGGGATCAAAGGCGTGCGCCACCATGCCCGGCTTTTACATGGATTTTCTTTCCCTCTCTCTCAGTTTCTTTTGCTAGTAAATAAATAAATAATTTTAAAAAATCGGCGGGGTGTGGTAGCACACGCCTTTAATCCCAGCACTCAGGAGGCAGAGGTAGGAGGATCGCTGAAAGTTCAAGGCCACCCTGAGACTACAGAGTGAATTCCAGGTCAGCCTGGACTAGAGAGACCCTACCTCAAAAAAAGAAAAAAGGAAATTTTTAAAAATCGAGGATTTCAAATCAGACATGATAGCTGACTCCTGTAATCGCAGCTCTAGAAAGGCCGAAGCAGCAGAATCAGGAGTTCAAGGCCATTCTCAGCTACATGGCAAATACCAGAACCAGCCTGGGCTACATGAAACTCTACATGTCTCCAAAAAACAACAAACAAAACAAAAATAGCTTGCAAATTGAATCCCTGCAGTGGCTGAGTCTCTGCGGCTCCTGCCAGGGTCTCCTTAGACCTTCCCAGGGGAACCCGGGAGGCCGCCCATCACGAGTCTCAGGCCAGCGCCGCCCCCTGGCGCCGGGACTCAGGCCGCACCTCGGCGACAGTGTGCCACCATCATGCAGGGGGTGGGTCTGTTTTGACGTTCCACCACGGGCATCCCAACCATCCCTTCGCCTTTCAATCCATTCAAAAGTCGCAGGGGGCGAGCCTATCGCCAGCCGCGTCGAGGGGAAGAGGCGGGAGCTCGTCCCGGAAGTGCTGCTTAAAGCCCGTCCAATCAGCGGCCGGCTGCGCCAAGTTTGAATTTGGACGTTCCTGTTTTTGGTGGCAGCGGAGCCCGTCGGCATCCCGCGGAGAGTCTGAGCTTGTTTCGTGTTTCGGCGGGGCTTTCGTGTTGAAGGTGCTCAGGTGGGCGGCTCTCGGGGTGCCGGGGAAGACGCTGTGGGGAGGGGAGGAGCGGACGGACGGACGGACGGACGGCTCGGTCCTCCCGAAGGACGCCCGTTGCGGGCCTCGGTCTCCGCCGCAGTCGGGCGTTCGGCCGTCGGGGGAGGGGCGCCGGCGTGGTCGCTGGACGTGACCGCGGCTCCCCAGGCCCACACGTTATGTTCCGGGGTGGGGTGGGGGGGGCGGCGGCGGTCACTCGAGATGTCCCCGGCTTCTTCGGGGACTCCAGGCCAGCCAGAGTCCCTGCGCGAGGAAACCGCCCGTGGGCGCGGAAGCCAGGCCGCGCTCGTAACGGGAGCGAGCTAACTCGATCCATCTGTGCCACGAGATTGCAGGGCGATTGTGCTGATTGCATTGTGTCCTTCGTGGTAGGTGTCTGTCTTGGAGGCTGCTCTCGCCCTCTTCGCCGCCTACCTAAAAAAAAAAACAGAAAAAAAAAGTTGTAGCGTTTCCTTAAGGCTTAACAACAATACTTTCAGAAGAGACATGACAGAGTCCAGCCACTGCCACTTGCCCTGGGCTCTTAGGTAGTAAGAACGTTACTAGCATCTCTCTCAGACTCTTATAAGAGGCTAATTAGTTTAGATCGTGTAATATTAACTTGCATTGCTTACGACTGCTTTTCTCTTGCCTGCGGACTTTCTTACTGTTTGATGAGTGGAGTGTCCTTGTTTCTTAAAATGCTGACCTTCCAAGTGTTTTTGCATGGTGATGAATCGACTAAGGGCTGAAATCCTCCTGGTAGCTCTTGGGGGAGGGTTGTTGACAGAAAAGACCGGAAGCCCAGAGATCTTTTGGCTCCACCCCTAATCTCCTGGGGTGAGACCAGGGCTAGAGTTTTGGCCAATGATTCAAGCACTGACTATCATGTAATGATGCCTTCATAAAAACAAAACAACAACAACAACAAAAAAAAGTCACAGTTTTGAGAGCTTCCAGATAGAAACACATGGAGGTTGGTGTATCCAAATAGAACTCAGAAGCTCCAGGCTACATTCAGCTCCTACCCTTTCTTCATCTGTGTTCAACAAGTCGATGTAAGAATTTCGCTGTGTAGCAAATGAGTGTAATCTGACAAGGAGGTCGTGAGAATCCCAGTCGATATATACTTAGTCAGCACAGACAGGTAAGGCAACTTGGAATAGGTTGGCATCTGGTGTGGGACCAGTCTTGTTGCACCAAGCCCTTTAACCCCTGGCGTCAAATGCTGTCTCCTGGGCTGGAGAGATGGTTTAGGGGTTAAACGTGCTTGCTTGCAAAGTCTGATGGGCCAAGTTTGATTTCCCAGTACCAACATAAAGCCAGATCTACCAAGTAGTCCATGCATCTAGAGTTCATTTGCAGTGGCAAAAGGCCATGGCATGCCTGTACTTAACTCCCTCTCTCCCTCCCTTTCCCTCCTTGAAAATAAATATACACAAAAAATAGTATCTTCAGGTAGAAAGAATGCACAAAATCGATTGCTTGATTACTGTTAACAGTGTATGGTTAAGGTATAATAAAAGAAACTGAGTGTGTTTAGTCTTAATAAATTTCAGACTGCCTTTTTTTTTTTTTTTTTTTTTTTTTTGGTTTGTTTTGTTTTAATCTAATCACCTGAGGCTGGGTGTGTTGGTAATGCCTTTAATCCCAGCACTAGCTGATCCCTGTGTTCCAGGCCAGCTTGGGCTAGAGTGAGAACCTCTACCTCAAAAATAAATAAAATAAATCTAATCATCTTTTAAAAAATATTTTATCTTTATTTATTTACTTATGAGAGAGAGTGAGAGAAAGAGTAGATAGAAAGAATGGCCACACCAGGGTCTCCAGCCACTGCAAACAAACTCCAGACACATGTGCCACCTTGTGCATCTGGCTTATGTGGTGACTGGGGAATTGAACCTGAGTCCTTAGGCTTCACAGGCAAACACCTTAACCACTAAGCCATTTCTCTAGCACTGCCCCCCCCCTTTTTTCTGTTTGTTTTTTTTGTGGCAGGGTCTCCCTCTAGCTCGGGCTGACCTGGAACTCTAGCTCTATGCTGGCCTCAAACTCACAGCTATCTCCTACCTCTGCCTCCCAAGTGCTGGGACTAAAGGTGTGCACTACCACGCCCAGCTTAGTGAAATATTGTTATAATAGTCTGTGGCTTCTGGACACAGCCTTATTCACCCCTACAGGGCACTTCTGCCCAGACTTTTTTTTTTTCTTTTTTTAATTTGAGGTGGGAGGAGAAATAGGCAGGTACACACACACACACACACACACACACACACACACACAGAGAGAGAGAGAGAGAGAGAGAGAGAGAGAATGAATGGGCATGCCAGGGCCTCCAGCCACTGCAAACGAATTCCAGATATATGCACTCCCTTGTGCATCTGGCTTACATGGGTCCTAGGGAATTGAACCTGAGTCCTTCAGCTTTGTAGGCAAGTGCCTTAACCGCTAAGCCATCTCTCCAGCAGCCCCCGGTGTTTTTTTTTTTTCCAGGTAGGGTTTTACTCTAGTCCAGGCTGACCTGGGATTCACTATGTAGTCTCAGGGTGGCCTTGAACCCACAGCGATCCTCCTACCTCTGCCTCCCAAGTGCTGGGATGAAAGGTGTGCACCACCACGCCTGGCTTTTGCCCAGACTTTTGCTCTTCCTCTGAGGTAGGGTCTCAACTGTAGCTCAGGCAGACCTGGGATTCACTTAAAGCCCCAGGCTGGCCTTGAACTCACAGTAGTCCTCCTTACCTCCCAAGTGCTAAGATTAAAGGTGTGTGTTGCTATGCCCAGCCTCTTTATTTTTAATTTTTTTCTTTTTAATTTTATTTATTTTATTATTTATTTGAGAGAGAGAAAGAAAGGCAAACACAAAGACTGTGGATATGGGCGCAACAGGGCTTCCTGTCACTGCACTTGAACTCCAGATGCATGCACCACTTAGTGCATCTGGCTTTACATGGGTACTGAGGAATCAAACTTGGGTTCTTGGGCTTTGCAGGCAAGCTCCTTGACCACTAAGGTAAACCATCTCGCCAGCCCCTATGCTCTTTTTGGTTTTTTGATGTAGGGTCTCACTCTAGCCCAGGCTGACCTGGAATTAACTATGTCATTGCAGGGTGGCCTCAAACTTGCAGCAATCCTCCTACCTCTGCCTCCTGAGTGCTGGGATTAAAGGCGTGCGCCACCACACCTGGCCTCTTTTTGGTTTTTTAAGATAGGGTGTTGCTGTAGCCCAGACTGACCTGGAATTCACAGTGTAATCTCAGGGTGGCCTCAAACAGCAATCCTCCCATCTCTGCCTCCCAAGTGCTGGGATTTAAAGACATTTGCTGTCACATCTGGGTCCAGCCTGTTTTTATTAACATATATTATTGTTATTATTATTTTAAATAATTTTAGTTTTATTTATTTATTTGACAGAGAGAGAGAGAGGCACAGAGAGGGTGAGAGAGAAAGAATGAGTGTGCCGGGGCATCCAGCCACTGCAAACGAACTCCAAATGTGTGTGCCTTGTGCATCTGACTTACATGGGTTCTGGGAACTGAACCTGTGTCCTTTGGCTTTGCAGGCAAATGTCTTAACCACTAAGTCATCTCTCCAGCCCTTATTTTATTTTATTTTATTTTATTTTTTTTTGTTTTCCGAGGTAGGGTCTCTCTCTAGCTCAGGCTGACCTGGAATTCACTATGTAATCTCAGGATGGCCCCAAACTCATGGTGATCCTCCTACCTCTGCCTCCTGAGTGCTGGGATTAAAGGCATCATCCCAAGGTTACTGCCATCTAAAAAGAGAAACTTCTCTAACCAAAAGTGAGAGTAGCATTAATATATGGGTATCAACATTAAGAGAAATACTTAGTGGGCAGTTTGGTGAGCATAGTATATACATTTAGCCAGACACCACCACACCTTAGGGCTCATGACTACCCTGTTGTAGGTTTTCAATATCAGGAATGTAGTCCCTCCCATGGAGCGGGCCTCCAGTCCAATTAGAGAGCGCTTGCTTTTCCCTATAATAGACATGCCACTATTGCACCCTTTGGCTCATTTGGCCTGGCTGGCCAAACTTAAGGCTTGCAGTGTCCACTATTGAGTATCACTGCTGGTGATTTCTCTCTCCCCCATTGGACTGCATGCAGCATAGGTTTTTCCAGCTTTCTTTCAGCTGGTCAACACGGAGGAGGAAACCTTAATGTTTTTAAACAATAAAATAAAAATCCATGTGAATTGATTTCTACTTCTCTCTTTTCTGACAGGATGTCTGTATCACATTTTGCCAGTCGTCACCGGAAGGATTTCAGTACTGAAATGATTAGAACTAAAATTGCTCATAGGAAATCACTCTCTCAGAAAGAAAACAGATACAAGGAGTATGAACGAAATAGACACTTTGGTTTAAGAGATGTCAACATTCCAACCCTGGAAGGTAGAGGAGTTCTTGTCGATATACATGAGACATCCCAAGACGTTATTCCAGAAAAGGCCAATCTCAAGCCAAGTAAGTAGATGTCTGTTGTAATTTTCAGTACTTTTAAGAGTAAGTAGAAGTTGATTTAGTGCCTGGAAAGAAAACCAACTATAAAAACTTCACCCACAAAAAGAAAGGAGTTTGGACATATTCTAAATAACTTGATAAGAAGCTGTGAAATGACTGAGGATGTAACTCTTTTTTGAGTAGGGCCTCACTCTAGCCCAGGCTGACCTGGAATTCACTATGAAGTCTCATGGTGGCCTTGAACTCACAGCATTTCTCTTACCTCTGCCTCCCGAGCACTGGGATTAAAGGCGTGTGCCACCATGCCTGGCTAAGAAATCGTTCTTATAATTTTCCCAAAATGATTTGGTCCATTTATGAAGGAAAGGACCAAATAAAAAAGAAAAATCTCAGAAAAAAAAAGCAATTAAAATAGTGTTATTCAAGGCAGGAAATGTTAGAGAAATGAAGAGAACCTGATAAATTACATTGAACCAGGAATCACAGGAGTCTTTTGTTGTATTTCTGCAGTATAATAAGGAAAAGGTAGATGGTAAATGATAGCAAATAATCTTAGTTCTAAAGAGCAAGGAGACATCAAGGTGCTTGATGCTTCCCTGTTTCAGTTTATCCTTTCCCAGCATCAGTGTGGCATCATGTACACATTGCATCTGAGTTTAGTTGGTTCTGTAAAGGTAACACTGAGCCAAAAGATTTCTTGAAGTTGTTAGCACTGAGCTATTCCCCACTTTTTAAAATTTTATTTTTTATTGACAACTTCTTTAATTGTAGACAATATCCCATGGTACTTCCCTGCCCCCTTTTTTTCCTTACGATATAATGAGACAGATAGAGAATGGGCATGCCAGGACTTCCAGCCACTGCAAATGAACAAACTCCAGATGCATGCATGGCCTTGTGCATCTGGCTTTATATGGGTACTGGGGAATCAAACCTGGGTCCTTTGGCTTTGCAGGCAAGTGCCTTAACCATTAGGCCATACCTTTATTATTGTTCTTATTATTTTTGGTTTTTGGAGGTAAGGTCCCACTCTAGCCCAGGCTGATTACTTCTGCCTCCCAAGTGCTGAGATTAAAGGCATGCACCATCATGCCTGGCTATTATTTATTTTTATTTGAGAGAGAGAATAGGGTGCACCAGGTGCCTCCAGCCCTGGCACCTTATCTGCTAAGTCATCTCTCCAGCCCCCCCTTTTTTTTTTTAAGTTTTTTGAGGTAGGGTCTCACTCTGGTCCAAGCTGACCTGGAATTAACTATGTAGTCTCAGGGTGGCCTCGAATTCATGGTGATCCTCCTACCTCTTACTCCCGAGTGCTGTGATTAAAGGCGTGTGCCACCATGCCCGGCCCTTAATTATTTTTTTGAAGCAGGTTCTCACTGTAGCCCATGCTGGCCTTGAACTCATAATGATCTTCCTACCTCAGCTCCTGAGTGCTAAGATTAAAGGCGTGAGCCACCACCACGTCTAGCTTTTACATTTCTGTGTAAGTCTCACTGTGTAGTTCTTTTCTTCTTTTCTTTTCTTTTTCTTTTTTTGGCTTTTCAAGGTAGGGTTTCACTCTAGCCCAGACTGACCTGGAATTCACTATGTAGTCTCAGGGTGGCCTCAAACCCATGGCGATCCTCCTACTTCTGTCTCCCAAGTGCTGGGATTAAATCCAGGTCAGTCTGGGCTAGAGTAAGACCCTAGGCCCTTGCGTGCATGCTCCTCCCCCACAACTAAATAAAATATTTTTAAAAATTTATTAACAACTTCCAAAAATATATACAATATAGCAAAATCATAATTCCCTCCCACTGCCCTCCTTTGTCCCCTCTCATCTCCACTGAATACCCTCTTTTTCTTTTTTTCCAAGTATTTCCTGTTCTATTTTGTTGTCATTATATATATATAAATATATATGTTTATTGGAGAGCAAGGCAGATAGAGAGAATGGGTACACCAGGGTCTCTAGCTACTGCAAACAAACCCCACATTCATGTACCACCTTGTGCATGTGGCTTAAGTGGATCCTGGAAAATTGAACCTGGATCCTCTGGCTTTGTGAGCTAGTACCTCAACCACTGAGCCATCTCTCCAGACCTGTTGTCATTCCCCACCCCTCCTACTGTACAAGTCATGGCATTAGCCACTGTGAAGGCATGATTGTCATGGCCACTTTGTCTCTGGCAGGCAGTTTTATTTATTTATTTGAGACAGAAAAAGGGGCAGATATACAGAAAGAATGGGCACACCAGGGCCTCTAGCTACTGCAGACGAACTCTAGATGCATGTACCCCCTTGTGCATCTGCTTACATGGGTCCTGGAGAATCGAACCGGGATCCTTTGGCTTTGCAGGTAAATACCTTAACCATTAAGCCATTTCTCCAGCCCCCAGTTTTTTTTTTTTTTTTTTAAAGAATATTTTTGGTCTTTCGAGGTAGGGTCTCTCTCTGGTCCAGGCTGACCTGGAATTCATTATGTAGTCTCAGGGTGGCCTTGAACTCGGCAATTCTCCTACCTCTGCCTCCCGAGTGCTGGGATTAAAGGCATGTGCCATCAAGCCCAGCTTTTTTAAGATTTTTATTTATTTATTTATTTGAGACAGAGGGAGGGAGGGAGGGAGGGAGAATGGGTGTGCCAGGGCCTCTAACCACTGCAGACAAACTCCAGACGCATGTGCTACCATGTTCATCTGGCTTACGTGGGACCTGGAGAATAGAACCTGGATCCTTAGGCCTGCACAGGCATGTGCCTTAACCACTAATGCATCTCTCCAGCCCCTGGAAAGCAGTTTTTACAAACTCCTCCCATTCTTTTGGCATCCATTAAGGTCCCTGAGCCTGGCGTGCTGGCTCATACCTTTAATCCCACTACTTGGGAGGCAAAGGTTGCAGGATTGCTGTGAGTTTGAGGCTACCCTGATTCTACATAGTGAATTCCAGATTAGCCTGGGATAGAGAGACCCTCTACCTTGAAAAAGCAAAAAAAAAAAAAAAAAAAAAAAAAGGAAAGAAAGAAACAAAAGATCCCTGAGCCTTGGTGAGTGTGATAGAGATGTCTCACTTAGTGTTAAACACTACATTGTCTCTGCTTCTCAACATTTTGCATCTTGAGTCTCCCCAGTGGTCACTGCCATCTGAAAAGAGAAATTTCTCTAATGACAATTGAGAGTAGCATTAATATATGCCCATAAACATAATTATTTAGAGGACAGTTTTGTGGGCACAATAAATCCATTTAACCAGACAACAATAGTAGTTTTCAGGACCAGACATGAATTCCCTCCTACGAAACAGACCTCAAATCCACGGAAAGAGCAGTTGGTTTCTCCACTAATGGACATGCTACCTTTGCACCATTTGGCACCTTTGGCCTAGTGGCTATGTGTGACACTTGCCAGGTCCAATTTTTAAATTTACATGCATGTGTGCATGCAGTGTGATGGGGTTGGAGTGCCCGGGCCACCAGGGTTTGCATGCAAGCACCTTTAATTGTGGAGTCATTTCCTCAACCTTGGTATTATTTTGAAAGGAAATGTCTTTATTAATTTTTTTGGAATCAAATATCTTGTGAATAGAATTTGTTTAAAATAAACAAGTACTCGGGCGTGGTGGTGCACGCCTTTAATCCCAGCACTTGGGAGGCAGAGGTAGGAGGACCACCATGAATTTGAGGTCACCCTGAGAATATAGAGTGAATTCCAGGTCAGCCTGGGCTAGAGTGAGACCCTACCTCAAAAAACAAAATAAATAAATAAATAAGTAAATAAACAAGTAAGTAAAACAAAATTTTCACCAGGCATGATGGCACACACCTTTAATCCCAGCACTTGGGAGGCAAAGGTAGGATCACTGTGAGTTTGAGGCAATCCTGAGACTATATAGTGAGTTCCAGGTCAGCCTGAGCTAGAGTGAGACCCTACATTGAAAAACAAAAACAACAAAAAAAGAATGTTCTTGTAGTAAAGTGGAATGGATTACATCTGTTTTAAAAAAATAAAATTTTGCTACCCCAAACTTAGCGATTTAAACAGTAACAAACATTTGTTGTTTTACACAAGTGGGTTTAAATTTGGGTATAGCTTAGTTCTAAAGGTAACATGAGAGAAGCCTTTGAAATCTCCATATTGCTACTTGAGTCTCCTTCAGATTCCGTATAGCCTCTAGCTTCCCTAGAGCTGGTGATCTTAGCCTTAGAAATCATACTCCATCATTTCCATAATATTTGTCTTGCTTAAACAGGCCAGCCCTGTTCTGTATGCAGGGAAAAACATTGGGGCATTATTACCATGAAGCAAGAATCATTAGAAGTCAGCTGGGAGGCTGGTTATCATACACATTAATGAATTTTATTTTATTTATTTTTAATATTTATTTATTTATTTGAGACAAAAAGAGGCAGAGAAAAGTTGGGTGCTCCAGGAGCTCTAGCCACTGCAAACAAATTCCAGACGCATGTGCCACCTTGTGCATCTGGCTTCAGTGGTACAGGAGAATCAAACCTGGGTCCTTAGACTTTGCAGGCAAGCACCTTACCCGCTGAGCCATTTCTCCAGCTCTTTCTTATTTATTTTGTAGTAAAGTCTTGCTATAGCCTGGGCTGATCTGGAATTCACTGTAGTCCCAGGCTAGCCTCAAACTCACAGTGATCCTCCTGCCTTGGCTTCCTGAGTGCTGGGATTAAAGATAAGCACTGCCAAGCCTGGCATTTATTTTTTGATTTTTTTCAAGGTAGGGTCTCTCACTAGCCCAGGTTGACCTGGTACTCACTCTGTAGTTCCAGGCTGGTCTCAATTCACAGTAATCCTCCTACCTCGGCCTCCCAAGTGCTGGGATTACAGGTATGCGCCACCATGACTGGCTATTTATTTGAGAGAGTGAGAGAGACACATAGAGATAAAAAGGCAGGTAGAGAGAGAGAAAATGGATGCACCAGGGCCTCCTCCATTGCAAATGAACTCTAGATACATGTGCCACTTTGTACATTTGGCTTTACATGGGTGCTGAGGAATCAAACCTAGGTTGTCAGGCTTTGCAGACAATTGCCTTTAACCACTCAGCCATCTCTTTAGCCCAAGTTAATGCATTTTAAGATTTTTTATTTTTATTTATTATTTTTATCTATTTATAGTCAGAGAAAGAGAGAGTAAGAAAGAGAGAGTAAGTGAGTGAGAATGGGAGCACCAGGGCTTCTATCCATGGCAAACGAACTCCAGACGCATGCGCCACCATGTGCATCTGGCTTATGTGGGACCTAGAGAATCAAACCTGGGTCCTTAGGCTTCGCAGGCATGTGCCTTAACTGCTAAACCATCTGTCCACCCCATTAATGCATTTTTAAAATGAACTAATTGAGCAAATGAAGGCATACACAAGGAATACAAGTTTTAAGCAGAGGTTGAAATTTGTGATTAGTGTTAAATTAGAGCATTTCTTAGTAGCAAGCACTTGAAATTAGACAAAAATGTTTTTTTTTAGACATTTACCATATCTTTTATCTGAAATGTTTTATGTACTATATTGCTTGATTTTTTTCTAATTAGAGTCTGTGAAAAGTGTTTTAAGTGATGAACGAAAACAAATGCTCCAGAAATACAAAGAAGAAAAACAACTTCAAAAATTGAAAGAACAAAGAGAGAAAGCCAAACGAGGAGTGTTTAAAGTAGGCCTTTACAGACCTGATGCCCCTGGCTTTTTAACAAACCAGAAGACTATGAAAACTGAGCCCAAGAAGGTAAATTTATGTTTTTAATTTAAAACAGAAATAATTATTTTCCTCTGAAACTAAAAAAATTTTTAGTTTGTAATTATCTTTATGCCATACATTAAAGATAACATTTAATTTTAACTTGGGAACTTCATTTCATGAGACTTGGAAATAAACTTTTGCCAGTTTTTTTTTTTTTTTAATTTGATCTTCTCTTGACTACTTAAAGATTATTCCATCTAATGTACGGATTACAAGATCAAAGGCCAAAGACCAAATGGAGCAAACTAAGGTACAGTTGAAAACAGTTATTAAAATTAAAAATTTGCTGAGTTGGGGGGATGGCTCAGTGGTTAACTGCTTAAGCATGAGGGCCTGAGACTGCTCAACTCCCCAGAACCCATACATGTGCACACACCACACATAATATACGATACCACTCATAATCTACAAACACATGATAAAAAACAATAAATTGTGTTTTTTTTTTTGTTTGGTTTTTCGAGGTAGGGTCTCACTCTAGCCCAGGCTGAGCTGGAATTCACTATGTAGTCTCAGGTTGGTCTTGAACTCATGGTGATCCTTCTACCTCTACCTCCCAAGTGATGGGATTAAAGCCACCATGCCTGGCTAGATGTGATTAATTTAACTGAAATGATAGATATAAAATTACTGGTAATTTAGAGCAGCTTTTGGCTAGACGGTAAGGACATTTTTCACCTGGAATTCACTATGTAATCTCAGGGTGACCTTGAACTCATAGTGATCCTCCTACCTCTGCCTCCCGAGTGCTGGGATTAAAGGAGTGCTGAGATTAAAGACGTGCACCACCACACCCAGCTAAGCCCCTGATTTTTGATAGGTTATTAAGGTATGGTGTACTTGTCTGTATTCCTACTTACTCAGGAGGCTGAGACAGGAAGATGGCTTTAGAAAATGAGTTGAGACAGCTTGTGTAATAAAGCAATACCTGGTCTTAAAAGAAAAAATAAAGCTGGACATGGTGGCACACACTTTTAATCCCAGGACTCCAGAGGCACAGGTTGGAGGATTACCATGAGTTTGAGGCCACTGAGACTACATAGTGAAATCCAGGTCAGCCTGAGCTAGAGTGAGACCCTATCTCGAAAAACTAAAAAATAAATAAAAATGAGGCTGGGCATGTATGTACATCTTTAATCACAGTACTCAGTAAGCAGAGGTAGGAAGATAGTTGTAAATTCCAGGCCACCTGAGACTATGTAGAGAATTCTGGATTAGCCTGGGCTAGAGTGAGACCTTACCTTGAAAAATCAAAAAAAAAAAAAAAAAAAAAACTGGGCATGGTGGTGCCCAGCACTTGGAAGGCAGAGGTAAGGGGATTGCCATGAGTTCAAAGCCACCTTGAGGCTTCATAGTGAATTCCAGGTCAACCTGGACTATGGTGAAACCCTGCCTCGAAAAAGAGGGCTGGAGACTGGAGAGATGGCTTAGTGGTTAAGGTGTTTGGCTACAAAACCAAAGGACTTAGGTTCAGTTCCCCAGGACCCACATAAGCCAGATGCATAAGGTGGCACATGCGTCTGAAGTTCGTTTGCAATGGCCCACTCCTCATCTGCCCCCCGTGCTTTTCTCTCTCTCAAATAAATAAGGAAAGAAAGAAAAATAAATAAACAAATAAAAAATTAAAATTGCTCAAATATCTGGCATTCATTTGCAGTGGCAAGACACCCTGGCATGTCTACACACACACACACACACGCACGCACGCACAAGTAATTTCTGAAAAGCTTAGGTTATTTAGTTAATAATACTTTCTAAATTCCAAGAATGTAAAGAAAGTGACTTTATTATATTTTCTCTCTTTTTTTTTTTAATTTTCCGGTACTTTGAATAATTCCCCTTTTGCCACTTCCTCCCCCACCCCCACAACCACTCTCAGTCCCAAAATGGCATCAACTTCATCTGCAATGTTCTGGGGTGCCAAATCTCGCAAGATCTCGGGAGGCGGGCAGGCAAGGGTGGGGCTGGGGGGAGAGGACATTTTTTTCTTTCTATTTTTTAAAAATATATTTTTATTTATTAAGAGAGAGGGAGAGAATGGGCATGCCAGGGCCTCCAGCCACTGCAAATGAATTCCAGATGCATGTGCCCCATTGTGCATATGGCTCAAGTGGGTCCTGGAGAATCCAACCGGGATTATTTGGTTTTGCAGGCAAATGGTCTTAACTGTTAAGCCATCTTTCCAACCCTCTCTTTTTTGAGACAGGGTCTCATAGCCTAGGCTCGTCTTAAATTTCCTTTATAACTGAGAATGGCTTTGAACTAGAGCTTCGTGCCTCTGCTTTCCAAGTGCTGGGATTTAGAGGCATGTGCTGTCACACCCAGCAGGCAATTTATATAATGGGAAACTTCATTGTTTAGATTTGCCAGGTTGGTAATTTACAATTGCCAGATTCAGTTTATAGATCTCTTCAGAGGTCAAGAATGTTGATTAATAACAGCAAAGGTTGATTCCTTATGCAATTAAATCACATAATTCCTATCTCTTAAATAGATTAATAATGTGAGTGATGTTCGAGCAGTCCAGTCTGGGCAAAGACAGGCTTCTGAAAAGAAAGTGTTGGACAAAGAGAAAAGAAGTAAGAACATTAACCATTATTATATATTTGGCTTCTACCACAGTAATAATTTATTGACAAAAAGCATTTGATTATATCCTTTTTTTTTTTTTTTTTCACAGTTGTGCAGCCAGCAGTGTCTGCCTCAGTGAGGGCAACTCGTTCAGCTACTCAAGTGACGAAACAGGTTGTCAGAACAGTTTCATCTGCCACAACCAGAAAGCCAGTTACCAGAGCTACTAATAGTAAGAACTGTTCTTCATCAGTGACTGAACTGGAATGTCTCTGCCCTTAAGATTTAACTTTTATAATCATCATTTCCTTCTTTGAGTAGGAAAGGATGGCATGGGAGAGTGCAGTCTTATAGAAAGATACTGGAGTCTTGACATCCACCCACTTGTGGGTGGGGTTGCTGAAGCCCTGTTTCTTTTTTCTTTTTTCTTTCTTTTATTTATTTATTTATTTTTATTTACTTATTTGAGAGACAGAGATACAGAAATAGGCAGGTAGAGAGAGAAAGAATGGGTGTGCCAGGGCCTCCAGCCGCTGCAACCGAACTCCAGATGCATGTGCTCCCTTGTGCATCTGCCTTACAAGGATCCTGAGGAGTCAAACCTCAGTCCTTTGGCTTTGCAGGCAAACGTCTTAACCGCTAAGCCATCTCTCCAGCCCTCTTTTTGGTTTTTCGTTTTTAAGATTTATTTATGTATTTATTTATTTATTTATTTATTAGAAACAGAGAGAGAGGGGGGCAGAGAGAGAGAGAATGGGCGTGCCAGGGCCTCTAACCACTGCAAACAAACTCCAGATGCATGCGCCACCATATACATCTGGCTTACGTAGGACCTGAAGAATCGAACCTGGGTCCTTAGGCTTCGCAGGCAAGTGCCTTAACCACTAAGCCATCTCTCCAGCCCCATCTTTTTGTTTTTTCCAAGGTAAGGTCTCACTCTAGCCTAGACTGACCTGGAATTCATTATGTGGTCTCATGACCATCCTCCTATCTCTGCCTTCCAAGTGCCCAACTCTTGTTTCATTTTTTTAATTTTTATTTTTCTTTATTTATTAGCAACAGACAGAGAGAATAAACAGGCACACCAGGGCCTCCAGCCACTGCAAGCTCTGGATGCATGGGCCACCTTGTGCATCTGGCCTACGTGGGTTCTAGGGAATTGAGCCTCAAACCGGGGTCCTTAGGCTTCACAGACAAGGGCTTAACTGCTAAGCCATCTCTTCAGCCCTGAAATTTTTTCCTTTTAACTTTTATTTATTTATTTGACGGAGAAAGAGGGACAGAGAATGGGCACAACAGGGCTTCTAGCTACTGCAAACGAACTCCAGATGCGTGTGCCCCTTGTGCATCTGGCTAACGTGGGTCCTGGGGAATCGAACCTGGGACCTTTGGCTTTGCAAGCAAACACCTTAACTGCTAAGCTATCCCTCCAGCCCCGAATTTTTTTTTTTTTAAAGGTGCAAACATCCTTTACTTGTTGCAACTATAAACAGAGCAAGGGAGCAATCTTACTGGGTCAGTGCTCCCAGATGCAACAACTGTTCTCTGAAAGCTCATTTTTGAAATATTAATGGATCAAATAAGTCCCACTTAATCCATTTGGTGAAGTACACTGTAGCTGCAAAGAACAATGTTATCAAAGCCACCTTAGTGATATAATTCATGATATAATAAACAGTCAAAAACAGGCCAGAGGCAGGAGAGATTGCTCAGTGCTTAAGGCACTTGCTTGTAAAGCCTAACGACCTGAGTTCATTCCCCAGAACCCATGCAAAGCCAGATGAAACAAAGTGGCCCATTTGTCTGGAGGCCCTGATGGTGCCCATTCTCTCTCTCTTTCTGCCAGGCATAGTAGCCCATACCTTTAATCCCAGCACTGAGAGAGGAGAAAAGCTGTGAGTTTGAGACCAGCCTGAGACTACATAGTGAATTCCAGGTCAGCATAGACTAGAGCCAGACTCTCCTTTGAATATTTTTCTTTTTTGAAGTAAGGTCTCTCCCTAACCCAAGCTATGAAGTCTCAGGCTAGCTTTGAACTCACAACAATCCTTCTACCTCTGCCTCTTGAGAGCTGGGATTAAAGGCCTGTGCCACCATGCCCGGCTTGAGTTTTTCTTTTTTTTTTCTATGAGCAGGACGTGGTAGTACACACCCAAGTGCAGAACTAAAGGCATGTGCCTCTATGCCCATGCCTGGCCTAACTTTTTCTTTTTTTTGGTTTCTCAGTGTAGGGTCTTACTCTAGGCTCAAGCTGACCTGAAATTCGCTATGTCATCTTAGGGTGGCCTCAAACTCACGGTGATCCTCCTGCCTCTGCCTCCCAAGTGCTGGGATTAAAGGCATGTGCCATCACACCCGGTGCTCCGGCCTAACTTTAAAAAAGAATTTTTTTTTTTGATTTTCAAAGTAGGGTTTCACTCTGGTTCAGGCTGACTTGAAATTAACTATGTAGTCTCAGGGTAGCCTTGAACTCACAGTGATGCTCCTACCTCTGCCTCCCATGTGCTGGGATTAAAGGTGTTCACCACCACGCCTGGCAATATTTATTTATTTGAGAGAGGGAAAGAAGCAGATAGAATGGCTGCACATGAACTCAAACTCCAGGATTTAGAGGCATGTGCTGTCACACCCAGCAGGCAATTTATATAATGGGAAACTTCATTGTTTAGATTTGCCAGGTTGGTAATTTACAATTGCCAGATTCAGTTTATAGATCTCTTCAGAGGTCAAGAATGTTGATTAATAACAGCAAAGGTTGATTCCTTATGCAATTAAATCACATAATTCCTATCTCTTAAATAGATTAATAATGTGAGTGATGTTCGAGCAGTCCAGTCTGGGCAAAGACAGGCTTCTGAAAAGAAAGTGTTGGACAAAGAGAAAAGAAGTAAGAACATTAACCATTATTATATATTTGGCTTCTACCACAGTAATAATTTATTGACAAAAAGCATTTGATTATATCCTTTTTTTTTTTTTTTTTTTTCACAGTTGTGCAGCCAGCAGTGTCTGCCTCAGTGAGGGCAACTTCGTTCAGCTACTCAAGTGACGAAACAGGTTGTCAGAACAGTTTCATCTGCCACAACCAGAAAGCCAGTTACCAGAGCTACTAATAGTAAGAACTGTTCTTCATCAGTGACTGAACTGGAATGTCTCTGCCCTTAAGATTTAACTTTTATAATCATCATTTCCTTCTTTGAGTAGGAAAGGATGGCATGGGAGAGTGCAGTCTTATAGAAAGATACTGAGTCTTGACATCCACCCACTTGTGGGTGGGGTTGCTAAAGCCCTGTTTCTTTTTCTTTTTCTTTCTTTTATTTATTTATTTATTTTTATTTACTTATTTGAGAGACAGAGATACAGAAATAGGCAGGTAGAGAGAAAAGAATGGGTGTGCCAGGGCCTCCAGCTGCTGCAACCGAACTCCAGATATATGTGCTCCCTTGTGCATCTGCCTTACAAGGATCCTGAGGAGTCAAACCTCAGTCCTTTGGCTTTGCAGGCAAACGTCTTAACCGCTAAGCCATCTCTCCAGCCCTCTTTTTGGTTTTTTTTTAAGTTTTTTTAAGATTTATTTATTTATTTATTTATTTATTTATTTATTTATTTATTAAAACAGAGAGAGAGGGCAGAGAGAGAGAGAATGGGCGTGCCAGGGCCTCTAACCACTGCAAACAAACTCAGATGCATGCGCCACCATATACATCTGGCTTTACGTAGGACCTGAAGAATCGAACCTGGGTCCTTAGGCTTTCGCAGGCAAGTGCCTTAACCACTAAGCCATCTCTCCAGCCCCATCTTTTGTTTTTCCAAGGTAAGGTCTCACTCTAGCCTAGACTGACCTGGAATTCATTATGTGGTCTCATGACCATCCTCCTATCTCTGCCTTCCAAGTGCCCAACTCTTGTTTCATTTTTTGAAATTTTTTTTAATTTTTATTTTTCTTTATTTATTAGCAACAGACAGAGAGAATAAACAGGCACACCAGGGCCTCCAGCCACTGCAAGCTCTGGATGCATGGGCCACCTTGTGCATCTGGCCTACGTGGGTTCTAGGGAATTGAGCCTCAAACCGGGGTCCTTAGGCTTCACAGACAAGGGCTTAACTGCTAAGCCATCTCTTCAGCCCTGAAATTTTTTCCTTTTAACTTTTATTTATTTATTTGACGGAGAAAGAGGGACAGAGAATGGGCACAACAAGGCTTCTAGCTACTGCAAACGAACTCCAGATCGTGTGCCCCCCTTGTGCATCTGGCTAACGTGGGTCCTGGGAATCGAACCTGGGACCTTTGGCTTTGCAAGCAAACACCTTAACTGCTAAGCTATCCCTCCAGCCCCGAATTTTTTTTTTTTTTTTTAAGGTGCAAACATCCTTTACTTGTTGCAACTATAAACAGAGCAAGGGAGCAATCTTACTGGGTCAGTGCTCCCAGATGCAACAACTGTTCTCTGAAAGCTCATTTTTGAAATATTAATGGATCAAATAAGTCCCACTTAATCCATTTGGTGAAGTACACTGTAGCTGCAAAGAACAATGTTATCAAAGCCACCTTAGTGATATAATTCATGATATAATAAACAGTCAAAAACAGGCCAGAGGCAGGAGAGATTGCTCAGTGCTTAAGGCACTTGCTTGTAAAGCCTAACGACCTGAGTTCATTCCCCAGAACCCATGCAAAGCCAGATGAAACAAAGTGGCCCATTTGTCTGGAGGCCCTGATGGTGCCCATTCTCTCTCTCTTTCTGCCAGGCATAGTAGCCCATACCTTTAATCCCAGCACTGAGAGAGGAGAAAAGCTGTGAGTTTGAGACCAGCCTGAGACTACATAGTGAATTCCAGGTCAGCATAGACTAGAGCCAGACTCTACTTTGAATATTTTTCTTTTTTGAAGTAAGGTCTCTCCCTAACCCAAGCTATGAAGTCTCAGGCTAGCTTTGAACTCACAACAATCCTTCTACCTCTGCCTCTTGAGAGCTGGGATTAAAGGCCTGTGCCACCATGCCCGGCTTGAGTTTTTCTTTTTTTTTTCTATGAGCAGGACGTGGTAGTACACACCCAAGTGCAGAACTAAAGGCATGTGCCTCTATGCCCATGCCTGGCCTAACTTTTTTTTTTTTTTTTTTTTGTTTCTCAGTGTAGGGTCTTACTCTAGGCTCAAGCTGACCTGAAATTCGCTATGTCATCTTAGGGTGGCCTCAAACTCATGGTGATCCTCCTGCCTCTGCCTCCCAAGTGCTGGGATTAAAGGCATGTGCCATCACACCCGGTGCTCCGGCCTAACTTTAAAAAAGAATTTTTTTTTTTGATTTTCAAAGTAGGGTTTCACTCTGGTTCAGGCTGACTTGAAATTAACTATGTAGTCTCAGGGTAGCCTTGAACTCACAGTGATGCTCCTACCTCTGCCTCCCATGTGCTGGGATTAAAGGTGTTCACCACCACGCCTGGCAATATTTATTTATTTGAGAGAGGGAAAGAAGCAGATAGAATGGCTGCACATGAACTCAAACTCCAGACCCATGTGTCATTAACTTGTTTTTTTTTAAATATTTTTTATTTATTTATTAGAGACAGATAGAGGGAGAGAGAAAATGAATGGGCATGCCAAGGCCTCTAGCCACTGCAAATGATACTATGCTTACATGGTGTTTACTTTTTTTGTGTGGGTGGGGGGGTTTCCAGGTAGGGTCTCAGCCTGGGCTGACTTGGAATTCACTATGTAGTCTAAGGGTAGCCTAGAACTCACAGTGATCTCCTATGTCTGCCTCCCAAGTGCTAGGATTAATGGCATGTGTCACCACATCCAGCTAATATGACTTTTATTAAAATACTTTTAAAAATATTTTATTCAGCCGGGTGTGGTGGCACATGCCTTTAATCCCAGCACTCGGGAGGCAGAGGTAGGAGGATCGCCGTGAGTTCAATGCCACCCTGAGATTACATAGTGAATTCCAGGTCAGCCTGGGCTAGTGTGAAACTCTACCTCGAAAAACAAAACAAATAAACAAAAAAATTATTCATTTATTTGAGAGAAAGAGGCAGATAGAGAATGAGTGTGCCAGAGACTCTAGGCACTGCAAACTCCAGATACGTGTACTACCTTGTGCATGTGGCTTTTTGAGGGTACTGGGGAATTGAACCTAGGTCCTTTGGCTTTGCAGGCAAGTGCCTTAACTACTAAGCCATCTCTCCAGCCCCAATAAATTATTTATTTATTTGGTTTTTTGAAACAGGGTCTCGCAGTAGCTCAGGCTGACCTGGAATTCACTATGTAGTCTCAGGGTGGCCTTGAACTCAAAGTGATCCTCCTACTCTGCTTTCCAAGTGCTGGGATTAAAGGTGTGCACCACCACATATGGCTAATATGACTTTTACTCATAAAAATCCTCCAAGATTTACATATATATTTTTCCTTTCTTTTAAAAAATATTTTATTTATTTATTCATTTATTTATTTATTGGAGAGAGAGAGAGAGAGAGAGAGAGAGAGAATGGGCACGGCCAGGGCCTCCAGCTGCTGCAAATGAACTCCAGACTCATGCACCCCCTTGTGCATCTGGCTTATGTGGGTTCTGGGGAATTGAACCGGGTCCTTTGGCTTTGCAGGCAACCACCTTAACCGCTAAGCCATCTTCTCCAGCCCCATATTTTTCCTTTGTTTTTCCACTAAATTGCCTAGTACTGTCAGTGCAGCATTTTCTGTCTATCTAAAAGTGGGTATCTTACTTTATTTTAGATAATGAACTCGAAAAAAAGGCACCAAGTAAAGGAAGAACTGACAAAGAGATAGAAGTAAAACCTGACAAGGTAGAGTGCAAATATCTGCTTATTTCTAATTGCTTTGAATATCTCATTGCTACCTTCCAATACAGCTTCAAGAAGTTAACATACACATGTACTAAACCATATGGAAGCAACAGAGGAAGTTATTGTTATAGTTGTTTTTCAGTTATCTTATTTATGAGTAGAGTAAGCATAATCTGGTAAACAATGACAATGGCTGAGAGAAGCAATTTTGTTGATAATGTGTAATGCTTTGGCTTTGGATTCAGTTAGACCTGTGTTTGAATAATGTCTTTGTTTTTAATTAGTGATATAACTTTGGACTTTCTTTCTAATTTGATACTTTCCTCTCCCCCATTTCTAACATCAGAAACAATAGAACACCTATATAGAGTAGTTTTTGTTTTTAGGGGTTTTTTTGGTATTTTGAGGTAGGTCCTTGCTCTAGTCCAGGCTGACCTGGAATTCACTATGTAGTCTCAGGATAGCCTCAAACTCATGGTGGTCCTTCCTGCTATCTCTGCCTCCCAAGTACTGGGATTAAAGGTGTGCGCCTGGGTTATAATTCTTTTTTTATTATTATTATTTTTATTTGCAAGCAGAGAGAGAGTGAAGAGAGACAGAGAATGGGTGTCTAGGGCCTTCAGCCATTACATACAAATTCCAGATATGTGTGTCACAGTGCAGCTGGCTTTATGTGGGTACTTGGGAATTGAACCTGGGTCATTAGACTTTGCAAGCAAGTGCCTTAATCACTAAGCGATCTCTCTAGCCCTATGCTATAATTCTTAAATCTTAACTAGTTATTTTGACAAGTAAGAAACCTATCACCTTACTAAAAAGCAATGTTGAACCTCATGGTAGGCAATATAGTGTGAATCTTAGAAAGCCAATTGGGCCTTAATAACTCCTCTTACCTACAGGTTATACTTTGTTTCTTTCTTTCTTTTTTTGGTTTTTTGAGGTTGGGTCTCACTCTAGCTCAGGGTGGCCTTGAACTCACATGATCCTCCTACCTCTGCCTCCCCAGTGCTGGTATTAAAGGTGTGTACCACTATACCAGCTCTGGTTTTTTTTTTTTTTTTAAAGTTTCTTCTTTCACTGCTATGTTGACCATTTGGGCAGTGTTACCACTGCAAAGAAGGAAACTTGAAAGCATAAAAATTATGTGGAAATAGCTCAATTAACTTGGTAAAGAAAATAAGCTTCATATTTTCTGTGGTTAATCTCATTGTGTCACATTGAAAGCATTTTTTTCTTCTTCCTTTTTTTTTTTTTTTTTTTCTTTTCTTTTTTTGGTATTTTGAGGTAGGGTCTCGCTCTAGCCCAAGCTGACCTGACATTTACTATGTAGTCTCAGGGTGACCCAAACTCAACAGCAATCCTCCTATCTCTGCCTCCCGAGTGCTGAGATTAAAGGTGTTATTCTTATGATAAGATTACTTGTAATCTGAGAATATTGGGAACAAAAAGGATTTGGTTCTTTACAATAGTCATCTAATTAGATTTCTGGTTCTCAAACCATTGTGAATGCCCATGTAATTTAGGCCAAAAGGTATGGTTGAGTAAATTTTTCCATCTTAGCCTTTGTACATCTTAATTTATTATGATATCTATAAGTTATTTGCTCTTTTAATAAGGATAGGTTTTTTTTTTTTTTTTCTGGATTATACCAATGGGTTATATAATGGATCCTCTAATTGCATGTGCTCATTTGTAATTGGATAGATAGATAATTGTTTTTGGTTTTTTGAGGTAGGATTTCACTCTAGTCCACGCTGACCTAGAATTCACTATATAGTCTCAGGATGGCCTCAAACTCACGGCGATCCTCCTACCTCTGCCTCCTGAGTGCTAGGATTAAAGGCATGTGCCACCATGCCTGGCTGTATTTTTTTTTTTTTTTTTTTAATTATTGTTTTGTCTCTAAAGTGTGCACAAAGAGTGTGTGAATCAATTATTTTCATTTCCAAACCTATATAAAAATGGTTAAATGCTTTCCTGGAATAGAAATTCTGACTGTATTCTTTTTATTTTTATCTAGGTTAATTGTTCTAAACTTGATAGTTTAACAAATGGACTGGATCCAGATGGAGTCTTACCAAAAATGGAAAACTTAACTAAGACAAATCCTGCAAAAGTGAAAGCGAAGAATTCCTTTGCACCTAAAGATTTTATGTTTCAACCGCTGGATGGTCTGAAGACCTACCAAGTAGCACCCATGACTCCTAGAAGTGCCAGTGCTTTCTTGACTCCCAGTTACCCTTGGGACCCTTTTAAACTACAAGTGTAAGATATAATCTATTTTTTAAGATTTTTTTTGGGGGGGTGTTGAGGTAGTGTCTTGCTCTAGCTTGGGCTGACCTGGAATTCACTGTAGTCACAGGGTGGCCTTGAACTCACGGCAATCCTCCTACCTCTGCCTCCCGAGTGCTGGGATTAAAGGCATACGCCACCATGCCTGGCTTTAAGATTTATTTTTATTTATTTATTAGAGACAGAGAGAAAGAGTGAGTGAGAATGGGCATGTCACGGCCTCTAGCTACTGCAAACAAACTCCAGATACATGCACCATCATGTGCATCTGGCTTATATGGGACCTGGAGAATTGAACCTGGGTCCTTAAGGTTTACAGGCATGTGCCTTAACCACTAAGCCATCTCTCCAGCCCCTAAGATATAATCTTTTAAGTTTATCTGCCAAGCATAAATAATGAGCCTTTGCTAAGAAGGATAATCTTATCTTTTTTAGTTAATTGGTTGTTTTCTTGTTTGTTTGTTTTTTTTTAAATTTTTTTGTTGTTGTTGTATTTCTTTTTCTTTTCTTTTCTGTTTTTGGTTTTTCAAGGTAGGGTCTTGCTCTGGCCCAGGCTGACCTGAAATTCACTCTGTAGTCTCAGGGTGGCCTTAAACTCATGGTGATCATCCTACCTCTGCCTCCCAAGTGCTGGGATTAAAGGTGTGCACCACCACTCCTGGTAATAGTTTTCTTTATTTGATAGAGAATATGAGAATGAGTGTGCCAGGGACTCCTGCCCTGCTAATGAACTCATTGCATGTGTCATGTTGTGCATATGGCTTTGTGGAAAACAGAGGATAACCTTGGGTTGGATGTCATCCACAGGAACTCTGTCCCACTTTTCTTTGTTTTAAAATTTTATTTATTTATTTGTTTGTTTGTTTGTTTTTGTTTTTTTGTTTTTTGGTTTTTTTTTTTGTTTTGTTTTCTGAGGTAGGGTCTCACTCTAGCTCAGGCTGACCTGGAATTCACTATGTAGTCTTAGGGTGGCCTTGAACTCTAGGTGATCCTCCTACCCCTGCCTCCCAAGTGCTGGGATTAAAGGCATGTGCCACCACGCCCGGCTTTATTATTTTGAAAGAGAGAGAGAGAGAGGATGGGCACTGCAAACGAACTCCAGATGCATGTGCTACCGTGTGCACCTGGCTTTACGTGGGTCCTGGGAGAATTGAACCTGTGTCCTTTGGCTTTGCTGGCAAGTGCCTTAATTGCTAAGCCATCTCCAGTCCTAAGTTTTATTTTATTTATTTGAGAGAAAGAATGGTTGCACAACTCTTAGCCACTACAAATGAACTCCTGATGCGTGTACCACCTTGTACATCTGGCTAACGTGGGTCCTGGGGTAGGGTCTCACTGTAGCCCAGCCTGACCTGGGATTCACTATGTAGCCCCAGGCTGGATTCAAATTTACAGTGATCTTCCTACCTCTGCCTCCCAGGTGCTGGGTTTAAAGGTGTACACCACAAGCCAGCTGTCCATCTTTTTGAGACAGAATCTTTTATTGGCCTGGCCCTCCTCAATTAGACTAGACTAGGTGGCCAGAAAGCATCAGAGATTCACCCGTCTCTACTTCCTGAGTGCTGGGATTGCAGGCGTGTACCACAATGTCCAATGTTTTATATGGTTCTTGAGATCAAATTAAGATTCTCATGCTTGTGAGGCAAGCACTTTACTGACTAAGCTATCTCCCTAGCCCCTAAAATAAGTTTTTTTTTTTTTTTTCCATTTTTTGAAGACAGGGTCTTACTCTAGACCAGGGTGATCTGGAACTCACTTTGTATACCCTGGCTCGTTTCATACTCATAGCTGTCCTCCTACCTCTGCCTCCCAAGTGCTGGGATTAATGGCGTGCGCCACCACGTCTGGCCTAATTTTTTTTGTATACATTATAGCCAGAGTAAATACGTAAAACAGATACAAAGCCTGGTAAGATGTCATATGACTGCAGTCCCAGCATTTTGTTTTGGGGCTTTTTTTTGGTGGTGGTGGGGGGTTCAAGGTAGGGTCTCTCTAGCCCAGGCTGACCTGGAATTCACTATGCAGTCTCAGGGTGGCCTTGAACTCTTGGTGATCCTTATACCTTTGCTTCCCGAGTGCTGGGATTAACTGCATACGCCACCGTGCCCATTGGGGCTTTTGTTTTTATTTATACAAGTTTATGTGATGCAAGCATGTGTGTGTATACATGTATGTGTGTGGGGTGTGCATGGAGGTTTGAGACAAGCCTCAAGTTGGTCTTTGCTTTCTACCTTGTTGTGAAGCAGTGGTTCTTCACCACTGTGAGCTAGCTAGCCCGTGAGCTTCTGGTTGCTTCTCCTATTCCTGCCTCCCTTCTCCATAGCAGGGCTTGGATCACAGACACTCAGTACTGTGTTTGGCTTTATGTGGGTACTGCTGGTCTGAACTTGGGTGGTAACAAGTGCACAGCAAGGGCTTTTACCCATGGAGCCATTGTCCAGCCCAGTCCCAGCATTTGTGGGGCTGAAGCAGGAGGATTCAGTTTCAGGCTAGTCTAAGCTACCTAGAAAGACCCTGTGTCAGAAAAAACAAATTTAAAAGAGAAAGTGGGCTGCAGAGATGGCTTACTTGTTAAGGCATTTGCCTGCAAATCCAAAGGACCTTGGTTTGATTCCCCAGGACCCACATAAGCCAGATGCACAAGGTGGTGCATATGGCTGGAGTTCGTTTGCAGTGGCTGGAGGCCCTGGCATGGCCATTTTCTCTCTCCCTGTGTCTTTCTCTCTCTCTCTCCCTGTGTGTTTCTCTGAAATAAATACATAAAAATAATAAATTATGCAAAAAAAAAAAAAAAGAGAGAGAGAGAGAGAAAGTGACTTTTTGGGGGGAGGGGATTTGAGATAGGATCTCCCTCTAGCCCAGCTGACCTAGAACTCAGTCTGTAGTGCCAGGATGGGATCATGGGAATCTTTCTACCTCTGCCTCCTGAATGCTGGGATTATAACCATGCCCTGCCTGAGACAATTCTGTTCTATCCCAGTTTTTTAAAAAGCAGCACTTCTGGTTAGGTATGTAGAG
The DNA here is from genome assembly GCA_036365145.1 of Orientallactaga sibirica. NCBI lineage: Eukaryota > Metazoa > Chordata > Mammalia > Rodentia > Dipodidae > Orientallactaga > Orientallactaga sibirica. The sequence goes on along the minus strand of JAEOAD010000010.1, from coordinate 20,714,097 downwards.
TTTATATTTTATGACGTATGTTTTTGTTACTGTTTTTAGTGATGACACTCCAGAAACAACGAAAGACACCTTAGCACAAGCATGTGTACCTTTCTCTACAAATTCAGTACCACAAGAGTCAAGTAAACTACAATGCCCATTGGATTCTCTTACTGTTTGCAGTGAAGGTAGGGGATCTTAACTGCATTTTTATTTACAATTCTGATTTGGGCTATATCAGAACTTTTTTTTTTTTTTTTTTGGTTTTTCGAGGTAGGGTCTCACTGTAGCCCAGGCTGACCTGGAATTCACTATGTAGTCTCAGGGTAGCCTTGAATTCACGGTGAATCTCCTACCTCTGCCTCCCGAGTGCTGGGATTAAAGGCGTGTGCCACCACTCCCAGTTCTGTGTCCGAACTTTTGTTAGAGCTCCTTTTTTCACTAGATTGTTTGGAGATGTGATCAATGTCAGGAAAGAAAATGAGAAAATATGAATAAAGAAAGACATTTAGAGAGAAAATTGGAATGAAGAAGATAGACTAAGTAAAATGGGGGAGGTAAGTTTATGGAAATAGCAAGTCCTGGCAGCTGTTCTAGAAGAGGAATGGTGAATGAAATGACTACAGTAGAAAGAAAAATTTGAAGTTCAACATTAAAGAAACAGAAGGATTTTTAAATATCTTTTTTGTAAGTGATTCTATTTTAGGAAGTAATGCTATGTAATGTTTTCTTTAATTCATAGAACATATCTTAGGTCAAAATGGAGCTACTACTAAGAATTCAAATTGCCTATCAATAGAAGAAGTCACACCAGTTGAAGTAAATGAAGGTCAGATATCACAGCCACCACATGATGTTCCTTATTTCAGGTTTGTCTTCTTCCATATGAATTTTTTTGTTTGTTTGTTTTTGTTTTTTTCGGGTTAGTGTCTCACTCTGGCCCAGGCTGACCTGGAATTCACTATGTAGTCTCAGGGTGCCCTTGAACTGACAGCGATCCACCTACCTCTGCTTCTTAAGTGCTGGGATTAAAGATGTGCGCCACCATGCCCAGCTCTTCCATATGAATTTTCATTAATGTCTAGTCATTTAAAACCCATATTAAGGTTGGAGAGATGTCTTAGTGCTTAAGGCACTTACCTGCAAAGCCTAACGACTCACATTCAACTCCCTAGAACTTATGTAAGCCAGACAGACAAGGTGACACAAGCACAAAGTGGCTCACATGTCTGGAGTTTGATTACAGTGGCTAGAGGCCCAGGCATGCCAGTTCTCTCTCTCTTGCTCTCTTTCTCTTCCTCCCTCCCTTTCTCACTCTCTTATTAAAAAAAAAAAAAGTGGAAAAAAACCCACATTAAAATGTTTAATTTTACCAGATGTTGTAGTGCATCCTTTAATGCACTTGGGAGGTAGAGGTAAGCAGATCACTGTGAGTTTGAGGCCAACCTGGGACTACAGAATAAGTGCCAGGTCAGGCTGGGCTAGAGAGAAACAAAAGGACAAACCAAAAAAAAAAAAAGTTTTTATGTGTAACTATTTAAGAGTAAGTTGGATGGAAGTAACCTTTTTTTTTTTTTTTTTTTTTTTTTTTTATTCTTAATCCAGGCTGACCTGGACAGAGTCTCAGGGTGGGCTCGACTCTCAGTGATCCTCCAGCCTCCCGAGTGCTGGGATTAAAGGCGTGCGCCAATGAAACAGAGAGAATGGGCACACCGGAGCCTCCAGCCACTGCAAATGAACTCCAGATGCATGCGCCACCTTGTGCATCTGGCTTACGTGGGTACTGGGGAATCGAGCCTCAAACCGGGATCCTTAGGCTTTACAGGCAAGCGAATCTCTATAGCCCATGGAACTAACTTTTGATGATTTTGGTTTTTCTTTTAAGAAAAAAAAAATTTTTTTTTTTTTTTTTTTTTTGAGGTAGGGTTTTACTCTAGCTCATGCTGACCTGGAATTCACTACATAGTCTCATAGTGACCTCAAACTCATGGCGATCCTCCTACCTCTGCCTCCCAAGCGCTGGGATTAAAGGCATGTGCAACCATGCCTTGTCCCCCAAATTTTTTTTTGTTTTTGTTTTTGGTTTTTTGTTTTTGGAGGCAGGGTCTCAGTCCAGCTGAGGCTGACCTGGAATTCACTATGTGGTCTCAGGGTGGCCTCAAACTCACAGTGATGCTCCTACCTCTGCCTCCCGAGTGCTGGGATTAAAGGCATGTTCCACCACGCCTGGCTACTTCTTGAGACAGTGTCTTCTGAACTTCAGATGCATGTGTCACCTTATGCATCTGGCTTACGTGGGTCCTGGGTTATCGAACCTGGGTCCTTTGGCTTCACAGCAAATTCCTTAACCACTAAGGCATGTCTCTAGCCCGAATAGCTTATTTTCACTTAACATAATGTCCTTTAGATCCATCTGCATTGTAACAAAAGTTAGAATAATGTGTAGTTTCAGGATGGCCTCGAATTCATGATGATCCTCCTACCTCTGCCTCCCAAGTGCTGGGATTAAAGGCATGCGCCACCACGCCCAGCAGAATTTCCTTTTTTCTTAAGGCTAATTAATACTCGATGTATATATGTTCCATTTGCTTGTCCCTAACATTTTTTGCTCATTTTTTGTTTGTTGTTTTATAGTAGAGTCTTGCTATATAGCCCTTTCTGGCCTGTAATATGCTATGTAGAATAGGGTGGCCTCAAACCTAAAGTGAGAGATCCTTCTGACTTTGAGTGCAGGAATTACAGGTATGCACAACCTTGGCTGTCTTCAATGACATTTGGATTGCTCTCATATTTTAGCTATTGCAAATAGCTGCGAACATGACTGAAACTATCATTCAGACCCTGCTTTAATTCTTTTGGTACATACCTAGAAGTAGAGTTGCTGGGTTAAATTATAATCTACTTATAATTTTTCAGCAGTTGTCATACTCTTCTCCATTGCTGCTATACAGTTTTACCTTCCAACTGACAAGATCTCAAGAGCTTTGATTTATCCATGTGTTAGGATACTTTTAATAAAAGTACAGATTAAGCCAGGCATGGTATAACACACCTTTAATCCCAGCACTTGGGAGGCAGAGATAGGAGGATCACTTGAGACTACATAGTGCATTCCAGGTCAGCCTGGGTTAGAGTAAGACCCTACCTCAAAAAACAAAAATAATATTAATAATAATAAACAAACAAACAAACAAACAAAAAAAAAAACAGGTTGGAGAGATGGCTTAGTGGTTAAGGTGCTTGCCTGAAAAGCCAAAGGATCCTGGTTTGATTCTCCAGGACCCATGTAAGCCAGATGCACAAGGGGGCGATTACTTCTGGAGTTCGTTTGCAGTGTGCCCATTCTCTCCCTGTCTCTTTCTCTCTCAAATAAATAAAATATATTTTTTAAAAATTTAAAAAACAGATTTGTTTCCTTAGGGCTAGGTTTTTCAACCTTAGTTTTATTGATATTTTAGATTGTGTTCTTTTTTTTTAATTATTTTTTTGATAACTTCTATACTTACATACAAAAAACACATGGTATTTCCCTCCCCTTCCCCCATTCCACTTTAGAACTCCAATCTCCATCATATCCCTTCCCTCTCTCCATTAGTCTGTCTTTTAATTTGATGTCATCATCTTTTTCTTCTATTTTGAGGGTCTTGCGAAGGTATTGCTAGGCACTGCAAGGTCATGGATATAGAGGCCAATTTCTGTCTGGGCAGTTGCATTTTAAGAAATCATACCTTTCCTTTGGCTCTTCCATTCTATCCGCCCCTTCTTCCGCAATGGTCCCTGAGCCTTGGAGGGTGTGACAGAGGTGTTTCAGTGTTGGACACTCCTCCATTCCTTCTTCTCAGCACTATGTTGCCTTTGGGTCATCCCAGTGGTCATCACCATCTGAAAAGAGAAGCTTCTCTAACCAGAAGTGAGAGCAGCATTAATATGTGAATATGAACATTAAGTGTAGTGCTTTTAGGGCAGCTTGGTGGGAATAATATATACATTTAGTCAGACAAGAGCAGGCTTTATACACCTAAGGCTCATGACCTCACCTGCCATAGACTTTTGCTTAGGTTTTTCAGTACCAGGTATGTATTCCCTCCCGTAGAGAGGGCCTTCAGTCCAATTATGGAGCAGTTGGTTACCCCATGAGTAGACATGCCGCCACTATTGCACCCATTCAGTCATTGGGCCTGTATGGCCAAACTTGAATATTCAGTGTCCACTGTTTCACTGCTGATGACTTCTGTCTCCCATACGGCTGCATGCAGTGCAGCTTTTTTCAGCTTTCAGTTGGCTGGTCTACAGGGAGAAGGTTTTCTGCTCAGCACCAGCTTGCTTTTTCAGTGACCTTGCCTCTCAGGCAAGAGATGTCTTCAGCAATAGGGTCTTACTATCTGTTTCTCAAGGGAAACCAAGGGCTTTGGCAAAAGCCATTAATGTTTGGGACCTCCTTGGCCAACAACTCACTGGAAGGTATCCCATCCCAGGCACTGAAAATTGTTTTTTTGATGTAGGGTCTCACTATAGTCCAGGCTGACTTGGAATTCACTATGTAGTTTCAGGGTGTCCTTGAACTCACAGGGATCCTCCTACCTCTGTCTCCCAGAGGCAGAGGATTAAAGGCGTGCGCTACCATGCCTGGCTTTGTTCTTATTTTGAGGATCCATGCTGTACATTGTTGAGTATAACATCCCAAACCTATAGTGACAATTTAAGATGTCTCTAGACCTCACTAAATGTCTGATGGGAAGCGGAATTGACCCCAGATAAGAACCATTGACTTATAATAAATCTTGTAAGGCTCTATCATCTATGGTATTTGTTGTTTGTTTTGAGAGGATCTCACTGTAGCTTGGGATGGTTTATAATTCACTAAGTGTGAAACTCATTATACTGGTCTTGAACTTGCAGCAAACTTCTTACCTCTGCCACTGAGTGCTCAGTTACAGACATGTACTGCTATGCCCAGTGAAGGCCATGTTACTTTAACCATAGACTCAACAGTTTTTAGCTTTTAACTTGTTGTTGGCAGTTGGTTTGACTTTATTCCCACAGTTCCTTAGTTCAGTATCAGAGCACTAACATATGTTAAAGAAAGTTGGATGCCAATCAGGCTTTGAAAAATGAGAACAGAACAAATTTAGAAATGTTAACTTGAGAAGTGGGTTCTTGGCACTATCCATCCATGTCAGTTTCAGGTGGAGAATGATGAACATATACAAGGTATCAGTTTTAATACACTATAGTTCATTAAATGATTAGGCGTCACTTATTGGAATTTGGTATTGTGCAAATGTTTTATATTGATACTAGTATAGGCAACATTTGCAAAACTGAAGTGTATGTCATAATTTTAGAAATATCCTCCAGACAGAAACTGAGAAATTAACTTCACACTGCCATGAATGGGATAAGAAGCTTGAAATGGACATTCCAGATGATGGTAAGAACCACCCCCCCCCCCGGAGGATCTCAGGGTGGCCTCAAGTGGGATTGAATGTCATATCCCACTAAGTTTTATTTCTTTTTTGTTTAGTGTTTTTAGAATTGGGAGGAATACAGAAAGAGGAAGGTCAAAAAGGAAATTCTAAATCAATAGTAAAGAGTGTTCTGAAAAGTGCCTTAGTTCTACTTACTTGATGAAGTTGTTTATAAAAACTCACCCATGTGCCATCAGTATAAAGTCCTTCCTGGTGTGCAATGAGGTGCTGGAGGTTGAATTCTTACATTCAAGAAGTGGAATGCTGTTTATTATGTATGTAACAAGTCTGTGTTTGAGAATGCACACTTTTAGCCGGACATGGTGGTGCAAGCCTTTAATCCCAGCACTCAGGAGGCAGAGGTAGGAGGATCGCCATGAGTTCGAGGCCACCCTGAGACTACATAGTTAATTCTAGGTCAGCCTAGGCCAGAGTGAGACCCTACCTCAAAAAAACAAAAAAAGAGAGAGAATGTACACTTGTAATAGTTAGTTGGAAAAAAAAAAAAAAAATAGTTAGTTGGAGCTGAAGCAAGTGGCCAATGTTAAGTATTACATGATCAATTTTATGGCAGGTATTTTATTTTCTTTTATGAATTTCATTCAGTCTTTGAGTTCTAGGATATTTGGGTATGAGTATTGTCAGTTGGCTGGCTTGCTATAAAAGATTCTGTTTTGTCTGGTAACTTTTGATAATTTCTTGTCTTCTTTAGCTAAAGATCTTATTCGCACAGCAGTTGGTCAAACAAGACTCCTTATTAAGGAAAGATTCAAACAGTTTGAAGGACTGGTGGACAATTGTGAATATAAACGAGGTGAAAAAGAGACTACCTGTACAGATCTGGATGGATTTTGGGATATGGTTAATTTTCAGGTATGTGTCAAATATTTTGAATACATTAGCTTATGATCATTACTTTTAATTAATTTATTTATTTTTATTTTGGGTTTTCAAGATAGGGTCTCACTTTAGCCCAGACTGACCTAGAATTTACTCTGTAGTCTTGCTGGCCTTAAACTCATGGAGATCCTCCTACCTCTGCCTCCCAAGTGCTGGGATTAAAGGCGTGCACCATGCCTGGCTCATTTATTTATATTTAAGTGTGTGTTTATTGGTGAGTGAGTGTCTCCTGCCTTTGCAAATGAACACTAGGCACTGGTGCCACTTTTGTGTCTGGCTTACATAGACAGTTTAGGATTTGTATCTGGGCCGACAGGCTATGCAAGCAAGTGCCTTTAACCATTTAGCCATCTTTTTGTTTTATTTTGTTTTTCAAGGTAGGGTTTCGTTGTAGCCCAGGCCTGTAATTCACTGTGTAGTCTCAGGGTACCCTTGAACTCATGGTGATCCTCCTATTTCTGCCTCCCGATTGCTGGGATTAAAGGCATGCGCCACCATGCCCAGCTTCTTTTTGTTTTTTTGAGGTGAGGTGAGGTCTCACTCTACCTCAGGCTGACCTGGAAATCACTATGTAGTCTCATGATATCCTTGGACTCAGGGTGATCCTCCTACCTCTCTCTGCCTTCCAAGTGCTGGGATTAAAAGTGTGCGACACCATGCCTGGCTTGTCTTGGATTTCTTAATAGTAATTTTGAGAACTGGAAGAAAAGTGCCCTGAAAATTCCAAGAGAAGCTAATTTCTTTTTTTAATAGCTATTTTATATTTATTTACCTCTGCCTCCAAAGTGCCAGGATTAAAGACATGTGCCACCACCAGGATGGGATTTTTGTCAGTGATAAAAGTATTGAAGATCTAGGGCTGGAGATATGGCTTAGCATTAAGGTGCATGCACTACCTTGTGCATCTGGCTTTCATGGGTCCTGGGGAAATGGAGCCTGGGTCCTTTGGCTTTGCAAGCAAGTATCTTAACCACTAACCCATCTCTCTAGCCCATGGTTTGTCTTTTATTACTGAGCTAATGTTTATATTTTCTAGATACAATCAGAGTTTTTCTTTTTCTGAGAAAGGTAGGTGTTGAACTCAGCAATTCTCCTGCCTCAGTCTTCTGAGTGCTGGGATTATAAGTCACCACACCCAGCTCTATAATCAGAACTTTTAAAAAATATTTTTTTATTTATTTATTTGATTGAGACAGAGAGAGGGAGAGAGAAAGTGAGAATGGGCCTCTAGCCATTGCAAACAAACTCCAGATGCATGCACCACCATGTGTATCTGGCCTACGTGGGGCCTGGAGAATCAAACCTGGATCCTTAGGCTTTGCAGGCATGCACCTTAACTGCTAAGCCATCTCTTCAGCCCTATAATCAGAATTTTTATTTATTATTTATTTATTTATTTTTGAGGTTGGGTTTTTCTCTAACCCTTGAACTCATGGCAATCCTAGCACTTGGGAGGCAGAAGTAGGAGGAGTGCCATGAGTTCAAGGCCACCCTGAGACTACATAGTGAATTCCAGGTTAGCCTGAGCTAGAGTGAAACCCTACCTCAAAAAACCAAAATAAATAAATAAATAAAATTTTAAAAGATTGTGTTCAGCTGGGCGTGGTGGCTCACGCCTTTAATCCCAGCACTTGGGAGGCAGAGGTAGGAGGATCATCGTGAGTTCGAGGCCACCCTGAGAATACATAGTGAATTCCAGGTCAGCCTGGACTAGAGTGAGACCCTACCTCAAAACCAAAAAAAAAAAAAAAAAAAAAAAAAGATTGTGTTTAGGGGCTGGAGGGATGGCTTAGTGGTTAAGGCACTTGCCTGCAAAGCCAAAGGACCTAGGTTCAATTCCCCAGGACCCATATAAGCCAGATGCACAAGATGGCGCATATGTCTGGAGTTCATTAGCAGTTGCTAGAGGCCCTGGTGCTCCCATTCTCTCTGTCTGACTCTCTTTCAAATCAATCAATCAATCAATCTTAAATAACATGAATTCAAATAAACATAATTTTAAAAAAAGATTGTGTTTAGGCCTAGCGTGGTAGTGCAAGCTCCCAAGCATTCAGGAGGCAGAGGATCACTCTGAGTACAAGGCCAGCCTGGGACAACAGAGTGAGTTCCAGGTCAGGTAGAGCTAGAGTTACCTTACCTTACCTTAAAACAAACCAAAAAAAAAAAAAAAACAACAACAAAAAAAAGATCACACAATAATTAGCTAGAGAACAGAAATAATTAGGATATCTTTCCTTCCATGCTAGTGATAAAAAAATCTGGTAGAGGGTTGGAGAGATGGCTTATCGGTTAAGACACTTGAATACAAAAGCAAAGAACCCAGGTCCCAATCCCCAAGACCCACATAAGACAGATGTACAATGTGGCGCATGTATCTAGACTTACTTTGCAGTGGCTAGAGGCCTTGGTGTACCCATTCTCTCTCTCCCTCTGTCTCAAGTAAATAAATAAAAATAAAATACAAAAAATTTTAATAAAAAATCGGGGAGAGTTATTTATCTCTGCCATCCTTCATCTAGATTTTAGGAGTTTTAAGTCCAAAGATAACAACAAGCAGTTTTACCATGAAAATTCTTGAACACTAAATTAAGAATGGCTACAGAGTGAATTCCAGGTCAGCCTGGGCTGGAATGAGACCCTACCTCGAAAAACCAAAAAAATAAAATAAAATGAATAAAGAATGAAATCAGCCTGGTGCGGTGGAACATACCTGTAATCTGAGTGCTTGGGAGTGTAGAGGAAGGAGGATCTGGAACTTAGTGTTACCATTGACTCAACAGTGAATTTGAGGTCACATTGGGTACATGAGACCCTATCAGAGGGAAGGGAGATACAGGCTCATTTTAGTTACTCACCAGCTCTGTGTGACCATTCTCATTTATGTTTTGAAGCTTTACTTAGTAAAGTAGAACTTAGTTACTTCATCTTGGTTGGCATTAATCTAATAAACATGGGCTGCTTCTTTTTTTTTAATAGGTAGAAGATGTAAACCAAAAATTCAACAACCTGACCAAACTTGAGGAGTCTGGATGGCAAAACAATAACAATGATAGCAAAAAAGTTCCTCGGGTAAGTTTGAGGTTTTTTTTTTTTTTTTTTTTTTTTTTTTGGTTTTCTGAGGTAAGTTCTTACTATGGCTCAGGCTGACCTGGAGTTCCCTATGTAGTCTCAGGGTGGCCTTGAGCTCATAGCGATCCTCCTACCTCTGCCTCCCAAGTGCTGGGATTAAAGGTGTGCGCCACCATGCCCAGCTTTGATCTGTTTCTTATGTATTGCTGACTGCTAAACTTTCTTTTAAGTGTAATCCTTTCCAGATTACTTGGAGTTGTTTGTCTGTCTGTTTGTTTTTTGAGGCAGGGTCTTGCTCTGGCCCAGCCCAGGAATACTTGTTTCTTATTTTTTCTCTTAATTTTTATTTATTTATTTATTTGCAAGCAGAGAGAGAGAGAGAAGAGAGGCAGTCAGAGAGAGAATGGGCACATCAGGGCCTCTAGCCACTGCAAATGAACTCCAGTGCATATGCCCCTTGTGCATCTGGCTTATGTGGGTCCTGGAGAATCGAACCGGGATCCTTTGGCCTTGCAGGCAAATGCCTTAACTGCTAAGCCATCTCTCCAGCCCTGCTAAGCTTTCTTTCATTTCTGGATTTGCATCCATGCTGTCCTGTCTATCCTTTAGCCTGATTAGTAGGTTTTAGTTTCAGTCACTCTTTCCTGGTTTAGGTGTCTATCTTAGAATCTGCTTAGAATAAGCTCTTTGAACTTACCTCTGACATGACATTTGGTTTGAATTGGTTTGGGCATGCACATGCTACAACACATGTGGAGGTCAGCAGGCAATTTTCTGGTTAGTCTTCACCTTCTACCTTGTTTTGAGGTAGGTCTGTCATTGTTCACCTTGTCATTACGAGCTTTTGGAAAATTCTTCTAGCTGGGCGTGTTGGCACACTTGGGAGGCAGAGATAGGAGGATCACCATGAGTTCAAGGCCACCCTGAGACTATAGAGTAAATTCCAGGTCAGCCTGAGCTAGAGGGAGACCCTACCTCAAACAAAAAAAAAATTCTTCTATCTCTTCCTCCTTTCTCACTGTAGGGTCACTGGGATTACAGACCATCACAGCTTCCCATTTTTGTTGTGTGGGTTCTGGGGACCTGAGGTACCATGGCAAGTGTTTTATCTATTGAACCATCTCTGCAACTGCTTTTTATTTTTGAAGCAGAGTCTCAATATAGGCCTTTAATCTTAACTACTCATGAAGCAGGAGAATTCTAAGTTCAAGGCCTACCTGAGATACAGTGTGAGTTCAAGGCCAGATGGGGATAACTTGGTGAAATCATCTTAAAAGTAAAAAGTCCTGAGGCTGGAGTGATGGCTAAGCAGTTAACTGCAAAGCCAAAGGACCCATGTTTGAATCCCTAGGACCCACATAAGTCAGATGAACAAATTGGCACATGTGTCTAGAGTTCATTTGCAGTGGCTGGATGCCATGGCATGCCCATTCTCTCTCTTGTTCTACCTCTCTCTGCCTCTTTCTCTCTCTCTCAAATAAATAAATAAATAATAAAATGTTAAAAAGTAAAAAGTTCTGGGAATGTAATTGAGTGGTAGGATTCTTGCCTAGTATGAGCAAGACACTAGGTTCACTCACCAGCACCAAAAAAGGGAAGGAAGCTGGGCATGGTGGTGCATGCCTTTAATCCCAGCACTTGGGAGGCAGAGGTAGGAGGATCACTGTGAGTTCAAGGCCACCCTGAGACTACATAGTGAATTCCAGGTCAGCCTGAGCTAGAATGAGACCCTACCTCGAAACCACCCTCCCCCCCCCCTCAAAAAAAAGGGAAGGAAGGAAACATGCTAATGAATAGTTGTAATAAATATCTTTGGGACTGGAGAGATGGCTTATCGGTTAAGGTATTTGCCTACCAAGCCGAAGGATCCCAGTTCGATTCTCCAGGACCCACATAAGCCAGATGCATAAGGGGGCACATACATCTGGAGTTCATGCAGTGTCTAGAGGTCCTGGTACGCACATTCATATTCTCTCTCTCTCTCTCTCTCTCCCTCTCTCCTCCTCTCTCTCTCCCTTTCTCCCTCCTCTTTCCCCCTCCCTCCCTCTCTCTCACAAATAAGTAAATAAAATACATTAAAAAAAGAAAAAAGAATAAATGTCTTTTCTTTTTCCTTTTTTTTTTCAAGGTAGGGTCTCATTCTAGCCCAGGCTGACCTGGAATTCACTGTTTAGTCTCAGGGTGGCCTCAAACTCAGAGTGATCCTCCTACCTCTGCCTCCCAAGTGCTGGGATTAAAGGCATGCATCACCACGCCCAGCTTATCATATTTTTTCTTTGCAGAAAAAAACTGTCTCAGGAGTAGCAAATAAACCAAAACAGAATGATAGTGGAAGAATTGCTGCTAGAAATCGCCTTGCAGCCATAAAAAATGCCATGAGAGAAAGACTTAAGCAAGAAGAGCACCCTGAGGCTGCTGTTGCTGGCATACCGAAGGAAGTGGACACAATAGTGTTTGATGCTGGCTTTTTCAGAGTTGAGAGTCCTGTTAGATCATTCTCAGGTTAGTTTGTTCTTTTGGTTTTTGGTGGTGGGGATGGGTTGGCTAAGACTTCCTCAGAGAAATAAATAAAAAGTGTCTTTAACTGCTGAGCCATTTCCCCAACCCCAGAGTAGATTCAAGAGTCATGTAAGGGGAAAAGCTGTGTTTCAGCAGTTTATTTGTAAACATTCTTTTGGTCCCTTTATTTTTCACAAAGTAACCCATTTAGTTGTTTCTATGGGCTTCATTATATAGCCCAGATTGGGTTGGAACTCATGATTATCTTGCATCTGTCTTCCAAGTGCTAGAATTGTAGGCAGGAATCACTACACAGGACTAGTATTCATCTTTATGAATAGCTTTTTTGTTTGTTTGTTTTTGATGATCTTTTTTTATTTATTTGTTTTTATTAACAACTTCTTTAATTGTAGACAGTATCCATGGTACTTCCCTCCATCCCCCCCCCCACATTCCCCTTTGAAACTTTGTTTTGTTTTGTTTTTTGAGGTAGGGTCTCACTCTATCTCAGGCTGACCTGGAATTCACTATGTATTCTCAGGGTGGCCTCGAGCTTACTGCGATCTTCCTACCTCTACCTTCCAAGTGTTGGGATTAAAGGCATGCGCTGACATTCTTTGATTGGTGTCTTAGTATATGCATTTCTTTGGAATGTCCCATATTCCAATTTCTATTACAGCTTCTAAAATATTATTGCCTCTTACTGCTTTGACCTTATAGAGTTGTGTCTTTTAAGATTTGTTCTATTACATGAGTGGGATATTAAGTGAAGAAAAGTCTTAAGGTATGGATTTTCTGTTGAACAGAAAGTCCCAAGTGCTTGACTTTAACAGATATTGACGCCGGGTGTGGTGGCACACGTCTTTAATCCCAGCACTTGGGAGGCAGAGGTAGGAGGATCGCCATGAGTTCGAGGCCACCCTGAGACTACATAGTGAATTCTAGGTCAGCCTGGGCTAGAGCAAGACCCTACCTTGAAAAACCAAAAAAAAAAAAACAGACGTTGACAAGATAAAGACACAAGTTAGTAGAATTGGCACTGTGTTCCTGATTATAAAGACAATGAATGAAAGAAATGGCTTAGCAATTAATGCGTTTGCCTGTGAAGCCAAAGAACTCAGGTTCGATTTCCCCAGGACCCACATAAGCCAGATGCACAAGGGGCACATGCATCTAGAGTTCCTTTGCAGTGGCTAGAAGCCCTAGCGTGCCCATTCCTTCTCTCTCTCTTCTCTCTCTCTCTCTTTCTCTCTCTCTCTCTTCCCTTGCAAATAAATAAATAATTTTTTAAAATAATTTTTTGGGCCGGGTGTGGTGGTGCACGCCTTTAATCCCAGCGCTCGGGAAGTAGAGGTAGGAGGATTGCCGTGAGTTCAAGGCCACCCTGAGACTACATAGTTAATTCCAGGTCAGCCTGCGCCAGAGTGAGACCCCCACCACGAAAAAAACAAAAATAAATAAATACATAATAATTTTTTGGTATTGAGGTGATTTCTTTCATCTTGTAGCACTTTCCTCTGAACGTCGCTCTCAGAAATTTGGAACACCTAAGTCTACCAGCAAAGTTATGCCTGACAGCAGGACTAAAATGGACCTTCTGCCACACAGGACATCACTGGAGAATCCTGATCCTCAGAGTAACAAAAGTGCAAATGTTGATGTGACAGTGTTTCCAAATGTTCTCAAAAGCAGGTATTTATTTAGTATATTACTAATAATTTTTTTAACTTTATTTTTTTTTTTGGTTTTTTGAGGTAGGGTCTCACTCTAGACCAGGCTGATCTTGAATTTGCTATGCAGTCCCAGGGTGGCCTCATTCATAGTGATCCAGCATACAGAGAGGCTAGGTCTTGGGGCTGATTACATCTTTGACCCATCAGTGAATTAACACCCTCCATAAAGGACAAACTCAAAACACAAGTCAAGCTGGGCATGGTGGTGCAAGCCTTGAATCCCAGCACTCGGGAGGCAGAGGTAGAGGATCGCTGTGAGCTCAAGGCCACCCTGAGACTACATAGTGAATTCCAGATCAGCCTGGACCAGAGTGAGACCCTATCTCAGAAAAACCAAAACAAAAATAAAAACAAAAAAAACAAACCAGATGTGATGGTTCACGCCTTTATTCCTAGCACTCGGGAAGCAGAGGTAGGAGGATTGTCATGAGTTCAAGGCCACCCTGAAACTAACATAATAAATTCCAGGTCAGCCTGGACTAGACTGGGGAGTCAAGGGCTGGAGAGATGGCACAGCAGTTAAGGCACTTGCCTACAAAGCCTACTTACCAGGGTTCAGTTCCCTAGTACCCTGATAAAGACAGTTGCACAAAGTGGTCCATGCATCTGAAGTTTGTTTGCAGAGGCTAAAGGCCCTAGCATGCCCAGTCTGACCCCTGCTGCTCTGCTTGCAAATAAATAAATAAAAAGTACTAAAAAACCAAAGGACTGGAGAAATGGCTGAGAGGTTAAGGCTCTTCCCTGCATTGCCTAACGACCCAGGTTCAACTCCCCAAACCCTCATAAAGCCAGATGCACAATAGCACATGTGTCTGGAGTTTGTTTGCTGGGCTGGCAGCCCTAGTGTGCCCATTCTCTCTCTCTTTCTCTCTGTTCTCTCCATCTCCATCTGTGCTTGCAAATAAATAAATATTTTTTTAAAAAAAATAATAAACAACACAAGTCAAAGATGGCATTATATTTTAATTATCTGAGTAAAATTTTGCTGTTTTTTTTTCCCCAGTAACAGCCAAACAGAAGATACTCAGTTTACCAGGTTACATGATTTAATTGAAGTAAACCATGTAAGTACTATTGCAAGGCAGAATTCTCATGTCATACAAAATGATAAAATCTCATTTCTATGGCCTTGGGATGATGATTTTTTTTTAAAACCCTAGTTCCTTTTTGTATTCAGTTCACATCAAGGTGATCATGAGGGCTAGGGTACAGCTCAGTGCCTTATAGCCGCTTGTCTAGCATATGTAAGACCTTGGGTTAGGTTTTTTGTTTGGTTTTGGTTTTTCAAGGTAGGGTATCACTATAACTCAAGCCGGCCTGGAATTCACTCTGTATTCTCAGGATGGCCTTGAACTCATGGCAATCCTCCTACCTCTGCCTCCTGAGTGCTGGGATTAAAGGCATGCACCACCACGCCTGGGATGTTTTTCCTTGTTTTTGTAATCTAGTGGTAGAGTTAAGATCTATGACTGGTCATAATTGACCACGTATCTCACCATATCTGAGATATTTACTTTCTGGTTTTCATCGGAAATGTTTTTCAATCTCTGAACTGGAATGTAGGTTCTGGCTGAAAAACATGTATTCCTATTAATTCTAGATTATGCGTACCAATTCTCATGAGGCATGACAATAGTGTTTTCTCACTATTTTAAAAAATATAAACCTTAAAGCCAGGCATGGTGGAGTACACCTTTAATCCCAGCACTCAGGAGGCAGAGGTAGAAGGAGTGCCATGAGTTCGAGGCCACCCTGAGACTACATAGTTAATTCTAGGCCAATCTAGGCCAGAGTGAGACCCTACTTTGAAAAACCAAAAAAAAAAAAAAAAAAAAAAGAAAGAAAAAAAAAAAATATATATATATATATATCTTTACTTTTCTTTGTGTTTAATAGCAACAAGACTTTATTTATGTTAATTTTTGGTAATTAAACATAGTTGCCAATTTTATTTCCAGGAGGTAAATAAGATAAAACTCAAGATGGAATTTTCACCCAGTGAAAGAATGAGTTTGCCTTTTGTTGCTGATGGAGTAGCAGGTGGTATTAATACTAACCAGAAAGAAGCAATTTCAGATGCTGAGGAAGGAATGGAACTAAATTCTTCAGTCAATTCACCAGATGTTTTGATGAGTGGTCCTGAAAAAAATAGCCCGTCACAAAACAACATCTTACAAGAAGTTAAAGTTTCTCAGCCAGGTAAGCTTCTGAAGCCTTTTAGCACTTAACCTTGGGTTCAGGTTTAGTCATAGAATTCTGAGTATCATTTTCTTCTTTTTTTTTTTTAATTATTTTTTTGTTTAGTTTTATTTATTTATTTGTTTGAGAGCAACAGACAGAGAGACAAGGGGGCAGAGAGCGAGCGAATGGGTACACCAGGGCCTCCAGCCACTGCAAATGAACTCCAAATGTATGTGCCACCTTGTGTACCTGGCTTACATGGGTACTGGGGAATCGAACCTTGAACCGGAGTCCTTAGGCTTCACAGGCAAGTGCTTAACTGCTAAGCCATCTCTCCAGCCCCTGAGTATCATTTTCTAAGGATGAAGGTCAAGAAATTAGATATAGTAAATATTTCATGAGAAATTAAGAGTACTCTGATGTTGAGCTGGACATGGTGGCATAAACTTGTAATCCCAGCACTCAGGAGGCAGAGGCAGGAGGATCACTTCAAGTTCAATGCCAGTCTAGTCTACCTAGCAAGCAAGATCTATATAATGAGACTCTGTCTCAAAAAAAGAAAGCGGGGTGGGAAAATGGGTGAGTGGGTAACTTTTTTTTTTTCTTTCACATTAGGGTCTCACTCTAGCTCAGACTGACCTGGAATTCACTGTGTAATCTCAGGGTAGCTTCGAACTCACAGCAGCCCTCCTACTTCTGCCTACCAAATGCTGGGATTAAAGACATGTGGCACCACACCCAGCTAATTTTTTAAAAATATTTTATTTACTTGTTTACTTTAGAGAGAGAGGGAGAAAGAGGAGAGAGAGAGAATGGGGGCACCAGGGCCTCTATTCCATACAAATGAACTCCAGAAACATGTGCTACTTTGTGCATCTGGCTTATGTGGGTACTGGTAAATTGAACCTGGGTCCTTTGGCTTCGCAGGCAAGCACCTTAACTGCTAAGCCATCTCCAGACCATCACAGCCCTCTGGTAGTAAAATAGGTGTTGAAGATAGAGTCCTAGAAGACAGCCTGGTATTTGCAGTGGTAAAAAAGAGACCCTGCCTCAAACAAGATGAAGTGCAAGGCCTGACACTTGAGATCTTCCTTTTATATACACACAAACCAACCACCTTATGTGGTGTATGTTGGACCTGGAGAATCAAACCTGGGTTCTTAGGCTTTGCAGGCATGTGACTTTAACTGCTAGGCCATCTCTCCAACCCTACTTTTTATTTTTATCTTTAATGTTTTATTTATTTTTTGGAGATACGGAGAGTCAAATAGAAAGAATGGGCAGCCAGGACCTCCAAACACTGCAAGTGAACTCCATACACATGTGCCACCTTGTGCATCTGGCTTACATGGGTCCTGGGGAATTGAACCTGGATCCTCAAGCTTTGCAGGCAAGTGCCTTAACCACTAAGCCATCTCTCCAGTCCTCTACCTTGGCTTTTGTAGTTTTGAGTCTTGAACTCACTATGTTTCCTAGGTTGGTTTCTAACTTGTGATCCTCCTGTCTCAGCCTCCCAAGTGCTCTGATTATAGATGTGTGTCACTACATCTGACTTCTACCTGGCCTTTCATCAGTGTCTTTTGGATACCTTTAATATTTTAAATATGATATTGGTTTATATAGACAATTCTTTTTATGTCAAAATTAAGATAAGAATTTTACCAGAAATTTTAATTTCATTATACCACACAAAGCATATTTTTGTCTTAGCATTTGCCCATCTCTAACAATACTTTACTGCAAGAATAGTCTAAAAAATGGTTGAGAAGATGAATCAGTGGTTGAAGGAATTTGCTTGCAAAGCCTGACATCCTGAGTTCAATTCACCACTTCCCATGTACAAACAGTTGCACAGAGTAGTGGGTTAATGCGTCTGGAGTTCATTTGCAGTGGCAAGAGGCTCTGGTATGCCCATTCTCTCTCCTCTCTCTCTCATAAGAAAAAAAAAAAATTGGGGGCAGGGGGTTTCCAAGGTAGGGTCTTTCTCTATCTCAGGATGTGATGGTTCACGCCTTTATTCCTAGCACTCGGGAAGCAGAGGTAGGAGGATTGTCATGAGTTCAAGGCCACCCTGAAACTAACATAATAAATTCCAGGTCAGCCTGGACTAGACTGGGGAGTCAAGGGCTGTTAGATGGCACAGCAGTTAAGGCACTTGCCTACAAAGCCTGCTTACCAGGGTTCAGTTCCCTAGTACCCTGATAAAGACAGTTGCACAAAGTGGTCCATGCATCTGAAGTTTGTTTGCAGAGGCTAAAGGCCCTAGCATGCCCAGTCTGACCCCTGCTGCTCTGCTTGCAAATAAATAAATAAAAAGTACTAAAAACCAAAGGACTGGAGAAATGGCTGAGAGGTTAAGGCACTTCCCTGCATTGCCTAACGACCCAGGTTCAACTC
This sequence comes from Orientallactaga sibirica, assembly GCA_036365145.1. Lineage (NCBI taxonomy): Eukaryota > Metazoa > Chordata > Mammalia > Rodentia > Dipodidae > Orientallactaga > Orientallactaga sibirica. The sequence goes on along the minus strand of JAEOAD010000010.1, from coordinate 20,695,871 downwards.
CCCAAACCCTCATAAAGCCAGATGCACAATAGCACATGTGTCTGGGTTTGTTTGCTGGGCTGGCAGCCCTAGTGTGCCCATTCTCTCTCTCTTTCTCTCTGTTCTCTCCATCTCCATCTGTGCTTGCAAATAAATAAATATTTTTAAAAAATAATAAACAACACAAGTCAAAGATGGCATTATATTTTAATTATCTGAGTAAAATTTTTGCTGTTTTTTTTTCCCCAGTAACAGCCAAACAGAAGATACTCAGTTTACCAGGTTACATGATTTAATTGAAGTAAACCATGTAAGTACTATTGCAAGGCAGAATTCTCATGTCATACAAAATGATAAAATCTCATTTCTATGGCCTTGGGATGATTTTTTTTTTAAAACCCTAGTTCCTTTTTGTATTCAGTTCACATCAAGGTGATCATGAGGGCTAGGGTACAGCTCAGTGCCTTATAGCCGCTTGTCTAGCATATGTAAGACCTTGGGTTAGGTTTTTTGTTTGGTTTTGGTTTGGTTTGGTTTTTCAAGGTAGGGTATCACTATAGCTCAAGCCGGCCTGGAAATCACTCTGTATTCTCAGGATGGCCTTGAACTCATGGCAATCCTCCTAACTCTGCCTCCTGAGTGCTGGGATTAAAGGCATGCACCACCACGCCTGGGATGTTTTTCCTTGTTTTTGTAATCTAGTGGTAGAGTTAAGATCTATGACTGGTCATAATTGACCACGTATCTCACCATATCTGAGATATTTACCTTCTGGTTTTCATCGGAAATGTTTTTCAATCTCTGAACTGGAATGTAGGTTCTGGCTGAAAAACATGTATTCCTATTAATTCTAGATTATGCGTACGAATTCTCATGAGGCATGACAATAGTGTTTTCTCACTATTTTAAAAAATATAAACCTTAAAGCCAGGCATGGTGGCGTACACCTTTAATCCCAGCACTCAGGAGGCAGAGGTAGAAGGAGTGCCATGAGTTCGAGGCCACCCTGAGACTACATAGTTAATTCTAGGCCAATCTAGGCCAGAGTGAGACCCTACTTTGAAAAACCAAAAAAAAAAAAAAAAGAAAAAAAAAAAAAAAATATATATATATATATATCTTTACTTTTCTTTGTGTTTAATAGCAACAAGACTTTATTTATGTTAATTTTTGGTAATTAAACATAGTTGCCAATTTTATTTCCAGGAGGTAAATAAGATAAAACTCAAGATGGAATTTTCACCCAGTGAAAGAATGAGTTTGCCTTTTGTTGCTGATGGAGTAGCAGGTGGTATTAATACTAACCAGAAAGAAGCAATTTCAGATGCTGAGGAAGGAATGGAACTAAATTCTTCAGTCAATTCACCAGATGTTTTGATGAGTGGTCCTGAAAAAAATAGCCCGTCACAAAACAACATCTTACAAGAAGTTAAAGTTTCTCAGCCAGGTAAGCTTCTGAAGTACAACGAAGCCTTTTAGCACTTAACCTTGGGTTCAGGTTTAGTCATAGAATTCTGAGTATCATTTTCTTCTTTTTTTTTTTTCAATTCTTTTTTTGTTTAGTTTTATTTATTTATTTGTTTGAGAGCAACAGACAGACAAGGGGGCAGAGAGCAAGCGAATGGGTACACCAGGGCCTCCAGCCACTGCAAATGAACTTTAAATGTATGTGCCACCTTGTGCACCTGGCTTACATGGGTACTGGGGAATCGAACCTTGAACCGGAGTCCTTAGGCTTCACAGGCAAGTGCTTAACTGCTAAGCCATCTCTCCAGCCCCTGAGTATCATTTTCTAAGGATGAAGGTCAAGAAATTAGATACAGTAAATATTTCATGAGAAATTAAGAGTACTCTGATGTTGAGCTGGACATGGTGGCATAAACTTGTAATCCCAGCACTCAGGAGGCAGAGGCAGGAGGATCACTTCAAGTTCAATGCCAGTCTAGTCTACCTAGCAAGCAAGATCTATATAATGAGACCCTGTCTCAAAAAAAGAAAACAGGGTGGGAAAATGGGTGAGTGGGTAACTTTTTTTTTTTTCTTTCACATTAGGGTCTCACTCTAGCTCAGACTGACTTGGAATTCACTGTGTAATCTCAGGGTAGCTTCGAACTCACAGCAGCCCTCCTACTTCTGCCTACCAAATGCTGGGATTAAAGACATGTGGCACCACACCCAGCTAATTTTTAAAAAATATTTTATTTACTTGTTTACTTTAGAGAGAGAGGGAGAAAGAGGAGAGAGAGAGAATGGGTGCACCAGGGCCTCTATTCCATTACAAACGAACTCCAGAAACATGTGCTACTTTGTGCATCTGGCTTATGTGGGTACTGGTAAATTGAACCTGGATCCTTTGGCTTCGCAGGCAAGCACCTTAACTGCTAAGCCATCTCCAGACCATCACAGCCCTCTGGTAGTAAAATAGGTGTTGAAGACAGAGTCCTAGAAGACAGCCTGGTATTTGCAGTGGTAAAAAAGAGACCCTGCCTCAAACAAGATGAAGTGCAAGGCCTGACACTTGAGATCTTCCTTTTATATACACACAAACCAACCACCTTATGTGGTGTATGTTGGACCTGGAGAATCAAACCTGGGTTCTTAGGCTTTGCAGGCATGTGACTAACTGCTAGGCCATCTCTCCAGCCCTACTTTTTATTTTTATCTTTAATGTTTTATTTATTTTTTGGAGATACGGAGAGTCAAATAGAGAGAATGGGCAGCCAGGACCTCCAAACACTGCAAGTGAACTCCAGACACATGTGCCACCTTGTGCATCTGGCTTACATGGGTCCTGGGGAATTGAACCTGGATCCTCAAGCTTTGCAGGCAAGTGCCTTAACCACTAAGCAATCTCTCCAGTCCTCTACCTTGGCTTTTGTAGTTTTGAGTCTTGAACTCACTATCTTTCCTAGGTTGGTTTCTAACTTGTGATCCTCCTGTCTCAGCCTCCCAAGTGCTCTGATTATAGATGTGTGTCACTACATCTGACTTCTACCTGGCCTTTTATCAGTGTCTTTTGGATACCTTTAATATTTTAAATATGATATTGGTTTATATAGACAATTCTTTTTATGTCAAAATTAAGATAAGAATTTTACCAGAAATTTTAATTTCATTATACCACACAAAGCATATTTTTGTCTTAGCATTTGCCCATCTCTAACAATACTTTACTGCAAGAATAGTCTAAAAAATGGCTGAGAAGATGAATCAGTGGTTGAAGGAATTTGCTTGCAAAGCCTGACATCCTGAGTTCAATTCACCACTTCCCATGTACAAACAGTTGCACAGAGTAGTGGGTTAATGCGTCTGGAGTTCATTTGCAGTGGCAAGAGGCTCTGGTATGCCCATTCTCTCTCCTCTCTCTCTCATAAGAAAAAAAAAAAAATTGGGGGCAGGGGGTTTCCAAGGTAGGGTCTTTCTCTATCTCAGGCTGACCTGAAATTCACTATGTAGTCTCAGGGTGGCCTCGAACTCACAGTGATCCTCCTACCTCTGCCTCCCAAGTGCTGGGATTAAAGGCATGTGCCACCATGCCTGGCTCTCATAAGTAAAAATTTTTTAAAAGAAGAAAAAAATTTTCTTGTTTTTCAGTACCATTAGACAAAAGTCTCACTTCTGAATGCCATCTTCTTGATTCAGTAAGTTTTGCAACTTAATTTGACAATATCCTTTATGTTCTGTATGTTTGTTTGTTTCTGAGACAGGGTCTTTATATAAATCCTAAACTGGCCTCAAATTTTCCATCCTCCTGCCTCAGTCTCTGGCCAGTGGGATTATGTGGGCTGGGGTTACAGGTATGCACAATCATGCGTGGTTCTAGATTTGTTTTATGAAATGAGTATCATAGTTACCGTCTCACTGCTGGGACGGAGTACCTGACCAGAAGCAACTAGTGAAAGGAAAGGGGTTCAAGTCACTTTACACTTTCAGGGGTGAGGGGTGGAGGGTGGACTCCATCATGGCAGAAGTGCATGGCCAGCCCCGGCAGGATGGAAGCCAAGTGAGCACAGCAAGTGGAGTCAAGCTAAAACACCTCAGAGCCCCCTCCCCCAGTAACGTACTTCCTCCATCAAGACTCCACCTCCTAAAGATTCCACAGTCTTCCAAAACAGCACTTCCAGGTGGGGATTAAGTACTCAAACACATGAGTCTATTGGGGGCTTTATATTCATAGCTTTTATGCTCAAATAAATAATTTTAGTCAGGCACCTTAAAAATTCATCTTGCGCTGGGCGTGGTGACACACGCTTTTAATCCCAGCACTGGGAGGCAGAGGTAGGAGGATCACCGTGAGTTCAAGACAACCCTGAGACTACAGAGTGAATTCCAGGTCAGCCTGGACTAGAGTGAAACCCTACCTCGAAAATTAAAAAAAAAAAAAATCATCTTGCTATTAGATGTATATTTTAAATTTATATGATAAATTGGTTGGACACATGACTATCTAATGTATGGCTTGCATTAATGTAAATATTACTAAATGACACAAGAAAAATACAAGACAAGGCTTCTGCCTTTTGGAAATATATTAGTGGCAGTGGGCAGTATCTGTCTCATCTCAGTCATCCTCGGTTATTTTCATCCAAATTCTTTAGATTACTATGTTTATGCCCTTCTATTTTTTGTTTGTTTGTTTGTTTGTTTTTCGAGGTAGGGTTTCACTCTAGCTCAGGCTGACCTGGAATTCACTATGTAGTCTCAAGGTGGCCTCAAACTCTTGGCGATCCTCCTACCTCTGTCTCCCAAGTGCTAGGACTTTAGGCGTGCACCACCATGCCCTTTTGATGAACCTCAACCTGTAAATTTAGTTCAGTGTTAGCCCTTCTGTGAAGTCTTTTGTAAAAGCTCTTTTCTCTCATGTTAATGAATATAGACTCAGGGATATAGGTATACAATGTATACATTCTGTCATGAAAAGCATAAAGTGAATATGGTTTCTTTTGGGGGTAGGGAGATTGAAATAGGGTCTCATTCTAGCCCAGGCTGACCTGGAATTCACTATGTAGTTCCACACTGGCCTTGAATTCACAGTGATCCTCCTACCTCTGCTTCCCCATTTGTTGGGATTAAAGGCATGTGCCACCAAGTATAGCTTAATATTTTTTTTTCTAAAACACATTATGATTTCAGAAATCTAACTCTCTTCTTAATTATAAATTCCTCATTAGCTTTCTGATTCATACTTATTATCATGATACTATGAGATGAATAGGATAAACTAGTTTACAGTCTTGCTTATAGCCTCCCTCCAGACCTTTTTATTTCAATTATCTGGAATAGAACTTTGTTATCCTCTAATTCACAGTCTTACATTTAAACTTTCCGAGTCTGGAAATTCACTGAAGCAAGTTTAGGATCAAATAGCAACAATTTTTGTCAACTTCAAGAAGTCTGACTCTTAATTCCTTAACAGTCTATGTGTACCTGAGCTTTTGTTTTCTTTCAAAGCTTCCTTTGTGATGGTCAAGCTCTGGTCCGCTGTGTCTTGAGAGCAGAAGTGACCCCACATGTCATTCATTCTTGGCCTTGACCTTCATGACGTACAAACTGAGACTATATAAGTTAATCTGGAAATTATTCCTAATATATATTTATATATATATTTCATGGTTATATATTATCTCACTGATAATCTTAGTACTTTAGCATTTTCCTATTATTTTTCCATTTCCATAGTTTTAGTGAAGAAAGCAAAAAGGATCCCAGTAGGATAACACTATGGTAAAGGCCCATTAAATGCTATTATATATATGGTTTAGGATTTGTGGAATCTATATATATATATATATGCTTCAGTTGTATTCATCCTGCATATGCTAAGTCGATTTGCATATTAATCTTTCAGGCATGAATTCCTAGTATGCTTTTTCAGTTAAAGATTATTTCCAATTAGGGTTGCTTGACAGGTGCATAATCATTATGTTGTTAGTAATATTATTGTAATGCAAGGAAACATTTACATAATAGAACAACACACAGTTGACTTGCAGAATTGAAGAGTTAATTTGGGGAACTTGGTGGTTACTTGAGTAGTAACTTCTCTGAATTTGTTCTTTAGCCAGGTCTCAGCTCCAGTAATCTCTACACTAATGTGGACAGCAAACATCAAGAACATGCCAGAAACTTTTCCTTTGGTGGGAATCTCATTGCCTTTTCACCTCTAAGGCCTTTCAGTGGAGAACAACCGGGAGGATTTTGAATTTAAACATATCTCTTCCAATTATCAAGGCTGTGGCATATTAGACTGTTGGGAATTTGGAGAGCATGTAGTTGTACTCACTTCTATTCATTCCACTTGTATTGTGTTACACAGTGTTCAGCAGAGTGGATTTTAGAGATGATATATTTCTCAAGGGAAGTAGGAATATTTTGTACACTACCCATTTCGTCTTGCCTCTTGTTTAAAATGTACATAAGTTAAAACCCAAGCATTCTTACTTAGAACTTACAAACATTCTTTATGTTAAGTTAAATATTAAACTTTTGCCAAAATATTTGTATTTGCATCCTTGTATTAAATTTTATTCATTTGTACTTCTATATTTGTTGATATTAAACAGTTTGGGGTATTGCATTTTCTAGACTTTCTGAGTTCTTGTAGATGAGCTTAAGTATCAGAGGTGTCCATTAAATTCTTGGTCCTTGTCATTTCTCTTGACAAGGCCAACAGCATTGACAGAAATGGCTTTTACTCATGAAGAGAACCATCAGTCAGGTGTGGTGACACATGCCCTATAATCTCAACTCTTGGGAGGTGTAAGCAGGACGATTGCAAGTTTGAGACCCACCTGGACCACATAGTCCCCATCTCCCCACCTTCCCCTCTCATGTAGTTCCAGTCTGGCCTGCAACGCCCTGTGTAGCTGAGAACTCCTGCTTCTCCTGTCTCCACCTGTCAGGTGCTAGGATTTCAGGCATGGACCACAACACCTGGATTGAACTCAGAGTTTCATGCATGCTAGGCAGACACTACTCACTGAGCCACATCCCTAGCCCATGAGACTCTGTCTGAAAAAACTAAAATAAGGCCGGGTGTGGTGGCGGATGCCTTTAATCCCAGCACTTGTGAGGCAGAGGCAGGTGGATTGCCATGAATTTGAGGTCACCCTAAGATTACAGAATGAATTCCAGGTCAGCCTGGGCTAGAGTGAAATCTGCCTTGAAAAACCAAAAATAAAAAAGGGCTAGAGACAGGGCTTAGCAGTTAAGATGCTTGCCTGCAAAGCCAAATGACCCAGGTTGGATTTCCCAGGACCCACAATAAGCCAGATGTACAAAGTGACACATGTGTCTGGAGTTTGCAGTGGCTAGAGGCCCTGGTGCACCCATTCTATCTGCCTCTTTCTCTGTCTCTCAAATAAATGAATAAATAAATAAAAATATTTAATAAATAAAAATAAGAGAATTGCCCCCAGTTCAGCATCATGGTTGGCCTCTTTATGAGCCAGCCCCTGTCCCAGACCAGTCAACACTCAATTTGACTCACCTGAGCCAAAAGGTAGGGCCCACCACCATAAGGTTATAAATATAAAAAATGGGCCTGCTCCTGAACTTCAAAGTTCTAGTAAGCTTCCCTCATCTTGGCCTGTCTGGGCTGAGATGAGGGGAGACCCCTCCTTACTCCATGTGGGATGTCTAGTCCTCTGCCCTCCACATGGCAGGAGATCTCTATACTTACTTTTCTGTTTTAATCTCTTTTCATGTTTCTTTTTAGGGCCCGTATGGGCTCTCAGACCATGTGGGTATATCCATTTACCTTCCCTTTTTTTTTTTTTTTATTTTTTTGTTTCGTTTTCTGAGGTAGGGTTTTACTCTAGTCCAGGGGTGGCCTCGAACTCACAGTGATCCTCCTACCTCTACCTCCTGAGTGCTGGGATTAAAGGCATGCGCCACCACACCTGGCTGTTTTATTTGGTTTTTTTTTTTTTTTTTTTTTTTTTTTTTTTGCAAGGTAGGGTCTCACTCTGGTCCAGGCTGACCTGCAATTAACTATGTAGACTCAGGGTGGCCTCGAACTCTCGGCAATCCTCCTACCTCTGCCTCCCAAGTGCTGGGATTAAAGGTGTGCGCCACCACGCCTGGCTTTTTTTTTTTTTTTTTTTATTTATTTACTTGACGGAGAGGAGAGGGAGAGAGAGAGAATGACACCAGGGCCTCTAGCCACTGAAAATGAACTCCAGATGCATGCGCCCCCTTGTGCATCTGGCTAACGTGGGTCCTAGGGAATCAAACCTGGGTCCTTTGGCTTTGCAGGCAAACACCTTAACCACTAAGCCATCCATCCAGCCCCCCTTCCCTTGTTTTGTACTTTTGTAAATAAATTTAATAATTAAAATAAGAGAATCATGTTAATCATGTAATGTGCCTGAAATATTTTCTCTTTTTAAACTCTTTAACTAGAGGATTACAAAAGCTAGTGCTGAGCTGGGTGTGGTGGCGCACGCCTTTAATCCCAGCACTCAGGAGGCAGAGGTAGGAGGATCGCCATGAGTTTGAGGCCACCCTGAGACTACGTAGTTTATTCCAGGTCAGCCGGACCAGAGTGAAACCCTACCTCGAAAAACCAAAAAAAAAAAAAAAAGCTAGTGCTACAGAATAACCACCAGCAAGACAGTAGCAAATCGTAATAAAATAATAGACCTGTCTGAACTGAAAGTTGGTTGAGGACTGGAGGCATTCAACAAATAGGATAATTCACCAAATAAAATAGCCAAGCATGGTGGCACGTGCCTTTAATCCCAGCACTCAGAAGGCTGTGAGTTCAAGACCAGCCTGAGACTACAGAATGAAATACAGGTCAGCCTAGGCTAGAAAGAGACCCCACTTCAGAAAAGGTGGGCGCTGGAGAGATGGCTTAGCAGTTAAGGTGCTTGCCTGTAAAACCAAAGGACCCAAGTTCGATTCCCAGGACTCAAGTATGCCAGATGCACAAGGGGCACATGCATCTGGAGTTTGCAGTGGCTAGAGGCCCTGGTGCACCCATTCTCTATCTGCCTATTTCTCTCTCTCAAATAAATAATGAAAAAATAAATAAATAAAGTTCCTCAGAAAAATGTTTTCTTTTTTTGTTTGTTTTTTTCAAGGTAGGGTTTCACTCTAGCTCAGGCTGACTTAGAATGCATTATGGAGTCTCAGGGTGGCCTCGAACTCTTGGTGATCCTCCTATCTCTGCCTCCCGAGTGCTGGGATTAAAGGTGTGCACCATCACGACTGTCTTTTTAAATGTTTATTTATTTATTTGAGAGACAGAGAGAGAGAGATAATGGGCGCACCAGGGCCTTCAGCCACTGCAAACAAATTCCAGATGCATGTGCCACCTTGTGCATCTGTCTTAAAGGTCTTTTTAAATTTTTTTCATTTAGCTGGGCGTGGTGGCACACAACTTTAATCCCAACATGCAGGAGGCAAAGATAGGAGTATATGCGTGAGTTCTAGGCCAACTTGAGACTACATAGTGAATTCCAGGTCAGCCGAGGCTAGAGTGAGACCCTACCTCAAAAAAAAAATTTTTTTTTCATTTAAGAGAAAGAAAATTCAGGCATGCCAAGGCCTCTTGCAAAGGAGCTCCAGACACATGCCCAGCCATGTTTTTGACTCCTCAGGTGTTGATTACAAATTCACTTCCTATAAACCCCTTACTTTCTACTCTGCCTCCTTGGAAACCAACCTGACAATTACCAATTTAAAGTATTTGAAAGGCTGTCACATTAACACAATAATAGAATGGTCTTTTGTAAATTGAAGTGGTATGTCCACATACAAGTTCTGAGCTTCCTGGTAATATGGAAGAATAGAAAGCTATACTTACAAGAATATTGACATTAGGAACAGTTTAAAAATTTTTTTAAGGCGTGTACCACCACACCTGGCTTTTTTATTATTATTATTATTTACTTGAGAGAAAGATACAGAAATATGCAGGTAGAGAGAGAGAGAATGGGAGCACCAGGGCCTCCAGCCACTGCAAACGAATTCCAGATGTGTGCGCCTCCTTGTGCATCTGGCTTACATGGGTCCTGGAGAATAAAGCCTTGAACCCGGGTCCTTAGGCTTCCTAGGCAAGTGTTTAACTGCTAAGCTATCTCTCCAGCCCTAATTTTTTTTGTTGTTGTCTTTTTTTTTTTTCAAATTAGGGTCTCACTCTAGCCGAGGCCAATCTGGAACTCACTTTGTAGTTCCAGGCTGCCCTCAAATCCCCAGTGATCCTCCTGTCTCTGCCTCCTGAGTGCTGGGATTAAAGGTGTCCACCACCATGCCTGGGTAATTTTGATTAAGTGTGGAGGGGAAGGAGTTTGTCAGGACACCTTGCCACTGCAATGGAATGCCAGATGCTTGCACCGCTTTGCATCTAGCCTATGTGAGTGGGACCCATGGGCTTCATAAGCAAGCACCTATAATCAGAGCTATCTTCCCAGCCCCAGGAAACAATTCAATTTATTTTTATTTTTATTTATTGATTTGACAGCGAAAGAGGGAGAAAGAGAGAGTGGGCACTCCAAGGCCTCCAGCCACTGCGAATGAACTCCAGACGCAAGTGCCCTCTTGTGCATCTGGCTAACGTGGGTTCTGGTGAATCGAATCTGTGTCCTTTGGCTTTGTAGGCAAACATCTTAGCCACTAAGCCATTCCTCTAGCCCACAATTCAGTTTTGAAAGTTAACTAAGGAACTACATGTTTTTTATTTTATTTTACTTTTTTTTTTTTTTTTTTTTTTTTTTCGAGGTAGGGTCTCACTCTGGTCCAGGCTGACCTGGAATTAACTATGTAGTCTCAGGGTAGCCTCGAACTCACGGCAATCCTCCTTCCTCTGCCTCCCGAGTGCTGGGATTAAAGGCGTGCGCCACCACGCCCGGCTTTATTTTACTTTATTGACATCTCCCATAATTGTAGACAATAACCCATGCTAATTCCCTCCCCCCGTTTTCCCCTTTGAAACTCCATTCTCCATCATATCCTTTCAGTCTCTCTCTTATTTACTTATTTATTTATTTGTTTGTTTATTTGTTTGTTTATTTGTTTATTTATTTATTCATTCATTTATTTATTTTGGTTTTTCGAGGTAGAGTCTCACTCTGGCCCAGGCTGACCTGGAATTAACTATATATTCTCCAGATGTCCTCAAACCGTGATCCTCCTACCTCTGCCTCCCAAGTGCTGGGATTAAAGGCATGTGCCACCATGCTTGGCTCTCTCTTTTATTTTGCTGTCATGATCTTTTCCCCCTATTGTGATGATCTTGTGTAGGTAGTGTCAGGCACTGTGAGATCATGGATAATCCAGGCTATTTTGTGTCTGGAGGAGCACGTTGTAAGGAGTCCTACCCTTCCTTTGGCTCTTATATTCTTTCTGCCACCTCTTCCACAATGAACCCCGAGCCTTGGAAGATGTGATAGAGATGTTTCAGTGCTGATCATTTCTCTGTCACTTCTCAGCACCATGGCTTTCTGAGTCATCTCAAGGTTGCCACCATCTGAAAAAAGTTTCTCCAACCAAAAGTGACAGTAGCATTAATATGTGGGTGTGAACATTAAGAGAAGTGCTTATTGCAGTTTGGTGAATATAGTATATACATTTAGCTAGACACCAGCACACATTACACCCCTATGGCTCATGACTACCCCTGTTGTAGATTTTCAGTATCAGGGATGTATTACCTCCCATGGAGCAGGCCTCCAGTCCAATTAGAGAGCAGTTGGTTTTCCCCAGAACAGACATGCCAGTGTTGCACCCGTTAGCTCATTTGGCCTGGCTGGCCAAATTTAAGGCTTGCAGTGTCTACTGTTGAGTATCTTTACTGGTGATTTTGCTCTCTCCCATTGAACTGAATGCAGTATAGCCTTTTCTAGCTTTCTGTCAGTTGGTCCACATGGAGAGGTTTTCAGTTCAGTTCCAGCAGGATTTCTCAGTGACCTTGCAGCCCAAGTATGTGGAGTCTTCAGCAATAGGGGCTTACCATCTATTCCTGGTGGGACACCAAGGGCCTCAGCAATGGCCTGTAATGTTTGGAGGAATCAGTGACCTCCCTGGCCAACAACTCACTGAAAGGTATCCCATCCCTGGCACTAAAAATTTTTCTAGTAACAATCTATGGCTTCTGAGTGTTCCATTGTCCAGAAAAGTAGGTTTCCATATGACTTATTTATATCCTCTTAGATTTTGATTAGCCCTCCCTCCACCTTTCCTTTACTCAATCTCTTCCCCTGACCTCACTTAGGCCGTTTCACCCCCATTAATCTGTTCTTCTATTTACATATATACAATACCATCCTATTAAGTCCCCCCTCCCTCCCTTTCTATTCCCTTTATATCCCCTTTCTAGCTTACTGGCTTCTGCTATTAACTTTTATTCCTACTTACATAGAAGGGCAATCATTTGTAGCTAGGATCCACATATGAGAGAGAACATTTGGCTTTCTGGACCTGGGTTACCTCACTAAGTATAATCCTTTCCAGATCCATCAAATTTTCTGCAAATTTCATAACTTCATTTTTCTTTACTGCTGATTAGAACTCTATTGTGTAAATGTGCCACATCTTCATTATCCACTCATCAGTTGAGGGACATGTAGGCCAGTTCCATTTCCTAGCTATTGTGAATAGAGCAGCAATAAACATGGTTGAGCAAGTATCTCTAAGGCACTGAGACGAGTCCTAAGGATATATGCCTAGGAGTGGCATAGCTGGGTCATATGATAAATCTATTTTTAGCTGTCTCAGGAACCTCCACACTGATTTCCACAATGGCTGGACCAGATTGCATTCTCAACAGTGTAGAAGGGTTCCTTCCTCTTTCTCTGCATCCTCGCCAGCATTTATGGTCATTTGTTTTCATGATGGTAGCCAACTTGACAGGAGTGAGATGGAATCTCAATGTAGTTTTAATCTGCATTTCCCTGATAGCTAGGGATGTAGAACTTTTTTTTTATTAGATGTTTATATGCTATCTGTATTTCTTCTTTTGAGAACTCTCTATTTAGTTCCATAGCCCATTTTTTAATTGGGTTGTTTGATTTCTTATTATTTTTTTTGAGTTCTTTGTATATCCTAGATATTAATCCTCTGTCAGATGAATAGCTGGCAAAAAATTTCTCCCATTCTGTAGGTTGCCTCTTTGCTCTATTTACAGTGTCGTTTGCTGTACAAAAGCTTTGTAATTTCATGAGATCCCAGCAGTTAATCATGTGGTTTTATTTCCTGAGCAACTGGGGTTGTATTCAGAAAGTCCTTGCCAAGACCTTTATGTTGAAGGGTTTCCCCTACTTTTCCTCTAGCAGTTTCAGAGTTTCAGGTCTGATATTAAGGTCTTTGATCCATTTGGACTTAATTCTTGTGCGTGGAGAGAGATAAGGATCTATTTTCACCCTTTTTACAGATACATATCCAGTTTTCCTAGCACCATTTGCTGAAGAGGCTGTCTTTTCTCCAATGAGTATTTTTGGCATTTTTGTCAAAGATCAGACGGCTATAGCTACCTGGACTCACATCTGGGTCCTCTGTTCTGAAAACTACATATTTTTTTGTACTACAAATCTGGAGATTTCATAAAACCAAGACAGAGTCTCATTGGTATCAAATACTGGTTTGAAAACAATGACCTGTAGTTTAGAAAGGAAATAGATTTCAAATAGTCTAAGGAGCAGCTGCAGGGAGGGATGGCTCAGCACTTAAAGGCACTTGATTGCAAACCCTGATGGCCCTGATTTGATATCCTACATGTAGCAAATACACAAAGTGGTGCATGTATCTGGACTTGGTTTGCAGCAGCAACAGGCCCTGGCATGCTCATTCTCTCTCTTTCTCCCTCCTCTTTCTCTCTCAAGTAAATCTTCGTCAATGACAGTGTATGATGGTGGTCGCATAAAATCATGGAGAATTCCAGCCACAGTTCTATAAGCCTTCACAGTGTAGCATCATGTACTGTTTACACTGGTGCTGGTCAAGCAAGCTGGCCCTGCTTGTTGGATAGAAGTGTAACATGCAGTTATATCCACTATATAATACTTGATGGTAAATATGCTATTATATGTTGACTACATTACATTCTTGATTGTTTTAGATTATATTCCTTACAAAGCTTCCTGGCAGAAAATATGCATGTCAGTGCTGGCCACAGCCTCAACCCACTCTTATTTATTGTGTATCTTGGTTATATCAAGAAACCAGGCCTGGGCTAGAGAGAAGGCTTAGTGGTTAAGACACTTGCCTATGAAGCTCAAGGACCCAGGTTCGATTCCCTAGTACCCACATAAGCCAGACGCACAAGATAGCACATATGTCTGGAGTTCATTTGCACTGGCTACAGGCCCTGGTGCACCCATTCTCTCTATTACCTTTTTCTCTCTTAAATAAATAAATTAATTTAAAAAGGAAAGAAAGAAACAAACAAACCAGGGCTGGAGAGATTGCTCAGCAGTTTAGGTGCTTGCCTGCAAAGACTAATGAACAGAGTTCAATTCCCCAGTATCCACATAAAGCCAGATGCATAGAGTGGTGCATGTACCTGGAGTCCGTTGGCAGTGGCTGGAGGTCCTGGCATGCCCATTCTCTCTGTCTGTCACTCTTCTATCTCTCTGCTTGCAAATTAATTGATTTAAAAAACCCGCATTCATTATAATTGGCCTATTCCACCCAAGATTGTGCAGGTACGCTCTGTTAGCTTCACATGGTGAAAATGCCTGAACAATGTTCTCAGTACACTGCTAAGTAACATGATTATACCAGAATGCTAAGAGTAAATTGTTGCCGTGTTTCTCTTTTTCTTAGTATATTTCCTTAAAATGAGAGGATATCCTTCATAGCAATTCTTAGTTTTGAGAAAACCCTAAAAGGGGAGAATTGGGGATGTTATTTCTTTTTAAGGTTAGCAAGTATAAAAATTCGGGCAAGCCAGGAGTGGTGGTGCACTCAGGAGGCCGAGGTAGGAGGATCGCCATGATGAGTTCAAGGCCACCCTGAGACTACATAGTGAATTCCAGGTCAGCCTGGGCTAGAACGAGACCCTACCTTGAGAAACAAAATCAAAATAACAAAACAAAAAAAAAAATTGGGACAGACCCTGATATAGTATTAATGCTATTTTTCCTATACACATCATTTAAACTGCTCTGATTAAATAACACAAAAGTGTAATGTGAGCAGGCAGTAGCCTGTAATCCCACCTACTTGACAGGATTGCAAGTGCAAGACCTGTGTAGGCAACTTGACAAGATGCATACAGTCCTAGGTTTAATCCCCAGTATTGAAAACAAGAAAGCAAACAGACAGCTTAACATAAGAGTGTTTATTAAATGATGGCTTACAAGAAGGATATGGAGGAATAAATGTAAATTGTTTTCACTCACAGTGAACATGAAATCTTTAAATGTATAAGGTTTAAATTCAACTTTTAAGTATCTGCCCCTGGAAGACTATATCATAGCATGTGACGCAGTGGTGAGGGTTATGTCACCAGAAATTCCCAAACTGCTGATTTCCCTGAGATTTTTCATCCGATGATTGTACTGCAACAAGTGGGCATCATTGACCGCAACCTTGAAGTGGTCAGGTTCAACCAGTACTTGTATCTAAGAAGAGAACACACGTGGTTAGGTAGTGCACATAGCTGAGTTCAACTATTCCACAATGTGTGCTTTTCAAAACATCATGTCGTACACAACACATAATGTTTGTTTGTCCATTTCAATTAGAAGGGAAAGATTTTACTCATTAATTTTTTTAATGGAAACAAGTCTTTATTAAGTAACTTTTAATATCAGAAAAATAAAACTCTTATAATTCTCTTTACAGTTACTCATTAATTTTAAACCACTCTAGCCTGAGCTCAGACATCCACAAATGTAACTTTATCATTTGTGCAACAGATTAAGACCCAGAGAAGTAACTTTACAGCAAAAATAGACTCTAGATTATTCAGGTTTAAACAATGAAAATCAAAGCAAGAAAATTATTAGACTACGTGGGGAAGGGAGAGAATATATAGGGAAAGCTATAATAAGAATTTATCTACAGAAAAACTTAGTTTCTGTGGGCCCTAAAATACCTAAAAGTAACAATAAATAGCAAAGTAGGAATCCCTTAACAGAGTGGCAAATGTCAAGAATAGCAACCGGGCTGGGAAGATGACTCAGTAGTTAAAGATCCTTGCTTACAAGAAGAGGAATCAAACCGGGCGTGGTGGTGCACGCCTTTAATCCCAGCACTCAGGAGCCAGAGGTAGGAGGATCACCATGAGTTTGAGGCTACCCTGAGACTACATAGTTAATTCCAGGTCAGCCTGGACCAGAGTGAGACCCTACCTCGAAAAAAAAAAAGAAGAAGAGGAATCAGGTTGGGAAGGCCAGGGCAAACACAGTTTTCAATAGTGGGTGTGCTCGCTTCGGCAGAGATTAGCTTGGCCCCTGTGCAAGGATGACACGCAAATTTGTGAAGCGTTCCATATTTTTTAAGTAGATTTTAAAAAACTATTTATTTATTTATTTACTTATTTATTTATTTATTTATTTGAGAGAGAGAGAGAATGGGCATGCCAGGGCCTTCAGCCAATGCAAATGAACTCCAGACGCATGCGCCACCTTGTGCATCTGGCTTACATGGGTCCTGGAGAATCTAACTGGGATCTTTTGGCTTTGCAGGCAAATCCCTTAACCACTAAGCCATCTCTCCAGTCCGTGTTCCATATTTTTAGAGCTTCACAAAACATTCAGTTTCATTGGGCAAAAATGCTCCAACAATTCTAGACAAGTGTTCTTGCATCCGTTCAGAATATAGAAAATACTGGGTTGGTAGTTGTTTTTTTACTGGAGACAGTGGGGGTTTTTATTCTATGCTTGGTTATGGATGTGGTAGAACAAAAAACTATCCTGCCAGCTCTTGAAGGGGTTCCAGTCTCCGTTATTCTTCAGGTTTGAATTATTTTTCAAAACTTATATAGGAAAATGAAAGTCCTCGGTAACAATTTACATCACACTAGGATCTGAGGACTACTTATGCTTGTATTTCTGCTTTCTCTTCCTCAAGTAGTTGTACATAGCAATCTATTTCTAGTCTCTTTCTCTCTCCCTCTCTTTTCCTTTCCCTCTTTCTTTTTCTCATAAACTGAGTATTTAATGTCCTACGTCTAAGTCATTATCACTAACATGGTACCAAGTTGGATATTAGAGTAACAAAAATTTGTGACTTATCAGTGAATGTTGTATGGTATTACCTCAGCCAGAAGACGTATTTATATGTTTAGCTTTTAGGTGTTAGTTGCTTTTGTCTCACTAGCATTGTCAATGTTTTAGATAGTAAGTTGTACAATATGAAAAGTTCAAAAAAATGTTTAAGTAAAAAAAAAATAGTGGATCAAAAATCAAAAACAGAAACAAACAAACAAAAAAAACTAGTTTGTGGGTATTCAGTTCTGCATCCTTTTAAGTAGCAATTTTGCAATCTTATTATTTTTTTTTGAGAAAGACAGAGAGGGAGAGGAAGACAGGTAGAGATGGGCATGCCAGCAGCCTCTCAGCTGCTGGGAACGAAATCCAGATGCGTGCGCCCCCTGTGGTCAAGTGCAGCATTGCATCATTGCGTCACTTTGCATCTGGCTAAACGTGGGACCTGGAGATTGGAACTGCTGGAGATTGGAACTAGTGTGCTTAGGCTTAGGATGCAGGCGCCTTAATCGCTAAGCCATCTCTCCAGCTTGCAATCTTAATTTTTATCATAATCATCATTATTATTATCTTAGTTTTTCGAGGTAGGGTCTTGCTCAAGCCCAGGCTGACCTGGAATTCACCATGTAGTCTCAGGCTGGCCTTGAACTCACAGTAATCCTCCTATTTCTCTCTGCATATGCCACCATACCAGGCTGAATTTTTTTTGTTTGTTTGTTTTTCAAGGTAGGGTCTCACTCTAGCTCAAGCTGACCTGGAATTCACTATGTTAGTCTCAGGGTGGCCTCGAACTCAGTGATCCTCCTACCTCTGCCTCCCAAGTGCTGGGATTAAAGGCATGTGCCACCATACCCGGCTTGCATTTGACTTTTTTTAATTATTATTTTTTTATTGCATTTGACTTTTGATGTGAGTTCTGGGGACCTGAAATGAGGGTCTCATACTTGTGTGGCAAATGCTTTACCCACTGAGCCATCTCCGTAGCCCAATTTTTCAGTCTTATATATTTTTTTAATTTAATTTTAATTATTTGAGGGACAAGGAGGCATATGGGTGTGCCTTGCCAGGGCCTTCAGCCACTCCAAACAAACTTCAGTCACATGTGCCAATTTATGCATCTGGCTTATGTGAATCCTGGGGAATTGAATCTGGGTCCTTTGGCTTTTCAGGCAAGCACCTTAACCGCTAAGTCATCTTTTTAGCCTTGCCTCCTCCTCTTCTTCTTCCTCTCTTTCTCTCAAATAAATAAAGAAAAGAAAATATTTTTTTAAAAGCTATGTTTGAAGCCAGGCATGGTAGAGCATGTCTTTAATCTCAGCACTTGGGAGGCAGAGGTAGGAGGATAGCCATTAGTTCAAGGCCACCCTGAGACTATGTAGTGAATTCCAGGTCAGCCTGAGCTAGAGTGAGACCCTACATTGAAAAACAAAACAAAAACAACAACAAAAAAACCAAAACAAAACAAAAAAATGGATAAAAAGTGGAGAAACAAAGTGGGAAGCTGCCTGCACTTACACACTTGAACACATATATAAAATGATTAAAACAAATGCATGGGGCTGGAGAGATTGCTTAGCGGTTAAGGCATTTGCCTGGAAAGCCAAAGGACCCAGGTTCGATTCCCCAGAACCCACGTAAGCCAGATGCACAAAGGGGCACATGCATCTGGAGTTCGTTTACAGTGGCTGAAGGCCCTGGCATGCCCATTCTCTCTCTCTCTATCTGCCTATTTCTGTATCTCTCTCAAATAAATAAATTAAAATTTAAAATAAATAAATAAAAAAAAAAAAACAAATGCATGATGCACAGGACATACAAAAAAATTCAAGTGTGTTGTGGTTTTAGAGTGACAGTACCATGATAACTGTATACTCTCAATATGACTGTAGCAATAACTTACTTTGAATGGTTTGCCACTTTCAAATGGGAAAGCTGATTGTCTTTCTTCCTTTCCCCAGTTATTATCAACCTTAGTGTTGCACACGATGACTCTCTTGTTGTTTTCATTGAAGCGTGGGTTAAAGTGGAAGGCAACATCATTCCCTCTCTTGAAATCTAGAGCAATTCTGTTTTAAGAAAGAAACCAAAGTTATTAAAGTAATAAAATATGGAGATGGCTTAGCAGTTAAGGTTGCCTGCAAAGCCAAAGCATCTGTAAGCCAGATGCACAAGGTGGCATATGCATCTAGAGTTTGTTTGCAGTGGCTAGAGGCCCTGGTGTACCTATTCTCTCTATATATGCCTCTTTATCTGTCTCTCAAATAAATAAATAAAATGTTTAAAAATTTTTTAATATTTATGAGCCGGGTGTGGTGGTGTACACCTTTAATCCCAGCACTCAGGAGTTTGAGGCCACCCTGAGACTACATAGAGAATTCCAAGTCAGCCTGAAATACAGTGAGACCCTACCTTGAAAAAAAAAATTAATATTTTATTTATTTATTTATTTATTTATTTATTTATGAGAGAAGAGAGAGAATGGGCACACCAGGGCCTCCAGCCACTGCAAACAAACTCCAGACACATGTGCCACCTTGTGCATCTGACTTACATGGGTCCTGGGGAATGGAAACTAGGTCCTTTGGCTTTGCAAGTAAGCACCTTAACTGCTAAGCCATCTCTCCAGCCCTAAAAAAAAAGTTTTAAGTGATTAAAATCTGGGCATAGTGACACATGCCTTTAATCCCAGCATTTGGGAGGCAGAGGTAAGAGGATCTCCATGAGTTCAAGGCCACCCTGAGACTACGTAGTGAATTCCAGGTCAGCCTGGGTTAGAGGGAGACCCTACCTCGAAAAACCAAAAAAAAAAATTTTTTTTTTCATTTATTTGCTGCAGAGAGAGGGACAAAGAGACAGAGAATGAGAATGGGTGGGCCTCCAGTCACTGTTAACGAACTCCAAATTCATGTGCCACTTTGTGCACCTGGCTTACGTGGGTGCTGGGGAATTGAATCCGGGTTGTTAGTCTTTGCAGGCAAGTGCTTTAACCACTGAGCCATCTCTCCAGCCCCTGGGTTGCATTGACAGGAGGGCACTGGGGATCTCTGGTCAGCCAGTCTAAAACAGGCTCAGTAAGAGACTCTGTCTAAGAAATAAGGAGGAGAGCCGGGCGTGGTGGCGCATGCCTCTAATCCCAGCACTTGGGAGGCAGAGGTAGGGGGATCGTCATGAGTTCGAGGCCACCCTGAGAATACAGAGTGAACTCCAGATCAGCCTGAACTAGAGTGAGACTCTACCTTGAAAAACAAAACAAAACAAAACAAACAAAAAAAAAAAGAAATAAGGAGGAAGAGCCATAAAGGAGGATATTGTAAGTCTTCCTTTGGCCCCAGGGTGCACACAGAGTGTATGTGTAACCGCACACATGAATGCATGCACTGTGTGCACACAACACCCCCGCCCCCCCAAAATGGACAGCAATATTCCTTGCCAGTGAAGACTAAACAATACAATGCACACCTAAACAGAACACAGTATGTTACACTTCACTGTGAGCGCAGACACTTAGAAAAATTACATGGGTATTGTATTGATTATAGGATAATCTGTATGATGGTATAGCCAAGATTCTAGTATGCAGTTTTAAAAATCCTATTAAAATTCAAAGTAGATCATTCTTTTTTTTTTTTTTTAAGTAGAGTCTCACTGTAGCCCAGGCTGACCTAGAATTCACTATGTAGTCTCAGGGTGGCCTCAAACTCATAGTAATTCTTCTACCTCTGCCTCCCCCGTTCTGGGATTAAAGGTATGCACCATGATGCCCAGCAAAAGTAGATCATTCTTTATTCTGAAACAATTAGGAAGTGTTTGATTGGGAATGCCCCTCTTTACCTGTTTGCATTGGGTTTCACTGTGCCCATGATGGTAATCAGCATGCGTGGCATGACGCCTCCGGGCAAGGGCAGGTCATAGGGCACAGTCTGGGAGGAACAAATAGATGTGTGTCCATAAGTAGGCACGCTTTCTTGAGGAAAGAAATGATGTCGCTAAAGCTCAGTCCACATTAATTCATGTGACTAAATCAAAGCCCTGTTTTAGATCACCTGACCAGATTTCCTGCCAACCTTGCCCAGGGCATGAAAAGGTAAGGTTCCCTATGTGTACAAATGATCGCTGAAAACAAGGAAATAAAAAAAGGAGAAAATACTCCCCTTAGGAACACCCTCCGGGGCCATCCCAATCCATAATTCATTCATAGAGACTTTTTATTTTATTTTTATTTATTTACGAGAGATAGGGGAAAAAAAGGACATACAAAGGTCTCTAGCCCCACTGCATATGAGCTCCAGATGCATGCACCACCTTGTGTATCTGGATTACATGGATCCTGGCGGATTGAACCTGGGTCCTTTGCCTTTGTAGGCAAGTGCCTTAACTGCTAAGCCATCTCCCCAGCCCCATAGAGACTTTTTTTGGAAAGTCATAAACTACACCTTGTGATCAACATGAATCTTCTTGTGTTACTTTCAAGTCCCTTATCACACAGCATACTGCACTGTAGTTATTCTGTTCCCATGAGCAGGTTTGTGTCACATTCTGGGGCCTCTGCACTCACAGATTACCAGTAGGATGCTCTGTACATGGCGGACACTGAGTGTGTACTGTGAATACTGTTCATGCCACAATGGATTATTGAGCTTGAGCTAGGTGTTTTAAGGTGCTCTTTTGTGGCCTAGCAGTGTCCTCATGCTCTTTTTTTGTTGTTGTTGTTTGTTTGTTTGTTTTTCGAGGTAGGGTCTCCCCGCACTAGCCCAGGTTGACCTGGAATTCACTATGTAGTCTCAGGGTGGCCTCGAACTCACAGCAATCCTCCTACCTCTGCCTCTCGAGTGCTGGGATTAAAGGTGAGCGCCACCACACCCAGCGTTCCCATGCTTTTCCACTGCCTCTTATCTCCCCCTCCATAATCCTTCCAGGTTCAACTGTCACCCAAATTTCTCATCTCTGGCCCTGATCTGCCCTAGTCCTATACTAGACATTCTCCTACCTGGAGTAGTTACTAATGCAGGTATGAACGGGAAGCAGCTGCCTCAGCACAGGCATGAGCTGGAAGTGTCTCCCTGCCCTGTCCCCACGCCCCCGCCCCCAGCTCCCTTTCCTGAGTCTCTAGTTTGGGTTTAAGCTTTCTGAAGTCTCAGTTGTCCAGCCTTGAAAATCCAGACATGTCTCAGACTCCTGGATCTTCAGAGTTCTTCACATCTATCTGTCACTCGCTAACATCTTCATGTCTCATTCTGTCTGCAACTACCCCCCCCCCGCCCCACAACTGGCCAAGCCCAGCTCAATGCTACTGACTGCTCCCATGCTTTTGCTGACCTCCTTCTAAACTGTCCCCAGAGGAGATGAAGCCCCCTTCTGCCACCTTCTCCATGGTGCTGAAATGGCCTAGTCCCACACTGTTGTTTAGCTCTTTCCCCACATTCATATCTCATCTTCCGACTAAATTATCAGGAAGGGAAAGATCCATGACGGAAGTGCATTTATAAAATTTAATTTTTAAAATACTTTATTTGTTCGAGAAAGAAAGAGGCAGAGAGAGAGAAAGAATAGGCATGCCAGGGCCTTAAGCCACTGTAAATAAACTCCAGACGCATCCTTGTGCATTTGGCTTACATATGTACTGGGGAAACAAACCTGAGGTCTTATTTGGGCTTCACAGGCAAGCACCTTAGCCACTAAGCCATCTCTCCAGCCCTAAAATATGTTTTAATTTGCATATGCAAATTTAATCCTTGAATCCCAAAATGATCTTTAGAAGGCTTTTTCCTTCCTTCCTCCCTCCCTCCCTCCCTCCCTCCCTCCCTTCCTTCCTTCCTTCCTTCCTTCCTTCCTTTTTTTGCTGAGGTAGGATCTCACTCAAGCCCAGGCTAACCTGGAATTCACTATGTAGTCTCAGGGTGGCCTTGAATTCACAGTGATCCACCCACCTCTGTCTCCTGAATGGTGGGATTAAAAGTGTGTGCCACCACGCCTGGTTTAGAAGGTTTTTTGAAACCAGATTATCTTGGCTCCCAACATGCTCACTGAGTGATCCTGGGCATTCTCCAGTGCCCCATTTCCATATGAATAAAATGGTGATAATAACAGTTCCTCATGGGGTACTTACAGCTTAAATGTGAGAACACATGCATACTGCTGTCATCAACTCATTTATTTTTTAGTTTTATATTTTATTTATTATTTTTATATTTATATATATTTTTTAATGTCATTGTTTTATTTTCTTCCTTATTTTATTTCTTTATATTCTTGGGTTTTTCTTTTTTGAGATAAGGTCTCCCTTTGTAGCCCAGCCTGGCCTGGATCTCATTATGTAGTCTAGGCTAACTTCAAACTAATGGCATTTCTCCTATTCTATCTTCCTGAGTGCTGGGATTGCAGACAGAGACACTACATCCAGCTAGTGTTCATTAATAATAATAAGCAAAACTCTGCCCCATTTCTATCTTTTTGTTTTTGTATTTCAGGGTAGAGCCTTGCTGTACCCAAGGCAGACCTGGAATTCACTATGTAATCTCGGGCTGGCCTTGAACTCAGGGTGATCTTCCTACCTCTGCCTCCCAAGTGCTGGGGTTAAAGGCGTGTGCCATCATGCCTGGCCTATGAAAGCACTTTTTTTTTTTTTATCAACTAACACTTGTCTCCTATAGACCAACACACCCTGTGATTGGACCCTGAGAAGGGGCTCTATGCAGCAGGCTTAAAGTTGTAAAGCTTCGGGTCTCCATCATGCCCTCTGCTCTGCACATCAAGCTCAAGAAATGACTACTTCTTCTTACCAGTGGTCCAGCGGGGGTGCCATAAGGGCCAGTGGCAGGGTAGGCTCCAGGAGCAGTGGGTCCAGGCCCGCCCGGTTGTCCTGGGTAGGCTCCAGGTGCTGTTGGGCCAGGATAAGCTCCGGGTGCTGTTGGGCCAGGGTAGGCACTGGGAGGAGCCTGCCCAGGATAAGCCCCTGGAGGTGCTTGCCCAGGATAAGCCCCTGGAGGGGCCTGCCCAGGATAAGCTCCTGGAGGGGCCTGGCCAGGGTAGGCCCCAGGGTAAGTGGCACCTGGGTAGCCCCCTGCCCCAGGTGCAGGCTGGTTCCCCCATGCGCCAGGCCATCCTTGGGGGTTTGGGTTCCCAGAGCCAGCTAAGGCATCATTAAGCTGTAAAGGAAGACATAAACAATTAAGGGCTGGAAAACATTTACAAAACAATTTCCTGGACAACAGGTGTTTGTGATCTAAGAAGAAAAAATATGGGCAAAGTATAAAAGTCAGAACAACAAATCCGCCCCCCCCCCACACGTATGAATAGTTTTGAGTTCCAAAGGCTAAAATTAGACTCTGGGATTCCACATGCTGTTTCACTGTATTCTGGACTCCAGTCACGTCAGATCAGATCTCAAGTCGGAACCTAGCTCTCTATCTACAGGCGCATGTTTTTTTCTTTTCCTTTTTCTTTTCTGGTAGGGTCTCACTCTAGCCCAGGCTGTCCTGGAATTCACCATGTAGTCTCAGGGTGGCCTTGAACTCATGGTGATCCTCCTACCTCTGCCTCCTGAGTGCTGGGATTAAAGTCATGCACCACCACACCTGGCTTCTTTTTCTTTCTTTTTTTTTTTAAAAAAATATTTTTTATTTATTTATTCATTTGAGAGAAAGAATGGATGTGCCAGGGCATCCAGCCACTGCAAACAAACTCCAGATGCATGCGTCCCCCCCCCCTTGTGCATCTGGTTTAAGTGGGTCCTGGAGAATTACATCAGGATCCTTTGGCTTTGCAGGCAAATGCCTTAACCACTAAGCCATCTCTCCAGCCCTCTTTTTTTTTTTAAATTTAATTTTATTTATTTGCAAGCAGAGAGAGAAATGGGCACGCCAGGGCCTCCAGCCACTGCAAATGAATTCCAGAGGCATATGATGCTACTTTGGGAATCTGGCTTTAAGTGGGCCCTGGGGAATCAAACCTGGGTCCTTTGGCTTTACAGGCAAGCACTTTAACAGCTGAGTCATCTCTCTATCCCCAAGTACATATTTTCTAGGCAACACAAGACACAACTGCAGGTGCTGGGATGCTCAGGCTACGCCACAGGCCTTGCTGCTCCTAGCAGGGTGAAGAGTCACTGTTGTCCAGGCCTGCTGTTTCTAGCTCTCTTATGGAAACTGCTTCCAGCAAAACAAGACTCCAGGTAACAGAGTCTTTGTTTTTTTTCTTTTTTTTTTTTTTTTTTTATTTATTTATTTGAGAGCGACAGACAGAGAAAGAGGCAGATAGAGAGAGAGGAAATGGATATGCCAGGGCCTCCAGCCACTGCAAACGAACTCCAGATGCATGTGCCCCCTTGTACATCTGGCTTACATGGGTCCTGGAGAATCGAGCCTTGAACCAGGGTCCTTAGGCTTCACAGGCAAGCGCTTAACCGCTAAGCCATCTCTCCAGGCCCAGGTAACAGAGTCTTAATGGACAAGTAAGTCAAAGCAATCTGCATTGTAGAAGAGTGGAAAAGACAGGTCTAGCGGTAGAAATGAACCCATGGGAATGTGTCTGAGGCTAAGAAAAATGGTATGAAACACTTACCGAAAAACTGTCTGCCATTTTCCTAAGAAGGAAAAAGAGAGAGAAGTTATTATTTGAGCCTGAAAGATTTTACAAGTCTTCATGAAATTCAGCATCGCAAACAGGTCAAATGCAGTTCTGGTCAGGCCACAGGCATCTTGCCTAAGTCAACAGAACAGAATCATAAAAATATACAAGGGTGGGGATGCTTTCCAGCTACATTCCAAGCCCTACTTAACTAATAAATGCAAACTTTGAGCTGGGCACGGTGGGGCACACCTTTAATCCCAGCACTCAGGGAGGCAGAAGTAGGAGGATCACCGTCAGTTCGAGGCTACCCTGAGACTACATAGTGACTTCCAGATCAGCCTGAGCTAGAGCGAGACCCTATCTCAAAAAAAAAAAAAAAAAAAAAATCAAGCTTTGATCACCAGAGCTTGTGTTATAGATCTGGAGAGAAAAGCTCACGCAATGCACAGGGAGGAACAGGAAGGAAGTGTTCTGTCTCTTTTCTAGTTAAAACATGTTAGCAGTTGCCGCTCTCTCAGGCCCCCTTCCATTTCCTCTCTCTGTTTCTCTGGCACTTCTAACAAAGGCTCAGACGTGGTAATACAGCCCACCTTCCATCTCTTACCACACGTAGCCCCATACCCTCTTCCAGCATTTTGGAGCACAGCCATGTTTTGTTTTGTTTTTTAATTTTTTAATTTTTATTTATTTATTAGCAGCAGATGGAGAGAGAAAAGGGGGGGGGGAGAATGGGTGCACAAGGGCCTCCAGCCATTGCAAACGAACTCCAGATGCATGAACCATCTTGTGCATCTGGCTTACATGGTACTGGGGAATCAAGCCTTGAACCAGGGTCCTTAGGCTTCACAGGCAAGCGCTTAACCGCTAAGCCATCTCTCCAGCCCTTGAGTTGGTTCTTATTCCTGGCTACATCATTATGCTACATCATTATTTATTCCTCTGTTAGCATACAGTGATGCCAGGCTGCTCTGTGGGATGGGAGGATGAACAGGCCATACTTCAAGGTCAAAAGCCACAGTCCAGCAGGGGAGGTGAGAAACACACACAGATGTGGCAGAGAGAAAGGACCAAGTGATCAGTGCCATTAGACTGAATGCCAGGGAATTCAAATCTGAAGCTTGCTTCTCAGATGGGAAGGGAATGTAGTGTTTGACCTTATCCTTGAAGGGCAGGTAACATTTGGGCTTTTATTTGTTCTGTTTTTTGGTATTTCTTTTCTTTCTTTCTTTTTTTTTTTTTTTTTTTTTTTTTTTTTTTTTTTTTTTGAGGTAGAGTCTCACTCTAGCTCAGGCTGACTTGGAATTCACTAGGTAGTCTCAGAGTGGCCTCGAACTCACAGCGATCCTTCTACCTCTGCCTCCCGAGTGCTGGGATTAAAGGCGTGAGCCACCACGCCCGGCTTTTCTTTTCTTTTTGATATGTATAGTCCAAGCTGGCCTTGAACTTGTGATCCTCCTGCCTTGGCCTCTCAAGTGCTAGAATTACAGGCAAATGCCGCCACTGGACCTGGCTATTTTAAGGTATTTGTTATTCCAAGTAAAATCTTTGGCAGTAGGAGTTGGGAAGATGGGGTTGCTTGCAAAGCCTGCTGGCCCAAGTTTGATTTCCAAGGTACCCTCATAAGCCAGATACAAAAAAAAAATGGTGCAAGCATACATACAAATAAATGAATTTTAAAAATCTAGTCTGACGTAGTGGTGCACACCTTTAATCCCAGCATTCCAGGCTGAAGGAGCAGGATTGCTGTGAGTTCAAGGCCAGCCTGGGGCTATGGAGTAAATTCCAGGTCAGTTTGTACTAGAGTGAGACCTTGCCTCGAAAAAAAACCAAAAACAAAATATTTGGCAGTAAAATTAATAAAGGTGAAACATCCAGGCAATGTGTAGAAAAGTATTTTGAAAAAGCCAGGTGGAAGGCCACCCTGAGACTACATAGTGAATTCCAGGTTAGCCTGGTCTAGAATGAGACTCTAACTTGAAAAATCAAAAATAAATAAATGAATAAGCCTTGCGGGCTGGAGAGATGGTTTAGCACTTAAGGCACTTGTCTGCAAAGCCTAAGGACTCATGTTCAACTCTCCAGGTCCCACATAACCCAGACACACAGTGATGCAAGCATACAAGGTCACACATGCACAAAAAGAGGTGCATGCATCTGGAGTTTGATTGCAGTGGCTGAAGGCTCTGTTATGCCAATTCTCTCTCTTTTTCACTCTCCCATTAAAAAAAAATGCAGTCCATTGGGCTTGCCTCAAAAAAACAAAGCCAGCTGGGCATGGTGGCACACACCTTTAATCCCAGCACTCGGGAGGCAGAGGTAGGAGGATTGCCATAACTTGGAGGCCATCCTGAGACTACGTAGTGAATTCCAGGTCAGCCTGGGCTAGAGCAAAACACTATCTCGAAAACCGGAAAAAAGAAAAGTATTTTGAGGTTAGATACTATCAAACAAATAGGCCCAAAGCTGCCACGGGGCTGGTTTGGGGACGTCTGGCCCACTTCTGCTCCTGTGCCTGCTCCAAGCCTCAAGCAGTGTAAGATGCCTTGCCCCTGCTCAAGTTCCAGCAGCTCCCACCAGGAGCCACAGAGAGCAACTTTGGAAACTCCTTTTTCTCTTTTTCCTTATGACAATGGGGCCTTGGGTGTACTACAAACACTCTAGCACCAAGTTACATGCCAAGCCACCAGAGGGCAGCTATGCACCATTACGGCAGGGGAGAGCTCCTTGTAAACTTTCAATCGCTTACAGTTTTATTGCTACCACCAAAATAAAAATCTCTTTCTCCTGATTTGCAAACTTGTGATACTTTATAGGTTTTAAGCTCTCATGGCAATCCTCCTGCCTCAGTCACCCAAGTGCTAAGATTACAGGCATAAGCCATCCCACTTGGCCTAGGACATTTCTTTAAGAAAATAAAACCTCTAGTGAGTTCGAGGCCAGCTTGAGACTACATAACGAATTCGACAGCAGCCTGGGCTATAGCGAGTTTTTCCATGAAACACACACACACACCAAAAAAAAAAAAGAAGAAAGAGAAAGAAGGAAGGAAGGAAGGAAGGAAGGAAGGAAGGAAGGAAGGAAGGAAGGAAGGAAGGAAGGAAGGAAAACGTCTCATTTTGAGTCAGGTGTGGTGGTACACACCTTTAATCCCAGCACTCGGGAGGCAGAGGTAGGAGGTTCGCCATGAGTTTGAGGTCACCCTGAGACTACACAGTGAATTCCAGATCAGCCTGAGCTAGAGTGAAACCCTACCTCGGTGGGGAGTGGGGGGAAGGGGAACCTGTCTCATTTTGGATGCTGTCAGGAAACAATCTTGAACTTCATGGTGGGCAGAGAGCTTAACACCCTTAATTACATGCTTCCTGCCCATGGGTAACATCCCAAAGATAACAATAACTTCATAGCCTTTGACTTCTTTTAAATGTCCTCACTGCACAGGAGCATATATCCTAACTTCAGCACCATTGTCATTGCAGGCAGGGTATCTCGTGGCTGGACACTGTCCTGTGCGCAGTACGTGACGGCAGAATCTCTGGCTTCAATCCACCAGATTCCAGTAGCACACTACCCTATAACTTGTGACACTGTTTTCAGATATTGCCAAACATCCCCTGAGGCAAATCCATGGATGGCTGAGAACCGCCAATCTTGGCTAGTTAGCATGTTTATTCCTTCCCAAATGTACACACGCAGGGCAATAAAAACCAACTGGGACTTTCAGTTGTTAAAATTAGGCAACTTTCACAAGGAAGGGTGGGGCACACCTATAATCCAAGCACTCTGGATTCTGAGGCAGGAGGATCATGAGTATGAGGTCAGCCTAGGTTATATAGGGAAAGCTTGTCTCAAGAAGGTGACCAGGTGTTGTGGCTCAGACTTGTGATTCCAGCACTCAGGAGGCAAAGGATGGAGGATGCATTGAGTTAGAAGCCACCTTGCTCTAAATAATGAATTTCAGGCCAACCTAGACTACCTAGCAAGACTGTCACGAATAAAATAGTTAAAACAAAAAACAACAAGCCAGGCGTGATGGTGCACATCTTTAATCCCAGCATTAGGGAGGCAAAGGTAGGAGGATCGCCGTGAGTTCCAGGCCACCCTGAGACTACAGAGTGAATTCCAGGTCAGGCTGGGCTAGAGCGAGACCCTACCTCAAAAAACCAAACCAAAACAAAACAAAACAAAAAAATCCCATAACAATAACAACAACAAAAAAGTAGCTAACAATCTACCATTTGCTTCATAAAACACCTCATTAATGTAACTCCAGTGGAATTAAGATGTGCTTAAAGAATGAGTACACTAGAAATTCAGAGTTATTTCTACTTAGAACACTTGTTCTTTCCAAAGCCTCTGGTCAGGATGCTCAATTGATTTTCCAATCAGATTAACTGAAGTTTGAAAAACTAAGCAGATTCCACTGTTTCACATAGGCCTGGGTGACAGTTTGGACTGTGTTGTGACACATTCCACAGGCCCATTAGAATAACGACACCCTGAATTTGTGTGGCAATTTTCACTTTGCAAAGTGCTTTAATGTATCTATTCTATTAGAACTTTTTTTTTTAAAATATTTTTTAAATTTATTTATTTGAGAGAGAGAGAGAGAGATACAGAAATAGGCAGGTAGGGGGGGGGGTGCGCCAGGGCCTCCAGCCACTGCAAACGAACTCCAGATGCATGCACCCCCTTGTGCATCTGGCTTACGTGGGTCCTGGAGAAGCAAGCCTTGAACCAGGGTCCTTAGGCTTCATAGGCAAGCATTTAACCGCTAAGCCATCTCTCCAGCCCCTATCAGAACTCTTACGAGAGCATCAGGGGAAAATACTCCACTGTAAGGTGAAGAAACAGGCTCCAGAGCTAATGTGGTGACCCAAAGCCATCGGCTCATTGTTAGTTCAGGGACAAGGACCCGTGTCTCCTGACTCCTGATTCAAGCTCATTCTGTACTAATAAAAACCTCACACTTTGATGTCTTAAAGTATAGTCCTTTGAGAGTGTTCATTACTGAGAAATTAGCTCTCGGCTGATTCATCCAGAACTACATAGCATGTTGAAATCATAAACAAAAATGAGATGTGTTTTTGTTCAGACGCTAACTGGTGACTCATTTGGCACACAGCTACACTGAACACAGGATTCCATTATGCACAGTCACATTGCTAATCACAACCACATTTTAACCAATAAACTGTATTTTTCTAAAAACACAGAATGTACTATTTTGAAAAAGTTATTTTATTTGCAAGCAGAGAGAGACAGAGAGAAGAGAGACAGAATGGGCATGACAGGGCCTTCAGCCACTGCAAACAGACTCCAAATGCATGTGCCACCTTGTGTATCTGGCTTTATATGGATGCTGGGGAATTGAACCTGGGTCATTAGGCTTTGCAGGCAAGCACTTTAACTGCTGATCCATCTCTCCAACCCAGAATCTACTATCTTTTTTTTTTTTATTTTTCAAGGTGGGGGGGTCTCACTCTAGCCCAGGCTGACCTGAAATACACTATGTAGTCTTAGGGTGGCCTCAAACTCATGGCAATCTTCCTACCTCTGCCTCCCGAGTGCTGGGATTAAAGGCATGCATCACCAGGCCCGGCTTGGAAATTTTACTTTTTGACATTACCATCCAGAATCTACTATCTTAAATTGGGTCAATTCCCAACCATAAGATTTCATTTTTTAAAAAAGAAAAGGATTATAACCTGTCTTTTCATGTCAAGGTTAATAACCTAAGAACTCAGGGGTATTCAGATCAGTGTCTTTTTTATTTTTATTTTTATTTTTATTTTTTGAGATAGGGTCTCATATAGTCCAGTCTTCCCTCAAACTTGCTTATGTAACTGAGGACAACCTTAAACACCTGATCTTTTTTTTTGGTTTTGCAAGGTAGGGTCTCACTCTGGTCCAGGCTGACCTGGAATTAACTATGTAGTCTCAGGGTGGCCTCAAACTCTCGGCGATCCTCCTACCTCTGCCTCCCGAGTGCTGGGATTAAAGGCGTGCGCCACCATGCCCGGCTTAACACCTGATCTTTTGCCTCCACTTCCAAATGCTGAGAGTACAGGCATTTGCCACCATTTCCAGTTTATATAGGAATCAAACTGAGGACTTCATACATGCTAGCAAGCACTCTACCAACTAAGCTATTTCCCAGCTATTTGCTGGGTTTTAGCTTATTTTTTTCTTTTCTTTCTTTCTTTCTTTCTTTCTTTCTTTCTTTCTTTTTTTTTTTTTTTTTTTTGTTTTACAAGGTAGGATTCACTGTAGCCCAGGCTGACCTGGAATTCACTATATAGTCTCAGGGTGGCCTTGAACTCACAGCGACCCTCCTACCTCTGCCTCCTGAGTGCTGGGATTAAAGGCGTGCGCCACCATGCCCGGCTAAAATTTTTATTTATTTATTTTTATTTATTTGTTTGTATATAGCATTCCAGGGTCTCTTATTGCTACAAACGCATGCCCGTATGTCTTTACATGGGCACCTGTAACTGTAACTGAACTGAACTGAACCCTGCAATGACGCAGGGAGCCATCTCTCCTTTCTTGCCTATTCCTTTCTTTTTCTTTCTTTCTTTCTTTTTTTTTTTTTTTTTTTTTGTTTTTTCAAGGTAGGGTTTTACTCCAGTCCAGGTTGATCTGGAATTCACTATGAAGTCTCAGGGTGGCCTGGAACTCATGGTGATCCTCCTACCTCTGCCTCCCAAATGCTGGGATTAAAGGTGTGCGCCACCATGCCAGGCTTCTATTCCTTTTTGTTTTAAATAAATTTATTTATTTATGGTTTTTTGATTTTTCGAGGTAAGGTCTCACTCATGGCAATCCTCCTACTTCTGCTGGGATTAAAGGCATGTGCTACCACACCTGGCCTTCTATTCCTTTTTTTTTTTTTTAAATGTTATTTTATTTTTGAGAGAAAGAGGCAAGAAGAGAGAGAGAATGGGAATGCAGGGCCTCTAGCCACTGCAAATGAACTCCAGATGCATGCACCACCTTGTACATCTGACTTACATGGGAATTGAACCTGAGTCCTTTGGATTTGCAGGCAAGTGCCTTAATCACTAAGCCATCTCTTATCCCCAGAATATAGACTATTTTAATTAGCTGTTAATTGGTAGCTTTCCCTTTAATAGAGAGGAGTTACCCACTGTAATCTGCTTGGCTGGGCCCATCTAGCAATCACCCAGTTGTCTGGGGAATTCTGGAATTTCTGCTCATAAAGGTCCTGGCCTTTATACAAACTGTAAAGTAGCCAATGAATATATTCCCTCAGGGATCCTGAGCCCTCCCACACTCTCTCCCAGGAGCTCAGGCCAGGCACTGTGCTTCCTACCCTTGCAGAAACACTAAACAAGGCTTGAGGGAAATCCACTTTCCAAAGCCACACAGTGAGTGATATGAGTTAAGAGACAAACACAGTCCCTTCCCAGGGTTCCTTACATCAAGAAAGGTAAAGTTACTTCATGCTTCTCAGTTACCGATTTGTCCCCCCTTTGGAAAAGCTGAGCAACAGTCAAGGGAGAACACATGACCCCTTGTCAATGTTGAACTAGAACCTATATAGCACACAAGGGCCCTGATGGGCTTAATTTACCAGCTCAAAATGCAAGGAGACTAGCCAATGCAGGCACCAGACATAAAGAGCAGTCTACAACTACCCCGGTGTCCTCAGCAGGAATCCGTGTCTCAGACAACCACAGTAAAGAAAGGCCTTCCTTTAGGCGAGTTGCCATGAGTCTCAGGCATGTATGTGTGCAAGCCATTTGGTAGTTAGGGTCAACAAGAGCTTCTCAACTTGCACTATGTGAATACAGATCTCTGTTGCAGTGAAGAGTGGTAACTGAGGGTGCTAGGCAAATAGGTACCCAAATTATAGATGGGACCAACGTGGGTCTCTTGAGCTCACTTAGCAAGAAGAAAAAAGTTTTTATTTTATTTCTGTATTTGTTTTGAGACAGGGTCTCACTATGTAGCCCGGGTTGGCCTAAAACTCTATGTAGTCCTTGCTGACCTCAAACTTGAGGTCCTCCTACCTCAGCATCCCGAGTGCTGGGATTATAGGCACATACCACCACACCTGGCTAAATGAAAAGTTTTTATAAAGAACCTGTGTAGAGCCGGGCGTGGTGGTGCACGCCTTTAAACCCAGCACTTGGGAGGCAGAGGTAGGAAGACTGCCATGAGTTTGAGGCCACCCTGAGACTACAGAGTGAATACCAGGTCAGCCTGGGCTAGAGTGAGATGACCCTACCTTGAAAAGCCAAAAAAAAAAAAAAAAAAAAACCCTGTGTAGATTTTTGTGACAGTGATATATCAGTGATTAAGAACCCCAGGACAGAGCAAGAGGCACCCATCCTACTTGAACCCGACCAGCTTTTTGGGTTAGTCCATCAAGTAGTACCCCTCCTTTGCAGTCTATGTAATTTACTGAGGCGTTCCCTAACGCCTTTAAGCTCTAAGCCTTCAAGGTCCCCCATCAAGATTCCCCCAAAATATAGAATAAGTGCATATTTTAAATTGAACCCCCAAACATGTTGAATTTAGGAAATAACTTCATCCTGCGAAGTCAAGGCATCTTTGGGATGACCATCTTTGAAATCACTCTGCTCAGAAAGGATTCTGTATGTCCTGAGCAGGGCACACGCCTGTAGTCCCAGAACCCAGGAGGCTGAGGCAGGAGGACTGTACATACAAGACAAGTACCAGACCAGCCAGGGGCTACATTGCAAGACCCTGTCTCCCCCCCCCCAAGAAAACAAACAACAACAACAAAAAAAAAAAAAAACAGCAGAACAGGGGTAGAGAGATATGGCTTAGTGGTTAAGGTCCTTGCCTGAGAAGGCTAAGGACCTAGGTTCAACTCCTCAGAACCCACGTCATCCAGATGTACATGGTGGCACATGCTTCTAGACTTTGTAGTTACTAGAGTCCCTTGTGCATCCATTCTCTCTCTCTCTCTCTCTCTCTCTCTCTCTCTCATAAATAAATAAATAAATAAAGTATTTAAAAAAAAAACAGCCAGGCGTGATGGCAAATGCCTTTAATCCCAGCACTCGGGAGGCAAAGGTAGGAGGATCGCCATGAGTTCAAGGCCACCCTGAGACTACATAGTGAATTCCAGGTCAGCCTGAGCTAGAGTGAGACTCTACCTCAGAACCCCCACCTCCAAAAAAAAACCCAGCAAAACAGCTGGGCGTGGTGGCCCACTTCTTTATTCCTGGCACACAGGAAGCAGAGGTAGGAGGATCGCTGTGAATCAGAGACCACCCTGAGATTACATAGTGAATTTCCAGGTCAGCCTGAGCTAGAGCAAGACTTTACCTTGAAAAATCAAAAAACAAACAAACAAAAAACACAAAAAACCCCACAAAACAACAAAACAAAAAACTTCCATGCTCAAGTTCTTGAGTCTATCAAAAAGGATACTATTGTTGCAGAAAGCAAGTCTTTATTATTAAAATGTATATGGAACAGCCAGGTGTGCGGCTTACATTTGCAATCCCAATACGTGGCTGGCTGAGGCAAGCCGAACATCAAGAGCAATTGAGGCCAGCCTGGGCTACATTGTGAGTTTCAGGCCAATCAGGCCAAAATAAGATCCTGTCTCAAAAAACAAAAACAAAAAACATAATTTTAGCATTTAAAATAATTTTAAACACATACAGCAAACACATAATTTTCTAATTTGTGAGGTTTCTAAACTTGAGGCAAACAAGTTAGAGTTCTGGAATTTAGTGAGTTTTTTCATGCTTTGATTACAACCATTTTCTTCACAGATAACTGAGCCTGGCTTCTATTCCTTTCCCAACAAACAGTGGGTCACAGAGATACAGATATCCTCATTGTCCAGCAACCCAATTCCCAAGAGTCACTTTACAAATATTCCAGCCTCTGGCACAGCAATCACTCTAGCCTTGTAAAGGTGACCCTGAAACCTAATTCGCAGTCTCAATCCCTGTGTCATCGATCCCCTGGCACTGAGCAGTTCAGTGTTTTCACTTGAACAATTGATAATTCAGCATACGTTTAAAATTTAAAAGCCCCGGGGGCTGGGGTGTTGGCTTAGCGGTTAAGGCATTTGCCTGCAAAGCTAAAGGACCCAGGTTCAATTCCCCAGGACCCACGTTAGCTTCTGGAGTTCGTTTGCAGTGGCTGGAGGCACTGGCGTGCCCATTCTCTATCCCTCCCTCTTTCTCTGTCAAATAAATAAATATAAATTTTTTTTTAAAAAAAGGTTTTAATGGGGCGTGGTGGTGCACGCCTTTAATCCCAGCACTCCAGAGGCAGAGGTAGGAGGCTCTCTATGAGGTCAAGACCACCCTGAGACTACATAGTGAATTCCAGGTCAGCCTGGGCTAGAGTGAGACCCTATCTCAACAATAAAATAAAATTTAAAAGCCCCCCCCCCTCCATAGCTAGGGCTCTGCACCCTGAGATTAACACTGAGCCACACCCAACACTTCCTCAACCCGGAACTGAGACCTTACTAACCAAATCAGCCACACTGGGCAGGGATGAGTCATTTGACTTGCAAAAGTTTCGGGACTGCATCTTTAACAAGCTGGACACATGCCCACTCGGGCCATGGGCAGCAACGTTTCCACTGGGGTCAGCATTCAGAGAGAGGCTGCAGCCCCTGCCGTTGCTGGACCTGGTAAAAGTCACACAGCAGGATCTCCTCTCCTTGCAGATTCACCAGATGTGCCCCAAAGTGACAGGCTGGCCAAATCAGGGGTCCCAGGAGACCCATCCTTTTTCCTAGAGCCATGCTTAGTTAGAGGCATGGCTTGGTTTGAGGAGGACAGATGCGCTATCCCATTCGTGGTGGGTCCCGGCAGACTGGGAGGTGGACTGTCTTGGGCTGGGGGGGTCATTGCGTGCAGAATGGGACTCTGGCTGAGTCACCTCCCGGGTGCCGCCTGGGTGCCCTGTGCCCCGCAGATGCCGCCCCAAGAGTGTCCCTGAGTAGCAGACCCGGGAGAACCGAAGGCTACGGACTGCTGCCCAGAACCGAACCAGGGCAGCCTTACAGCTCTCCCCAAGCCGCACCGAGCGGGGTCCGAGGTCCTCGCCCAGCCCCGCGGAGCCCACGGCGGGTCGGTCCCCGGCCGCGCCCCGCGCCCCGCAGCGACTCACCTGGCCTCGGCGCTGCTCGCTGCTCGCTCCCGGGGATGCTGGCGCGGCGCTGCGGTAGCCCGGGCGGCGGCTCAGCGCTCAAGTACCCGCGGCCCGGCCTCCCGGGGCGGGGCAGCGGCCCTGCCCACCCGGCCCTCGAGGGGGACGTGCCTGGGTCCGCCCGGAGCCGCCGCCCCGGGGCTCGGGAGAGACGCTCCCCAGCCAGGACGCGGGGGTGGGTGGACCCCGAGGGCCGGGCGCGCCCCCAACTCTCCTGCTGCGGTGGTCTGCTCTCCCGAGCCACCGCCGCTCCAGACGCACGGGACTCCAGACCCAGCGCCCCACTTAGCTCGCTCGCTCATTTACTTACTTATTTAGATGCTACCTGCAGCACAGGCATGCGTCCCAAAGCGTTTCCTAGAAGGGCAGCAGTGACCCGTGTGGTGGGGAGGGGGGGAACACGACCCTCCTGAGATGTAGGTAAGAGGCGTCCACGTTCTTGGGCTTGTATTCATGCCTGGTCCGAACTTGGCTGTTCTGGGCGCCTTTTAAAACCTACAACCTGGAATCGGCTTTTTTTTTTTTTTTTTTTTTGAGGTAGGGTCTCACTCTGGCCCAGGCTGACCTGGAATTAACTATGTAGTCTCAGGGTGGCCTTGAACTCACGGCGATCCTCCTACCTCTGCCTCCCGAGTGCTGGGATTAAAGGCTTGCGCCACCACGCCCAGCTTTCATTTGTATTATTTATTTATTTATTTATTTATTTATTTATTTATTTATTTATTTATTTATTTATTTATTTATTTATTGAGAGAATTGTAGGTATGTATGCACCAGGGCCTCTTGTCACTGCAAACAAACTCCAGATGCATGCATGCACCACTTTGTGCATCAGGCTTCCCGCGGGTATTGGGGAACCGAACCTAGGCCATTGGTCTTTCCAAGAAAACACCTTTAACCCATGAACCATCTCTCCAGCCCCAAGCGGAGAATGGTTTTGTTACTTGCCTCCCCTGCGTGCTTGCCTCTACTCGCGTTGTGGTATGTCATGGGTTCTCAGTAAATGTTTTTGGATGGCTGGGTGCATGATGGGTGGATGCATAGCAGAATGAACCAGTTGCTTTCCAGGAAGTCTGTTTTCTCAGAGAGGGAGGGAGAGTCTTGCACAGGAGGTAAGAAATCAGAAGTACCTTTAGTAAAGGCAGCCACAAGATGAAGCTGAGGCTGCTGAAAGGTGGTTACCACCAAGAGGCATGCCTGTGGAAGAGCTGCTAATCTGTTTGGAAACATTTAGTCGGGCAAAAACTGAGTGAAGTGATTAAGGATGTTCAAGAGGTATTTTTTTCGGGGGGCAGGGAGAGGGGACTTCAGATAATTACATCAGAAAATATTCAGCAAGCCTAGTTCTTTACATAAGTATACGGGTAAGGGGTAGATATTATTCTAAATCCCATTTTAGGAATGAGAAAATTTATGAACAGAGAATTACATATGACCATGACATAGATCACGTTGAAAGTATGTTAGGGCTGCAGAGGCTAACCTTTCACTATTCAAGAGACTAATGGGAAGAGAAAAAAGAGAGAGAGAGAGAGAGAGAGGAAGGAAAAGTGAAAGGAAAGTAAAAAGATGACCAAAAGTTAGATTCAGGAGACTCTTGAAAGGGCCATGTAGAAATGGAAAGAACAAGGCTGGGGAAGTAGCTCCATTGGTAGAGTCCCTGCCTAGCATGCACAGAACCCTAGCTTTGATCCCCAGCAGCGTATACACCCTGCAAGGTGTGCATACCAGCACTGGGGAGGTAGAGGCAGGAGGCTCCGAAGTTAAAGGTCATCTTTGGCTACACGTGGAGAAAGAGGCCAGCCTGGACTACATGAGACCTTGCCTCCGAATGAAGAAGAAGAAATGGAAATAACAGTTGACCACAAGGTGACATCA
This sequence comes from Orientallactaga sibirica, assembly GCA_036365145.1. Classification (NCBI taxonomy): domain Eukaryota; kingdom Metazoa; phylum Chordata; class Mammalia; order Rodentia; family Dipodidae; genus Orientallactaga; species Orientallactaga sibirica. The sequence goes on along the minus strand of JAEOAD010000010.1, from coordinate 20,657,115 downwards.
TCTTGGATAGAGGAGGAACAGGATGCACTTTCAGGGTTTCCGGTCTGACAATGAGCTTCTGCAAGATTCTGTGTCCCCTCGAGGTGTTATGTCTGGAAGCCTCTGGAGTTTTGGTTAGAGGAGGGAAGGATTTGGTGCTGGAAAAATAAGTCATGACCAAGAGACAGGGAGGCCTTTCTTAGGTTGGCGTTTACAGAAGGTGGACCAGGGCCAATATGCGAAGCTTTGAGAGAAACGGCACATTCATCAGGCCCTGCAGGCTCTTTGCAGACACAGGCTCTGGGGTGGCCTCAGCACTCGTGGAACAAGGGTGCCCCTGGGAGGCTCCAGCAAGTAGGCAGGTAATGGGAGTTTTGCAAAGGGACCAGGCAGTTGCCCCAGTTAAATGGGGCTAGCATACTGGTTTGTTAACCTAAGAGAGGGTCTGCCTAGACCAGTGTGGAAAGGTGCACTGAGCGAGGGGGTTGGGGGGAGAGGGGGGAGGCCTGCATGTGCAGGTATTGTGCTTTGGAAAACCTACAAGGACTACAGTGCCAAAAGCAGGCCTGGTTAGATCTGACCAATGGGTATAGTGATGTAACTTTGTAATATAGTTAGATGTGTTCTATAATATATGTTTTGAGCAATAAGTTCTTTCAGGAAACCAAAATTGAAAACAGGGAATGTGGACTTCTCATTAGTTACTATGCTTCAATTTCATTGATACAATAAGATGGAAGGGGGCTGGAGAAATGGCTTAATGGTTAAGGTGCTTGCCTGCAAAGCATAAAGACCCAGGTTCACTTTCCCAGCACCCACGTAAGCCAGATGCACAAAGTGGCGCATGCATCTGGAGATTGTTTGCAGTGACTAGAGGTCCTGGCACTCCCATTCTCTCTCTCTCTCCCTCCCTCTCTCTCTTAAATAAATAAATAAAATAGTTTTAAAAACTGGGCATGGTGGCGCATGCCTTTAATCCTAGCACTAGGTAGGAAGATTGCTGTGAGTTCAAGGACACCCTGAGACTACATAGTGAATTCCAGGTCAGCCTGGGCTAGAGTGAGATACTACCTTGAAAAAAACCAAATAAATAAATAAATAAGATGGGGGCTGGAGAGATGGCTTAATGTTAAGGCACTTGCCTGTGAAGCCCAGGTTTGATTCCTCAGGACCCATGTAAGCCAGATGCACAAAGGGGCACATGCATCTGGAGTTTCCAGAGGCTGAAGGCCCTGATGCACCCATTTTCTCTCTCTCTCTGACTACCTTCCACTCTCTCTCAAATAAATTTTAAAAAGTGTTTTTATATTTTATTTATTTACTTATTTGAGAGAGAGAGAGAGAATGGGTGCACCAAGGCCTCCAGCCACTGCAAACAAACTACAAATGTATGACCCTTTGTGCATCTGGCTAACCTGGGTCCTGGAGAGTTGAACTGGGATCCTTTGGCTTTACAGGCAAATGCCTTAACTGCTAAGCCATCTCTCCAGCCCTAAAAAATATATTTAAAAAATAAGGTGGAAGGAGCCGGGCGTGGTGGCGCACGCCTTTAATCCCAGCACTTGGGAGGCAGAGGTAGGAGGATCGCCGAGAGTTCGAGGCCACCCTGAGGCTACATAGTGAATTCCAGGTCAGCCTGGACCAGAGTGAGACCCTACCTCGAAAAACCAAAAAAATAAGGTGGAAGGATGTTTTTTTACAGATAGTTTTTTTTTTTTTTTTTTTGTTTTGCAAGGTAGGGTCTCACTCTGGTTCAGGCTGACCTGGAATTAACTATGTAGTCTCAGGGTGGCCTCGAACTGTCGGCGATCCTCCTACCTCTGCCTCCCGAGTGCTGGGATTAAAGGCGTGCACCACCACGCCCGACTTTACAGATAGTTTTTATTATTTATTTATTTGAGAGAAAGAGAGAGAGAGAGGGAGAATTTATGTGCCAGGGCCTCCAGCCACTGCCAACAGACTCCAGATGCACGTGCTCCCTTGTGTATCTGGCTTATGTGGGTCCTGGAGAATTGAACTGGCGTCCTTTGGCTTTGCAGGCAAACGCCTTAACTGCTAAGCCATCTCTCAAGCCCCTGGATTACATTTATTTATATATATTTAAAAACTATATTGGGTGATTCAAGTAGCCTGATAATGCTGGCTACCTGGAACCGATCCTGTGGTATCAGAGAAGAAAGAATACATAACATATAAAGCTGTGTTGCTGCTAAGAGATGAAAGAAAGAAAGAGAGAAAGGAAGAAAGGATGAAGGAAGGAAGGGAGGGAGGGAGAGAAGGAAGGAGGGAGGGAGGGAGGGAGAGAAACAAACAACCTAGAACTCAACTCTGGGGGCTGGAGCAATGGCTCAGTGGTTAAGGCATGTGTTTGCAAAGCCTAAAGGCCTATGTTCAATTCCCAAGAACCCATGTAAAGCCAGATTCACAGAGTGACACATGCATCTGGAGTTCATTTGCAGTGGCAGGAGGACCTGGCATGCCATTATCTCTCTATCTGCCTCTTTCCCTCTCTCTTCTGTCTCTCTCCCACTCTCTTTCAAAATAAATAAATAAAATATTTTTTAAAAAAGGAATTTAACTCTGGCTTTGCTTTCTTTGACTTTCCCCCTTACCCAACCCTGGCCTGATGTTCCTCCTGCACTCAAGACTCCTGGTTTCATATCTGGGCACCTGGCAGGTCCCATGACTAACTCTCGCCTCCTCTGAGTCATTGCTCTATTGAATCTCTGACCATGGGCAGATTCCCATTGCAGTTCCCAGCTCGTTCACTCCGTGTCACTCATGCTGCTTAACCGCTTACCCCGATCTAATGTTTCTTTCTCCACTTTTATCGATTTATCAGCAAGTAATAAAGTTGCCTTAATCATTATGTCTGCTGGGCCTCAGCTTCAGCCTGCCTTGCTTTCCTCTCCTCTCTCTGCAGTCTACTTCTTTTGCTGTCCTATTTATCAGTGAATTCCAGTGGCATATAGTTGGCACCTAAAAATAACAAAACAACGCCAGGTGTGTAATCCCAGCACTTGGGAGACTGAAAGAGGAGAATCACCTTGAACATTCAAAGCTAGCCTGTGCTGTATAGTGAGTTCAAGGTCAGCCATGGCCACATAGACCCAGTCTCAAAAATAGATAGCTGGGCGCACACCTTTAATCCCAGCACTTGGGAAGCAGAGGTAGGAGGATCGCTCTCAGTTTGAGGCCACCCTGAGACTATATAGTGAATTCCAGGACAGCCTGGGCTAGATGAAGACTCTACCTCCAAAAACCAAAATAAATAAATAAGCTGGACAAGGTGGCACACGCATTTAATCCCAGCACTCTGGAGGCAGAGATAGAAGGATTGCCATGGGTTCCAGGCCACCCTGAAACTACAGTGAATTCCAGGTTAGCCTGAGCTAGAGTGAGACCCTACCTCAAATAAATAAATAAATAAATAAATAAATAAATAAATAAATGTAGACAGATAAAAAAATTTTCAAGAGAAAACACAAATGTGAAAAGGCCAATCAACACATTGTTATATTTGTAATATTTAAAGAGCATTTTTACTATCAAGTCTCAAAAAAAGTGACTAAAAATTGAGTACTTTTAGATCAATAGAACCTACACTCAAATTCCCTTATGAAGCTGCAATGAAAGAACTATGATAAATTTTGCACAGAAAATTCAAATTTTGTATGTTCTCTTTAAATTTTTTTAAATTTAATTTACTAGAGAGAGAGAGAGAAAGAGGCAGATAGTCAGAGAGAGAGAGAATGGAAGTGCCAGGACCTCCGGCCACTGTAACTGAACTCTAGATGCATGTACCTCCTTGTGCATCTGGCTTATGTGGGTACTGAGGAACTGAACCTGGGTTCTTAGGCTTTGCAGGCAAGCACCTTAACCGCTAAGCCATCTCTCCAGCACTGAATGTTCTCTTTTTAACTCTGCCTTCTCTTTTTGTTAGAAGCAAATAGATAAGTTGTCTCATTTTTTACTGTCAGGGAGCTATGGTCTGAACACTTGTATTGTCCCAAACTTCACATGTGGAAATTCTAACTCTGAAGGTAATAATGGTAGGAGGTAGAGGCTTTTGGAGGGGTTTCAGTCATGAGGATTAATGCCTTTATAAACGAGGTCCAAGAGGAACTCTTTTTTTTTTTTTTTGGTTTTTCAAGGTAGGGTTTCACTGTGGTCCAGGCTGACCTGGAATTCACTATGCAGTCTCAGGGTGGCCTCGAACTCATGACGATCCTCCTACCTCTGCCTCCCGAGTGCTGGGATTAAAGGCATGCGCCACCACGCCCGGCTAAGAGGAACTCTTGTTCCTTCCACCTTGTGAGGACACAGTTTGAGAGCCCCCTCTGTGAACCAGAAACCAGGCCCTTGCCAAATACTGAATCTGCTGGCCTTGGCATTGGGCTTCCAGAACAATGAAAAAGAAATATGTGCTGTTTATAAACTACCTGTCTATTTTTGTTAGAGAAGTCCAAATGGACTAAGACACAGGGAAAGAGATAGACTTAGCCAAGCTCCTTCCTGCTGAGGAGCAGGGTGCAGAAAGAAGTCCTGACAGCAGGTCAGGATGGTCAAGAGGTCTAAGGCGCTGCGATCCAAGAGCAAAAGAATCACTGTGGAGACGGGCTTATAATGACCATGGAGAAATCCAGATGTCGTCTAGCTCCTTCAGAATTCCAGTACTAACTACAATAACCAACTCATTCATGGTGTATAGATAAATTATTTCATCCAGTCTTCCATAATCACAGGGGAATGACCCCGGGAAGCAGTTGACGGCACTGAAAAGGCATGTTGGCATTCTCTAGGGTAGATTTGAAAGTGCTTTCATGGCTGGTACCATCGCTGCCTTGTTGTCCCCTCAAATCTTGCACATCAAAGTCACCATGCCACTGGAAACGTGATGAGAACATGAACTCTTCTCTACAAGGTAGCCTGGCAACCCATTGACTTGAATGGGTTATCCATAGTAAATGATTAGCTGAAGGATATGCCAAGGGATTTACTCACACGGATGCCCTTTGATCTCAGGAAAACGCTGCAAACCTTAAGACTTTGAGTCATAAGGCCACTCCGAGGGTTAGCTGCCAGTAACAAGAGTGTGGCTAGCCAAACAGGTTGCTATGGAGACAAGAGATGAGTCACGGTCTTGCCTTCCTGGTATTCTTTGGTCAAAAAAAGCTTGCGCCTTTGCTACTTTGTTACTTCGAGGGCTTGCTTACACTACTCATGTGATCAGAATTCCCCCTTTCTCTTCACTTTCACATCCTAATGAACCTCCTGTGTCCATTTCATGGCAGGTGAAGCTAACAAAAGGATCTTGCTTCACCTGGGAGTGCCTGGGAGTTTATACTTTGTATACATGCACTAAACGGCTCATTAAGACCCAACCCAAAGCCTATATAAGCTCTTCCAAGATAAGTGTAAGAGGCACTCTCATAAAATGAGTAAAGAATCTTTGACTAACTTCTATACACAGATCACTGTACTGTCTGAGTAAAGCAATAAGCCTAGTGTTGCCCTCAAACAACAAGCTAGATGGCTTCTACTGACACAGAGATTGTACATCCCTGATTTACAAAAGGAAAAAAAAAAAAAAAAAAAGCTAGGGCTATGAGAGAGACATCTTACCCACAGAGGAAGGAGCTTTGAGTATGCCGGTGGGAGGTCTAGTGAGGATCTTAGAGGAGGGAACTTCAGTTAGGGGAAGCCAGGAGAGAGTGAGAGAAAGACATAAGAACAAAAAGGGGAACTCTCCAAGGATGAGGAAAGAAAGACAAGAGCAAGTTTTGTGGAGAAAATAGAGCCAGAAAATTTTTTATTTCATTTATTTATTTATTTGAGAGAGCAAGAGAGGGAAAGAGGCAGACAGAGAGAGAGAAAGAGAGAGAGAGAGAGAGAATGGGCACATCAGGGCTTCCAGCCACTGCAAATGAACTCCAGATGCCACCTTGTGCATCTGGCTTACGTGGGTCCTGGAGAATCGAATCAAGGTTCTTTGGCTTTGCAGGCAAACGCCTTAACCTCTAAACCATCTCTTCAGCCCAGAGCCAGAAATTTTATAGTCACCCTGTAAATATGAAAAGTAGAACGAGGGACTGCGGAGATGACTCAGCAGTTAAGATGCTTATCTTCAAAGCCTAACAATCTGAGTTTGATTCCCCAGAACCCATGTAAAGCCAGATGCACAAGGTGGCACATGCATCTGGAATTCCTTGGCAGCAGCTAGAGGCCTAATATGCCCATTTTCTCCCTCCCTCCCTCTCTCTCACTCTCCTTGCAACTAAATTCAAAATTATAAAAATAAAATAAAAATAGAACTAAAGGAGAGAGCTAGAGAGAGAATAAGAGACTTATGGACATATAAAATGCATGAGGGGACCTGGAATAATACAGAAGAGAGAAATTACCCAAATAAGGAAAGATGGCTCACAAAACCTGAAGCTCTTATAAGGTATGAACAAAACATATTGGCAATGCCGTGCATGGAGGTGCGCATGCCTTTAATCCCAGCACTTGGGAGGCAGAGGTAGAAGGATCGCTGTGAGTTCAAGGCCATCCTGAGACTACATTGAATTTCAGGTCAGCCTTGGCCAGAGTGAGACCCTACCTCGGAAAAAACAAAAACAAAAACAAACAAACAAATATTGGCATTAAGTTTTATAGACAGCAGATATGGGAAAAAATGAAAAGAAACAGATTACCCCATCAGTCACAGTTGGCTCCTGGGGGGGGGATCTGCTTGTGTCCACATAGTGTCAACACTCCCTGGTGACCAGCGAGAGATGGAGCCAGCTTCAGGACATTCAGTCTAACTGATGCCAAGCGTTGGTTTGTTGGCTGGAAATACGGAACATGTGGCTGGCAGACTTGGAGACTGAAGAAAGGCAGGGAGTCTTGGGGACACAATTTTATGCTTCGCAGACAGAACAATGTCTGTTTCCAGAACCAAATGACTGAGGCTGTCTGCTGCTTTTCCATCACAGTGGTCTGCACATAGTCCTTCATTGCCAAGATGTTTTTTGTTTTTTCAAGGTAGGGTCTCACTCTAGCTCATCTGCCCATCTCTGCCTCCCAAGTGCTGGGATTAAAGGAGTGTGTCACCACGCCCAGCTCATTGCCTGGATGTTTAATGGGGACCTAATATACTAATATACTCCTCAGCCTTTTACAAAACTCACTCCTTTTGGTTCACTGAATGATCAGGCTCACCAAACCTGGCCAACATATGAAATGGGGTTGGTGACAATGACATGCCAAGTGCTGGTTTACCAGGTCCCCTTGCTCAGACTCACCTACAACCTACTTATGGGATGCAGTGGGAAGCATAACTGGCTTAAGAGGGAGGCCTTGTTTCTTGGAAGCCAGCAGAATCATCCCTGAGATGACCCTGGTGCCCTTGAAGGTAAAAAGCTCTGTTTCCATCCTGACCTCAGCCGTGGCCACCTCTGCCCTTCTTTATCTGTCCCCAATGCCTAATTCACGCTGGCCTTTAGCACCAGCTCCACAAAACCTGCATTCCTGCCACAGCCTCTCTTGTGTGCACAGGGCCTTGGGAATTCTCACCATCCTCTGACACACCTGTGACTCTTGCTGATATCCTTGACACAGCCCAGAGCCAGGGCTAGTCCCTTGATCACAATGCAAATTACCCCTGTGAGGAGAAAAAAAACTAGGCGCATGAAATGAGTGAACCAGTTTTCTAGCACTGCTGTGACAAAGCACCATAGACTAGGTGGCTTAAATGACAGATGTTTGGACTGGAGAGATGGTTTAGCAGTTAAAGCACATGCCTGCAAAGCTTAAGGACCCAGCTTTGATTCTCCAGGTTCTATGTAAGCCAGATACACATGGTGGCATATGCACCTGGAGTTCATTTGTAGTGGCTAGAGGCCCTGGCGTGCCCATTCTCACTTTCTCTCTCTCCTCTCTCCCTCTCTGTCTCTTATAAATAAATAAATAAAAATAAAATCTTGGGCCTGGAGAGATGGCTTTGTGGTTAAGCACTTGCCTGTGAAGCCAAAGGGTCCTGGTTCGAGGCTCGATTCCCCAGGACCCATGTAAACCAGATGCACAAGGGGGCACATGCATCTGGAGTTCATTTGCAGTGGCTGGAGGCCCTGGCATGCCCATTCTCTATCTATCTGCCTCTTTCTCTCTGTCTGTTGCTCTCAAATAAATAAATTTTAAAAATAAACAAAAAATTTAGAAAAAAAATCTTTTAAAAAAAAAATGACAGATGTTTATTTTCTTGTAATGCTAGAGGCCAGAAATCCAAGACCAGCAGGTTAGTATTCTGAGATCTGTCTCCTTCAGTTGTGCATGACGGTCCTGCCTCTGAGTCTTCTTTCTTTTCTTCATACCCCTCTGGCCCCAGATCTCCTCTTCTTACAAGGACAGTAGTCATACTGGGTCACCCAAGGACCCATTTTTAACTTAGTTACCTCCTTAAAGGCCACTACCTCCAAATTCAGACATATTCAGAGGTACTGGGGCGGGGGTGGGTCTTCAACATGAATTTAGGGGAGGGCATAGTTCAGCCCATAAAAGAGGGCTGGGAAGGGTTAGGAAGGAGTGACTGTCATCACTAGGGTGGTCATGGAGACTTTTCCAAGGTGGTGATACGTGATGTGAGATGTGAACGATGAGAGGGGAGCAGCAGAGGAGCGCCACGAGTACAGATGCCAGATGACCTCTGAGCACCTCTCCTGAAATCACCTCCCTGCCATCCTCACAGGGTGGCCCTGGCAGTATGGAGGCACTTCATCATCCCAACTGGAGTTGGCAGAATCACAAGTGAACTTCTGACAGGCTATGTTTGGACTTTTTTTTTTTTTGTTTTCCAAGGTAAGTTCTCACTCTAGCCCAGGCTGACCTGGAATTCACTATGTAGTCTCAGGGTGGCCTCAAACTCATGGCGATCCTCCTACCTCTGCCTCCTGAGTGCTGGGATTAAAGGTGTGCACCACTACATCCAGCTTTAAAAAATATTTTTATTTATTTGCAAGCAGAGAGAGAGGAGAGACAGAGAGAATGGGCATGCCAGGGCCTCCACTGCAAACAAACTACAGACCCGCAGAATTGAACCGGGGTCCTTAGGCTTCACAGGCATGTGCCTTAACCGCTAAGCGATTTCTACCTCGTTTTTTGAGACATCATCTCTCATTGAGCCTGGAGCTCGCTGATTGGCTCAGCTAGCTATCCAGCAAGGCCTAGTGATTTTCCTGTCTCTTCCTCCTCAGCACTGGGTGCTGGGGATCTGAACTTAGTTCTCATGCTTTCTGCTTTCTTTCTTTTTAATATTTTATTCTTTTTTTTTTTTTTTTTTTGAAGTAGGGTCTCACTTTAGCTCAGGCTGACCCAGAATTCACTCTGTAGTCTCAGGGCAGCCTCAAACTCATGGCGATCCACCTACCTCTGCCTCCCAACTGCTGGGATTAAAGGCTTGTGCCACCATTTTATTTAATTAATTTATTTATTTGAGAGACAGAGAGAGAGAGAGAGAAAATGGGCTCAACCAGGGCCTACAGCCACTGCAAATGAACTCCAGATGCATGCACCCTCTTGTGCATCTGGCTTACGTGGGTACTGGGGAATCAAGCCTTGAACTGGGGTCCTTAGGTTTCACAGGCAGGTGCTTAACCACTAAGCCATTTCTCCAGCCCCAGTTCTCATGCTTTCTATGACAAACACTTTAACTACAGAGCCATATAACCAACCAACATTTTCTGGCTCTCTCTCTCTCTGTTTCTCTCTTAAATAAATACATACAAAGTTTTTTTTCTCTTTTCATTTCTTTTAACTTTTTTATTTATTTATTTTATTGACAACTTCCTTAATTATAGACAATATCCCATGGTACTTCCCTCCCCCCCACTTTCCCCTTTGAAACTCCACTCTCCATCATATCCCCTCCCCTGCTCAATCAATCTCTCTTTTCATTTTGATGTCATGATCTTTTCCTCCTTTTATGAAGGTCATGTGTAGGTAGTGTCAGCACTGTGAGGTCATGGATATCCAGGCCATTTTGTGTCTGGAGGAGCACGTTGTAAGGAGTCCTACTCTTCCTTTGGCTCTTATATTCTTTCCGCCCCCTCTTCTGCAATGGACTCTGAGCCTTGGAAGGTGTGTTAGAGATGTTTCAATGCTGAGCACTCCTCTGTCCCTTCTTCTCAGCACCATTTTGCCTTCTGAGTCATCCCAAGGTTGCCACCATCTGAAATGAGAAGCTTCTCTAACCAAAGTGAGAGTAGCATTAATATATGGGTGTGGACATTAAGAGAAGTGCTTACCGGGCAGTTTGGTGAGCACAGTATATACATTTAGCCAGACACTACAGCAGACATTACACCCCTAGGTTTCATGACTACAGTATCAGGGATGTATTACCTCCCATGGAGCAGGCCTCCAATCCAAGTGGGAGTGGTTGGTTTCCCCCATAACAGACATGCCACTATTGCACCCATTGGCTCATTTGGCCTGGCTGCATAGAAACTTTTTTTTTTATTTATTGATTTATTAATTGATTTGAGAGAGAGAGAGAGAGAGAGAGAGGAAGAGGCAGAGAGAAAGACAGAATGGGGGTGCCAGGGACTCCAGCCACTGCAAATGAACTCCAGACACATGCGTCCCCTTGTGCATCTGGCTAACATGGGACCTGGGGAATCGAACCTGGGTCCTTAAGCTTCACAGGCAAATGCCTTAACCGCTAAGCCATTTCCCCAGCCCTGCATAGAAACTTTTTTAAAAATTAAAAATGGGGGAATGGCTCAGCATTTAAGACACTTGCCTGTAAAGCCTAAGGACCTAGATTCAATTCCCCTGTACCCATGTAAGCCAGATGGACAAGGTGGTACATGTGTCTGGAGTTCATTTGCAGCAGCTAGAGACCCTGGCATGCCCATTCTCCCTCTCTCTTTCAAATAAACAAATAAAAAAACCTTAAAAGCTAGGGTGGTGGTGTATGCCTTTAATCCTAGCACTTGGGAGGCAGAGGTAGAAAGATTGCCATGAGTTCAAGGCCACCCTGAGATGACATACTGAATTCCAGGTCAGTCTGGGCTAGAGTGAGACCTACTTCAAAGAAGAAAAAAAACCCAAGAAATAAATAAATAAAAATAAAAACATTTTAAATTAAAAAAAAAAAAAGCTGGGGTGTGGTGGTGCATGCCTTTAATCCCAGCACTCGGGAGGCAGAGGTAGGAGGATTGCTGTATTTGAGGCCACCCTGAGTCTACATAGTGAATTCCAGGTCAGCCTAAGTGAAAGTGAGGCCCTATCTTGAAAAACCAAAAAAAGAAAAAGAAAAAACTAAGGGGCTAGGAAGATGGCTCAGTGCCTAAAAAAAAAATGCTAGCTTGCAAGCCTGCCTGCTCGAGTTCTACTCCCCAGGACTCATGTAAAGCCAGACACAACGTAGTGCATGCGTCTGTGATCCCAATGCACGTATGGCAATGGGATGCAGAGCCAGGCGAATCCAGCCACACACAAGTCAGCAAGCTTTGCATACATACAGCAGCAAAAACAACAAAGGCTCCGCCTCAAGCAGGATGAAAGGAGAAACATCCAGAGTTGGTCCTCAAATCTTCACGCTTACATATCACACACATCCACACATACATACCTACACACACACACACACACACACACACACACACACACATGCATACACACATTAAGTAAGAAATAATTTTAAAGAATATTTTTATGGGCTGGAGAGATGACTTAATGGTTAAGGCGCCTGCCTGCTAAGCCTAAGAATGCTGGTTCCAATCTCCAGCGGTTCCAATCTCCAGGTCCCACGTTTAGCCAGATGCAAAGTGACACAAGGGCGCAATGCTGCACTTGACCACAAGGGGGCGCATGCATCTGGATTTCATTTGCAGCAGCTGAGAGGCTGCTGGTGCACCCATCTCTATCTGTCTTCTTCTCCCTTTCTCTCTGTCTCTCTCCAAAAAAAAATTTTGTTTATTTATTTATTTGTAAGCAAAAAAAGATAGAACCCTGAGACTACATAGTGAATTCCAGGTCAACCTGAGCTAGAGTGAGACCCTGCCTCAAAATAAAATAAATGAAATGAAATGAAAAAAGAAAAAGAAAAAGAAAGAAAACAAAAAAAAAAAAGGGAAAGAGAACGAGAAGCAAGACAGAGAGCATGAGTATGCCAGGGCTTCCAGCTGTTGCAAACTAATTCCAGATGCATGCACCATTTTGTGCATCTGGCTTTACATGGGAACTGGGGAATTGAACTGAGGCTGTTAGGCTTTGCAGGCAAGTGCCTTAACTGCTGAACCATCTCTCCAGCCCAATAAATCGGTTTTTTGTTTGTTTGTTTGTTTTTTGTTTTTTTGAGGTAGGGTCTCACTCTAGCCCAGGCTGAACTGGAATTCACTATGTAGTTTCAGGGTGGCCTCGATCGTCTCACCTCTGCCTCCAAATGCTGAGATTAAAGGCATGCACCACCATGCCCAGCTTCTTTTTTAAAAAATATTTTCTTTTTCTTTATTTATGGGACAGACACAGAGAGAATGGACACGCCAGGGCTGCCAGCTCCTGCAAACAAATTCCAGATGCATGCGCCCCCTTGTGCACCTGGTTTACATGGGTCGTAGGGAATTGAAACTAGGTCCTTTGGCTTTGCAGACAAGTGCCTTAATCACTAAGCCATTTCTCCAGACCCCCAATAAATCATTTTCAAAAGCTTGATGGAACTTGGGAACTGCAGGAGGAAGATGGTGGGTTTGAAGCCATCTGGGTGAGATAGTGAGACCCTATTGAATAAGAAAAGGGGGAAGGAAAGGAGGAAGAGGAGGGAGGAGGAAAAGAAGACAAGGAAAAGGCAGAGAGGAAGAAGAGGAGGAGGAAGAGCAGGGGATTGATGGAGGAAATGGTCAATACCCAGGGCAAATCATGAAATATTTAAATTCCTAGTCTCCTTTCTGTGCTTGGATTGCATCACTCTTGACCACACTGCCCAGACCCTTTTAAACACCTGGTTTTGCTTAGACTTGCTGAGGCTGGTTTTGGTCACCTGCTACCAAGAGCTGTAATGAGTGCAGAGCAAAGTCCCCAAATGGAGGGCCTCTGGCTAGTGAGGCTGGGGCTTGAGCCAGACAGCCTTGGTTTCCAGTGCTGTTGCCATGGATACAACATGACTCATGCCCCAGGGCAGTCCAAACTGCTCACCCATCCAATACTCAGGGAAGTCTTCTCTGACAGCACGGTGTTGGGAAGCCCCTTGTTGGCTAGCAGTCCGGCCCCCTGCCATGGAGCTTGGCCTTGCACTGAGCCCTCCTCATCCCTGACACAGGTTGTGTGAGCTCTGGCCTCTACTTTGTTGCATTCTCCAAGACTGTAATACCATTTACACTTGCCCCTCAGCACCGTCTGGCCTCTTCCTTACTCTCAAATCATGCTCTTCTTTTCCCTTAAGAATACATAGGCTTCCTTAGTAAGGCTATATCCCCAAATTTCCAAAACTGAGTCAAGCAATAGTAGGACATAGCCTATGTCTGTTATCTTAGCATTCAAGAGGCTTAGGAAAGAGGACTTGTTTCAAGTTCAAGGCCACCCAGGGCTACCCAGTGAGCTCCAGGCCAGACTGGGCTACAGTATAAAACCCTATTTCAAAAAAAAAAAAAAAAAAAAAAAGAAAAGAAAAAATCTAAAACACAGGCTGGAGAGATGGCTTAGTGGTTAAGGTGCTTGTCTGTGAAGCGTAAGGACCCAGGTCCAACTCCCCAGAACCCACGTAAGCCTGATGCACATGGTGGCACATGCATCTGGAGTTTGTTTGCAGTGGCTAGAGGCCCTTGTGTACTCATATTCTCTCTCTCTCTCATAAATAAATAAAAATATATTTTTAAAAGTCCAAAACTCAACTCTGAATATGTCTTCTCATCTTGCGAGTTTATTGCATTGGAGCAAACAGAGGGGAAGGACAGCTGGCAAGGACATGTGCCGCTACTGATAAGCATCACCCCCCTGGACCGGAAGTGCTCACAGCGCAAACAGACTTATGGACTGGTCAGGGCTGGGGCAGGGAGTGGCCAAACAGGACAGACAGGCTCTGGCTGGGAGAGCCTTCCAGATCTTCATAATGGCAACACACTGCACATGTTTTCAATGGTTCTGCTGGCCCACAAGCATCAAAATCTCTGTGTACACTCAGAGAACCTGGAAGAGGATTTCCCCTCTGCACTTTGTTTTTGAGACAGACTCTTATGTAGTCCAGGCTGGTTTCTTAGCAACTTTGTAGTTAAGGATGACCTTAACCGCCTAAACCTCCTCTTACCTCTATCTCCCAAGTGCTGGGATTTCGGGTGTGTGCCACCCAGCCTGGCTCTCTGTACTTTGTTTTTGTTTTTGTAGGGTATTGCTGACCTGGAATTCACTATGTAGTCTCAGGCGAGTATCAAACTCACAGCAATCCTGCCTCTGCCTCCCAAGTCTTGCTGTACTTTTGAAGGGCATTTCATGTGCCTTGAACCCATAAGGACCAAAATCAAGGTTGCAGACTTCTCAGCGACATTGAAAAGCATAGCTAAGCCTGGCCATTTACTATAAACTGTGCAAGTGTGGAGACAAGAAGAGTGAGCACACTGCACTCTAAAACACACCCACAGAACGAGACAGCAAAGTGTAGGCCCCCTTCCAAGGAGGCTAGTCCTTCCACGCTAAACTCTAAGTCAAGGCTCTCCACGTGCCTTGTTATCATTTGTGGAGATGATATTCATGATCATGGAAACCTCAGAGCTATTTGCCCTTGGTCTCGCCAAAAATGAAGAGAGAGAGAGAGAGAGAGAGAGAGAAAAGAAGAAAGAAAGAAAGAAAGAAAGAAAGAAAGAAAGAAAGAAAGAAAAGAAAGAAAGAGAAAGAAAAGTAGCTGGGCGTGGTGGTGCATGCCTTTAATCTCAGCACTCGGGAGTCAGAGGTTAGAGGATTACTGTGAGTTCAAGGCTACCCTAAGACTACATAGTGAATTCCAGGTCAGCCTGAGCTAGAGTGAGACCCTACCTCGAAAAACAAAACAAAACAAAAAAACAAAGAAAAGAAAGAAAGAAAAGAAAAGAAGAAGAAAAAAAGGTCAAGAGTCTTTGAGTGGAACAGGGAACTTGCATTTGTTCTCTACTTAGTATAGTATTGGAGTCAGAAGGAAATTAGACCAGGGAAAATGCAATTTAAGTTTATGGAAGTGAGAAGGACCACTATAACATGGCAGTTAATCGGATCCCATCTTGGGGTTGGAAAGATGGCTTAGTAGTTAAGGCACTTGCCCCTGAAGCCTAAAGATGAATGTTTGACTCCCCAGACCCCACGTAAACCAGATGCACAAGGTGATGCATGCCCAAGGTGGCACATGTGTCTGGAATTCAATTACAGTGGCTGGAGGCCTGGCGCACCAGTTCTTTCTCTCTCTTGCTCTCTTTCATACAAAAAAGGCCAGTCTGTTAAGCTTGCTTAAAAAAAAAAAATTAAAAATAATAAATAAATAAATAAGATCCCATCTTGGAAGCAAAATAAAGTCAGAGCCAGAAAAGCTATTCCTGAAAAAATACTTGCAAAAGATCATGAAAGGACTTAACTGCTGTTGCTTATAGTAGTCCAAGAAGTAAAGTGAAATCTCAGGTAGAGATGAACAATAGTTACAACTCTAACCATTACTACTACCCAATGCTCAGTCTGCCTCTGTTTGCCAATTCATTCTGGTAGAAATAGCACAGGAATAGAAAAAAAACATGATCCCTGTGCCTGAGAAGCCCCCGTGTACTGGATGAGAGACGTACAAACAACAATGTAACTGGATACTTGCTGAAATGGAACAATATGTATGATACATGCTATGGGAGGGCAGAGCAAGGGACAATTTATTCTTCTTGGGAGTGGAGAAAGGTGGGGCAAGGGCGAGGGAACACCCTGACCAAAGCTAAGGGGAATAAGGTGTGGTAGCAATAAGCGCAGACATCATTGGGGTTATTACATGCTAGGAGCTAACCTAGGTGTTTTCTATGCCTTTAATTCATGGTACACTCACAACCATCCTAAGAGTGAGGAATGGGGCTGGAGAGACAGCTCAGCAGTTAAGGTGCTTGCCTGCAAAGCCTAACAACCTGAGTTTGATTCCCCAGGACCCACATAAAGCCAGATGCACAATGTGGGGCATGTGTCGGGAGCACTTTGCAGTGGCTGGGGGCCCTGTTGCACCTATTCTCTCCCTCTCTCTCTCTCTCTCTGCTTGCAAATAAATAATAAAACCATAAAAAGAAGAAGTACCCAGGGCAATGGATACAGGAACAGGAAAGGCTGAGTTCCTTTTGCTCACTGGGGAAGTGTAGACAAGCACAGCAAATACAGCGCGTGTTCCACCATCCAAGGCTGAGCGGATACCTGGTCACAGTACTGTTTTCTGGCTTAGGCCAGATGCTGCTGTAGAATCCTCAAAACAGGACTGGAGAGATGATAGCTCAGTGGTTAAGGCATTTGCCTACGAAGCCTAAGAATCCTCAAAACATTGCTTGTCATTGGGCAAGGTGGCGCACGCCTTTAATCCCAGCACTTGGGAGGCAGAGGTAGGAGGATTGCCATGAGTTCTAGGGCACCCTGAGATTACATACTGAATTCCAGGTCAGCCTGGGCTAGAGTGAGACCCTACCTCGAAAAACAAAAACCAAAAAACAAAAACAACAACAAAAAAATTGCCTTGTCAATAGTGCCACATTAGATGAAATGTGTTTGCCATCTCTCATTGGGATGGGTGCCTCAAAGTCAACAGGTTTCAATGGCAAATATGATTCCTGCACAAGGGGGGAAAGTATGGTTACAGATAATTTGGAAGTCTCTTCATGGAAAGCGATGCTATTGTTTGAGAAGAGAAGAATGGGTTGGAAGGAAAAACAAGAATTTTATTTTGCATGCCCATGGACCTGAAATTCAACAATGAAGAGAAAGTGTGGGTTTGAAGTCAGCAGAGGCTCAAGCTGGAGCCTGCAAGTGAATGCCTTAAAGTATCCCAGGATGGTGGGGTGTGGTGGTACACACCTTTAATCCCAGCACTTGAAGGATCTCTGGTGTGTCTGAGACCACCCTGAGACTACATAGTGAATCCCAGGTCAGCCTGCCTAGAGCAAGATTCTACACTGAAAAAGAAAAAGTGTCCCGGGATGGATAAGGGACTAAGAATGGAACGCTGGGGAACACTAGTCCCAAACAACGCAAGGATAAAGGAGTACATTGGAAAGATTAGGGACAGGGGTAGCTGTAGGTACCTGCTCTCCAGTAGAGGCCAAAAGGAACAATACAGGCTGCCAGGGAGATCCAGTCATGAAGACGGCCTTGCCAACAATTTGGAGGTACCATTCCAGGAGTATGGTGTAGGAAAGAACCACCCTGCATTTGTGTTTTTATTTGAGAGAAACAGGGACAGAGAGAGAGGAAGAGGCAGAGAGAGAATGGGCGCTCCAGGGCCTTTTCAGGCACTCTGAATGAACTCCAGCCTCAAATCTTCACGCTTACATATCACACACATCCATCCACACATACATACACACACACACACACACACACACACACACACACACACATGTGCATGCATACACACATTAAGTAAGAAATAATTTTAAAGAATATTTTTATGGGCTGGAGAGATGACTTAATGGTTAAGGCGCCTGCCTGCTAAGCCCTAAGAATGCTGGTTCCAATCTCCAGCGGTTCCAATCTCCAGGTCCCACGTTTAGCCAGATGCAAAGTGACACAAGGCGCAATGCTGCACTTGACCACAAGGGGCTCATGCATCTGGATTTCATTTCACAGCAGCTGAGAGGCTGCTGGTGCACCCATCTCTATCTGTCTTCTTCTCCCTTTCTCTCTGTCTCTCTCAAAAAATTTTTTGTTTATTTATTTATTTGCAAGCAAAAAAGATAGAACCCTGAGACTACATAGTGAATTCCAGGTCAACCTGAGCTAGAGTGAGACCCTGCCTCAAAATAAAATAAATGAAATGAAATGAAAAAGAAAAGAAAAAGAAAGAAAAAAAAAAAAAAAAAGGAAAAAGAAAGAAAGCAAGACAGAGAGCATGAGTATGCCAGGGCTTCCAGCTGTTGCAAACTAATTCCAGATGCATGCACCATTTTGTGCATCTGGCTTTACATGGGAACTGGGGAATTGAACTGAGGCTGTTAGGCTTTGCAGGCAAGTGCCTTAACTGCTGAACCATCTCTCCAGCCCAATAAATCAGTTTTTTGTTTGTTTGTTTGTTTGTTTTTTGTTTTTTGTTTTTTTGAGGTAGGGTCTCACTCTAGCCCAGGCTGAACTGGAATTCACTATGTAGTTTCAGGGTGGCCTCGATCGTCCCACCTCTGCCTCCAAGTGCTGAGATTAAAGGCATGCACCACCATGCCCAGCTTCTTTTTTAAAAAAATATTTTCTTTTTCTTTATTTATGGGAGAGAGAGAGAGAGAGAGAGAGAATGGACATGCCAGGGCTGCCAGCTGCTGCAAACAAATTCCAGATGCATGCGCCCCCTTGTGCACCTGGTTTACATGGGTCGTAGGGAATTGAAACTAGGTCCTTTGGCTTTGCAGACAAGTGCCTTAATCACTAAGCCATTTCTCCAGACCCCCAATAAATCATTTTCAAAAGCTTGATGGAACTTGGGAAGCTGCAGGAGGATGGTGGGTTTGAAGCCATCTGGGTGAGATAGTGAGACCCTATTGAATAAGAAAAGGGGGAAGGAAAGGAGGAAGAGGAGGGAGGAGGAAAAGAAGACAAGGAAAAGGCAGAGAGGAAGAAGAGGAGGAGGAAGAGCAGGGGATTGATGGAGGAAATGGTCAATATCCAGGGCGAATCATGAAATATTTAAATTCCTAGTCTCATTTCTGCACTTGGATTGCATCACTCTTGACCACACTGCCCAGACCCTTTTAAACACCTGGTTTTGCTTAGACTTGCTGAGGCTGGTTTTGGTCACCTGCTACCAAGAGCTGTAATGAGTGCAGAGCAGAGTCCCCCCCTGGAGGGCCTCTGGCTAGTGAGGCTGGGGCTTGAGCCAGACAGCCTTGGTTTCCAGTGCTGTTGCCATGGATACAACATGACTCATGACCCAGGACTTCCCAGGGCAGCCCAAACTGCTCACCCATCCCATACTCAGGGAAGTCTTCTCTGACAGCACGGTGTTGGGAAGCCCCTTGTTGGCTAGCAGTCCGGCCCCCTGCCATGGAGCTTGGCCTTGCACTGAGCCCTCCTCATCCCTGACACAGGTTGTGTGAGCTCTGGCCTCTACTTTGTTGCATTCTCCAAGACTGTAATACCGTTTCCACTTGCCCCTCAGCACCGTCTGGCCTCTTCCTTACTCTCAAATCATGCTCTTCTTTTCCCTTAAGAATACATAGGCTTCCTTAGTAAGGCTATATCCCCAAATTTCCAAAACTGAGTCAAGCAATAGTAGGACATAGCCTATGTCTGTTATCTTAGCATTCAAGAGGCTGAGGAAAGAGGACTTGTTTCAAGTTCAAGGCCACCCAGGGCTACCCAGTGAGCTCCAGGCCAGACTGGGCTACAGTATAAAACCCTATTTCAAAAAAAAAAAAAAAAAAGAAAAGAAAAGAAAAAATCTAAAACACAGGCTGGAGAGATGGCTTAGTGGTTAAGGTGCTTGTCTAGTGAAGCATAAGGACCCAGGTCCAACTCCCCAGAACCCACGTAAGCCTGATGCACATGGTGGCACATGCATCTGGAGTTTGTTTGCAGTGGCTAGAGGCCCTTGTGTACTCATATTCTCTCTCTCTCATAAATAAATAAAAATATATTTTTTAAAAGTCCAAAACTCAACTCTGAATATGTCTTCTCATCTTGCAAGTTTATTGCATTGGAGCAAACAGAGGGGAAGGACAGCTGGCAAGGACATGTGCCGCTACTGATAAGCATCACCCCTGGACCGGAAGTGCTCACAGCGCAAACAGACTTATGGACTGGTCAGGGCTGGGGCAGGGAGTGGCCAAACAGGACAGACAGGCTCTGGCTGGGAGAGCCTTCCAGATCTTCATAATGGCAACACACTGCACATGTTTTCAATGGTTCTGCTGGCCCACAAGCATCAAAATCTCTGTGTACACTCAGAGAACCTGGAAGAGGATTTCCCCTCCGCACTTTGTTTTTGAGACAGACTCTTACGTAGTCCAGGCTGGTTTCTTAGCAACTTTGTAGTTAAGGATGACCTTAACCGCCTAAACCTCCTCTTACCTCTATCTCCCAAGTGCTGGGATTTGGTGTGTGCCACCCAGCCTGGCTCTCTGTACTTTGTTTTTGTTTTTGTAGGGTATTGCTGACCTGGAATTCACTATGTAGTCTCAGGCAAGTATCAAACTCACAGCAATCCTGCCTCTGCCTCCCAAGTCTTGCTGTACTTTTGAAGGGCATTTCATGTGCCTTGAACCCATAAGGACCAAAATCAAGGTTGCAGACTTCTCAGCGACATTGAAAAGCATAGCTAAGCCTGGCCATTTACTATAAACTGTGCAAGTGTGGAGACAAGAAGAGTGAGCACACTGCACTCTAAAACACACCCACAGAACGAGACAGCAAAGTGTAGGCCCCCTTCCAAGGAGGCTAGTCCTTCCACGCTAAACTCTAAGTCAAGGCTCTCCACGTGCCTTGTTATCATTTAATGGAGATGATATTCATGATCATGGAAACCTCAGAGCTATTTGCCCTTGGTCTCGCAAAAATGAAGAGAGAGAGAGAGAGAGAGAGAAAGAAAGAAAGAAAGAAAGAAAGAAAGAAAGAAAGAAAGAAAGAAAGAAAGAAAAGAAAGAAAGAAAAGAAAAGTAGCTGGGCGTGGTGGTGCATGCCTTTAATCTCAGCACTCGGGAGTCAGAGGTTAGAGGATTACTGTGAGTTCAAGGCTACCCTAAGACTACATAGTGAATTCCAGGTCAGCCTGAGCTAGAGTGAGACCCTACCTCGAAAAACAAAACAAAACAAAAAAACAAAGAAAAGAAAGAAAGAAAAGAAAAGAAGAAGAAAAAAAGGTCAAGAGTCTTTGAGTGGAACAGGGAACTTGCATTTGTTCTCTACTTAGTATAGTATTGGAGTCAGAAGGAAATTAGACCAGGAAAAATGCAATTTAAGTTTATGGAAGTGAGAAGGACCACTATAACATGTCAGTTAATCGGATCCCATCTTGGGGTTGGAGAGATGGCTTAGTAGTTAAGGCACTTGCCCCTGAAGCCTAAAGATGAATGTTTGACTCCCCAGACCCCACGTAAACCAGATGCACAAGGTGATGCATGCCCAAGGTGGCACATGTGTCTGGAATTCAATTACAGTGGCTGGAGGCCTGGCGCACCAGTTCTTTCTCTCTCTTGCTCTCTTTCATACAAAAAAGGCCAGTCTGTTAAGCTTGCCTAAAAAAAAAAATTAAAAATAATAAATAAATAAATAAGATCCCATCTTGGAAGCAAAATAAAGTCAGAGCCAGAAAAGCTATTCCTGAAAAAATACTTGCAAAAGATCATGAAAGGACTTAACTGCTGTTGCTTATAGTAGTCCAAGAAGTAAAGTGAAATCTCAGGTAGAGATGAACAATAGTTACAACTCTAACCATTACTACTACCCAATGCTCAGTCTGCCTCTGTTTGCCAATTCATTCTGGTAGAAATAGCACAGGAATAGAAAAACATGATCCCTGTGCCTGAGAAGCCCCCGTGTACTGGATGAGAGACGTACAAACAACAAACAACAATGTAACTGGATACTTGCTGAAATGGAACAATATGTATGATACATGCTATGGGAGGGCAGAGCAAGGGACAATTTATTCTTCTTGGGAGTGGAGAAAGGTGGGGCAAGGGCGAGGGAACACCCTGACCAAAGCTAAGGGGAATAAGGTGTGGTAGCAATAAGCGCAGACATCATTGGGGTTATTACATGCTAGGAGCTAACCTAGGTGTTTTCTATGCCTTTAATTCATGGTACACTCACAACCATCCTAAGAGTGAGGAATGGGGCTGGAGAGACAGCTCAGCAGTTAAGGTGCTTGCCTGCAAAGCCTAACAACCTGAGTTTGATTCCCCAGGACCCATGTAAAGCCAGATGCACAATGTGGGGCATGTGTCGGGAGCACTTTGCAGTGGCTGGGGGCCCTGTTGCACCTATTCTCTCCCTCTCTCTCTCTCTCTCTCTGCTTGCAAATAAATAATAAAACCATAAAAAGAAGAAGTACCCAGGGCAATGGATACAGGAACAGGAAAGGCTGAGTTCCTTTTGCTCACTGGGGAAGTGTAGACAAGCACAGCAAATACAGCGCGTGTTCCACCATCCAAGGCTGAGCAGATACCTGGTCACAGTACTGTTTTCTGGCTTAGGCCAGATGCTGCTGTAGAATCCTCAAAACAGGACTGGAGAGATGATAGCTCAGTGGTTAAGGCATTTGCCTACGAAGCCTAAGAATCCTCAAAACATGGCTTGTCACTGGGTGTGGTGGCGCACGCCTTTAATCCCAGCACTTGGGAGGCAGAGGTAGGAGGATTGCCATGAGTTCTAGGGCACCCTGAGATTACATACTGAATTCCAGGTCAGCCTGGGCTAGAGTGAGACCCTACCTCGAAAAACAAAATCCAAAAAACAAAAACAACAACAAAAAAATTGCCTTGTCAATAGTGCCACATTAGATGAAATGTGTTTGCCATCTCTCATTGGGATGGGTGCCTCAAAGTCAACAGGTTTCAATGGCAAATATGATTCCTGCACAAGGGGGGAAAGTATGGTTACAGATAATTTGGAAGTCTCTTCATGGAAAGTGATGCTATTGTTTGAGAAGAGAAGAATGGGTTGGAAGGAAAAACAAGAATTTTATTTTGCATGCCCATGGACCTGAAATTCAACAATGAAGAGAAAGTGTGGGTTTGAAGTCAGCAGAGGCTCAAGCTGGAGCCTGCAAGTGAATGCCTTAAAGTATCCTAGGATAGTGGGGTGTGGTGGTACACACCTTTAATCCCAGCAATTGAGAGGATCTCTGGTGTGTCTGAGACCACCCTGAGACTACATAGTGAATCCCAGGTCAGCCTGCCTAGAGCGAGATTCTACACTGAAAAAGAAAAAGTGTCCCGGGATGGATAAGGGACTAAGAATGGAACGCTGGGGAACACTAGTCCCAAACAACGCAAGGATAAAGGAGTACATTGGAAAGATTACGGACAGGGGTAGCTGTAGGTACCTGCTCTCCAGTAGAGGCCAAAAGGAACAATACAGGCTGCCAGGGAGATGCCAGGGAGTCATGAAGACGGCCTTGCCAACAATTTGGAGATACTATTCCAGGAGTATGGTGTAGGAAAGAACCACCCTACATTTGTGTTTTTATTTGAGAGAAACAGGGACAGAGAGAGAGGAAGAGGCAGAGAGAGAATGGGCGCTCCAGGGCCTTTTCAGGCACTCTGAATGAACTCCAGACCCATACGCCCCCTTGTGGGGATGTGTGACATTGTGCGCTTGTGTCACTTTTGTGTCTGCCTTAATGTGGGACCTGGAGAATTGACCGGGTGTTCTTAGGCTTCGCAGGCAGGCGCCTTAACCGCTAGGCCATCTCTCCAGCCCCCCTTGCATTTCAAAATAGAAAAAGCTGCCGGGTTGGTGGCGCCCACCTTTAATCCCAGCACTTGGGAGGCAGAGGTAAGAGGATTGCTGTGAGTCTGAGGCCACCCTGAGACTGCATCATGAATTCCAGGTCAGCCTGAGCTAGAGTGAGACCCTACCTCGAAAAACCAAAAATAAATAAATAAAAAAATTTAAAAAGCACCCTGGCTGAAAAAAAAAAGTTGAGGAATATAAAGCTGTACTTTGCAGATACTCAAGGCAAGGCTAAAAGAGGAAGCAGACAGTACAGTGCTGACTAGAAAGAAGGGTCAGGTGGCCAGTATAAGGCTGAAATTAGAGGGGCATGCAAGGCGCCAGGAGGCTAGAAGAATGAATTTGGAACAACAAGGCCCTCTCTACAGAATGAATTTCATATCTATTGTGGGGTTCTTTTGTCTTTTTGGTTTCACTGCGTAGTCTCAGGGTGGCCTCAGATTCACAGTGATCCTCTGCCTCCCAAGTGCTGGGATTAAATGCATGTGCCACCACGGCTGGCTATTGCTGGGATTTTTACCAGTAGCCCAGGGCTGTCATCTTTGGGTCACCATTTTAACGCCAGTGCCTAGCAAACTACCAGGCAGGAACTGAGGGAAGAAGACATGTTAAGTAAAATGATTTCAATGGATGATTGACATGTTATTCTGTTTTGAGACAGGATCTTGTTACGTAGCCCATGTAGTCTCAAACTCACAATAGTGCTTCAGCCTCCCAAGTGTGTACTGCCGTGCCCAGCCGACATCTCTTTTTCTCACAGGCAGGATTCATTGAGGTTGGTTCTTGAAAGTGGGGGATGGAGACAAATCAGTTTAGCTGATGGTGAGCAGGCTGGTTGAGAGTTTGGGTAGAGTATAAAGGAAGTGGTAGCCTAATCATGACCAGATTCCCCATAATTCATTGCAGGGCTATACCACAAGCTTCACTCTTTTTTTTTTTTTTTTTTTTGAGTTAGGGTTTCACTCTAGCCCAGGCTGACCTGGAATTCACTATGTAGTCTCAGGGTGGCCTCGAACTCACAGTGATCCTTCTACCTCTGTCTCCCAAGTGCTGGGATTAAAGGCATTTGCCACCACGCCTGGGCCTTGGCCACAAGCTTCACTCTTAAAGCCAGGAGGGCAACAGTCATTTCCTTTAGAAATCTACATTATAAGATTGAGGATTTCAAAGTTCAGTGATTAATGATAGTAACAGCACTTCCTTTATAATTTTCTCTTCTTTTAGGAGCTAACACTCAATACCAGGAAGTTACTGGGTCTTTTCTAGCATTCCTCTGGTGAGCAGAAGCTGTCTGAGATAACTATGTTGACAGATGAACTACTTTTTCAAAGGAAATGTGGTCAGGTGGGGCAGTGGGGAGTGTTCCTTCCTCTGGTGTCTTTATTCCTCATGTACTAAAACATTTTAATGACTTTTCCTTTGCTAGAAGCCTATGAGAAAATAAACTTCCATAGCTGTTTGCCGGAAACCAGAATGATAATGCTTCCATCCTTGTGTTAGTGCCTCTTTATAATTAAGATGCAGCTGATAGGAAAACACATCTTTATCCCTCTAATGACAGCACACATTCTGTTTTTCATTCTGCTTACTTTTGTTTGCTTCTCTGCTTTTTCTGAAGGGTAGGCATTTTTGCACATCAGTAATTTCTAGGTGACTAAGTGGCTCTCTAACTGTGCCACTCCCGGTTCCTCACCCTCCCCTTTGACATTTTCAATTATCAGTCACCTCTGGGTTAGGAATTGGGTCCACCACATGGGAACAAGAAGAGGCCACATGCTGGGTGTGGTGGCACACACCTTTAATCCCAGCACTCAGGAGGCAGAGGTAGGAGGATTGCCATGAGTTCGAGTCAAGGCCACCCTGAGACTACATAGTAAATTCCAGGTCAGCCTGGGCTGGAGTGAAACCCTACCTTGAAAAATAAAAAAAATAAAAAAAAAAAAAAAAAGGCCGCAGGACTCAGAGTCCCACTTCTAGAAGGGACAAAACTCCTGTCCAGCAGTAGAATTAAGTGCTAATGTCTCTCACTCTCTAATGTACTGCTAATGAACTATATCTATAGCTCCTTGAAACAGATACTTAAATATTTTTATTTATTTGCAAGGAGAGAGGAAAAAAATAAAAAGATTGGGGGCACCAAGGCCTCTAGTCACTACAAATGAACTCCAGATGCATGCACCACTTTGTACATCTGGCTTTACATGGGTACTGGGGAATCAAAACTGGGTTGTAGGCAAAGACCTTAACCACTGAGCCATCTCCCTAGCCCCAGATCTGTAATACTTAAGGAAAAGTCTGAGTAAGCAAAACCCAGCAAGGTCTTGCCTCAGTGGTCAGTTAGCCTTATAGGACCCCTGATGTGGAACCCTTCAAAGATATATTAGCAGCCAGGCATGGTGGCACAAGCCTTTAGTCCCAGCACTCAGGAGGCAGAGATAGGAGGATTGCTGTGAGTTCCAGGCCACCTTGAGACTACATAGTGAATTCCAGGTCAGCCTGAGCTAGAGTGAGACCCTACCTTGAAAAACAAAACAAAACAAAAAGATGTATTAGCAGGTTACAAAGAGATGGGTCCCTCTGTCATTGTTCCTTAAAGCCAAATTCTTTTTTTTTTTAATTTTATTTATTTGAGAGAGAAAGTGAGAAAGAGGCAGATAAAGAGAGAAAGAATGAGCATACCAGGGCCTTCAGCCACTGCAAATGAACTCCAGATGCATGTGCCACCTTGTGCATCTCTGGCTTACATGAATCCTGAGGAATCTAACCTGGGCCCTTTGCCTTTGCAGGCAAGCACCTTAACCACTAAGCCATCTCCAGCCCAAAGCCAAATTCTTGTAGAGCAAATGTGTTATTGTTTTGGGTTAGGCCTTGTTTTAGCTGATGTGTGTGTGTTTTCGTTTTCTTTTCCTTTTTTGTTTTTAAAATTTTTTAAATTTATTTATTTTATTCATTGGAGAGAGGCCAATAGAGTGTGAGAGAGAGAATGATGGGAGTGCCAGGGCCTTCAGCTGCTGTACATGAACTCCAGACGCATGTGTCACCTTGTGCATCTGGCTTACATGGGTCCTGGTCCTTTGGCTTCACAGGCCAACACCTTAATCGCTAAGCCATCTCTCCAGCCCTTTTTTTTTTTTTTTTTTGATGTAGGATCTTGCTGTAGCCCAGGCTGACCTGGAATTCACTATAAAATCTCAGGCTGGCCTCTAACTCACAGAGATCCTCCAACCTCTATTTCCAGGGTTCTGGGATTAAAGACATGTGCCACCACGCCCAGCTATGTGTGTGCTTTTTAAGGGCACTTGGCAGTTCCTCCTATGATCACAATGGAAATCAAATCATGTGCTTCTGTGTTTGCACATTGTGGCAGCTCCCACGCATGGTTCTGGCTTTAGAAGTGTGTATCATGTGCCCAAGCATAAGAGATTCCCTGGGGATCCCCTGCTCTTCACATTGCTACTGGCTGTCCCCTCATTTAATATCTCGGTATTTTGGGTCACGTGGTACAGCCATACATAGAATTCCAGCCAAGTGGCCTGGACTTGGCTGAGTTGGCAGCAAATGCTTTCACAGACCACAGGCAGGAAGACTCTTCTGGGTGTGGACTCTCAGGGCTGATCAAAGCTTCTGGCTCAATTCAAAGTCAAGGCCAAATAGAAGCAGTGGGTTGTATGGCATTAAACAAGGCCCTCATAGTGAGCTCAGTGCCTTGGGGCTGATGGGGAGGAGAGGAGGGCAAGAGATCCCCTTCTCACATTCAAAACGGAACAAATGTGCTTAAGTAGATGGTACATGTAAGTAGATGAATAGATTACACTGGGGTGCAATGGTCAGGGGAAGAGACTGAGTAAAGGAAGAGTGGGGGAGAGTTAATCAAAACTTAAGATATAGCGGGATGTGGTAGGGCACGCCTTTAATCCCAGCATTTGGCAGGTAGAGGTAGGAGGATTACCATGAGTTTGAGGCCACCTTGAGACTACATAGTGAGTTCCAGGTCAGCCTGAGCTAGAGTAAGACCCTACCTTGAGAAACCAAAAAAAAAAAAAAAAAAAAATTAAGATTTTATGAATAAGCCATATGGAAACCTACTTTTTTGGATAATAGTGCACTCAGAAGCCATAGATTGTTACCAGAAAAATTTCAGTGCCAGGGATGGGATACCTTCCAGTGAGTTGTTGGCCAGAGGGGTCCCTGATGTCCCAAAACATTACAGGCCATTGCCAAAGCTCTTGGTTTCCCACCAGAAATAGATGGTAAGACCCTATTGCTGAAGAGTCACATGCTTGGGCTGCAAGGTCACTGAGAAATCCTGCTGGAACTGAGCTGAAAGCCTCCTCCATGTAGACCAGCTATAGAAAGTTGGAAAAAGCTATGCTGTATGCAGTTCAATGGGAGAGAGAAGTCATCAGCAGTGACAAACAACAGTGGACACTGCAAGCCTTAAGTTTGGCCAACTAGGCCAAATGAGCCAATGGGTGCTATAGTGACATATCTGTCATGGGGAAAACCAACCATCCTCTAATTGGACTGGAGGCCCGCTCCACTGAAGGGAATACATGTCTGGTATTGAAAACCTAGTCAAAAGTCTGTGGCGGGGAGGTCATGAGCCCTGAGTGTAATACCTACTGTTGTCTGGCTAAATGCATACATTATGCCCACCAAACTGTCCTATAAACACTTTTCTTAATGTTCATACCCATATATTAATGCTACTCTCACTTTTGGTTAGAGAGGCTTCTCTTTTCAGATGGTGGCGACCTTGGGATGACTCAGAAGGCACCATGGTGCTGAGAAGAAGTGACAGAGGAGTGCTCAGCACTGAAACATCTCTAACACACCTTCCAACGCTCAGGGTCCATTGTGGAAGAGGTGGCGGAAAGAATGTAAGAGCCAAAGGAAGGGTAGGACTCCTTACGATGCACTTTTCCAGACACAAATTGGCCTCAATATTCATGACTTTGCAGTGCCTAGTACTACCTACACAAGACCCTCATAATAGGAGGAAAAGATGATGACATCAAAATAAAAGAGTGGCTAGGTGTGGTGGAGCATGCCTTTAATCCCAGCACTAGAGAGGCCAAGGTAGAAGGATCACTGTGATCTCAAGGTCATCCTGAGATTACAGGGTTGAATTCCAGGTCAGCCTGGGCAAGAACAAGGCACACCTTGAAAAACCAAAAACTAAATAAATTACTAAAAAAAATAAAAGACAGACTAATTGAGAGGAGGAGGGGATATGATGGAGAGTGGATTTGTGAAGGGGAAAGTTTATCATCGTTTATTGTCTATAATTATGGAAGCTGTCAATAAAAAAAGTTACCTTGCCGGGCGTGGTAGTACACGCCTATAATCCTAGCACTCAGGAGGCAGAGGTAGAAGGATCACTGTGAGTTGGAGGCCACCCTGAGACTACATAGTGGGTTCCAGGTGGTCAGCCTGAGCTGGAGTGAGACCTTACCTTGAAAAAAAAAGTTACCTCTCTCTCTGCCTCTCAAATAAATGAATAAAATATTTTTTTAAAAATTGAAAAGGGATGGAGAGATGGCTTAGCATTTAAGGCACTTGCCTGCAAAGCCAAAGGACCCAAGTTCAAATCCCCAGTACCCACATAAGCCATATGCACAAGGTGATGCGTGAATCTGGTGTTTGTTTGCTGTGGCTGGAGGTTCTGGTGCACCCACTCACTTTCTGCCTCTTTCTCTCTCTTTCTGTTTCTCTCTCTCTTAAATAAAGACTGGCCTTTCTGAATTTATATTAAAAAAAAAGAAAATAAATAAGCTGGGCATGGTGGCGCACACCTTTAATCCCAGCACTTGTGAGGCAGAGGTAGGAGGATCACCATGAGTTTGAGGCCACCCTAAGACTACATTATGAGTTTCAGGTCAGCCTGAGCTAGAGTGAGATACCCACATCAATCAATCAATAATAAAAATAAATAATTTAAAATTTTTTATTTATTAATAATTTTTTTTAAAAAGAAGGTGGCAAAAACTGGCAAAGACACAGACATGTGGGGACATTGAGCACCCACAGAGGAAAAAGAAACCAAATAAACCATGTGATCTACCCCTGGCTTTCAGGGGTTGTTCATTCCCATTCTATACTGTCCATTATACCACTAAGGCTTAGAGAGGCTAAATGGTATAAATAGAGGCAAGATGAAAAATGTTTAGACAAATTGGGTTTATCTTTCAAGACATGTAATGACAGCTTGAACAATTTGCGCTAAATTCACTGGATGGCAGGGGTGGACTGTAAGTTTTCATGGGAGTCATGACATAATCACAGCTACAGCTTGGGGCAGTGTTTTCCAATTGTGGGAAAGGACCCATAACTGAGCAGATCATGAATTTCTAAGTATCAGAGTATAGCATTGCTATATGAAGTGTGTGTGTATGTGTATTCTGCGTTGCAAAGTAAAATATACTATATATATTTGGGGGGGGGATGGGTTTTCAAGGTAGGGTCTCACTCTAGCTCAGGTTAACCTGGAATTCACTATGTCGTCTCAGGGTGGCCTCATACTCTCAGCAATCCTCCTACCTCAGCCTCCCGAGTGCTGGGATTAAAGGCATGCACCACCCCGCCCTGCAAAATATACTATATTTCTTGTAGTGTGACATAATCAAGGAAGCTTGAAAGCTCCAGCTTTAGGAAGATTAGTCTGGAAGAGTGCAAATTAGGGTGAAAAAGAGTGCCTTAAGGCTCGAAGACTTTGGAGCTAGGGTGGAGCTCAGTTAGCAGTATTGACCCAGCATGGATATAGCCTTGGGCTCAACCTTCCACACCATACAAACCTGGTGTTGTGGTGTAGGCTTGTAAAAAAAAAAAAAAAGATAGAAGGGTGGGAGGGAGGAGAGAGAAAGAGACTCATTATAGTTCAGTAAGAAGGGGCAAATGGAAAGGAAAAGCTGTAGGAAGTGAAAAGGAGAAGTGGACATGAGGGATTCTGTAGGTGGAAGAGGCTCATGATGTAGGGACTTATTTGCTATGGGTCTCAGGGAGAGAGTGTGGTAGTTTGAATGTGAAAGGTCTCCCACAGCCTTATGTGTTCGTGATTAGGTCTCATACTCAAGCCCTAGTTGGTGGTAGTTTGGGAGGTGGAACCTTGTTTGTTGGAGGAGGTATGTTGTTTGAGGCAGGCCTTGGGATGTTATAGCCCTAGCCCCCCTTGACTGCAGCTAACTCACTCTTGCTACCTTCCAACTGTGATGCCCAGCCTCTGCTCTGCCATACTTGCCTGCCATGAAGAAACTTCCCTTGGAGATTGTAAGATGAAATAAACCCTTTCCTCTGATCCACTGCTTTTGGTCAGGTGTTTTGTCCGAGCAATGAGAAGGCAAATGCAGCAGAGAGAATCAGACAGGGATGACTAAAAGTCACACTTGCTCTTGGGGAAATGCTCATGTCCCTGCTACAGGATGCAGTTGGAAGAAGGGGCTAATGTGAGTATGAGCACAAAAGCCTGATAGAAAGACACAGACGGCTGGAGAGATGGCTTAGCAGTTAAGGCACTTGCCTGCAAAGCCAAAGGACCAAAGTTTGATTTCCCAGGACCCACGTAAGCCAGATGCACAAAGTGGCGCATGTGTCTGGAGTTCATTTGCAACGGCTGGAGGCCTGGTGTACCTATTCTTTCCCTGTCTCTCTCTCTCTCAAATAAATAAATAAATAAATAAATAATAAAAATAAATACCTCTTAAAAAAAGACACAGACTATCAATTGAGATCTGTGTCAGTCAGAGCCCAGCCTGAGACAGAATCCACTGAGATGGTTCCAATGAGGACTCTGGAAGAAGGCAGGACTCCCCAGAATGTGGACAGGCTTAAGGGAACCAACTTGAGATGATGAGGCCACCACAAAGTAACTACAATAAGAATCTCCTCAGATGCCTTTGGGCCTCCAGCTTCTAGGACATTTCTCCCACCTT
Organism: Orientallactaga sibirica; assembly: GCA_036365145.1. Lineage (NCBI taxonomy): Eukaryota > Metazoa > Chordata > Mammalia > Rodentia > Dipodidae > Orientallactaga > Orientallactaga sibirica. The sequence continues at coordinate 20,625,595 of JAEOAD010000010.1, read as the reverse complement.
TTCTTCTACTCTCCATCCCTGAAACAAGCACATGAGAGCTGTTTGGTGTGGCATCATCATTATTCTAAGGCTATTTTAAAAATATTTTCTTTATTCATTTTGAGAGAGAAAGAGACAAATAGGGAGAGAAAGAAAATGGCCACACGAGGGCCTCTAGACACTGCAAAGGAACTCCAGACATATGCACCACCTTGTGCATCTGGCTTATGTGGGTATTGGGAAACGGAACCTGGGTCCTTAGGCTTTGCAGGCAAGTGCCTTATCCACTAAGCCATCTTTCCATTCCTAAGACTATTATTATTTCTACCCTTACCATCACCTTAGGGTTTTACATACATTCTTTTGTTTGTTTATTTGGTTTTTTGAGGTAGGGTCTCACTGTAGCTCAGGCTGACCTGGAATTCACTATGTAGTCTCAGGGTGGCCTCGAACTCAGGACAATCCTCCTACGTCTGCCTCTCAAGTGCTGAGATTAAAGGCATGCGCCACCACACCCAGCTAATTTTATTTTATTTTTTGAGGTAGGCTCTCACTCTAACCCAGGCTGACCTGGAACTCACTGTGAAGTTATAGGCTGGTCTCAAACTCTCACCAATCCTCCTGCCTCTGCCTCCCAAGTGCTAGGATTAAAGGCATGCACCACCATGCCCAGCTTGTTCAATCATTTTTACCTCAAGAATTAGGCCTATCATTATTTCAATTTTACAAAGAAAGAGCTAGAAACCCAGAGACATTAAAAAACTTGGCCAAGAGCTGGAGAGATGGCTTGGTGGTTAAGGTGCTTGCATGTGAAGCCTATGGACCCATGTTCAGTTCTCCAGATCCCACAAAAGTGAGGCAAGCACAAGGTCACACATGCCCACTAAGTGGCGCAAGGTGTCTGGAGTTCTATTGCAGTGGCCAAGACCTTGGTGTACCAATTCTCCCTCCCCCAACCTCTCTCTCTTGCTCTCACTCTATCTTAAAAAAAACAAAACAAAACAAAACAAAACAAAACAAAACTTGGGGCTGGAGAGATGGCTTAACAGTTAAGCGCTTGCCTGTGAAGCCTAAGGACCCTGGTTTGAGATTCAATTCCCCAGGACCCACGTGGCTGGAGGCCCTGGTGCGCCCATTCTCTCTCTCTCTCTCACTCACTTTCTCTCTGCTCTTTTCTCTCTGTGTCTGCCACTCTTAAATAAATGAATAAATAAATATAAAAATAAAATAAAAAACTTGGCCAAGAGCTGGATGTGGTGGTTCAAACCTTTAATCTCAGCACTTGGGAGGCTGAGGTAGGAGGTGGAAGGATTGCTGTGAGTTGGATGCCACCTGAGACTGCATAGTGAAATCCAGGTCAGCCTGGGTTAAAGCAAGACCCTACCTAAAACAAACAAACAAACAAACAAACAAACAAACAAACAAACCAAAACAAAAAACTGGCCAAGTTCACAGTTGCATGTAACAAAGTTAGAATATGAAGCCAGGCAGTCAGATTGCTTGATCACACCCTCATGAGTGAGATTTTCCAGTGCCTTCATTTCTTCTGAGCACCTCTAATGGGGTGTGTCAGTCCAGGTCTTATCTGGAGAATCATTCTACTATGCTTCCGTCATTGCTAACCAGCTTGTCTGTGGGAGTCGCCCACTCATTTTCCCGAGGGTGGGTTTCGTTGTGCTACTGTCCACCCTGCTCATGCAGCCTCATCCAGAACGTCTTCCCCTGTTAGCATTGTGGCCTCTTGGGCCCTGCTTCCCTCTCCTCCTCAGCCCGGTACTCTCTGCACACGTTGCCCTTTGCTCCTCTCCCACTTCTCACCTCCAAAGTCTCCTCTCTTGCCATCGGCCAGCTCACGTCTCCATTCAATGTGCCTCTGGTCTCCGTCACCCCCCAGGAGTGAAGACTGGGTCTATCCTCAGACTAACTTCAAACAGTCCAAGCAACTCTCTGAGCAGCCTTATTTTTCCAGCTGTGAATGGTCCCAGCCGGTACCCCAAGGATCTGCTTGCGTTCCCACTGACCACATCTCACTCATCAGCCTGGCGCGGGCTCACTCTGCTCATTGAACTGAGCCCTGCAAGGGTTAAGCAAGACTTGCCCAGCTCTAGCCTGCAGCCCCAGGCTCTCAGCAAGCTCCTTAGTGATGACTCACTGCCCTCACACCCAGGTCTTCCTTCCTGCTGAATACCCAGAAATGGATTTTCAGAATAATCTATGCCTTTAAACCCAGCACTCAGGAGGCTGAGGTAGGAGGATGGCTGTGAGTTTGAGGCCACCCTGAGACTACATAGTGAATTCCAGGTCATCCTGGGCTAGAGTGAGACCCTACCTTGAACCGCACCCCCAGCCACGGAAAAAAGCCAGGCATGATAGTACATGCCTGTGATCCCAACACTTGGGAGGTAGAGGCAGAAGGATCAGGAGTTCAAGATTATCTTCAGCTACCTAGCAAGTTCAAGGATAATCTTGGCTACATGACACCTTGTCTAAAAATACATAAATCCAGAAAAATTATTTGACTAAAATACTGCAGTAGCAGCTGGGCATGGTTGTGCCTATAATTCTAGCTCTCTGAGGATAAGACAATAGGATCATGGATTTCAAAACAGCCTGGATTATGTACCAGCACACCATCTCAAGATATATACACACACACACACATATACACACACATACATACACACACATATATACACATATATACATACATATATATATACATACATACATACATACACACACATACATTTAATTATTTATTTATTTGCAAGCAGAGAGAGAGAGAATGGGCACACCAGGGCCTCTAGCCACTGCAAACGAACTCCAGATGCATGTGTCCCTTATGCATCTGGCTTACGTGGGTCCTGGAGAGTCAAACTGGTATCCTTTGGCTTCGCAGGCAAATGCCTTAACCGCTAAGCCATTTCTCCAGCCCTCAAGATATTTCATAACAACTATCCCTACATATCTTCTACCTAGAAAAAACAAGCCAACAAAATCTAACATTCTAACACAATCTAGTACATGAAGATGGTTTAATACATACTGAGGAATGACTGTAGGAAAGTATTAAGTCTTTGTTTTCCATAATTAAACCATTATGTTTCTATAAAACTTGGTATGCCTGGGAACACACTGCAGTTCATAACATGCAATAGTCTCAAATCTGAGCAAGGTGTTTCAGGCAGCATTTGTTGTGATGGACAGTAAGCATAGAGCAAAATGCACATGTCGTGTCAAAAACAAGGCCTTGTGCACTTGGTTTATATGGGTACTAGGGAACTGAGCCAGGATTCTTAGGTTTTGTAGGCAAGTGCCATAACTACTAAGCCATCTCTCCAGCCACCAAAGTTGGTCAATTTTAATAAAAAAATTTCATTTATTTATTTGTAAGCAGAGAGAGAGTGAGAGAGGAGAGAGAGGAGGGAGAATGGGCATGCCAGAGCCCCCAGCTGTTGCAAATGAACTCCAGATGCATGTGCCACTGTGCATGTTTTAGAGAGAAAGAGTATGAGCATGCCAGGGCCTCTTGCTTCTGCAGACATGTGAACCACTTTGTGCATTTGCCTATATGTGGGTACTAGGGAATCAAACCCCAGCCATCAGGCTTTTCAAGCAACCACTTTTAACGATTTACCCATCTCTCCAGCTCTAAAGATTCTTTTTTTTTTTTTTTTAAATTGGGCTGTATAGACAACAAGACCGAGAAGCTTAGTAGAAATTTTATTACACTTCCCTGTCAAAAACCAACGCGTAAGGACCCCCAGGTTCAATTCCCCAGAGAAGGGATACCCACACATCAAGCCAGATGGTTGGTTCAAAAAGGTGGCTCATGCTTCAGGGGTTCGTTTGCAGTGTCTAGAAGGCCTGGAGCACCCATTCTCTCTCTCTCTCTCTCTTTATCTGCCTCTTTCTCTCTTTCTCAAATAAATAAATAATTATTTATTATTTATTTATGCAAGAGAAAGAGTGAGCAAGAGAGAGAGAGAGAGAGAGAGAACAGAACAGAGAGCCCTGAGAACCATCATTTGGACTGAATTGATGATGACAAAAACTGACATGCCTTTAATCTCTGGGAGGCAGAGGTAGGAGGATCACTGTGAGTTTGAGGCCAGCTAGGGCTAGAGCAAGACCCTACCTCGCAAAAGAGAGAGAGAGAGAATGTATGGGTACACCTGAGCCCTCTTGACACATCTTGCTTTACATATATACTGGGGAATTGAACTTGGGCCGTCAGGCTTTGCAAGCAACTGTCTTTAACCACTGAATCAGCTCCCTGCCCTGCAAATCTATTTTGAAACCTGTATACCTAAAATAAACAGCTCTCAGGTGTTATTTATTTTGGTATATAAAATTTCTAGGGTGAGGGTTTTTGTGAAAATTTTTAGGGAACAAAAAACTTACAGAGCAAAGGTCACCAGTGGAAAAAGTTTAAGAAGTCTTTGATCTATGGCTCATGTCTGCAAGTACTTTTTGCAAGCAAGGTCCTGGATCCTGGACAGGAATCCATGTTATTTGACCAGTAAAAAGCCAGCTGGATCTATGCTCAGATTCCAACATTAACTTGTCACCAGGCAGGAAGGATTTCTGCTCCCAGCTCTCTTCCTTTTCTTTTGCACCTTTCAGTTCAGTTCAGGAAGCAGGAGAAAAATTAACAAAGGCTGAAGCAGACAGTGTTGATTTCCGCATACTTGGATCATAGGTGTGAATACAAGAGTCTCAGCATTAATTAAATGACAGGCTTCAGATAAGCTGGTGGGGAAGAGATGTCCCCTCTAAAGCAACTACCATTTATTACACACTGGAGTGAATGAGTCTGGGACCTCACCTTGTGCATCCCAAATCTGATCTTCTAGAACATTTTTCTCTCATTATGACATGACATTGTTTTCCTATTTTTTTTTTTAATTTAATTTGAGAGACAGACAGATAAAGAATGGACCCACATTTGGGCCTCTCAGTGGCCACATGTGAACAAACTGTATCCAGATGCATCTTACATCCATTGTCTCCTAATTTGTGATTTTAAATTACCTTGCATCACTTTTTGCATTTGGCCTGTGGGACCAGGCAGATATCGGACTGGCTTTTCTTAGATTTAAACAACGCAGGATCATTAACTGCTAATGTTCATCTGTTTAGCCCCTCATTATTACTTTTTTTTTTTTTTTTACTTAAAAATTATTTATTTATTTGAGAAAGGAGGGTGCAGAGGGTGTAAGGAAAATGTAAGAGAAAAGCAAAAGAGAACATCAGATTTTATCTCTACATACAAGACTGTTTATTGAGAGAAAACATTGAGGGGCCTCTGCTTTCCCATGGGATAAAGGATAAGGAGAATCCTAAGAAAAACAGACTGGACCAGGTGCAGCTGATAAGAAAATTGTAGCTGTTTGTGTCCTTGTTCAGAATAGGCTTCTTCAGCCAGGAATGTCTAAGGGAGGACACCCAGATGGTCTCTGGTCCTTCAAGGCCATCTAGGCTAAGGGGAGTACATCAATCAGGGAAGGGTGCCAAACTGCTTTATTGCCTACAAGCTTTAGGGATAGCTATTAACTCTTTAGTTCCCTTTAATTTTCAGGGAAGGCTATTAACCCCTCAGTCCAGACTCTGGAAGGATAAAAGAAACTGAGGGGAACTAGGGGTGAGTGGGACGTTTTGGGGAGGACAGTGTGGTCCGGGACTGGGGATGAAGACTTGTCTCCAACTATTTCAAGCTGAAGGAGGTGGGGGGCAGTAGATCTCTCAGGTGTCCCATGCAGTCCAGTGGAGGTTGGAGGCTCAGGGGCTGATATTCAGTGGCCATGAGGAATTTAGTGACTCCATCATGAAGTGAAGGCTTGTATTCTGTCTTGGCGGAATTCAGTGAGGCATCTGAGTGTGTTAGGACCAAAGAGAGGGGGTGAACATTATCATAATCAGGGGAATAAAGTACATGTCAAAGACAGGATAGGTTTAACTGGAAGGGAGTAGAGCTGTGAGATTTCTTAACTTAGAGCAATAGATATCTTACTTGTTCACAGAGAGATGTCAGGTCACATGTAGAGAAATTATATTATTGGCCATTAAAAAGGCTAATACAGCCCAAAATATTATTGGCTCTGGATTGGTAACATTTACCTCTCCACAATCATTGTAGTCCATCATTGAGGTCTTACTCACACAGGTGTAGCTTTTAGTTTTTCATTTGTCAAAATTTATTTTGCAGTTTGTGTACATACTGGGCTATTATCCCACGTCGATCGTATGAACAGGAAAGGAGGCAGTTCTTCAGGAGAGTGATAGTTATCAGAGCCATTAGGAAAGAAACACCTAGATCATGTCAAATTTATTAGCCATTATGATCTGGTTATTATTCATGTATGAGTTTTCTTACATGTGACATGACATTTACAGGTGACATGAACATTATATTTAAGGTAGAAAAAAATAATAATATACAAGTTGGGTAAAGAAGAAGGAGTTGTTAACTTGGATGGGAGGTTAATTGGAATTTGTGGAAATATAAAGATTTGGTTTAGGTAAGGTAGGAAGTATAAGAGATTAGTATTGAAGCACTATTTGAAATATCTTAAATTATTTTAAATTTAGATATGATAGAGATTAAGAAATTAACTAATTCTGAAATTTAGGTTTAAAGATTTCTTTTTGTGTTAAGTCTTTAATACAGAAGGTTCATGGTCTTTACTTACTTGGTCCAAAGATCAAAAAGTCTTTTTAGAGCTGGGTGTGGTGGCCCATGCCTTTAATCCCAGCACTCGGGAGGCAGAGGTAGGAAGATTGCCGTGAATTCGAGGCCACCTTGAGAATACAGAGTGAATTCTAGGTCAGGCTGGGCTAGAGTGGGACCCTACCTTGAAAAACCAAAAAAAAAAAAAAAAAAAAAAAAAAGTATTTTTAGGAGAACTAATGAAAGTATGTTAGTCTGAAAGGCTAAAACTGATTAGTCTTGATAATTTGTAATTACCAGTTGTTTATTTTATAAACATAATGAAATTGTGTTTTATAGAATAATACTGGTTATATAATACAATGAAATATATTTTATATAATTAGACCCAGTTTTATTTATAAGAATAAGTTTATAGCAAATAAATAAAAGTCTTAAGCGAATGACCCAGGTTTAGATTAGATTACCTTTAATCCCAGCACTTTTCTTTATTTACCTCTTTTTTTCTGCTTGATCAAATAAATAAATATTGCAAGGGAGGCAGAGGTAGGAGGATTTACTGAGTTCAACCAGTGGCCACCCTTTACTACATAGTGAATTCCAGGTCAGCCTGGACCAGAGTGAGACCCTACCTTTAGCAAAACCAAAAAAAAAAAAAAAAAAAAAAAAAAAAAAAAGTCTTACCCAACAGGAAAACATATAAGAGTATAACATTTAAGAAACCTATAGTTGTAAACAGGTGTCCTATGTAACAAAATAAAGGCTTAGTTTTTATTTTTATGTCACCTTCAGATAGAATATAAATAAATAGACAAAACTAGTTAAAATATCTCGATCTTGTTAACCTTGATATTGATATGGGAAATTAAGGCTTACAGAACCAGCACCAGAGATGGAGTGGAGAATCAGTCTATTTTTACATCAGCATGAGTCCAGGGGAATCTCTTCCAAAGCCTGAGAAAATGGTTAATTAGTAGAGCAATATCTGTAGATGTGTTGTGGAGTTAAGAAGAAATGCAAGATAATTTTAGTACTGGCCAGAAGCTGTAACTATGGCCTTTAAACAGTATGAAAACTACAGTGTCAGTACAAAAAGACTATGGGAGTATGGGACATACTATGCATGAAAGTTTATTACAGTACAAGACATAACTTTCTCTTTAGAGGCCTTTACCTTTTCTTTTATCATAATATGAGGTATGACATTATAAATAAATTTACCACCTTATTATAGAGAATTATTTGAACTATGTAAATAATTAAGGCAAAAAGAAATACAGAGAAACAGCTTTTTTTTTTTTTTTTTGAGATTTTTCAAATCTAGGGTCTCACTCTGGTCAGGCTGACCTGGATATTCACTATTAGTCATTTAGTCTCAGGGCAGACCTCGAACTCTAAGTTTGATTTGTCAAGATTCCTACCTCTGCAGCTGGGTCTCTGTGCTGGGATTAACTGCATGTTCAGGGGCTGATATTAATCCTGCCTGCCTCCTCATCTGAGTATAGAAGGTAAAAGACATCTTATTTTTAAACGTTTAATAGTTATAAGTAAGGGGAGTAGGCAGAATATGTCAAAGTAAGAAAGCATGAAGTTTTGGGATTTGTATTTGGTAACATCTTTTGATTTGTTTAGATATCTGTGTGGGTACCAAGTTCTCACAAGCAGGAAGCAGAACAGCGGCATTTAAGATCATTTTTATTCTAGAGCAGGTGACATGTCTTAAGAATCAATATATCTATAATAATAATAAACTTAAGATACAAGAAATGAGACAAGGGCTGGAGAGATGACTTAGCGGTTAAACAAATTTAGATATGATAGCATTACCTGAAAAGGTATAAGGACCCCTTTAATACAGTTCGATTTTTATAACAGGTCTTTTTAGAACTATGTAAGCCAGATAGGGACATGGAAGATGGCGCCCTTGAGAATACAGTTGAATTCTTTGTTAGTTCATCTGCAAATGAAAAACCAAAAAAAAAAAAAGTCTTTTAGGAGAACTAATGAAAGTATGTTAGTCTGAAAGGCCCTGATTATCTTGATAATCCTCACTCTCTCTCTGTCCCTCTCTCTGTCACTAATAAATAAATAAAAATAAAATCTTAAAAAAAAAAAAAATAACATTTAAGACAATTAAACAGTAAAACCTTGATGGAGACTGAGTAAATAATAAATCAAACTTATAATAGCTTAAGAATAAAGAACAGAACCGGCCAAACCTGGTCATTGTTGACCTAATTAGTCTGATTTTAACATACATTAGAGACATTATGATAGACTGGCCAAAGTGATTTCTTCATCTTACCTTTAATCATTGAATCATTTTTTTAGAGGCCTTTAAATTTTATTTATTTATTAATTTGAGAGAGAATTATTTGAACTATGAAATAATTAAAGCAAGAGAAATAGGAAAACAGCTTTTAGAAGGTAGGCACATCTTATTTTTTTAGTTTAATAGTTATAAGTATAGAGAACATGAGAGACAGAGAAATTTTGGATTTGTATTTGATAACATCTTTGATTAGTTTAGATACCTGTGTGGGTACCAATTACCACAAGCAGGAAGCAGGTGGCATTTAAGATCATTTTTCTAGAGTAGGGAACAAGAATCAATATATCTCTAACTCTTAAGATACAGATGCATGGAGAGATGGCTTAGCTTAAGGCGCATGCATCCCACATAAGCCAGATGCTCATTTACGGAGTTCATCTGCAGGGTCCTGGAGAATCTGTCACTAAACAATAAAATAAAATCAAAAAAAAAAAGAAATCCAATTAAGTAAAACCTTGATGGAGAATGAGTATACATAGCTTAAGAATAAAGCCAAACCTGGTCATTTAACCTAATAAGCCATCTCTCCAGCCCATTGATTTCTTCATCTTATTTAATCATTGAATCATTTTTAAGTTTAACATAAGGTAATATTTATGAATGGTAGAATATATGAAGTTTAGACAAGCTATATTAACATTGTTTGTATATTGCAGGCTTTCCTAGGACAGGAGGCATTTCCTGTTTCCCTAAGAACAAAGTCACAATGAGTAAATCACCCTTTATAAGACTTAGACAATAATCTCAGTGATAATCCCTCAGTAAAACAGCATGAACAAGACAGGAACCATCTTAAGGTTACAGTGTCTTGGTTTTTTTTTTGTTTTTTAGATATAATAATCTTATTAAATAGTAAAAGATTGACAAATAGAGGAATATAGCAAACTTGGTTGAGAACTTTTTTAAAAAAATATTTTATTTTTTATTTATTTGAGAGAGAGAGAGATACAGAAATAGACAGGTAGAGAGAGAGAGAGAGAGAGAATGGGTGCGCCAGGGCCTCCAGCCACTGCAAACGAACTCCAGATGCATGCACCCCCTTGTGCATCTGGCTTACGTGGGTCCTGGAGAATCGAGCCTCGAACTGGGGTCCTTAGGCTTCATAGGCAAGCGCTTAATTGTTAAGCCATCTCTCCAGCCCTTGGTTGAGAACTTTAAAGCCAGTCTTTTACAACTGTTATCATGACCAGATTAATATCAATGAGTTAAAGTTTTTAAGTTTTCCACCTGAATACCATAGCATCCTGTTACCAGCCAGGGCCATCCTTTGTCAGTCTGATATTAGCCCTAGGTTAATAGTCATTTTATATATCTCAAGGAGTCTATAATCTGATCAAGTACTTTATCACTTAGTCAACTTTGTCTTTAACCTTCCATTTAAGCTTACTCATACCTTCATCTACATACTTTACTCATACTTTCAACTACATACTTTTACCTTACAATCTTTATATAACCACTCTGTAACAATTTTTTTCATGAAACATTTATTAACATTTAGTTTCCTCTTCAGTTTATCTTCCTTAGTCAGTTCATCTCATAACTACCAACAAAAAAACTTTCTTACTATAAGACTTTTAATATGACCATTTAAATTTTTTCTAACTTCTCCTTGTTAAGTTTGTTTGTAACTTCCGCTTGTATGTTTTTTTTTTTCCCTATAGTTAATTATAAATAGACTGTCTGGGTTCTGATTGTTTGTCTTCCCATTTCCCTGGGTCAGTAGTCCTCCTAGGCTCCTCCCCACCCCCTCTTTTTTTTTTTTTTAAAGCTTTGCAAGGTAGGGTCTCACTCTGGCTCAGGCTGACCTAGAATTTACTGTGGAGTCTCAGGGTGGCCTCGAACTCTCAGCAATCCTCCTACCTCTGCCTCCCAAGTGCTGGGATTAAAGGCGTGAGCCACCACGCACGCCCAGCTCCCTTTAAAAAAAAAATTTAGAAGGTCAGTTATATTAATTTTATATTTTTGATTTTTGTTACATTTAGATGAGGTTTAAATAAACAAATAAATTCATTAAAAATGAATCTTAATTTTGTTAAACATTTAGATTTTTTTTCAGTAGTCAGAGTTTTAACAGTAGGAAATATAGCTCAATTTAACTTTGATTTGAGACATGATAATATAAACAAATTTATCAACTTATTACAAAGAGTAAAGTCTGAATTATATGAACAATTAAGGTGAGAAAAAATATGAAGAATAAAAACTTTTTTCTTAATTTTTATTTATTTATTTGCAAGCAAAGAGAGAGAGAGAGAAAAGAGACAGACAGAGAGAGAATGGGCATGCCAGGGCCTCCAGCCACTGCAAACAAACTCCAGATGCATGTGCCCCTTGTGCATCTGCCTTATGTGGATCCTGGGGAATCAAACCTGGGTCCTTTGGCTTTGCAGACAAATGCCTTAACCATTCAGCCATCTCTCCAGCCCCAAGAATGAAAACTCTTTTTTAAAAAACTCTTTTTTAAATATTTATTTATTTATTTGAGAGAGAGAAAGAGGGAGGGGAGAGAGAGAGAGAGAATGGGTAATGTTGGGCCTCCAGCCACTGCAAACAACTCCAGATGTATGTATCAACTTGTTATCTGGGTCCTAGAGAGTCGAACCAGGATCCTTTGGCTTCACAGGTAAATGCCTTAACTGCTAAGCCATCTCTCCAGCCTGAAAACTTTTAAGTTAACTCATTTTACCACAGGCAACCCAAACTTTTTCAGTTTAACTCTCATTAGCTTTTCATATCATTTTATATCCTTTTAGTAACATGCCTTACAACAATCTTTTACCTTATAAAGTCTTTTCTGATCCCAAAACACATTTTTTTCTGTAGAAGCAAGATTAGAATTTGGTATACAAATATGTCTATTATTGTAGTAAGCATAAACAAGCATGTTGTCAAAAACATAGAGGTTAATTATTTTAAATATATTGTAAACCTGGTTTTAATAGTTTAATATCATCTTAAAATATATGAGCACCAGAAAATTTAATGACCATAAGCATTGGAACAATTAATAATCATAAATTTAGTCATACATAAGGATAGCATACATGAAACATGGAACACATAACATGACATGGTTGGCCAACATTAGACATGACAACATGAAACATGGAGAGACATCCTTTTAAGATTTTAGTTATGTTTTAAACTGGTGAGGACTTAATCTTAACAGGACAACAGCCAATGGTTTGAATTTTAAGTTGACTTTTTTCTTTGGTGGTTTATAATGAAAAGAAGGGGGAAAGGGAAAAGAAAGGAAAAACCCTAGCAGCTGTAGTGATTTTTAACTTTTATCAAGGAGAGAAAAATTAGATATCCATATGCAGAATAAGTTAAAGAGGCCCAGTAAAGACAGGAGTTTCTTTAAGAGGGTAGAGTTTGTATTTGATATAGTGAGATGGCTTGAATTTGGAGTGGAGGGAGAGACCCTGGAAAGTCATGTTCAGATGGCTTAAAGTGAATTAACTCTTTAGTTCCCTTTAGTTTTCAAGGAAGGCTATTAACCCTTCAGTCCAGACTCTGGAAGGGTAAAAGAAATTGGGGAGAACTGGGGGTGAGTGGGACATTTTGGAGAGCATTGCATGGGCCAGGACTATGGACGAAGAATTGTCTCCAACTAGTTCAAGCTGGGGGCGGGGGGAGTAGATCCCTCGAGGTGTCCCATGCAGTCCAGTGGAGGTTGGAGGCTCAGGGACTGATATTTGGTGGCCATGAGGAACTCAGCGACTCTTCGTGAAGTAAAGGCATGTATTCTTTTTTGGAGGAGTGCAGTGAGGCATCTCTCCACAATCATTGTAGACCATCATTGAAGTCTTAGTCATACAGGTGTGGATTTTGGCAGTTTTAAGCTTTTACTTTTTCCTTTGTCAAACTTTATCTTGCAGTTTGTTATCCCATGTTGATCTTATGAACAGGCAAGGAGGCAGTTCTTCAGGATGGTGATAGTTATCAGAGCCATTAGGAAAGAAACACCTAGATCATGTCAAATCAATTAGCCATTATGATCTGGTTATTATCCATGTCTGAGTTTTCTTTTTTTTTTTTTAATTGACAACTTCTATACTTACATACAAAAAAAGTATGATATTTCCCTCCCCTCCCCCATTCCCCTTTAGAACTCCAATCTCTATCATATCCCCTCCCTCTCTCCATTAGTCTCTCTTAATTTGATGTCATCATCTTTTTCTTCTATTATGAGTGTCTTGCGAAGGTATTGCTAAGCACTGCAAGGTCATGGATATCAAGGCCAATTTCTGTCTGGTCAGTTGCATTGTAAGGAGTCATACCCTTCCTTTGGCTCTTCCATTCTATCTGCCCCCTATTCTGCAGTGGTCCCTAAGCCTTGGAGGGTGTGACAGAGGTGTTTCAGTGCTGGGCACTCCTCCATCCCTTCTTCTCAGCACTATGTTGCCTTTTGGGTCATCCCAGTGGTCATTGCCATCTGAAAAGAGAAGCTTCTCTAACCAGAAGTGAGAGTAGTGTTAATATGTGAATACGAACATTAAGTGTAGTGCTTTCAGGGCATCTTGGTGGGAATAATATATACATTTAATCAGACAAGAGCAAGCTTTATACCCCTAAGGCTCCCCTGCCATAGACTTTTGCTTAGGTTTTTCAGTACCAGGTATGTATTCCCTCCCATAGAGAGGGCCTTCAGTCCAATTATGGAGGAGTTGGTTACCCCAAGAGCAGACATGCCACTATTTTTTTAAAAATATTTTATTATTTATTTATTTGAGAGAGAGAGAGAGATACAGAAATAGGCAGGTAGAGAGAGAAAGAGAATGGGTGCGCCAGGGCCTCCAGCCACCGCAAACGAACTCCAGATGCACGCACCCCCTTGTGCATCTGGCTTACGTGGTCCTGGAGAATCAAGCCTTGAACCCGGGTCCTTAGGCTCCACAGGCAAGCGTTTAACCGCTAAGCCATCTCTCCAGCCCCAGACATGCCACTATTGCACCCTTTCAGTCATTGGGCCTGTATGGCCAAACTTGAATTTTCAGTGTCCAGTGTTTTCACTGCTGATGACTTCTGTCTCCCATAGGGCTGCATGCACTGCAGCTTTTTCCAGCTTTCAGTTGGCTGGTCTACAGGGAAAAGGTTTTCTGCTCAGCACCAGCTTGATTTCTCAGTGACCTTGCCTCTCAGGCAAGAGATGTCTTCAGCAATAGGGTCTGACCATCTGTTTCTCAAGGGCAACCAAGGGCTTTGGCAAAAGCCTTTAATGTTTTGGAGGCTACCGGGACCTCCTTGGTCAACAACTCACTGGAAGGTATCCCATCCCAGGGACTGAAAAATTTCTAGTAACAGTCTACAGCTTCTAGATGTGCCATTATTCAAATAAGTAGTTTTACATTAGTCTTATTCACACTATCTTGATTTTTGATTGACCCTCCCCCTGCCCTTCTTTTACGCATTCTCTTCTCATGGCCTCGCTTAGGCCATTCCCCTCCCTGTAATCTGTTCTTCTACTTATATATGTGTAATACCATACACTTAAATCCTTCCCTCTCCTGCCTCCCTTATAGCTTTTACCAGCTTACTGGTTTCTAGTACCTAGTTTTGGTTCCTGTGGTAGTTTGAATATATGTCCCCCAATATATTCAGTGGTTTATTACTTATAGTTTGCATCTGCAATCACCTTGCTAGAGGCAAGGTCACTGGGGGCCCCGGTCTTAAGGTGGTGATGGTTTGAGAGTCCATTGTAAAGATATGCAAATGTGTCTAGCAGGAGTTCCTGAAGTGTGCTCTGTGACCTTTTGGCTGTAGTTAGTTTTGCTCTGTGTGCTGTGGTGGCTGGTTGGTTTTTTCTCTCTCCTTGGCCCTGTGAAAGCAGGCTGCTTCTCCTGCCTTTATGGAACTTCCCCTGGATCTGTAAGCTTCAATAAATAATATCCCTTCCTCCATAACTGTGCCTGGTCTGGAAGTTCATCTCAGCGAACCTGAAGCTGTCTGCAACAGTAAAGTGGTACCGAGGAGTGTGGGGTGAGATGAACCAGATCGTGTGGATATTCGTCTTTTGGAACCTTTGTTTTGGAGGAATGGGCACGGACTTGGTGCTTGCAACTGAAGATGCCTTCTGGAGTGGTAAGCCAAGTTTTATGGACTATTCTGATGAGAGTTTGAGAATGCTAAGTGCAGATAGTATTGAACTTCGAGGCTTGGCTTATGAGCTTTCTAAGGGGAAGGAAAGAAGGCAGAGGACTTTGTTGGAACTGGGCTACTGGCATAAGGGATGGCTACGTTCCGCTATCCAGGCCCAGAGTGTTTGATCAAACTTAAATTTGTAATGGACTGATATGCTTGGCTAAAGGTATTGGACTGAGATTTTAAGATTTTAAGCTGGGAAAACTCAAGCAAGTTAAAAGTAGAGGCATTTGAGACTGGTTTAGCTGCTATTGTCAACGCATTAGCAATCTTAAGGAAGGTGGAAGGAAGGTGGCCTGACTTGATTTACATTAAAACAATGGAGAGGATGCCTGAGGAAAGACTGTTAGAAATGCAAGCTCTTTGGAAAGAGTTGACTGGAGAAGGAACCTGCTTTTCAAGGCTATGGTTTATTTTGTCCCTGGATTTAGAATATGGCTGTGTCCTGCACACCTGGTATCAGTTTTGGAAATATGAAAAATGCATAGAATGGTCATGAGTTGCACACACCAGGAGCCAGGAGCCGCTGAGATGCGGCATGAAGGCAGGGCATGAAGACCCTCAGGAATAGGCTGGAAGAGCCTTTTGGAAGATGGACTGTGGGTTGCATGGAGACCTGAAGATGTTTTGGATATACCAGGACTGTGCAAAAGGACTACCATGGAGTGCAGTGTTGAACTGGGATGAAAGTTTTCCCTGGCGACTCTGCCCAGCTGGAGGGGCGGAATTGGTAAACATGGAGACTGTTAGTCTCTGGTTTTATTGAACTTGAACTGCAGAAGTTTGATGACTGCTGATGATGGTTGAGTTTGCATTATTTTAGTCTCTCCTTGCTATGCCTTTTACCAGTTAAAAATGTTTACACTGTGCCTTTACATGTTGAAAGTATTTAACTTGTTTGATTTTACAGGACTCACTATCTTAAGTTGATCAAGACTGTGAGAACCTTCGAAATTGGACTGAGTACAATTTACAATGTGTGATAGTTATAAATCTATTGGGTGCCAGGAGCTAAATATATTGGGGGCCAGGGGCGGAATGTGGTAGTTTGAATATATGTCCCCCAATATATTCAGTGGTTTATTACTTATAGTTTGCATCTGCAATCACCTTGCTAGAGGCAAGGTCACTGGGGGCCCCGGTCTTAAGGTGGTGATGGTTTGAGAGTCCATTGTAAAGATATGCAAATGTGTCTAGCAGGAGTTCCTGAAGTGTGCTCTGTGACCTTTTGGCTGTAGTTCTGCTGTGTGCTGTGGTGGCTGGTTGGTTTTTTCTCTCTCCTTGGCCCTGTGAAAGCAGGCTGCTTCTCCTGCCTTTATGGAACTTCCCCTGGATCTGTAAGCTTCAATAAATAATATCCCTTCCTCCATAACTGTGCCTGGTCTGGAAGTTCATCTCAGCGAACCTGAAGCTGTCTGCAACAGTTCCAGTTCACACATAAGTCTATACATTTGTAGCTAGGATCCACATATGAGAGAGAACATGTGACATTTGGCTTTCTGAGCCTGGGTTACCTCACTTAATATAAGTTTTCTTGCATGTGACATGACATTTACAGGTGACATGAACATTTATTTAAGGCATAAAAATAATAATAATATAGGAAATGAATAAGGAAGAAGGAGTTGTTAATTTGGATGGGAGGTTAATTGGAATTTGTGGAAACATAAAGATTTGCTTTAAGTAAGGTAGGAAGTAGATTAGTATTGAAGCCTTATTTCAAATATCTTATTTTAAATTTAGATATGATAGAGATTAAGAAATTAATTAATTCTGAAATTTAGGTTTAAAGATTTCTTTTTGTGTTAAATCTTTAATAATTCATCCAAAGATCAAAAAGTCTTTAGAGGCTGTGGTGGCGGCCCGCCTTTAATCCCAGCACTAGGGAGGCAGAGGTAGGAGGATTGCCGTGAGTTTGAGGCCACCCTGAGACTACATAGTGAATTCCAGGTCAGCCTGGACCAGAGTGAGACCCTACCTTGCAAAACCAAAAAAAAAAAAAAAAAAAGTTCATGGTCTTTACTTACTTGGTCCAAAGATCAAAAAGTCTTATCTTTAGGAGAACTAATGAAAGGCTGAAAGGCTAAAACTTTGATTAGTCTTGATAATTTGTTATTATCAGTTGAAATCATATCATATCATAATGAAATTGTGTTTTATAGAATAATACTGGTTATACAATACAATGAAATATATTTTATATATTTAGACGCAGTTTTAGTTATTAGAATAAGTTTATGGCAAATAAATAAAAGTCTTACCCAAAAGGAAAACATATAAGACTATAACATTTAAGAAACCTATAGTTGTAAACAGGGGTTCTATGTAACATAATAAAGGCTTAGTTTTGATTCTTATGTCACATTTAGATAGTTTAAACAAACAGACAAAACTACTTAAAATATCTTGATCTTGTTAACCTTGATACTGATATGGGAAATTAAAACTTACAGAGCCAGCATCAGAGATGGAGTGGAGAATCAGTCTATTTTTACATCAGTGTGAGTCCAGGGGAATCTCTTCCATAGCCTGAGAAAATGGTTAATTAGTAGAGACATATTTGTAACTGTTTTGTGGAGTTAAGAAGAAATGCAAGATAATTTTAGTACTGGCCAGAAGCTGTAACTATGGCCTTTAAGCAGTATGAAAACAACAGTGTCAGTACAAAAGACTATGTAGTATGGGGCATACTATGCATGAAAGTTTATTACAGTCCAAGACATAACTTTGTGTCAGAGGCCTTTACCTTTTCTTTTATCATAATATGAGGTATGACATTATAAATAAATTTACCACCTTATTATAGAGAATTATTTGAACTATGTAAATAATTAAGGCAAGAGAAATACAGAGAAACAGCTTTTTAGAAGGTAGGCACATCTTATTTTTTTTTTAAACCACCATTATAAGTATAGGCAGAACATTTTTTTAAACGTTTAGTTATAGTTTAGGATACCTATATTTTTATAATTTCTAGAGCATGAAACATGTCTTAGTTTTGATATCTATAAGTTTAGATACCTGTGTGGGTACCAATTACCTCACAAGCAGGAAGCAGAACAGTGGCATTTAAGATCATTTTTCTAGAGTAGGGAACGTGTCTTAAGAATCAATATATCTATAAGCAATAAACTTAAGATACAAGAAATGAGACAAGGGCTGGAGAGATGGCTTAGCTACATAAGATGCACATGGTGGCGCCCTGCAAAGCCTAAATGCTAAATCAACCCCAGTGCCCATCTTCCAGGTCCCAAATAAATAAATAAAAATAAAATCTTAAAATGGTGACAATTAAGTAAAACCTCTGGAGTTCATCTGCAGTGGCTAATAAAGCCCTGGTCATTGTGGTCTGATTTTAACATAATTAGAGACATTATGATAGACTCTGTCCTCTCTCTTTAACTAATAAATAAATAAAAATAAAATTTATTTAAAAAAAAAAGAAATGAGACAATTAAGCCAAACCTTGATGGAGAATGAGTATACAGAGAGAGAGAGAATAAAAAAACCTGGTCATTGTTGATTTTAGTCTGATTTTAACATACATTAGAGACATTATGATAGACATAAAGTGATTTCTTCATCTTACCTTTAATCATTGAATCATTTTTAAGTTTAACATAAGGTAATATTTATGAGTGGTAGAATATATGAAGTTTAGACAAGCTATATTAACATTGTTTGTATATTGCAGGCTTTCCTAGGACAGGAGGAATTTCCTCAGTTTCCCTAAGAACAAAGTCACAATGAGTAAATCACCTTTTATAAGACTTAGACAATAATGTCAGTGATAATCCCCCAGTAAAACAGCATGAACAAGACAGGAACCATCTTAAGGTTACAGTGTTTTTTTTTGTTTGTTTGTTTGTTTTTTAGATACAATAATCTTATTAAATAGTAAAAGATTGACAAATAGAGGAATATAGCAAACTTGGTTGAGAACTTTTTGTTTTTAAATATTTTATTTTTTATTTATTTATTTGAGAGAGAGAGAGAGATACAGAAATAGGCAGGTAGAGAGAGAGAGAGAGAGAATGGGTGCGCCAGGGCCTCCAACCACTGCAAACGAACTCCAGATGCATGCACCCCCTTGTGCATCTGGCTTACGTGGGTCCTGGAGAATCGAGCCTCAAACTGGGGTCCTTAGGCTTCATAGGCAAGCGCTTAATCATTAAGCCATCTCTCCAGCCCTTGGTTGAGAACTTTAAAGCCAGTCTTTTACAACTGTTATCATGACCAGATTAATATCAATGAGTTAAAGTTTTTAAGTTTTCCACCTGAATACCATAGCATCCTGTTACCAGCCAGGGCCATCCTTTGTCAGTCTGATATTAGCCCTAGGTTAATAGTCATTTTATATAGCTCAAGGAGTCTATAATCTGATCAAGTACTTTAACACTTAGTCAACTTTGTCTTTAACCTTCCATTTAAGCTTACTCATACCTTCATCTACATACTTTACTCATACTTTCAACTACATACTTTTACCTTACAATCTTTATATAACCACTCTGTAACAATTTTTTTCATGAAACATTTATTAACATTTAGTTTCCTCTTCAGTTTATCTTCCTTAGTCAGTTCATCTCATAACTACCAACAAAAAACTTTCTTACTATAAGACTTTTAATATGACCATTTAAATTTTTTCTAACTTCTCCTTGTTAAGTTTGTTTGTAACTTCCGCTTGTATGTTTTTTTTTCCCTATAGTTAATTATAAATAGACTGTCTGGGTTCTGATTGTTTGTCTTCCCATTTCCCTGGGTCAGTAGTCCTCCTAGGCTCCTCCCCACCCCCTCTTTTTTTTTTTTGGCTTTTTCAAGGTAGGGTCTCACTCTGGCTCAGGCTGACCTAGAATTTACTGTGGAGTCTCAGGGTGGCCTCGAACTCTCAGCAATCCTCCTACCTCTGCCTCCCAAGTGCTGGGATTAAAGGCGTGAGCCACCACGCACGCCCAGCTCCCTTTAAAAAAAAAAAATTTAGAAGGTCAGTTATATTAATTTTATATTTTTGATTTTTGTTACATTTAGATGAGGTTTAAATAAACAAATTCATTAAAAATGAATCTTAATTTTGTTAAACATTTAGATTTTTTTTCAGTAGTCAGAGTTTTAACAGTAGGAAATATAGCTCAATTTAACTTTGATTTGAGACATGACAATATAAACAAATTTATCAACTTATTACAAAGAGTAAAGTCTGAATTATATGAACAATTAAGGTGAGAAAAAATATGAAGAATAAAAACGTTTTTTCTTAATTTTTATTTATTTATTTGCAAGCAAAGAGAGAGAGAGAGAGAAAAGAGATAGACAGAGAGAGAATGGGCATGCCAGGGCCTCCAGCCACTGCAAACAAACTCCAGATGCATGTGCCCCTTGTGCATCTGCCTTATGTGGATCCTGGGGAATCAAACCTGGGTCCTTTGGCTTTGCAGACAAATGCCTTAACCATTCAGCCATCTCTCCAGCCCCAAGAATGAAAACTCTTTTTAAAAAACTCTTTTTTAATATATTTATTTATTTATTTGAGAGAGAGAAAGAGGGAGGGAGGGAGAGAGAGAGAGAGAATGGGTACCCCAGGGCCTCCAGCCACTGCAAACGAACTCCAGATGTATGTGCCCCCTTGTGCATCTGGGTCCTAGAGAGTCAAACCAGGATCCTTTGGCTTCACAGGTAAATGCCTTAACTGCTAAGCCATCTCTCCAGCCTGAAAACTTTTAAGTTAACTCATTTTACCACAGGCAACCCAAACTTTTTTCAGTTTAACTCTCATTAGCTTTTCATATCATTTTTATATCCTTTTAGTAACATGCCTTACAACAATCTTTTACCTTATAAAGTCTTTTCTGATCCCAAAACACATTTTTTTCTGTAGAAGCAAGATTAGAATTTGGTATACAAATATGTCTATTATTGTAGTAAGCATAAACAAGCATGTTGTCAAAAACATAGAGGTTAATTATTTTAAATATATTGTAAACCTGGTTTTAATAATTTAATATCATCTTAAAATATATGAGCACCAGAAAATTTAATGACCACAAGCATTGGAACAATTAATAATCATAAATTTAGTCATACATAAGGACAAACTACATGAAACATGGAACACATAACATGACATGGTTGGCCAACATTAGACATGACAACATGAAACATGGAGAGACATCCTTTTAAGATTTGAGTTATGTTTTAAACTGGTGAGGACTTAATCTTAGGACAACAGCCAATGGTTTGAATTTTAAGTTGACTTTTTTTCTTTGGTGGCTTATAATGAAAAGAAGGGGGAAAGGGAAAAGAAAGGAAAAACCCTAGCAGCTGTAGTGATTTTTAACTTTTATCAAGGAGAGAAAAATTAGATATCCATATGCAGAATAAGTTAAAGAGGCCCAGTAAAGACAGGAGTTTCTTTAAGAGGGTAGAGTTTGTATTTGATACAGTGAGATGGCTTGAATTTGGAGTGAGAGGGAGAGACCCTGGAAAGTCATGTTCAGATGGCAGAACTGTGTGTGAGAGGTAGAGTTTTAGAAGGGACAGGACTTTAGAGGGTTTTTGGTGACAGAGGGGAATTTGGTAGATAGAACAAGAAGTACAAAGGGAAGGGCAGGAATGCAGGGCAAAGAAGCCCTGAAGGTAAGGAACCTCGGACCATTCACCATGTCTTCTGGGGAAGTTATCAAGATCAATAAGAATATTAAAATCAAAAGTACCAAATTCAGGTCAGCGGTGGCCATTATCTAAGGAGTATTGTGGCCAAATTTGAACAGAGCCAGAGTAATTTGGCAGGCAGGAGCTCAGGAACTTGGAGCTCCTTTAAATTGCCTTGAGACTTACCGATGGAGTGTCTTTTGGATACGATAATTTAAAGTCCATTTTGGAAGATAAGGACTAGAGTGTCCAGTCCCCCCACCAGGGACATCTCCCAGGCTTAGGGAGGGCAAACAAAACCCAATGTTTAGGAGGGAGCACCCTTGCACTCATAAGGCTTGGGGTATCCGGTGGAATGACACGTGGGAGGCTCCCGGAGTCTCCAATCATCCATGGACCAAAAAGTGCGATACTCCCGAAGTTTCTAAGGTCTGGGACAGGGTGCCTCTGCCACAGACCGAGAATGAGTACCTTGTCCTGAAGCTGTAATCTGATGAGGGTGTGGATGCAGAGGATTACATGGTGAGAGGCCTCTAGTCTAGAGTTCAGAAGTCCGGTGGGAGAGGGTGAAAAAAAGAAAAGGAAGAAGTCCTCAGGTATCAAGCTGGCAAGACTGAAGATTTCAGGTCGCAGGTGGCTGTTTAGTTCAGACTAGTGAGAACAGTGAGTTTTTCTATTCCTGAGAGAGTGAGACATTGGCAGGGAGGTAGAGAGAAGGAGAGAGGAAGTTGGGGGGGGTGCATGTAGCCCGAAAGCCCTGGAGGGGTATCCAAGACATGGCACCAGAAATGTAAGGAAAGTGTAAGAGAAACGCAAAAAAGAACAGTGGATTTGATCTCTACAGACAAGACTGTTTATTGAGAGAAAACAGCGAGGGGCCTCAGCTTTCCTGTGGGGTGAAGGCTGAAGCATTGGGCCAGGCTGGGGTGCAAGCTTATAAGGAGAATCCTAAGAAAAAATAGACTGGACCGGGTGCAGCTAATAAGAAAATTGTAGCTGTTTGTGTCCTTGTTCAGAATAGGCTTCTTCAGCCAGGAATGTCTAAGGGAGGGTACTCAGATGGTCTCTGGTCCTTCCAGGCCATCTAGGCTAAGGGGAGTACATCAGTCAGGGAAGGGTGCCAAACTTCTTTACTGCCCACAAGCTTTAGGGATAACTATTAACTCTTTAGTTCCTTTTAGTTTTCAGGGAAGGCTATTAACCCTTCAGAGGGAGATTGGGGGGTGGTGGCTGGAGAGATGGCTTAGTGGTTAAGGCGCTTGCCTGCAAAGCCAAAGGACCCAGGTTCAATTCCCCAGTACTCACATAAGCCAGATGTGCAAAGTGGCACATGCGTCTGGAGTTCCTTTGCAGTGGCTAGAGGGCCTGGTGTGCCCATTATCTCTTGATATTTAGCAAAAAAGAAAAGGAGAAAAAGAAAGAGAGAGAGAGAATGGGCACACCAAGGCCTTCTAGCCACTGCAAATGAACTCTAGACACATGTGCCACTCTGTTCATCTGGCTTTATATGGGTACTGGAGAGTTGAACCTGGGTCCTTTGGCTTTGCCAGCAAGTGCCTTAACCTCTGAGCTATCTCTCTAGGCTTCATTACTACTTTTGTCTCAGCCAGGTGAGTCTCTTCATGTCATTGCCTGCAGAACATGCCTTGGCGCTTCAGGAATACAGGCCTGCAAGGCTTGTCTGTGCTAACCAGCGTCTAGCCCACCTGCCTCTCGGGTCCTGTTGGCTCCAATAAACTGGAGTTTTGTCTTCTAGCTTCAGAGATCTGAAGTAATAATGCCCTAGAACAGACCTCAGTTCCAAAGTGCTCCTGCCTGCCTGTGGCTCAGGGGTTTGGAGGGCGACCTTCTGCTTGTTAAATTCTATCCAGGTAGTAGTTCAAGACCAACAGTAGTAAAAGGCAGACAGACCAGAGGCTTGGGGACTTGCTGAGAGAGCTCTCTTCCCAGCCACTTTTCCTTGATCGTTGGCTTTTTATAAATCAAGTTTCATGTCCCAACTCTGTCTGAGCCTTCAGATCCCCCCAGTGGGTGAGTCCCAGGCTAAACTGACCACCTCCCCCCACCCATAGTGCTGACTCATCCAGGGCTTTGGATCGACCTTTTATTTTACATTCCCAGAGCTAGCAAATGCTTTATGAACTTCTCTTGAAAAGAGTTACACAATTCAATCTAGAGTCTGTCTGTTAGCTGGTGTGTTGCAAGAATGCAATCCAACTGCATCCACACCCAGATGACTCAGCCTGGCTCTGAAGCACTGGTGTTTTTCCAGGCCTTCTCCGGGCAGGGCTGGCAGTATTGTGGCCAGGTGCTCCAAGGGCGGAGGCACCTCCACTGTCCTGCCAGAGCCACATGAGAGCTAGGAACTCCTGGAAGGCCAAATGGCCTCTGATAGAGGAGAAGTGAAGCTCTGTGCCCCTCCCCATCAGCTTAGCCTTAGAGGTGTGAGGACAGGGGCATTTACAAGATGGGATATGATTTTATTTTTATTTTAAAATATTTTATTTATTTATATAAATAAAGGAAGAGGAGCCGGGCATGGTGGCGCACGCCTTTAATCCCAGCACTCGGGAGGCAGAGGTAGGAGGATTGCCATGAGTTCAAGGCCTCCCTGAGACAACATAGTGAATTCCAGGTCAGCCTGTGCTAGCAAGACACTACCTCAAAAAAAAATAAAAAAAAATAAAATAAAAAAAATAAAATAAAGGAAGAGATAGAGGCAGATATATAGAGAATGGGTGCACCAGGGCCTCTAGCCACTGCAAATGAACTCCAGATGCATGTGCCATTTTGTGCATCTGGTTTATGTGAGTACTGGGGAATTGAACCTGGATCCTTAGGATTCACAGGCAAGTACCTTAACTGCTTAGCCATCTCTCCAGCCTAGGATATGCTTTTTAAAAAAAAAAAAAAATTATTCATTTGTTTGCAAGGAAAGAGAGACAGAGGGAGGAAGAGAGAAAGAATGGGTGCACCAGGGCCTCTAGCTGCTGCAAATGAATTCCAGATGCACGTGCCACTTTGTGCATCTGGCTTTACATGGGTACTGGGGGATCAAACCAGATCATTAGGCTTTGTGCCTTAACTTTTGAGCCATCTCTCCAGCCTAAGGCATATGCTTTTTTTTTTTTAAAGATTTTTAAAAATATATTTTATTTATTTATTCATTTGAGAGAGAGATTGAGAGAATGGGCACACCAGGGCTTCTAGCCATTGCAGACAAACTCCAGATGCATGCAGCCCCTTGTGCATCTGGCCCAATAAAAATCTTTTTAAAGTCAAACTGGAGAGATGGCTTTGCAGGCAAATGCCTTAACGCGTTTGCCTCTCAAAGCCAAAAAAGATTTTTATTTATTTGTTTGTTTAGGACCCACGTCAAGGTAGATTTCATTCAAGGGGCTGCATGATCTGGAACTCACTCATGTAGTCCCTGGAGGCTCTGAACTCCCATTCTCCTCCCTACCTCTTTCTCCCAAGTGCTGGGAAATAAATAAATAAAATATATTTTAAAAAATATTTTATTTATTTATTTATTTATTTAGACAGAGATTTTGATTTTTCAAGGTGAGGGTTTCATTCTAGTCTAGGCCCTCTACCTGTAACTCAACTAGACGTAGTCTCAGGGTGTGCCTTGAACTCACAGTGATCCTGGAGACCTCTGCCTCCCAAGTGCCATGGCCTAAACCACTGTGCCATCTCTCCAGCCCTTATTTTTATCTATTTATTTATTAGAGACAGAGAGAGAGAGAGAAAAAGAGGCAGACAGAGAGAGAGAATGGGTGCGCCAGGCCCTCTAGCCACTATAAATGAACTCCAGACGCATGCGCCACTATGTGCATCTGGCTTACGTGGGACCTGGAGTATCAAACCTGGGTCCTTCGGCTTTGCAGCCATGTGCCTTAACTACTAAGCCATCTCTCCAGCCCTATATGCTTAAATTTTTTTTTTATTTAAGAGAGAGAGAGAGAGACAAAGAGGCACATGACCTGGAGAGAATTGAATGGGCAGTCAGGCCCCTGTATGCTTTTTTAAAAAAATTATTTTTATTTATTTGAGAAAGAGGCAGATAGAGAGAAGGGGTGTACTAGGACCTCTAGCCACTGCAAAGGAATTCCAGACACATGCATCACCTTGTGTGTCTGGCTTAAAGTGTGTCCTGGAGAATTGAACCTGGGTCCTTAGGCTTCACAGGCAAGTGCCTTAACTGCTAAGCCATCTCTCCAGCCCAGCGTATATGCTTTTTGAAAGGATTCCCAGAATGGCATTTTCATGTTTTGAGAAAAAGATGGATGATATCTACTTAGTGGTTATGTGAAAAAGCCTGTCTTAACTTTCAACTACTTCATCTTTAATGTGTGGAACATTCAAGTTAAAACAACAAGCAAAAGTGGGGCATGGTGGTGCACACCTTTAATCCCAGCACTTGGGAGGAAGAAATAGGTGGATCACCATGAGTTTGAGGCCACACTGAGACTCCATAGTGAATTTCAGGTCAGACTAGGCTAGAGTGAAACCCTACCTTGAAAAACCAAAAATAAAATAAAATAAATAAAATAATAAAATAAAAACTGTAAGCAAGCAAGCAAAACAAACAAAAAACAGGGCTGACTCAGTGATTAAGGCACTTGCTTGCAAAGCCTGATGGCCTGGGTTCAACTCCCCAGTACCCACATAAAGCCAGATGCACAAAGCGGTACATCCATCTGGAGTTTGTTTGCAGGGGCAGGAGAACCTGGAGTACCCATGCTCTGTCTCTCTTCCTCTCTCTCTCTCTCTTTCTCAAAAATAAATAAATACATTAAATAAAACAGAGAACTAAAAAACTTTCTAGGGGGCTGGAGAGATTGTTTAGTGGTTAAATGTGCTTGCTTGCAAAGCCTATATCCTAGGTTCAATTCACTAATACCTATGTAAAGCCAGAAGCACAAAGTGACACATGCATCTGGAGTTCATTTGTAGTGACAAGAGGCCCTGTCATGCCCACACTCACTTTTTCTTTCTCTTGCAAATAAATATAATAATAATCTTCTTTTAAAAAAAGCTTTCAGGGCCGGCGTCGTGGCACACACCTTTAATCCCAGCACTTGGGAGGCAGAGGTAGGAAGATCGCCATGAGTTCAAGGCCACCCTGAGACTATATAGAGAATTCCAGGTCAGTCCAGGCTAGAGTGAGACACTACCTCGACCCCCCCCCCAAAAAAAAAAGATTTCTAGGGTTAAAATGGAGGACATCATATGATTAGCAATTTAGAGACTGTAATCGGGCTTGGAGGCTCAGAGAAAGTCCTTAAACTATAAAACCCTGAGTTCTTATCTGTTTCTAACAAATGATTGAAATAAACAGATCGAGAAGGATAGTTTATAAGCTATTGCATTGATTCAGTGAGTCCAGAAAACAAAGAAAAGGGAATTGATGGGAATTGATACACTTACATGGTCTGAAGAGCCCCCATGGGAGTGTGCATGGGCCTGGGAAAAAAACCTGGAAAGTGATTTTCTTTTTTTTTTTTTTTTTTTTTTTGAGGTAGGGTCTCACTCAAGCCCATGCTGGGATTAGGGGCATGTGCCACCATGCCCAGCTGAAAAGGGGTTTTCTAAAAAGGCTTGTGCTTTAAAAAAATAAAAAAGGCCATAGAAATAGTGGGAAAAGAATATCTTGGGTTGGAGAAATGGCTTAGAGGTTAAGGCACTTGCCTGCAAAGCTTAAGGACCCAGGTTTGATTCCTTAGAACCCATGTAAGCCAGATGCACAAGGTGGCACATGGGTCTGGAGTTCGTTTGCAGTGGCTAAAGGCATTGGCATGCCCATTCTCTCTCTCTTTCTCTCTCTTTGTAAATAAATAAATAAAAATAAAATATTTTTTAAACAAAAAGAAAGAAAAAGAATACCTTTCCCACACTGGCAGCCAGAATGGAAAGGACATGGTTTTACCAGTGTTGAGACCCGGAGACTCAAGCCTCAGGCATGTACAAATGAATAGCCAAGGAACAGGAAAAGGAATAGAGAGGGTGCCCCCTCTTAAGTCTCTGTTTATTTGGGGTCAGCAGGCTGTCTCCAAAAGAGGTTGGCACACAATGAGAGAGTTGATTGGCCTGGGCTCTGAGAGGGAGTCCACACACAACACACCTGGTACGGATTGAGAGAGATAGAGAGAGAGAGAGAGAGAGCCGCTGATTGGATTGAGACAGCAACAGACACTGAATTCCAGGTCTGCTGCAGCAGACCAGTGGTGACATCCTAAGATTTCTCTTGTGAGCCTTTCCTTAGCTGCCTACCTAATCACAAAGCTATCTAATTAGATCTGTCTCAAGACCAGGCCACAGAGAGAGGGAAGAGAAAAGGGGACCCCTAACCTCAGGTGAAGGGGCGCAGAGGTACTATGGAGTTAGCTTTAAATGTGTGCTTTTCCTTAGGAAGAAATTGCTTAGGGAAAAGCATACGCCTTCAGGACCACGCTTATGAAACAGGAAAACCTGACTGAGCCTTGTTCATAGGTAAGATTGAAGGGCCTCCTTGCAGATAGGGCTTATTAAAGGGCTAGCCAAAGCAGACTTAGCTAAGAATAATTCCTTCTATGCAAGAGATTAACATTGTGTTTATCTCCTTCAGCCTTTTTCTGGTGTCAGGTTCACCAAGAAGGCTGTACTCTTGCCCTTCCCCCGCATTACTCTATGGTTTCAGCTAGGGCCCTGGTGAGGTGTGATTGGCTGATCCTCCCTTTGGGTTTGTTGTCCATCTAAAAGATAAGCAAATTCTCAATGGAGAGAGAAGTTAGTACTAGATAGATGGGATGGCCATAGATATTTTGGAGGGAATTTTATATGTGTAGGCCCTCTTGTAGCCCACATTTGGTGGTATCTTGATCTTGGAGACTGAGCTCATTTTCTGTACATGGTTTTGACTTATTTCTCAGTTCCAGCAATGAGTTCCATTCCACTGAGTGGATCTATTAGCCAAATCAAGAGCAGCTGGTTCCCCACCATGGCTATGTGCCACTACTGCACTTGTTTGATCATTACTTCTGGTTGTTTCCTGCTGCATAGCTTAGACTGCAAGTTGTTTGGACTGATGAGGGTCCCTTTGGAAGAGGGAGGACAGGGAGGAGGATAATGGAGTCACCATTATGAATGTAAAATTAGAATAATATAAATAAAAAATAAATTATTTTAAAAAAGAGATTAATTCTAAGCACAATTTGTGTATTTACTAAGGATCCTCTATAGCACTGTGACTCTATTCTTGCTTTTTGTTGTTGTTGTTGTTGTTTGTTTTTCAAGGTAAGGTCTCACTCTAGTCTAGGCTGGCCTGGACTATGTAGTCTCAGGTTGCCTTGAGCTTGGTGGTCCTCCTACCTCTGCCTCCTGAGTGCAGGGATTAAAGGCGTGTGCCATCACTGTAATGCTGAATCATTTGACACAAACAGCTGTAAGGCCTCTGCTCACAGGACAAGGTGGCTCTGCCAAGAGATATGCCCCAGTTTGTGGTCTAGTGTTGACAGAATTTGCATAATGTATGTTCTAGCTAACTAAGCCTACCCTGGGGGGTGGCTACCCGTCCCCTCCAGCAGGCCCTGGAATGTTATACTTTGGGCTGGCTCCAGCCCCAGTAGGAAATACAGATCAACTCATTGCCAGCTTCAGTGTTGTTGGCTTCTGACCACACCCATGGCCTGGGTTGTTGTTTGTTTTAATTTAACATAATTTCTACCATCCAGAAAAATGGAAAGAACAGTATGAGAAATTCCAACAATCTTTAATGGACCAACCATCTTAGCCCATTTTCTGTTGTTGCAACAGAATACCTGAGGCTGCATCATTTATAAAGAAAAGAGGGGGCTGGAAAGATGGTTCAGTGGTTAGGGCACTTGCCTGCAAAACCTAACAACCTAAGTTTGATTTCTCAGTCCCCACATAAAGCCAGATGCACAAAGTGGTGCATGCAGCTTCTAGAGGCCCCCTCTCTTGTCCTCTGTGTTCTCTTTGCCTCTCTCTTCTTGCAAATAAATAAATAAATAATTCTAGGGGCTGGAGAGATGGCTTAGCGGTTAAGGTGCCTGCCTGCTAAGCCTAAGAACCTGGTTCCAATCTCCAGGTCCCATGTTTAGCCAGATGCAAAGTGACGCAAGGGCGCAATGCCGCACTTGCCCACAAGGGGGCACACACATCTGGATTTCGTTCACAGCAGCTGAAAGACTGCTGGTGCGCCCATTCTCTATCTGTCTCCCTCTCCCTCTCTGTCTCTCTCTGTGTCTCTCTCCAAAAAAAAAAAAAAAAATTTAAAATTAAAAAAAATAAATAATTCTACAAAGAAAAAAGGTTGATTTTTGGTTCATAGTTTTGGGGGTTGGGCAGTCCAAGAGTGGGTGGAGTCTTGTGCC
This sequence comes from Orientallactaga sibirica, assembly GCA_036365145.1. NCBI lineage: Eukaryota > Metazoa > Chordata > Mammalia > Rodentia > Dipodidae > Orientallactaga > Orientallactaga sibirica. The sequence goes on along the minus strand of JAEOAD010000010.1, from coordinate 20,595,438 downwards.
ACTTGAACTCATGAAGGAGGGCAGAGGAGCAAAAGGTTGAGGTGAACAACCAAGGAGGCAAAGGGTGCAAAGCCTCAAAGCCTGGGTTCCGTTCTCCACTACCCATGTAAATGGTACTGGGTCTCACTCTGTTGTACCCATGTAAAACCTGTACTCTCTGTCTGCCTCTCCCTGTTTCAAACAAATACAATTATTAAAAAAGAAAGAAAGAAATGAGGCATTATAACAGTCCACTTTCATGATAACTAACCCATGCACACAGAAACTCCATGAGGGCAGTGCAACCACTTCTCCGCAAACATTTCAGAGCTGGTTGGAGGTATGGTGTCCTCTCCCCTATGCTTCAGTGTGCATGTTGCAAGACCAAGGAAAGACATTATATTTCGTTTTGTTTTTGTTTGTTGAGACAAGGTCTCACGGAACCCAGGCTGGCCTCCAACTTGCTAGATAACAAAGAGTGATTTTTGAATTTCTGATCTTCTGGCTTCTACTTTTCAAGCTCTGGAATTACAGGTATGTGCCACCACACCCTGCTTTTCAGAAAGACATTCTTGGGCTGGAGAGATGGCTCCATGGTTAAGAAACAAATTTTTGGCATAACCACGGTATAGTTAATACAATCAGAGATTAACATTAATATACTACAACTATCTGGTTCCTCAATTGCTACAACAGAGTTGTACTCCCCCCACCCCCCGAGCCCAGGATCATATCCAAGAACAATGAGCATTTAGTTGCCAGGTCTATTTATTTTCCTTTGTTTTGGCTAACATTCACTTATATGACTCTTGTTTTTACTTTGGGTTTTCCTTATGTTTCCTCATGACTAGATTCAAGGTGTGCATTTTTGGTAGGGATATGACAAAATTAATAGTGTGTCCCTCTTCAAACATACAATATTAGATACTGGCCTGTCCTAAAATGGAGATGCTGGGTTTGATGACTTGATTAAAGTGGTATCCATTACCTGTGGTCAGGGAAGGTGATTCCAGGGCCACTGTGGGTACAAAATCAAGTCCCTGGTATAAAAATGACATAGTAGGAGCTGGGAGATGGTTTGGTAGTTAAAGGCATGCAAAGTCTGCTGGCCTCTTTCTTCCCTGTGCTTCCAAATAAATAAATAAATAAATAAAATATTTTGAAGTAGTGATTTCTTTTAAAAAGAAATTTATTTTTTTAATATTTATTTATGTGTTTGAGAGATGCCAAGAAAGAAGGAGAGACACACAAAGAGAGAATGAGCTGAGACATCTCTCCAGGACCTTCATCTGGCTTATGTGGGTCCTGGGAAAGTGAACAAAATGCCTTAACTGCTAAGCCATTTCTCCAGCCCCATTTATATTTTATCTGTTTATTTGCAAGCAGAGAGACCATGCCAGAGAGATTTTGAGAAGACACAGAGAGAATGGGCACACCAGGGCCTTTAACCACTCCAGATGCATGTCATCTTTCCAGGGTCTAATTTGAACTTTTATTTAGTTATCCCTATTTATTTATAATATTTATAAAGCCAAGTAGCTGAAACAATTTCATTAAACACTTTTACTTTCATTAATACTTTACACCCCATATTTAATTTATCTTTTGACCCCATAGGGGAAAATATTTAACTCACTGTGATCCTTCTACCTCTTACTGTGCTGGGATTAAAGGCATTGCACCACTACACCAGGCTGTCTTTTTTTTTTTTTTTTCTCAAGGTAGAGTCTCACTCTGGCCCAGGCTAACCTGGAATTCATTAAATAGTCTCAGGGTGGCCTCAAACTCAGAGTGATCCTCCAACCTCTGCCTCCCAAATTCTTGGACTAAAGGTGTGTGTACCACCAACCGCACCTGGCCTAAGAAGAGAATTTTGAAGGGGATTTTTCTGAAACTAAAATGCCCCACACTCTTTTGTTTCGGTGCTTGGGATCAGACCCAGGGCCTCCTGCATACCAGGCAAGTTCCACTACTGAGCTACAGCTCCAGTTTCCCAGTGGATTCCACATCTTTTTGTCTCTTTTCCTTTTTGCTTTTTTTTTTTTTTTTTCGAGGTAGGGTCTCAGTCTGGCCCAGGCTGACCTGGAATTCACTATGTAGTCTCAGGGTAGCCTTGAACTCACGGCAATCCTCCTACCTCTGCCTCCCTAGTGCTGGGATTAAAGGCGTGCACCACCACGCCCGGCTTCTTTTTGCTTTTTAACCAATGTTTTATTTTATTTTAATTACAAGGAGAGAGACAGAGAGAGAGAGAATAGGTATGCCAGGGCTTCTAGCTACTGTGAACAAACTCCAGACACATGCACCACTTTGTGCATCTAGCTTTACATGGGAACTGGGAAATTGAACCTGAGTTGTTAGGCTTTGCAGGCAAGCACCTTAAATGCTGAGCCATCTCTCTAGTTCTCTTTTGGCTTTTTAATTTTATTTTTTTGTTCACATGCATGTGTAGTATGTGTAGTGTGGTGTGGTGCATGGTGTATGCGCATGTGTGTGCAGGTGTGCCCTGTGCGCACCTGCAGAGGGCAGAGTAGAGTGCTGCATGGTTCTTAAGACAGACTGTTGTTTGGTTTCTGAGGTAGGGTCTCTCTCTAGCCCAGGCTGACCTGGAACTCACTATGTTGTCTCAGGCTGGCCTCAAACTCACAGCCATCCTCCTACCTCGGCCTCTGGTGTGCTGGGATTAAAGGTGTGTGCCATCATGCCCAACGAGATAAACTTTTGCTGAATCTGCAGTTGCAATTTTTGGTCAGACTGGCTGACCAATGAACCCCAAAGATTCTCCATCTCTGCTCCCCGCAGGACTGGCATTACAGGTGTTCAGGGCTATGCCGAGCTGTTCAGGTGGGCACTGTTATATTGAACTCAGGCCCTTTTTGGCCCTCATGCTTCTGTGACAAGTGTTCTTACCTGCCATGCCACTCCCCCCCACCCCTAGATTTCACATTTTTGGGAACATAATTGGAATCATGTTTGGTGTGGATAACATACAGACAACAAGAGAGCTCTCAGTTACCTCCTACAAAGAACCAATAGCTGGATCCTGGAAGTGCAGATGTGTTATGAAGTCCTGAACAATCCCTCACAAGGGTGGCTGGTGATAAGAAGTTCAGTGATTTCAGGGAGCGTTATTGGGAATTGAAGCCAGGACCTCTCACATGCTAAACATTGTACCACTTAACCACATCTCCAGTCCTCTTTTTATTTTATTTTATTTTATTTTATTTTATTTTATTTTATTATTTTACTTTTGAGACAGTCTTGAACTTCCAGTTCTGCTTTTGTCTCTCAAGTACTTGGGGATTATAGGTGTGGCTACCACATCCTATTCCAGAAAGTTATATTTTTTTTTATTTCAGTACTAAAGGTTGAAGCTATGGTTCTGTACATAAAAGGTGAGCATTCTTTTTCCTTCCTTCCTTCCTCCCTCCCTCCCTCCCTCCCTCCCTCTCTCCCTTCTCCCTTTCCTTCCTTCCTTCCTTCCTTCCTTCCTTCCTTCCTTCTTTCTTTCTTTCTTTCTTTCTTTCTTTCTTTCTTTCTTTGAGGTAGGGTCTCGCTCTAGCCCAGGCTGACCTGGAATTCACTATGTTGTCTCAGGGTGGCCTTGAACTCATGGCGATCCTCCTACCTCTGCCTCCCAAATGCTGGGATTAAAGGCGTACACCACCACGCCCAGCAAGCATTTTTAATTTTTTCAAAATATTTACTTATGTATTTAGAAATCAATATCTGGCATGGTGGTGGCACGCCTTTAATCCCAGAGGGAAGCAGAGGTAGGAGGATCACCACGAGTTCGAGGCCACCCTGAGACTACATAGTTAATTCCAGGTCAGCCTGAGACCCTAGAGTTAATATCTGAAACCTGGCATGGTGGCGCACGCAAAAACCAAAAACTAAAAAAGGTCAAGAAAGAAAGAAAGAAAGAAAGAAAGAAAGAAATCAATATCTGATACTAAATGTGCTCATTTCTCCTAGTGTGTCCATCTTCCACACTTCCCACTGGATGGTTAGGTAATACCATACAACACATGCATACATACATGTTTTTATACGGTTAGGTAATACCATACAAACACATGCATACATGCACATACATACATGTTTCTGTACAGGAACAGAAACACAGACATGTGCTGGGAAATGTGAATTTATATTGATAAATCCAACTCCAGTCCTGTTCCATATTTGTGACTTCTTTCCCCAACAGTAGGAGATCTGGCTCCCATTACTGTAAAGCTTGTGCATATACATGAAGGTGTTTGAAAATTGCTAGTCCTTTTTGTGTTGTTGTTCATTTCTTTTTTAAAAAAAATTTTTATTTATTTATTTATTAGAGACAGAGAGAGGAAAGAGAGGGAGAGAGAGTGAGAATGGGCGCTCCAGGGCCTCTAGCCACTACAAACGAACTCCAGACACATGCACCCCCTTGTACATCTGGCTTATGTGGGACCTGGAGAATAGAACCAGGGTCCTTAGGCTTCGCAGGCATGTGCCTTAACCACTAAGCCATCTCTCCAGCCCTTTGTTTTTGTTTTTGTTTTTGTTTTTGAAACAGTGTCTTATTCTGTAGCCAAGGCTGTCCTGAATTTACTAAGTAGATCAGGCTGGCCTGGAATTCATGCCACTTGCCTCTGCCTCCCAAGTGCTGGGATTATAGGCATGAGCTACCACCATATCTAGCTTAGAATCACGCTTTAAAATTTTTATTGGGCTGGAGACATGGCTTAGTGGTTAAGCACTTGCCTATGAAGCCTAAGGACCCCGGTTCGAGGCTCAATTCCCCAGGACCCATATAAGCCAGATGCACATGCATCTGGAATTCGTTTGCAGTGGCTGGAGGCCTTGGTGTGCCCATTCTCTCTCTCTCTCCCTCTTTCTCTGTCTGTTGCTAATAAATAAAAATAAATAAATAAATAAAAATTAAAAATAAAATAAAAAAATATTTATTTATTTATTTATTTATTTATTTATTTATTTATTTATTTGAGAGAGAGAGAAAAAAAGGGACGGGGAAAGAGAGAATGGGCACATCAGGGCCTCTAGCCACTGCAAATGAATTCCAGATGCATGCACCACTTTGTGTCTTTGGCTTATGTGGGTCCTGGGGAATTAAACCTGGGTCCTTTTAAGGTGCAAGCAAGCACGTTAACCATTAAGCCATCTTTCCAGTCCTAGAATCACATATTTTAAGCATTGCTAAAAGTAAATCTAACTAGTGTTTTATTTGTTTATATTTTTTAAAGTAAAAACTGTATATGAAGGAAGGAAGGAAGGAAAGGAAGAGGTGGGTCTCAAGGCACCTATCACTGATCTGTGGATCCTGGCACTGAGCCTGGTGCCGGATGGATACAATCCTGCACTTTGTGTGACCCGGCCACCACTGCTGCTCTATGGGAAGCATGGGCATGTCTTCATCATTTTTAGAAACTTATCTCTGTTTTTATTTCTTTATTTATATTTATTTATTTGAGAGCACAGACAGACAGACAACCAGTGTTGTAGTGTTTTGCCTGGCTTATGGACATGAATTAATGAACTTAGTGGCCTAATTTTTAAATAAATATTTTATTTATTTATTTGAGAAAGAGGCTGATAAAAAGTGACCAATTTTTTTTTTTTTTTTTTTTTTTTTGGTTTTTCAAGGTAGGGACTCTGGTCAGGCTGACCTGGAATTAACTATGTAGTCTCAGGGTGGCCTCGAACTCATGGCGTGGTCTGCCTCCAGTGCTGGGATTAAAGCGTGCGCCACCACGCCCCCAATTTTTCTACAGTCAACACTTGGGAGGCAAATAAATAAAATATTTTTAAAATTTATTTATTGGGGAGAGAGAGAAAGAGGCAGATAGAGTTCAAGGCCGCCCTGAGACTCTAGCCATTGCAAAACTCCAGTTACATGTGCCACTTTGAGAGCTAGCCAAAAGCAAAACACTAAAAGATTTAAACTTAAAAATTTGAGAGAGAAAAAAAAGAAAGAAAGAGGCCAGACATGGTGAATTCTAGATGCATGTACCACCTTGTGTCTTTGGCTTATGTGGGTCCTGGGAATTAAAGGCCTTTTAAGGTGCAAGCAAGCACGAGAACCATTAAGCCATCTTTCCAGTCCTAGAATCACATATTTTAAGCATTGCTAAAAAGTAAATCTAACTAGTGTTTTATTTGTTTATATTTTTTTAAAGTAAAAACTGTATATGAAAGGAAGGAAGGAAGGAAGGAAGGAAGGAAGGAAGGAAGGAAGGAAGGAAGGAAGGAAGGAAGGAAGGAAGGAAGGAAGGAAGAGGTGGGTGGGCTCCAGCTCAGCCGCTTCAGCTCCTGGCACCTATCACTGCCTCCCTGAGGTGGGCGGAGGGAGGTGGCTGTGGATCCTGGGTCACTGAGCCTGCCGCCGACTGAGACACAAACACGATCCTGCACCGGGTGTGACCCCAGCCACCACTGCTGCTCTATGGGAAGCATGGGCATGGTGCTTCATCATTGCAGCTTCCTATGGAAACATTATCTCTGTTTTTATTTTATTTATTTATTTTTATTTATTTGAGAGAGCAACAGACAGACAGAGATAGAGATAGAGGGAGAGAGAATGGGTGCACCAGGGCCTCCAGCCACTGCAAACGAACTCCAGATGCATGCACCACCTTGTGCATCTGGCTTATGTGGGTACTGGGGAATCAAGCCTTGAACCGGGGCCCTTAGGCCTCATAGGCAAGCGCTTAACCACTAAGCCATCTCTCCAGCCCCTTACCTCTGTTTTTGAACCAGTTAATCAACGGATACAAAAGAAAAATTTGGAAATTTATTGAAAAGTGACCAATTTTTTTTTTTTTTTTTTTTTTTTTTTTTTTTTTTTTTTTCAACTCACTCTGGTCCAGGCACCTGGAAAACTATGTAGTCTCAGGGTAACTCATGGCGATCCTCCTACCTCTGCCTCCCGAGATAAATAAATAAAATATTTATTTATTTATTTATTTATTTATTTATTAATTAAAATATTTTTAAAATTTATTTATTGGGGAGAGAGAGAGAAAGAGGCAGATAGAGAGAATGATCGTGCCAGGGCCTCTAGCCATTGCAGACGAACTCCAGTTACATGTGCCACCTTGTGCATCTGGCTTTACATGGGTACTTGGGAATCGGATCTGGGTCTTTACGCTTCACAGCCAAGCTTCTTAACCACTAAGCCATCTCTCTAGCCCAAATAAAATATATATTTAAAATAATTACAATAGGGGCTTTTGAGATGGCATAGTGGTTTCACTCTGGTCCAGGACTGACCTGGAGGACCTATGTAGATGCTCAGGGTGGCCTGCATCTGGACTTCATTTGCAATGGCTAAAGGCCTACCTCTGCCTCCTCTCTGCCTCTTTCTCTGATTAAAGGCTAATAAACCACCAATTTTTTTTTTTTTTTTTTTTTTAATAATTACAATCTGGGGCTGGAGAGTCTCATGGCCTAGAGGTTAAGTCCTTACCTCTGCCTCCCTTATGCTGGGATTAAAGGCGTGCACCACGCCCAGCTTAAATAAAATTTTTAAAAATTACAATAAGAAGCCCAGCGTGGTGGCACACACTTTAATCCCAGCACTCCAGGCAGAGGTAGGAGGATGCACAAGGAGGCCACCCTGAGACTTCATTTGCAGTGGCTTAATTCCAGGTCAGCCTGGACCAGAGTGAGACCCTCTGCCTCTTTCTCTGAAAATAAAAAAAAAAAAAAAAAAAAAATTACAATAAATACTCAAGAAAAGAATTGAGGAGGACTTGAGAAGATGGAAAGATCTCTCATGCTCCTGGACAGGTAGAATTAATATTGTGAAAATGGCAATTCTACCAGAAATAATATACATATTCAATGCTATACCAATAAAAATACCAGCATCATTCTTCACAGAGATAGAAAAAATGATCTCAAAGTTCATGTGGAATGGAAGCAGGCCTCAGATATCCAAACATATCCTCAGTAAAAACAAGCAAACAAACAAAAAAACACCTTTATACCCAGTCTAAAGCTATACTACAAAGCCATAAAAACAAAAACAGCATGGTACTGGCATAAAAACAAATATAGACCAATGGAACAGAGTTGAAGATCTGACCCTTAGGCCCAGTAGCTACTTGATCTTTGACAAAGGTGCCAATAGTGTAGACTGGAGAAAAGACAGCATCTTCAGCAATAGTGCTGGACAAATTGGATGACCACATATAGAAACATGCAACTAGACCTACTCATCTCACTGTGCATAAAAAATCAGCTCCAAATGGATTAAAGTCCTCAATATAAGATCTGAAACTCAACTACTAGAAGAAAAATAGGAGGAACTCTCCATGATACGGGAGTGGGGAAAGACTTCCTGAACAAAACTCCAGCAGCCTAGGAAATTAAACAATCTCTCAACCAATGGGATTTCATGAAGCTGAAAAGCTTTTTCACAGACAAATATACCATAAGCAGAGCCAATAGATTACCCACAGAATGGGAGAAAATTTTCACTAGCTATACCACTGATAGAGGCCTAATATCTACAATCTACAAAGAATTCAGAAAATTAAACAATAAGCCAGGCGTGGTGGTGCACGCCTTTAATCCCAGTACTTGGGAGGCAGGATCACTGTGAGTTCGAGGCCACTCTGAGACTACATAGTGAATTCCAGGTCTTCCTGGGCTAGAGTGAGACCCTTCCTCAAAAAACCAAAAAAAAAAAAAAATCAACCCACTCAAATGATGAGTTAGAGAACTGAACAGGGAGTGCTCAGAGGAAGAATGGAAGAAATACAAATGGCTGACACACACTTAAGAAAATGTTCATCATCCCTAACCATCAGGCAAATGCAACAATGAGATTCCACCTTATTCCAATAAGGATGGCAATCATTAAAAATTCAAACAACAAGGCTGGAGAGATGGCTTAATGGAGTATGGGGGGAGTGCCTGAAAAGAAGGCCCCTGGAGAATGTGGGATGAAGTCTAACCTTAAAAAAAAAATTGAGCCAGGTGTGGTGGCACACTCTTAATCCCAGCACATGGGAGGCAGAGGTAGGAGTATCACCATGAATTCAAGGCCACCCTGAAAATACAGAGTGAATTCCAAGTCAGCCTGAGTGAGAGGGAGACTCTACCTTGAATAAAACAACAAAAAACAAAACAAAACAAAAAAAAACTTTTTTTTTTTTTTTTTGACTCTGGCCTATAACTCCCAGTACTAGAAATGGATTGCTACCCATAATGAGCTGTTGATCAGAGAGACCTACGAGGTCCCCAAAACAAGACAGGCTTCTGTCAAAGCACTTGATTACCCACCTGAAGTAAATGCTAAGATCCTATTGCTGAAGACACTACATGCTGCTAGCATAGAACACTGACAGACCTGGCTGAAATCCAGAAGAAAGCGTCTCCAGACAGCCCATCTAGTGCTGGAAAGCACTACGTGAGCTACTGGGGAAAGTGACCAACAATTGTGTGAGCAAGCAGGGGTCTAAGCTACTCAGAAGCAACCAGCCTGACAGAAAGTACACGCCAGTGCAATGGTGGCACACAGCCTTGGTGGGTAACCAATGGCTTTCTGATTGGCTAAGAGGTGTGCTCAGTAGAAAGGGACCCACGTCTGGAACTGGGAACCAAGTCTGAATCCTAAGGACACAAAAATTATGTTCTCCAATGTCAAGCTCCCACTTTCTTTAAAAGAGGGCCTACAAGCCGGGCGTGGTGGCACAAGCCTTTAATCCCAGCACTTGGGAGGCAGAGGTAGGAGGATCGCCGAGAGTTCAATGCCACCCTGAGACCACCTAGTGAATTCCAGGTCAGCCTGAGCTAGAGTGAGACCCTACCTCGAAAAACCAAAAAAAAAAAAAAAAAAAAAAAAAAAAAAAGAGGGGCTACATCAAACTCTCCCTAAATTAATAATGCTTACCCAATTTAACCTATGCTGACTTCATTGTCATTGTCTGTTGGAGAATCTGTTTTTTCTTTTTCAGAAGATAGTAAGACGTGAGGAGATGAACCACCCCTCACACATTTCTGCCAAGGCCCAGGTGAAACCACAGAGGAACTGGGGAGTCGAGCAAGAGTGCTGCTTCCATGCTGAGCCTGACAATCAGCACCAGGGTGAAGGAGACAGACACTGAGGACACTCAACACCTACCAAAGCAGAGATCCAGAGGCTCTTAAAAGCTCATCACTAAAGTAGACTTAGAACACACCCACCAAGGCTCTGGGAATTTTGCAGAAGAGGGAGCAGAAAGATTGTAAGAGCTACAGGTTGGGATGTCACACGCAGGCCATTGCCCCTCATCAATATGTGACTGCTGCTCTCACAGTGCATAACCCACAACCCCATAAGGAATACCAGCAAGCCAATGAGAAGGGCCTCCAGTGGAATGCAGGGAGGGACAAGGGAAAGATGATGTATCCATGCTAAGTATGTCCGTACTAAAAAAATAATAATTATGCGGCCGGCCATGGTGGCACACGCCTTTAATCCCAGCACTCGGGAGGCAGAAGTAGAAGGATCACCGTGAGTTCGAGGCCAGCCTGAGGCTACAGAGTGAATTCTAGGTCACCCTGGGCTACAGCAAGACCATACCTCAATAATAATAAAAAAAATCAATAATAATTACAATAAAAATTACCTAGTCTTAGAACCAAAGAGAGAAAGAGAGAGAGAGAATGGGCATACCAGAACCTCCAGCCACTGCAAAAAAACTACAGATGCATTCGCCACCTTGTACATAGCTGGCTTACATGGATACTGGGGAGTTGAACCTGGTTCCTTAGGATTCACAGGCAAGCGCTTTAACAACTAAGCCATCTCTCCAGCCAGCTGCCTAGTTTTGAACCCCCATCCTCCTCTGTGTTCCCTTCAGTAGTTGGCCTTAGACTTTCTTCTCTGCTCTTCCGAGGTTACTCCACACTTGATTATTGGTTTCACCTCCTCATTCACTTCCCAGCTCAGGGGCCACCATGAATGTCTCTCCAGACTTGATGCTGGCATGGGCTTTGAATCCAGCTACCACCCCTTCTCCCCCCCACCAAATCTATCCTAGAATGTGCTTCCAGGAGAACCCAACATAACAGTGACACTTTACGCAAGAGGCACAATGCCTCAAGTCTGGCAGTATTGCCCTCTAGCCCTGCTTGCTACCTGGAGTCTGGTCCTGTCTGCTTCATCAATTCCTAAGTTTTGTTTTGTTTTGTTTTGTTTTGTTTTGTTTTGTTTTGTTTTGTTTTGTTTTGAGACAGGGCCTCATGTATCCCAGGCTGACCTCAAACTTGCTGTCTTGGTTTCTTTTCTTCTTCTTCTTTTTTTTTTTTTTTAATATTTTTATTTATTTATTTGAGAGAGAAAGAGGTAGAGAAAGAGAATGGGCACGCCAGGGCCTCTAGCCACCACTATTCCAGATGCATGTGCCTCCGGCTTACATGGGTCCTGGGAATCGAACCCGGGTCCTTTGGCTTTGTAGGCAAATGCCTTAACCGCTAAGCCATTTTCTCCAGCCCCTCTTTTCTTTTTTCTTAAATTTTATTTATTTATTTGCAAGCAGAGAGAGATAGAAGAGAAACAGAGAGAGAAATGTGTACGCCAGTGCCTCTAGCCACTGCAAATGAATTCCAGACGCGTGTGCCCCCCCCCTTGTGCATCTGGCTTACGTGGGTCCTGGAGAATGGAACCTGGGTCCTTTGGCTTCGTAGGCAAGCACCTTAACCACTAAGCCATCTCTCCAGCCCTGCCTTGGTTTCTTGATTCTCCTGCCTCCGTGGTGTTCCACCTCCTGACTGCTGGGGTGATAAGCATGCCTGAACACACGGGGCTACGTTCTTTTCCTCCAGCTTAGCCATAGCACATTCCTTCCTCCTCAGTGAGAGCCTGAGCCAGGAACTGGTGAGGTTTTTCTCACAAGGGTGCCTTGTGAGCATGACGGGGGACAGGAGCACGTGTCCTGTGGGCATGCAATAGAGATGTGAAACAGCTCACTGCCAACTCTTGGCAAGCGGCCAGAGGGGGGGGGTGGAGGCCAAGCACAAAAGGTGTGTGGGTCCCTAAACACACTGCCAAGCTGATGAATACCTCCCTTTCAACAGGGTCTAGACAGAACTCAAGTGGAGGGTAGAAACTAAGGGGAGCCTGTGGAAGCAGGAAGCTACACCCGCGTTCCTACTGGGAAACAGTGAGGTTGTGAGGGCGGGCTCCCTTAAGAAGAGGTTAGTGTGATCCACCCAGGAGAGCTCCTGAACTGGATCTCTGACGCTGCGCTCGGCTCCATGCTGCACGCAGACCCGGACTTGCCTAGCAGCTTAGGGAGGTGCTTGCAAGGCTAAAAGCGCCTTAAGGAAGGGGACAGCATGGTGCAGGTTTCTACTGTCCTCCTGCCTCAGCGCCAGCTCCCCTGCAGGTGTCCAGAGGTGTCCAGTCGATGCTTCCAGTTCGAATGGAATCTCCCTAGTCATCTGGCTGAGGTCTTGCTTTCCAGCGTCACCAGCTTCCTTGTGCACGCACTTAGCACAGCTTTGACGGCTGACATCATTAACCGATTCTATGGCGTTGGGGAGCATTTTGGAAGAGCTGTTGCTCACTAACCCAAGTGGAGTTAGCTAACAGCGAGACAACAGGCAACAACAGGCCTGGGTGAGAGGGACAGCCATGGGCAGGGACTTGACTGGGACCCTGCCATTCATGCGTTATCACCCACCCTCCTCTCCCCTCTGAGAAGGTTGGGCCATAAAAGGGTCACGGTATTGTCCTCCTTTGCTTTCTGCCAGTCTTGATTTTTTTAAAAATATATTTTATTTATTTATTTGAGAGATAGAAACAGGGAGAGAGAGAGAGAGAATGGGCACGCCAGGGCATCCAGGCCACTGCAAATGAACTCCAGATGCATGCGCCACCTTGTGTATCTGGCTTACATGGGTCCTGGAGAATCGAACCGAGGTAGAGTTTCACTCCAGTTCAGGCTAACTTGGAATTCACTATGTAGTCTCAGGGTGGCCTTGAACTCACAGTGATCCTCCTACCTCTGCCTCCCGAGTGCTGGTATTAAAGACGTGTGCCACCACGCCCGGTTCTGAAATGAACTTTTATGTAACTGTAAAAGTAATTAAGTAAAAAAAAAAATCATCATGAATGACTTTTTACATATTATTACAATTTTCCATTAAATTAATTAATTTATTTATTTTTGTTTTTTGAGGTAGTCTCACTCTAGCCCAGGCCGACCTGGAATTCACTCTGTATTCTCAGAGTGGCCTCGAACTCATGGTGATTCTCCTATCTCTGCCTCCCGAATGCTGGGATTAAAGGTGTGTACCACCATGCCCATCAAAAAATATTTTAATATATTTTTTATTAGTTTTTAAAATTTATTTATTTGCAAGCACAGAGAGAGATAGAAGAGAGGCAGACAGAGAGAATATGGGCACGCCAGGCCTCTAGCCACTGCAAACAAACTCCAGATGCATGTGCCCCTTGTGCCTCTGGCTTACGTGGGTCCTGGAGAATCAAACTTGGATCCTTTGGCTTCACAGGCAAATGCCTTACCACTAAGCCATTTCTCCAGCCCTATTATTTTTTTTTAGAGAGAGAAAGAGGCAGACAGAGAGAGAGAATGAGCGTGCCAGGGCCTCCAGCCACTGCAAACGAACTCCAGACACATGCACCACCTTGTGCCTCTGGCTTATGTGGGTACTGGGGAATTGAACATGTGTCATTAGGCTTTGCAGGCAAGCGCCTTAACCACTAAGACATCTCTCCAGCCTAGCAAAAAAAAAAATTTTTTTTTAATGGTTTTTCGAGGTAGGGTCTCTCTCTAGCCCTGGCTGACCTGGAATTCACTCTGTATTCTTAGGGTGGCATCAAACTCATGTGATCCTCCTACCTCTGCCTCCTGAGTGCTGGGATTAAAGGCGTGAGCCACCATATCTGGCCAGCAAAATTTTTTTATAAAGCACTTTTACTATAATTTTAAAAAAATTATTGTTTTTTATTGACTTTTATACTTACATACAAAAAAAACCCACCTGATATTTCCCTTCCCTTCCCCCATTCCACTTTAGAACTCAAGTCTCCATCATATCCCCTCCCTCTCTCCATTAGTCTCTCTTTTAATTTGATGTCATCATCTTTTTCTTCTATTTTGAGGGTTTTGCGAAGGTATTGCTAGGCACTGCAAGGTCATGGATATAGAGGCCAGTTTCTGTCTGGGCAGTTGCATTGTAAGAAGTCATACCCTTCCTTTGGCTCTTCCATTCTATCCACCCCCTCTTCCACAATGGTCCCTGAGCCTTGTAGGGTGTGACAGAGGTGTTTCAGTGCTGGGCACTCCTCCATCCCTTCTTCTCAGCACTATGTTGCCTTTTGGGTGATCCCAGTGGTCATCACTATCTGAAAAGAGAAGCTTCTCTAACCAGAAGTGAGAGTAGCGTTAATATGTGAATATGAACATTAGGTGTAGTGATTTCAGGGCAGCTTGGTGGGAATAATATATACCTTTAGTCAGATAAGAGCAGGCTTTATACCCCTAAGGCTCATGACCTCACCTACCATAGACTTTTGCTTAGGTTTTTCAGTACCAGGCATGTATTCCCTCCCGTAGAGAGGGCCTTCAGTCCAATTATGGAGCAGTTGGTTACCCCAAGAGTAGACATGCCACTATTGCACCCGTTCAGTCATTGGGCCTGTATGGTCAAACTTGAATATTCAGTGTCCACTGTTTTCACTGCTGATGACTTCTGTCTCCCATACACTGCGTGCAATGCAGCTTTTTCCAGCTTTCAGTTGGCTGGTCTACAGGGAGAAGGTTTTCTGCTCCGCACCAGCTTGCTTTCTCAGTGACCTTGCCTCTCAGGCACGAGATGTCTTCAGCAATAGGCTTTACTATAAATTTTGTCAATCTCTTGCAGATAGAATTGTAGCCTGCTTTAAAAAATATTTATTTATTCATTTATTTAAGAGAGAGAAATGGGCACACTGAGGTCTTCTGCCACTGCGAACAAACACATGCATCACTGTGTCCATATGGCTTTACCTGGGTACTAGAGAATCAAACCCAGGTGATCAGGCTTTGCCTTCAACCACTGAGCCTTGTCTCCAGCCCATAAAAATTATTTATTTGTGAGCAAGGAGAGAGAGGAAAAGAGACATCTAGATGTGCCATGGTCTCCTGTCACTGCAAACAAACTCCAGACATATGCCACTTTGTCACTTTGTGCAGCTGATATATATATATATAAAAAATTTATAAAAGGAATCAGACTGGAGAGATGGCTCAGTGGTTAAGGTGCTTCGTTGCAAAGCCTAAGGACCCAGGTTCAATTCTCCAGTACATATGTAAAGCCAGATGCACAAAGTGGCACATGAGTTTGAAGTTCGTTTGCAATAACAGGAGGCCCTAGTGCATCCATTCTCTTTCTTTTCCCTCTCTTCTCTCTCTGCTTTCAAATAACAAATAAAAGGGATCATAATGGCAATAATCACATAGGTTTTCTTCATTGGAGGTTTTGGTATTTCATTAGGAGAAATTACTAGAAAACACTTTGATAGCTATCTACTTAAAAAATGTATTTTATTTATTTGAGGGGGGGAGGGAGAGAGAGAATGGGCGTACTGGGGCCCATAGCCACCACAAATGAACTACAGACATATGGGACACCTTGTGCATCTGGCTTATGTTGGGACTGGGGAATCAAACCTGGATCCTGAGGCTTTGCAGGCAAGTTCCTAAACTGCTAACCCATCTCTCCAGCCCTAGCTGTCTATTTTATTTATTTATTTTAGAGAGAGAGAGAGACAGAGGGAGACAGGGGGAGAGAGAGAGAATTGGCACACCAGGGCCTCAGCCACTACAGTCAAACTCCACACCCTTGTGCCACCTAGTGGGCATGTGTGACCTTGTGTTTGCCTAACCTTTGTGTGCCTGGCTTGCCTGAGATCTGAAGAACTGAACATGGGCCCTTAGGCATCACAGGCAAGCGCCTTAACCATTAAGCCATCTCTCCGGCCCCCTTAGCTGCCTATTTTTACTAAGCTGAAAACAAGTAACTAGTTCAGCTCTAACCGATTGCCTAGTTGACTGACTAGGCTGTATCCTGTTAAGATTGATTGATTTGGGGGTGGGGAGATAGTTCATTGGTTAAAGACTCTTGCTGCAATGCCTGACAGCCCAGATTTAATTCCCCAGCCACCCACATAAAGCTGGAGAATCATTTACACACACACACACACACACACACACACACACACGAATAAGTAAATAAACAAATAAATGCTTTAAAAAGAGATTGATTGAGTGCCAGGTGTGGTGGCACATACTTTTAATCCCAGCACTCAGGAGGCTGAGATAGGAGGATCATCGTGAGTTAGAAGCCAGCCTGGGCTATAGAATAAGGCCAGGCTGACCTGGAATTCTGGAATTCACTATGTAGTCTCAGTGTGGCTTCGAACTCACAGTGATCCTCCTATCTCTGCCTCCTGAGTGCTGGGATTAAAGGTGTGCAAGGAGAGAGAGAGGGAGAGAGAGAATGGGCACACCAGGGCCTCTAGCCACTGCAAGCGACCTCCAGATGCATGTACCACATTGTGCTTCTGGCTTTACTTGGGTACTGGGGAAATGAACCCTGGTCCTTAGGCTTTGCAGACAAGTGCCTTAACTGCTGAGCCATCTCTCCAGCCCTGTTTTTATTATTATTATTATTATTATTATTATTATTATTATTATTATTATTATTCCAAGGAAGGGTCTCACTCTAGCCCAGTCTGACCTGGAATTCATTATATCATCTCAGGGTGGCCTTGAACTCATGACAATCCTCTTACCTCTGCCTCCCAAATGCTGGTATTAAAGGCATGCGCCACTATGCCCAGCAGTTGTTTTTTTTTTTTTTTTTTGAGAAAGATAGAGAGAGGAGGCAGATAGAGAATGGCTGTACCAGGGCCTTCAGCCACTGCAAATGAACTCCAGACATATGCACCACCTTATGCATCTAGCTGACATGGGTCCTAGGGAATTGAACCTGGGTTCTTAGGCTTTGCAGACAAGTGCCTTAACCACTAAGCCATCTCTCCAGCCCTGTGTTTTGGTTTGTGATATGGGGTCTTGCTACTTTGTGCACACTGGGCTCAAGTGATCCTCCTGGACACTGGAAACACCACGTGTTAGGGAAAGAACATAGAACATCACCTCCCAGGCTTAGCTCATAGCAAGCCAAAGCAAACCACTTACCCTCTTTTCCTCAACTGTAAATAGGAAATAATTAGTACCTTCTTTACTTCTTACTGTGGGATGGGAAAGCCCTCTGCAAAGACTCATGTGGCACAAATGCCAAGCTGTCATTAAAATGGAAGACAAGGAGAGAGCTTTTAATTATTAATGAAATCTAAAATACGACTATACTTATGTGGGTTTCCATTTCTAATTAAGAATCCAGATTAAGGGCTGGAGAGACAACTCAGCAGCTGTGTGACTACCTAAGCCTGAGCGCCTTAGGGGGCCTGAAACGGCTTGAGTTGGAATCCCCAGACCCCATGTAAACAGCTGGGCAGATGCTGCCATGTGTACCTGTAACCCCAGTCCTGCAAAGGGAAGCAGAGACCAGGGAAGCACTCTGGCTTGTGAAAAACAGCAAGCTCTGGCATCAGTAAGAAACTTCCTCTCAAATAACAATGGATAGAAGGGCTGTAGAGATGGCTTAGTGGTTAAGGCACTTGTCTGTGAAGCCTAACGACCCAGGTTCAATATATATCCACATAAGCCAGATGCACAGGGTGGCACATGCGTCTTCATTTGCAGTGTGTGCCCACTCTCTCTCTATCTGCCACTTTCTCTCTCTGTCTCTCTTGTAAGTAAGTAAGTAAATAAATAAATATAGCTGGGTGTGGTGGCACATGCCTTTAATCCCAGCACTGGGAGGCAGAGGTAGGAGGATCGTCATGAGTTCGAGGCCACCCTGAGAAGAATTCCAGGTCAGCCTGAGCTAGAGTGAGACTTACCTCGAGAAACAAAAAAACAAAAAAACAAACAAAAAAAAAAAAACAAAAAAAAAAAAAAACTTTTAAAAAGTAAGTAAATAAAAAGAATGGGTAGAAGAGTGATGAAGCAAGACACCTGAAGTTCTGCTGTAGCCACCACAGGAGAGCACCACCCCCTGTCACAGGCAAGCACAAGGGGCACTGCAAGGGCTCAAACGTGTGCATATACGATCTCTCTCTCTCTTACACACACACACACACACACATACACACACACACACACACACACACAAGTAATCCAAACTGGGCGTGGTGGCACATACCTTTAATCCCAGCACTTGGGAGGCAGAGGTAGGAGGATCACCATGAGTTCAAGGCCACCCTGAGACTACATAGTGAATTCTAGGTTAGCCTGGGCTAGAGCGAGACCCTACCTCAAAAAAAACAAACAAACAACAACAACAACAACAAAAAGTAATCCAGATTGGATTTGACTGCTCAGCTAGGCAGAGTTGTACTGACGGAGGGCCCTGCAACATTCTCTCAAACTCAGTTATCATGGGCAACACCTCAAAAGGGTCCTCAATATTTTGCTAGAAGATTCCTCCCAGTATTTTTGCTCAGTCACTAAATGCCCCAAGCTCCTCTGTTCCTCCAGGATCATCCAGAGTGTGCCTAGTGTGGAAAAACTATCTGAATGGGGCCTGCCTGTTCGGTTCAATTGACACTCCATGAAAGCCCAAGGACAAAGTTCCCTGCCTTTTCATTACTGAACACAATTGCTGAGGGTTGTCAGTGAGATGCTTCGGTCCCATAGAGAAACCAGAGGTTGGGCTGGAGAGATGGCTCGGCGGGTAAAAGCACTTACTTGCAAAATCTGATGGCTGGGGTTCAATTCCCTAGTATGCACATAAAGCCAGATGCACAAAGTGGTGCGTGCATCTAGAGTTCATTTGCAGCTGCAGGAGGCTCTGGAGCCGGTGCACCCATTCTCTGCCACACAAATAAAATTTTAAAACAGAAACTGTAAGTTCACAAGCACTTATTTCTTATACCAAGCGTTATTCTAAGCTAAATCAAGGGCTGTACAGAATAATTAATTGAAAGTAGTGTCGCCGAGCGTGGTGGCGCACACCTTTAATCCCAGCACTCAGGAGGCAGAGGTAGGAGGATCGCCATGAGTTCGAGGCCACCCTGAGACTACATAGTTAA
Organism: Orientallactaga sibirica; assembly: GCA_036365145.1. Classification (NCBI taxonomy): domain Eukaryota; kingdom Metazoa; phylum Chordata; class Mammalia; order Rodentia; family Dipodidae; genus Orientallactaga; species Orientallactaga sibirica. The sequence continues at coordinate 20,576,303 of JAEOAD010000010.1, read as the reverse complement.
TTCCAAGTCAGCCTGGGCCAGAGTAGGACCCTACCTCCAAAAACCAAAAACAAAAAACAAAAAAAAAAAAAGAAGAAAGAAAGAAAGAAAGAAAGAAAGAAAGAAAGAAAGAAAGAAAGAAAGAGAAAAAGACAGCAGTGTCAACATCTCCCTGACCTGTTGGTTCCAGAGCACAATATTACACAAGTGGGAGGCAGCGCCCTCTTCTGGCCAATAACACACTTACATGGCTGTGGCTGCAGATTTGCCAACTCACAGGACAGGCTTTTTCACTTGGGATAGGCCCATTTGGGGATTTACAATCTTGAGTACATCACATTTTGTTTACACTTGCCTTTCTTCAAAACATCACTAGACTATGGTGCCCAGTGGTTTGTCAAACTCATCTATATGTTGCTCTGAAGATTTTCAATTAATAAATTAATTATTAATTTATTCATTCATTTGTTTGTTTATTCATTGACTTTCCATTGTTCTGCTTCATATTATTTTTTTTGTTGTTTGTTTGTTTTTTGTTTTTCGAGGTAGGGTCTCACTCTAGTTCAGGCTGACCTGGAGTTCACTCTGTATTCTCAGGGTGGCCTCGAACTCACGGCGATCCTCCTATCTCTGCCTCCCGAGTGCTGGGATTAAAGGCATACGCCACCAAGCACAGCTGCTTCATATTATTAACCTATTACAAAATAAAATACACTACTTCTGGGCTGGGGAGATGGCTCAGCGAGTAAGACCACTGGCTGTAGAAGTATAAGGAAGCGAGTTTGATCTCCAGCACCCAGGTTAAAAAAAAAAAAAAAAAAAAAAAAAAAAAAAAAAACCAGGTATGAGCCAGGCATGATGGCACACACCTTTAATCCCAGAACTCAGGAGGCAGAGGTAGGATAATCATGGTGAGTTCAAAGCCAGCCTGAGACAACATAGTGAATTCTAGGTCAGCCTGGGCTAGAGTGAGACCATACCTCGAAAAAAGAAAAAAGAAAAAGCCAGGGATGGCCACACATACCTGCAACTCAAAGACTCAAGGGGAAGGAGATAAGAGAATTGAGTTTCAGGCAAAGTGAGAGCCTCTGTCTTAGGGAAATAAGGCAGAAGAGCAAAAGAAGAGGACAATGGACACTGTCCTTGGGCCTCCATATGCATGAGCACAGGGTGTGCACATCTGCACAAATGTGCATACCCCATATGAACACACACAGCACACCTACTACACACATACAACAACAACACCAAAAACAATGCGGTATAGAGATAGCTCAGAAGCATAAGGACCCATGTAAAATGCCGGCCATGGCGGCATATACCTGTATTATGGGGAGGCTGAGACGATAAACCTAAAAATGACACCTAAGGTTGTTGCCTGGTCTTCACATACATGTGTGCCCACATGTATATTAATACACACATACATATTCAAAATTAATAAAGATTTATTTATTCATTACAAGCAGAGATAGAATGAGGGAGGAAGGGAGGATGGGTGCACCAAGGTCTCTACCCACTGCAAATGAACTCCAGATACATGTGCCACTTTATGCATCTGGCTTTATGTGGGTACTGGGTTGTCAAACTCAGGCTGTCAGACTTTGAAAGCAAGTGCTTTTAGCTGCTGAGCCATATCTCCAGCACAATGAATACTTTTTTTAAAACTTTTAAAAACATTTCCTTGTGACAAAGACACAGATTAAGATTAAAGACACGTCTTTAATCGCAGCATTTGGGAGGCAGAGGTGGCAGGATCGCTGTGAGTTCGAGGCTATTCTGAGACTACATAGTGAATTCCAGGTCAGTGTGGGTTAGAGTGAGACCCTACCATGAAGAGAGAGAGAGAGAAAGAGAATGGATGCACCAGGGCATGTTGCAAATGAACTCCAGACATGTGGGCCACTTTGTGCATCTGGCTTTATGTGGGTACTAGGTAATCAAACCCAGGCCAGTGATCTTTGCAAGCAAGTGCCTTTAACTGAGGAACCATCTCTCTAGCCCCCCTTTTTTTTTTGCTGGGATTAAAGGCATGTGACACCACACCTGGCTCTATTGTTTGGTTTTTCTTTTCTTTTCTTTTCTTTGTCTTTTAAAAATTTTTATTTTTTTTTTTTTTTTTTTTTTTTTTTGTTTTTCCAGGTAGAGTCTCACTGTAGTCCAGGCTGACCTGGAATTCACTTAGTCTCAGGGTGGCCTCGAACTCACAACAATCCTCCTACCTCTGCCTCTGGGACTAAAGGTGTGTGCCACTATGTCTGGCAGTTTTTAATTAATTTATTTATTTTGTTATTGTTTGTCTTTTGAGACAGGGTCTCACATAGCCTGAAATGGCCCCACAATATATAGCCAGGATAGCCTTCAACTCCTGATCTTCCTGCCTCCTCCTCCAAAGCACTGGGACTGCAGGAATGAAGTGGTTTACTTTAAGAGCAGTGTGAAGGCAGAAGCAGCAAGGCCTCCAGGGGCTCAAAGCCTTGAGCTGCTGCCCCACTGCATTCAGCACATACATCCTCCTCTGATGTTGTTGCCATCCCCCAAAGAAATGCTGAAAGGATGAGAAAGGACATTAAGCCAGCCACAGAGACGATCCATAAGTCAGAGCGCAAGCCTAAAAAGGCCTCAGCAGAGAAGGGAAAGAAGGTACCAGAAGGATGGGAACAGACCTGCAGAAAATGAAATGCCAATATAGACAGGCACAGAAATCAAAGGCACTGGAGATGCTAAGTGAAGTATGTGCTTTTTTCTTTTCTTCTTTTCTTTCTTTCTTTCCTTTTTCTTTTTTTTTTTCTTTCTTTTTTTTTTTTTTTTTTTTTTTGGTTTTTCGAGGTAGGATCTTGCTCTAGTCAGGAATTCACTATGTAGTCTCAGGGTGTCCTCTAACTCATGGTGATCCTCCTACCTCTGCCTCCCAAGTGCTAGGATTAAAGGTGTGGACCACCACGCCTGGCTTCAGTGTGTGCATTTAAAAATTTTTATGTATTTATATGAGTGTTTTGGGAAGGGGTGCACTAGGGCTTCTTGTTGCTGCAAACAAACTCAGGTGCTTACACCATTTTTTTGTCAGGCTTTACATGGGTGGCTGGGTAATTGAACCTGGGCCAGCAGGCTTTCCAAGCAAGTGCCTTTAACCACTGAGCCATCTTCCCAGACCCAGTGTGTGCATTTTTGATAACTTCTGTGGACTTCTGGTAACTACAATTTGAAATACTATTTTGTTAATCAAGTGATATGAAAACACAGGACTTCAATTTCCTTTTCTTTTGAGTTACGTTGCCAGCACACAGAACACGTCATTGTTTTGGAGGGAGGAGCACAGGTCACTAGCAGAATGTTTTCCAGGCTGGATTGATATTAGCTTTGCAGCTTCCTCTGGGATCCGAGGAGGAGGGGATCCCCTGATGTTGACACACACAGCTACTATAGTACAAGTACTTCTTTGTTAGGGGACACACAGATTCATTTCTATCTTCTTCCACCTCAGCAGAGACTTAAATCTTTTAAAACCAAAGACCTGTTGGGACCTGACCCACTAAAGTTGGCTTTGTCAGCATGTCAGGTGACCTGGATGTTGCAGTGATGGCATTAATATGATGCTCCTTAATAGAGTAGAGGGTTTTTTTTCTAAATGATTGTGGGTTATCAGCTTGGTAATTTTGTCATTTTCATTTCCTTTCCTGAAAGTTCAGGTTGGCTTGTGAAAAGTTGTTAAACAACATGCTTAATGACAAATGTCAACCTTCACTCTAAATTTTCCCTCTTCGGAGAAGCAAAGGAAGACTTTGTGGGATTATATATTAGTTTTCTGATTTAGGTAGTCCATACAAAAACGGAGTTTGAAAATTGTTGTATAGTGTTTTTAAGCCAGTAATGGTGGCTTATTCCTTTAATCCCAAGGGGGCTGAGGTAGGAGGATCAAGTATGAATTCAAGGCCAGCTGAGGCTACACAGTAAGTTCTGAGTAAGTCTGGGCAAGAGTGAGACTCTGCTTCAAACAAATAGACAAAAACATACATTTAGGGCTGGAGGGATGGCTTAGTGGTTAAGGCGTTTGCCTGCAAAGCTAAAGGACCCTGGTTCAATTCCCCAGGACCCACCTAAGCCAAATGCATAATATGGCACATGCATCTGGAGTTCATTTGCAGTGGCTGGAGGCCCTGGCACACCCATTCTCTCTCTCTCTCAAATAAAAAAAAAAACAAACAAAAAACATACATTTAAATCAATAGGCTTAAATATTTTTATTTATTTATTTATTTTTGCAAGCAGAGAGATACAGACAGAAAGACAGAGAGGGGGCCGAAGGGATGGCTTAGCAGTTAAGGCATTTGCTTGCAAAGCCAAAGGACCTAGGTTCAATTCCCCAGGACCCACGTTAGCCAGATGCACAAGGTGGCACGTGCATCTGGAGTTCGTTTGCAATGGCTGCAGGTCCTGGCAAGCCCATTCTCTCTCTCTCAAATAAATAAATTAAATTAAATAATTTTTTTTTTAAAAAAAAAGAGGGCTGGAGAGATGGCTTAGTGGTTAAGGTGCCTGCCTGCAAAGCCTAAGAACACCTGCTGGAATCTCTAGGTCCCATGTTTAGCCAGACGCAAAAGTGATACAAGTGGGCAATGTTGCACATGTGCACAAGGGGGTGCCTGCGTCTGGTGTTCATTCACAGTGGCTAAGATGCCCTGGCATGCCCATTCTCTCTCTGCCTCTTCCTCTCTGTCTCTCTCAAATTGAAAAAAAAAAAAGAAAGAAGAAAGAAGGAAAGAAAGAAAGAAAGAAAGAAAGAAAGAAAGAAAGAAAGAAAGAAAGAAAGAATCCCAGCACTCGGGAGGCAGAGGTAGGAGGATTGCCATGAGTTCAAGGCCATCCTGAGACTCCATAGTGAATTCCAGGTCAACCTAAGCTAGAGTGAAACCCTACCTCAAAAAATCAAAAAGAAAAGAGAAAAGAAAAAGAAAAAAGAGAGAGAGAGAATGGGCATGCCAGGGCCTGTAGCTACTACAAATAAATTCCAGATGCATGTGCCCCTTTGTCATCTGGCTTTATGTGGGTACTGGGGAATCAAACCCGGGTTTGCAGGCAAGCGCCTTAACTGCTGAGCCATCTCTCCACCTCTAAATCAATAGACTTTGAGTGCAACATATCATCCTTCGTTATGGAATTGGGCGTTTGTATTACTCATTGCAGTGACCCAATACCTGACAAGAAGCAACCTAAGGAAGGAAAGGTTTATTTTAGCTTTAGAGTTTGAGGAGACAAGTCCATCGTGGTGGGGAAGGCCTGGTGACAGGAGCAGAAGGTAGCGGGTCACATCGCATCCACAGTCAGGAAACAGAGCGATGAATGCTAGTGGTTAGCTCTCTCCAGGACCCCAGCCCATTGATGGTGCTGTCAACATTTAGAGTAAGTCTTCTCACCTCAACCCTATCTAGAAACTCCCTCAGGGGCATGTCCAGAGATGTGTCTGCTAGGTGATCCTTAGTCTCATCAAGTTGACAGTCAAGATTAACTATCACAAGGCTGGAGAGATGGCTTAGTGGTTAAGGCACTTGCCTGCAAAGCTTAAGGACTCAGGTTCAATCCCCCAGAACCCACATAAACCAGAGGCACAAGGTGGCGCATGCATCTGGAGTTCGTTTGCAATGGCCGGAGGCCCTGAGGCTTCCTGAAGAAGAGTTTGTTCTGTCTCAGGGCTGCGATGTAGAGACCCTACCTCAGCTTCCAGGGCACAGCTTTCACACTTACACATGAACTCTCCCGGAGGTTCCAGCATGGACCCATACATTCCAGATTCACCAGCCTCACAACTGGGGCTTGTGAGTTGGCTGAACCCAAGAAACTGTGTGGGTCCTGTCTCTTCCCACAAGAACTATCAAGACACTTAGGTTCCAAACCAAAGACTAAATCATAGATGAAACCATCATTATGTCACCATCATTATGCCAATGCAAAGTTCAGTACATCTTGACGATCACTTAAAATAGAAAAAAAAATTTCTTGGGACTAGGGAAATGGCTTAGCAGTTAAGGTGTTTGCCTGTGAAGCCAAAGGATCCCTGTTCAATTCCCCAGGACCCACGTAAGCCAGATGTACAAGGGGATGGCGCATGCATCTGGAGTTCATTTGCAGTGGCTAGAGGCACTGGCGCACCCATTCTCTCTTTCTCTGTATCTGCCTCTTCCTCTCTCTTTCAAATAAATAAATAAAACATAATATTTTTTTAAAAATAGAAAAATATTTCTTAAGTCTTAAGTGACATTTTGATAAAATTTAATCTTCATTTCACAATATAGCTTCTTTTTTTTTTTTTATTGGTTTTTCAAGGTAGAGTCTCACTCTAGCCCAGGCTGACCTGGAATTCACTATATAGTCTCAGGGTGGCCTCCAAGTCATGGCAATCTTCCTACCTCTGCCTCCCGAGTGCTGGGATTAAAGGCATGCGCCACCATGCCTAGCTCACAATATAGCTTTTCATCACTATTTTACTTACTTACTTATTTATTTATTTATTTACTTACTTATTTATTTAGGTTTTTTGAGGTAGGATCTTGTTCTAGCCCAGGCTGACTTGGAATTCACTACATAGTCTCAGAATGGCCTTGAACTACGGCAATCCTCCTACCTCTGCCACCTGAGTGCTGGGATTAAAGGCGTGCGCCACCACACCTGGCTTTTCATCACTATTTTTGTTTGTTTGTTTGTTTTTTCAAGGTAGGGTCTCGCTCTAGTCCAGGCTGACCTGGAATTCACTCTGTATTCTCAGGTGGGACTCGAACTCACAGCAATCCTCCTATCTCTGCCTCCTGAGTGCTGGGATTAAAGACATGTGCCACCATGCCCAGCTTCATCCCTATTTTTTAAAAGATTTTTTAGGGCTGGAGAGATGGCTTAGCAATTAAGGCACTTGCCTCCTAAGCCTAAGAACACTGGTTCCAATCTCCAGCAGTTCCAATCTCCAGGTCCCACGTTCAGCCAGATGCAGAGTGATGCAAGGGCGCAATGCTGCACTTGACCACAAGGGGAGTGCACACATCTGGATTTCATTCACAGCAGCTGAGAGACTGCTGGCGCGCCCATTTTCTATCTGTCTCTTTCTCTGTCTCTCTCTCTCTGTGTCTCTCTAAAAATAAAAAATAAAAAACTTTAAAAAAAAGATTTAAAAAAATTTTTAAGTATTTTATTTTTATTCGCTTATTTATTTGAAAGCATGAAAGGAGAGAGAGAGAGAGAAAGAATGAGCATGCCAGGTATTCCAACCACTGCAAATGAACTCCAGATGCATTACTCCCTTGTGCATCTGGCTTACATGGGTCCTGGGGAATCAAACTAAGGTCCTTTGGCTTTGCAGGCAAGTGCCTTTACCACTAAGCCATCTCTCCAGCCCGATTTTTTAAATTTTTATTTATTTATTTATTAGAGTCAGAGAGAGTGGGGGAGAGAAAGAGAGTGAGAATAGGCATGCCAGGGCCTCTAGCCACTGTAAACAAACTCCAGATGCATGTGCCACCATGTGCATCTGGTTTATGTGGAACCTGGAGAATCAAACCTGGGTTTTTATGCTTCACAGCCATGTGCCTTAACCACTAAACCATCTCTCCAGCCCTTCATCACTTAAAAAAAAACTTTTATTTATTTATTTGAGAGTAACAGACAGACATAGAAAGGAAGAGGCAGATAGATAGATAAAGAATGAGCACTCCAGGGCTTCCAGCCACTGCAAACACAATCCCAGATGCATGTGCCACCTTGTGCATCTGGCTTACGTGTGTCCTGGGGAATTGAGCCTCAAACCACAGTCCCTTCGGCTTCACAGGCAAGTGTTTAACCACTAAGCCATCTCTCCAGGCCCCTTCATCACTATTTTTAACAGTATTGTTTGCTTTTTAATGGTTTAGGATCTATTTATTTATTTTGGTTTTTTAGGCTCTCACTCAGCCCAGGCTGACCTGGAATTCACTATGTAGTCTCAGGGTGGCCTTGAACTCATGGAGATCCTCCTACTTCTGCCTCCCGAGTGTTGGGATTTTTTTAAATTTTAAAATATTGAATTTAATTTAATTTAATTTAATTGAGAGGGGGAGGGAGGGAGAGTGAGACAGCGAAAGAGGCAGATAGACAATGGGCACATCAGTGCCTCCAGCAGCTGCAAAAGAACTCCAGACGCATGCACCACCTTGTGCATTTGGCTTACATGAGTCCTGGGGAGTTGAACCTGGGTCCTCTGGCTTTTTAAGGCAAGCAGCTCAACTGCTAAGCATCTCTCCAGCCCTAGTTTAGGATTTTTAAATAAAATATTTTATGTATTGGGCTCGGCAGATGGCTCAGTAAAAAAGTGCTTGCTGTGGTACTCTAAACACCTGAGTTTGAATTCCCAGATCCCACGTAGGATCCAGAAGCTGTGGCATGCATGCCCCAGTGCTCATGAACATGTGGCATGCATGCCCCAGTGCTCATAAACATAATGTACACACACTACATAATAAATAAATAAAATTTTATTTATTAGAGAAAGAGGCAGAGAGAGAGAGAGAGATAATGGGTTCAGGGCCTCCAGCCACTGCAAAAAAAATACTCCAGGCACATGTGCTACCTTGTACATCTAGTTTACATGGGGACTGGAGAATCAAATCTTGGTCCTTAGGCTTCACAGGCAAACACCTTAACCGCCCTTAGTTTAGGATTTTCTTAAAGATGATTTAGTTGGTCAAAACCTTGGAGGGTTACAGGAGTGATGGCTTAGCAGTTAAGGCACTTGTCTGCAAATCCAAAGGACCCAAGTTGGAGTTCCCAGTACCCCCATAAAGCCAGATGCTACACTAGTTGGTACATTCAACTGGAGTTCATTTACAGTGTATAGAGGCCCTGGTGTGCCCATTCTCTCTCTTATTTATTTATTTATTTATTTATTTATTTATTTATTTATTTAAGAGAGAAAAAGGCAGAGAGAGGGAGAGAGAGGAAGAGAAAGAGAGAGAATGGACATGCCAGGGCATCCAGCCACTGCAAATCAACTCCAGACACATGCACCATTTTGTGCATCTGGCTTATGTGGGTCCTGAGGAATTAATCCTGGGTCCTTTGGCTTTGCAGGTAAGTGCCTTAGCTGCTAAGCCATCTCTCCAGCTCTCTCTCTTTCCCTATCTGCCTCTTTCTCATTCTCTCTTAAATTATATACATATATATTTGGTTTTTTGAGGTAGAGTCTCACTCTAGCCCAGGTTGACCTGGAATTTACTATGTAGTCTCAGTGGCTTTGAATTCATGGGGATCCTCCTACCTCTGCCTTCTGAGTATTGGCATTAAAGGTGTGTGTCACCATACTGGTTCTAAAATCCACTTTAAAAATATTTATTTATTTATTTGCAAACAGAGAGAGAGAGAGAAAGTGAGAGAGAAAGTGAGAGCAAGTGAGGAGAGAAAAGAAAAGAAGAAAGGAGAAATGAAGGGAAGGGGAGACAGAAAGGACATGCCAGGGCCAACAGCCTTTGCAAACTCCAGATGCATGTGCCACTTTGTGTATCTGGCTTTTACATGGTGTGGTGGTTTGATTCAGGTGTTCCCCATAACCTTAGGTGTTCTGAATGCCAGGTTCCCAACTGATAGGGATTTGGGAATTAACACCTCTTGGAGGCAGTGTAATGTTGGGGGTGGGCTTATGAGTATTAAAGCCAGTTTCTCCTTGTCAGTGTTTGGCACATTCTCCTGCTGCTGTTGTCCACCTGATGTTGCCCAGGAGGTAATGTTCACCCTCTGCTCATGCCATCATTTTCCCCTGCCATCATGGAGCTTCCCCTCGAGTCTGTAAGACAAAATAAACCTTTTTTCCCACAAGCTGCTCTTGGTTGGGTGATTTCTGCCAGCAATGTGAACCTGACTGCAACAGTAAAGTTGGTACTGAGCAGTGGTGTCATTGATCCTTGAAACCTGACTGTGTGGCTTTGGCCTTTTGGAGCTGATTTTCAAGAGGAATGTGGAAGAATTTGAAACCTTGGCCTAAGAGACGCCATACAGTGCTGTAAGTACAGCTTTATGGACTATTCTGATCAGAGTTGAAAGACCCAAATGCAGTAAGAACTATGGACTGTGAGGTTTGGCTTATGAGGATGAGAAAGAGCTTTGCCTGGACTGGGCTAGAAGCAGTTTGTGTGAGAGGCTTGCTGTTATGCCCGTGTCCTGAGAACTTGTGCAGGGTTGCATTGTATAGGAATGGACTGGTGTAAGCAGAGGGATATGGTATAGAAAAATCGAAATCTTTGAGCCAAAACTGCTGCCTATTTATCTGCAATTGTGTGAGAGTTTATAACTATTGAGATTGGGTCAGTTGACCTGCATTGGGACAACAGAAAGAATGCAGTCTTTTGAGGGGGCCTGAATGCTCAAGGTGTCTTCAAAGTCTGTTTTATTCCCCCCTGGACTAACAAATTGGCACCCCACCTAGTATTGTGGAGTATGAGAAATGCAGGAAAGAGAGGGTTATTGAATTTGCAACACCGTCCTGTGTTTTGGAAATGGCCATGGGCAATGTGAAGCAGGATTGCCTGCAAGGAGACCCGATGGAACTGTGTGGATGGACTGTGGGTTGCAGTGGAGACCCAGTAGAGATGCTGGGACAAGGAGATGGCTGCTAAGGAGAGATACCAGCCCCGATGCAGTTTTCCAGGACTGTGACTAGCCTAGATGGAGGGGTGGAATTGGAACTCCAGAGACTTGTTGCTGCTTAGAATTATCAGACTTGGAGATTTGTCACTGACGACAGTTGTTGGACTTGGATGTTTGATGCTTGCCTTGTTTAAATCTTTTTTTTTTTTTTCGGTCTTGATTTTTATTTTTTTATTATATTTTTATTGACAACTTCTTTAATTGTAGACAATATCCCATGGTACTTCCCTCCACTTTCCCCTTTGAAACTTCACTCTCCATCATATCCCCCCTCCCAATCAGTCTCTCTTTTCAGTTTGATGTCATGATCTTTTCCTCCTATTATGATGGTTTGTGTAGGTAGCTGTTTAAATCTTGTATTGATTGAATATTTCTTTGTTATGCCCAATGCCATCTTTTGCAGAGTGTTTATTCTGTGCCATTATGGGTTTGGGGGGGGGATTTCTTTGGTATTGTGGCTCAGTAAAAGACCTTGGACTATGAGAATGTTTGAACATCATTAGAATTGATAAAAGCTATGGGGACTTTTAAAGATGGACTGAATGCATTACATTTTACATCATAGATGGTTATCAGTTTATGGGGGCCAGGGGCGGAATGTGGTGGTTTGATTAAGGTGTCCCCCATAAACTTTGGTGTTCTGAATGCTAGATTCCCAGCTGATGGAGATTTGGGAATTAATGCCTCCTGGAGACAGTGTATTATTGCGGGCGGGCTTATGGGTATTATATCCAGTTTCTCCTTGTCAGTGTTTGGCACACTGTTGCTATTGTCCATCTGATGTTGGCCAGAAGGTGATATTCACCCTCTGCTCATGCCATCGTTTTCCCCTGCCATCATGGAGTTTCCTTGAGTCTTTAAGCCAAAATAAACCTTTTTTTCCACAAGCTGCTCTTGGTCAGGTTTCTGCCAGCAATGTGAACCTGACTGCAACACATGGGTACTAGGGAATCAAACATGGGTCATTAAGCGTTACAGGCAAGTTTAACTGCTGAGCCATCTCTCCAGCTTCCAAATCTACTTAAAAATTTTTTTTTTAAATTTATTTACTTGAGACAGAAAGAAAGGCAAACACAGAGAGAGTGAGTATGTATCCATCAGGGCCTCCTGCAACTGTAAATGAACTCCAGATGCATGCATCACCTGTTGCATCTGGCTTTACATGGGTGCTGGGGAACCAAACCTAGGCCATCAGGCTTTGCAAACCAGTGCCTTTAACTGCTGAGCAATCCCTCCAGCCCTAAAATCTACGTATTTTTTTAGGTTTTATTTATTTATTTTTAATTTTTATTTATTTATTAGAGACACACAGAGAGAGAAAGAGCGAGAATGGACATGCCAAGGCCTCTAGCCACTGCAAATGAACTCCAGATGCATGTGCCGCCATGTGCATCTGGCTTATGTGGGACCTGGAGAATCAAACCAGGGTCTTTAGTCTTCGCAGGCATCACCTTAACTGCTAAGCCATCTCTCCAGCCCTTTTTTTGTTTTGTTTTGTTTTTCAGGCAGTGTCTCCCTCTAATCCAGGCTGACCTGGAATTCACTATGTAGTCTCAGGGTGGCCTTGAACTCACAGTGATCCTTTACCGCTGCGTCTTGAGGGCTGGAATTAAAGGTGTGTGCCACGATGCCTGGCTTAAAATCTACTTTTAAAGCTAGCTGGTGGGTAGTATGCTTGTTACTGCCTAGTCTTCAGCTCCTTTACAGTGTACTAAGTAAGCCTCTCTTTCTGCTAAAAATAAATACATAGCCGGGCGTGGTGGTGCACGTGTTTAATCCCAGCACTTGGGAGGCAGAGGTAGGAGGATCACTGTGAGTTCAAGGCTACCCTGGAGACTACATGGTGAATTCTAGGTCAGCCTAGGCTACAGCGAGACCTACCTCAAAAAACTTTATTTTATATATATATAGCCAAATCTCTAGATGAAGAGATTTTTCATTCTTTTATGATTTTATTTATATTTTATGTTAGCAATTCACCAGAAAAATCCATGAGTCTTAATATATAGAAGATTTATTGTAAGAACATATACCAAACAAAAGCAGCAGAGGGCTGGAGAGTTGGCTTAGTGGTTAAGGGGCTTGCCTGGAAAGCCAAAGGACCCAGGTTCAAGTCCCCAATATCAAAGTAAAGCCAGATGCACATGGTGGCACATGTGTCTGGAGTTCATTTGCAGCAGCTAGGCCCTAGCATGGCCATTCTCTCTCTATCTGCCTCTTCTCTCTTTCTCTCAAATCTATAACTTAAAAAAAAAACAAAAACAAAAAAAAACAGCAGGAATGAAAAGCCTTGGTTTGGGAAGATTGATTTTTTTTTTTTTCCGAACAGGAAATCTTAAGCATTTGGGCCCTTTCTATTTAGTACAAAAGTGGGAGTAAAAGGTTTTAAGTACTTTCAGTGCTCAAAAAAATGCAATCACTGTATTGTATATAATGATTTCATAGGTTGATCATGTGTAGTAATTGACTTTAAGGTTTTTCTTAAGCAACTAGCAGAGAGATTCAATCTTGATTTAAGTCTAGGGGGAATGGTAGATGCATTGAGTTTTAGAACAATGATAAAATTCTACCTAGAATGCAAATGGCTCAGGGCTATTTAAGAGTACCTACAACTTGCCAGTAAGCCACCGAGTAAAAGGCTGCATATTATGCATGTGCAAGCTAGCTTTAGCATAGGGGAGTGGGTTATAAAGAATTAGAGGGGTCTTGATAGAAAAGTTTATATGCTTGTTTCTCTTCAGTAAAGACTTACCTTGCATCTTCCTGTCAATAAAGGCAGTTCCTAGAATTTCAGTCACATAAGTGCACCCACAAACCAACATGTAATCTTCTTCCCTGTATTATTTTCACTTGCCCAGTTATACCTCAATGTTGCAGCTGCCCTGTGGTAGCCAACAGTGCCTTGATCATATCATGCTTCATACCAACCTACAGGAGACCCGAGAACGCTTCTCTTACTGCATTTGACTCACAGCCTCCTTGTGGTCTTCCTTATCGAATCCTTACCCCTAACGTAAACCTGTGTGATGCTTCTTGCCTGTAGTAGTTAGCACGCAGAATTTAACTGGTTTACAATCTTCAAATCTATCAGCTTTTTACATTTGTCTTCTTTTCATTTATCACTACTCAGACCTACTGAGGATGGAGGGTGAGCACATTGATTGGCATTTCAGGTCACCCAAAGCACTAACTGTTGTCATTACCATTTTCTACATACAGTGACTTTTTTTTAATAAACAGAATGTGAGGACATGACAGTGATGCAAATGCACTTGCTCATTTAAGTGTTCATATTAAACAGATGTGTTCTAGGTGGAACCTGGTAGAGAGTGTGAAAAATAAGTCTCTTATTGTGTAACTCAGAATTCATACCAATCAGTGTTGAAACGCAAACCATGCAAGTGTGTAGACAATATCCAGTGGTTAAGTTTCCTAGCTTTTGTAAGTCTGAGTTCTCAATTGGATTTTACCTTTGCCAGCATGTTTTTATAAGGAAACTGTAGGTGTGCCTAACATAACTGTTTTCTGTATCTTGAAAAAGTATTCTCCACATTTTAAATGTTTTATATGAGAGATCTCTTTAATTCACACTTGTCAAGTATATAGATATTTATATATATAGTACCAAGGTTACCCTTTTGTTTGTTTTAGATGTAAATGCATACTCAGGTACTTACATAAATTGTTATTTATATAAATTATTTTTTCTTATGTAATACCTTTTTGTTTATGTGGTTCAAATATATTCTTTCCTTAAACTTAAAAAAAAAAAAAAAAAGCAGGAAAAAGATATGCATCAAATGGGTCCTGAGAGATTCAACACAGGCTTCTCCTATGCCATACAGCAATGCTGTCTAGCCAGGGATTACAGGGACGAGTGTGGAATGACTTCACCCATGAAAGACTGTTCAAGTCTCAGAACTGACAGCTTTTATGGGGAACTGGTCATCTAGGCATATCCTGCTGTGCACTCGGCCATGGCAACCACAACTTGGGCCTCTAATGTTGAAACCAGCTGTACCTCATGAGCCTTGATGTATGTGGAAAGCAATCCTGACAAACCAGTATAACAGAGTCCTCATTCACTAACACAAAGGACATTCTAGGGCCACATTCTCTGTGAGTGGCCAAGGGTTATTCATGGGTCCCTTGGAGACTACAAAGTGTAAGCACCCCAACCTGCTTTAACTCTTTCCTCACACTCTGTATTTTCTAAAATACCCTTCTCTCTTTTTTTAATTTTTTTAAAAATTATTTATTTATTTGAGAGAGGGAAAGAGGCAGAGAGAGAGAGAGAGAGAGAGAGAGAGGGAGGGAGAAAATGGGTGCACCAGGGCCTCCAGCCACTGCAAACTAACTGCAGATGCATGCGCCACCTTGTACATCTGGCTTATGTGGGTCCTGGGGAATCGAACCAAAGTCCTTTGGCTTTTTAGACAAGCGCCTTAACGGCTAAGCCATCTCTCCAGCCCAAATGCCCTTATCTCTTAAGTTTAATCATAAAAATAGCTGTCAATATGGAAGTATCCAGAGTTAATGATTTTCTTTTTAGCTGTTTAATGAAGCTACTTTGTAATCTTTTTTTTTTTTTTTTTTTTTTTTTTTTTTTTTTTTTTTGATAGGTACTCACTGTAGCCCAGGCAGACCTGGAATTCACTATGTAGTCTCAGGCTGCCCTCAAACTCACAGCGATCCTCCTAACTTCAGAACGATCAACCTCCTGAGTGCTGGGATTAAAGGCCTGTGCTGCCATGTCCGGCATATACTTTGTAATCTTGGTACATTGCATTGTGTCTTATTGGAGCAGCTGAGAGACATTTCACAGATGCCCATCTGGGAAATGTGGCAGAGCCTGTGAGGCCCAGGAGGAAGTGGCAAACACCTAGATCAACTTCCCCATCTTTTTCTTTTCTTCTTCTTCTTTTTTTTTTTTTTTTTTTTTTTTTTTGAGGTAGGGTTTTGCTCTAGCCCAGGCTGACCTGGAATTAACTATGTAGTATCAGGGTGGCCTCGAACTTACAGTGATCCTCCTACCTCTGCCTCCTGAGTGCTGAGATTAAAAGCGTGCGCCACCACGCCTGGCCACAGGTAGGTTTTTGAAGAAATTGTTTGGCGGTGAAGGAGTCATGAAGAATTCTCATTTTCTCTGTATTCTGTTCCACTGAACCTGGAAATGGGAGACCTCTGATGTCACTACCAGCTCCAAGGACCACAGCAATCTTCACCAGCTGGATTCCCAATTTTCTTTTGAAAGAATTTGTGGAAAGAGGACTGGAGGGATGGCTTAGCAGTTAAGGCACTTGCCTACAAAGCCAAAGGACCCAGGTTTGATTCCCCAGGACCCACGTAAGCCAGATGCACAAGGTGGTGCATGCATCTGGAGTTCGTTTGCTAGAAGCCCTGGTATGCCCATTCTCTCTCTAAAAAAAAAAAAAAAAAAAAAAAAAAAAAAAAAGAAAAAAGAAACAAACAAAGAATAGTAATTTGTGGAAAGAGCTGCAAAAGCCCCTTTCTGGTCTTGTCTGGGAACATAATAGCTGAAGGATGTTGTTTTCTCAGGGTGGCCTCAAACTCACGGCAGTCCTCCTAGCTCTGCCTCCGAATTGCTGGGATTAAAAGCAAAGCGTGCGCCACCCCACCTGGCTTCCCTTCTCCTTTCTACTACAGAATGGGGTGGTGTCCTAGGGTCCTCTTCCAGAGAGGCCTGTTGAAATGGTTTATACTGATTGTCAATTTGACAGAATCTAGAATCACCTAGGAAGTGAGTCAGATATTTTGTCCCAGCAATAAGAAAGGTGTTTAGGGCTGGAGAGATGGCTTAGCAGTTAAGGCACATGCTTACGAAGCCTAAGTCCCTAGGTTCAATTCTCCAGGTCCCACGTAAGCCAGATGCACATAGTGGTGCATGCATCTGGAGTTTGTTTGCAGTGGCTAGAAGCTCTGGAGCACCCATTCTCACTCTCTCTGTCTCCTCCTCTCTCTGACTATAATAAATTTAAAAAAAAAAAAAACAAAAAAAAAAAAAAAAAAAAAAAAGGTGTTTAACAGGTTTTTTTTTTTTTCCCCAAGGCCTCTGTTTGGGGAAGAACACCAGGAATGGTGGTAGGCTCAGGACTTCTGGTTGGGCAGTGTGTTCCCCTATGGTGTGTGGCCACAGCCACAGTTCCGTGTTTTCTTTTGTTGTTGCCGAAGAATCTCTGGAGCTTCTCAATGACGTGTGCAGCTGAGTGACAAAGAAGAATGCCTGATGTTTTTATCTGGCCGCTGCATGCACACACAGAGCACACATGTGCACACATGTGTGCATACACCACACATAGCTCAGCCCACCATGTATACTCTTCTCCCTATCTGTCTATGTATATATGTATATATCTATCTATGTATCTATCTATCTATCTATCTATCTATCTATCTATCTATCTATCTATCTATCTATCTATGTCTATCTCTATCTCTGCTTTTTGGATTAGAAAAAAATAAATAAAGAAGGGACTTCCGGTCAAGATGGCAGACTCAAAACCACACTAGAGCTGGGGGTGTGTGTGTAGTGAAATCAGAAGGCAGCACAAACTGATGGCAACTAAAATCTGTCCATAAGACAAAAAAAAAAAAAAATAGCTGACTCTGTCAGGAGATGAACCAGCGAAACCACAAAGGAATTGGCGAGACAAGCAAGAGTGCTACTTCCTCCAGAAGCCTGGCAACCTGCACCAGGGTGATGGAGACAGACACTGAGGATACTCCAAACACACCAAAGCAGAAATCCAGAAGCTGCTGAGAGCTCAACACACACCCCCAGGCTGGAGAGATGACTTAGCAGTTAAGGCACTTGGCAGCAAGGGCAAAAGACCCAGGTTAGATTCCCCAGGATGTATGTAAGCCAGATGTACATGGTGGTGCATGCGTCTGGAGTTCATTCGCAGTGGCTAAAGGCCCTGGCACATCCATTCTCATTCTCTCTCTCGCATAATAAATAAATAAATAAATAAAATAAAATAAAAACAACACTCCCACCAAGGCTCAGGGAATTTTGCTGAGAGGATGTAGAAAGTTTGTAAGAGCCACAGGGTGGGAAGGAGGCATTGCCCCCCACAATGACTAACTGCTGCTCTCACAACTCATAACCCACAACCCCATGGGGAATACCAACAATCTCACTGAGAAGGGTCCTCAGTGGAATGGGGACAGGGAGGAGGGAAGTGATCATACCAACATATGATGTGTCCATACAAAGTTTTTACTTAATAAAAGAAAGAGAGAGCAAGGCCCTACTAAAAACAAAACAAAACAAACAAAAAAAAAAAACCACCCTGAGACTACAGAGCGAATTCCAGGTCAGCCTGAACTAGAGTGAAACTCTGCCTTGAAAAGCCCCCGTCAAAAAAAAGTAAGAAAGGAAGGAAGGAAGGAAGGGCTGGAGAGATGCCTTAGCTGTTAAGGCGTTTGCCTTCAAAGCCTAAGGACCCAGGTTCAATTCTCCAGTACCCATGTAAAGCCAGATGTACAAGGTGGAACATGTGTCTGGAGTTTGTTTACAGTGGCTAGAGGCCTGGTGTGCCCATTCTCTCTCTCTCTCTTTTTCAATAAATATATAAAATACTTTTTATAAAAGAAAAAGTGAAGATAGGGGAATGGAAATTACTTGGGGGTATGAACAGACCAAATGATTCAATTAAAGATTTTTCTAGAACTGGGCATGGTGGCACACACCTTTAATCCCAGCACTTGGGAGGACTAGGTAGAAGGATTGCCATGAGCTGGAGGCCACCCTGAGAGTACATAGTGAATTCCAGGTCAGCCTGGGCTACAGCAAGACCATACCTCAAAAAAAATTTTTTTTCTAACTTCTTTGGAGATAAACCCAGAAATCATAAATCATGTCCCATTTATTTATTTATTTATTTATTTATTTATTTATTTATTTATTTATTATTTATTTATTATTTTTTTGAGGCAGGGCCTCACTCTGGCCCAGGCTGACCTGGAAGTCACTATGTAGTCGTAGGGTAGCCTCGAATTCACTGCGATCCTCCTACCTCTGCCTCCCTAGTGCTGGGATTAAAGGCGTGCACCACCATGCCCAGCTATGTCCCATTTTTTTAAACCACACAATGCCATAAATGGTTACAGACTGTTGCTCATTTGTCTTAGGGCTACTCATCTTTCTGTCCTAGGTCAAGTTCTTCATTTCCTTTATCCACAGTGCAGACCCTCCACACATCCCAATCAATGCCTCTTAGCTGTCCCCAGTCAGAATGTCCGCTACCAGCGTTGATTAAGGGCTGACGTTTCTTATGGGTTTTGGACCAAATGTATCTGATGGAGGAATGCTTCTGTCCTGTCCCCTCCCTTCTCCTCCTTTTCCCTCCCCTCCCCTTCTCTTCCCCTCCTGTCCCCTCTCCTCTCCTCCTCTGTGTGTGTGTGTGTGTGTGTGTGTGTGTGTGTGTATGTGTGTGTGTGTGTGTGTGTGTGTGTGTGTGTGTGTGTGTGTGTGTGTGTGTAGACTCTGCAGTCCAAGCTGAACTGTGACTCACTATGTAGACCAGGCAATCCTTTTACCTCAGTCTCTTGAGTGCTGGGATTATAGGCATGTGCCACCATGTCCTGCCTCTTCCTCCCGCTCCTCCCCCTTCCTCCCTTGTCTCCTTGCCTCCCCGGACCTCTCCCTCTCCTTTCTTGTCAGGGTGTCACTACGTGTTGTGACTCAGGATCCTCTTGCTGTAGCTCTGGATTACAGACGTGCGCCAGCCAGCCTGGCAGTCTTCTTTTCAATAAGGTGTTCAGAGCTTCTCGTGGGAATGAATAGCTCCTGTGTTCTCAGGAGGAAGGGAAGGGACGCGCAGCCAGGGCCAGCCAAGAAGCAAGCTGTGTTTGCAGGTCTGCTGACGTCATGGAGATGATGTGTGGAAAGCTGTCTCAGGGCGGGGCCAGCCTCTGGAATGTGGGGAACATTCCCCCTCCCACCCCCAGAGGATGAATCGTTACTCTGGACTCGGTTCCTCCATGCACAGAGTACGTGCCTGTCCATCCCAACTCCCTAAAAACTCACACCCAAACTTGTATTTCCCCTCATTTATCCCCCATGACCCAACAGGGTGCTCAATTGATGCAGAACGTTCGACCAGCAAGTAAGTAGTTTAAGGTGACCACAGATTGCCTCGTGGACTCCCTTCCCTTAGACACAGGCCTTTCTCTGGTGTGCCCACACTGAGCTGTCTGTCCCTCTGTTGATACTGTGAGGACTCAGTGAGAAGGTGATGATAACTCCAGAGACCATCTGATCCATCATGACTGTCCCCAATCAGAGGCTGGGCAACTGTCACATGCTCTGGTGTCTGCCAAGAGACTGGGCTTCCGCATCATGGACATCATGCTGCAGGAAAAGGCTCCGTTCACTTTGTAAAAATTATTTTTGTTTATTAGAGAGAGAGAGCCAAACCGAGAAAGAGAAAGAGAGAATGGGCATGTCAGAGCCTCTAGCCAGTGCAAATGAACTCCAGACACCTGTGCCACCTTATACATCTGGCTTATGTGAGTTCTGGGGAGTTAAACCTCCTTAGGCTTCGCGGGCAAGCACCTTAACCCTGCTAAGCCATCTCTGCAGCCCTCTGTTCACGTCTTTCTTTTCAGCTAGACCCTACCATTTTTGTAAGCCCAATAGCTAGAAAAATGCCTTCCAGGCCCACGATAAGCTCACATATGATGTCAGACACTAAGTACATTACATAGCTCACGTCATTTAATTCTCATATGTTATGGTACTCCTAATCTTATAGCTAAATCAGTGAAGGCTGTGATGAGCTCAGTAACTCATCCGAGGTGGCAGAGCTGGTTAGCAGTGGGCGGGATTTAGACAGGCAGAATGCAGAACCTGCCTGTGTTCATTTTCCCTACTTACCATAGTATCACAATGAAAACCAGCATCCCATTGTCTTCTGATTTATTCTGATTCTCTCTGTACTGGTCTAATACATGCCTGGTAGGAGAGGTCGCTTCAAAGTGACTTCTTCATTTGTCCAGGGGTGGACTTGGTATGCCAGGTCTATGAATATTTTGTTGTGCCGTTGGCAGAATGGACAATGAGCTGAGTGGGTCCTGTGTGTACTCAGCTTCTGTTATTATTATTATTATTATTATTATTATTATTATTATTTGGTTTTTCAAGGTAGGGTCTCACTCTAGCCCAGGCAATCCTCTACCTCTGCCTCCCAAGTGCTGGGATTAAAGGTGAGCACCACCATGCCTGGCTGACCTGGAATTCACTCTGTATTCTCAGGGTGGCCTCAAACTTGTGATGATCCTCCTACCTCTGCCTCCCAAATGCTGGTATTAAAGGCATGCGCCACCATGCCCAGCATACACTTAGGGTCTGAATGACCAACGTCATTTAGCTTTCTTTCTTTTTGCTTTCTTTCTTTCCTTCTTTCTTTTCTCTTCCTTCCTTCCTTCCTTTCTTTCTTTTTCTTTCTCTCTTCTTTTCTTTTTGAGGCAAGGTCTCACTCTATCCCAGGGTGACCTGGAACTCACTTTAATAGCTCAGGCTGGCCTCGAACTCAAGGCAATCCAACCTTCTAAGTGCTATGATTAAAGGTGTAAGTCACCACACCTGGCTTAATTGTCAGCTTTCTCATGTGAGATTTTAAGCCATCAGCCTAAAAGAAGAAAACCATAGGAAGCATGGCCTCAGGAAACAGTCACCGCAAGTTATACCTATCTAACTTTCTCGAAGAGTTCTAGAGAAACTGAGCTTTCTCATGTGTGTTATTTATTCCTATTTGATATACGCTCTTGCTGTAGTCCAAGCTGGCCTCAAATTTGCTATCCTACTGCCTCTGCCTCCTCAGTGCTGGGATTACAGATGTGCACCACCATACTTGGTGCTTTCGTTGGGGTATATGTGTATATGAATGTTCATATGTGTCTGCATACATGGAGGTCGAACAGCCGTGTCAGGTGTTTTCCTCAATCACTGTCCACCTTATTTTTAAAATTATTTATTTATTTACTAGAGAGGGGAGGGTAAAATGGGTGCTCCAGGGCCTCCAGCCATTGCTGGAAAACTTCAGATGCATGTGCCACCATATGCATCTGGCTTATATGGGTTCTGGGAAATTGAATCTGGGTCCTTAGGCTTCACAAACAACTTAACCACTAAACCACCTCTCCAGTCCAGTGTTTGTGTTTGTATGTGTGTATTTTTAGTTTTTCTTTGGAGGACAAAATCTACTTAGGAACTTGCTCTAGCTCAGGCTGACCTGGAATTCACTATATAGTCTCAGCTTGGCCTTGAACTCGTGGCAATCCTCCGATCTCTGCCTCCCGTGTTGGGATCAAAGGCGTGCACCACCACACCCAGCCCTGTTTTTTTTTTAATATTTTATTTATTTATTTATTTATTTATTTATTTATTTATTTATTTATTTGAGAGAGAGAAAGAGGCAGATAGAAAGAGAATGGGCACATCAGGGTCTGTAACCACTGCAAATGAACTACAGGTGCATGTGCCTCTTACGTATCTGGCTTATGTGGGTCCTGGGGAATCAAACTGGGGTCCTTAGGCTTCGTAGGCAAACGCCTTAACCTCTAAGCCATTTCCCCAGCCCCTAATTTTTTTTTTTTTTAATTCACCTTATTTTTTGAGTCAGGCTCTCTCATGAAATTTGGAGCTCATGAGTTTGGCTAGATTAGCAGGCCAGCCCCAGGGGTCTTCCTGTCTCCACCAGTGCTGCATTATAGGTGTGTGCTGCTACATCCAGCTTTTACATGGGAGCTGGAGACCTAAACTCAGGCCCTCATGCTTGTGTGGTAAGCACTTCACCAACCAAACCATCCCTCCAGCCCCAC
Source organism: Orientallactaga sibirica (assembly GCA_036365145.1). Lineage (NCBI taxonomy): Eukaryota > Metazoa > Chordata > Mammalia > Rodentia > Dipodidae > Orientallactaga > Orientallactaga sibirica. The sequence goes on along the minus strand of JAEOAD010000010.1, from coordinate 20,553,821 downwards.
CACTTTCTTTTTAATATTAAGTGCTTCGGGCCTGAAACAGGACTTGTAGTTCAGGAAGAGCTCATAAACCCTAACTTTTGGTCTCATCTGTTTTTTAACAAAGAATTGAAATAAACAGACTGATAAAGATAGACTATAAACCATTACATTTATTTGGGGAATTTGTGAATCAAGAGAGGGGCCTGGATACCCTCATGTGGCTGGGAGCCCACGTGGAAAGCTGAGCAGGGGCATGGAGGGAATGTGAAAAGTTTTTCAGGGAAATTGCAAAAGGGCCAGAGCTGATAGAAACTAAGTGGTAGTAATAGAGAAAGGGCTGGAGAGTTGTCTTAGCAGTTAAGGCACTTGCTTGTGAAGCCTAAAGACCCAGGTTTGACTCTCCAGAACCCACATAAGCCAGATGCGCATGGTGGCGCATGTGTCTGGAGTTTGTTTGCAGTGGCTAGAGTCCCTGGTGTGCCCATTCTCTCGCTCTCTCTAATAAATAATTAAAAAAAGAGAGAGAGAGAGTAGATCTGGGCTGGAGAGATGGCTTAGTGGTTAAGGTGCCTGCCTGCAAAGCCTAAGAACGCCGTTAGCAACTTCAGGTCCCAAGTTTAGCCAGATGGAAAAGTGACGCAAGCACAATGTTGCACATGCCCACAAGGGGTCTCACGCATCTGGAGTTTGTTCACAGGGGCTGAGAGGCCACTGGTGCGCCCATTCTCTGTCTTTCCCAAATTAAAAAAGAGAGAGAGAGAGTAGATGCGGTGTGGTGGTGCACGCCTTTAATCCCAACACTCCAGAGGCAGAGGTAGGAGGGTCACTGTGAGTTTCAGGTCACCCTGAGATGACACAGTGAATTCCAAGTCAGCCTGGGCTAGAGACCCTACCTCGAAAAACAAGGAAAAAAAGAAAAAAGAACATAATATGAAAATAAAAAATAAAAAAGAACAAAATAAAAAAAAGAACACAAGGAGAGATGAACAGCCAATAAGAAGAAGGCTTTGCCACCGTTAAATTCCTATTTTTAGCTTATTGGGGTGGTCTTCACTCTTAAGCTCAGGAGTTCTGAGAGAGGGTTGACTGGTCTGGACACAGGGGCTGGCTCAGGACGAGGCCAGCGCACCTGTAGGGGGAGTTGTCATTAAAGGCTGAGACTAGACTGGATCAAAGGCTGGATTCTCTTTGGGCCCATCCCTACCTGACAACCTGAAAATAAAGCTCTCTGGCTAATTCTCCCTCAGTCCTGTATACTTTTTTTTTTTTTTTAAATACTTATTTGACAGAGAAAGAAAGTGAGAAACTCTAGATGCATGCTCCACCTTGTGCATCTGTTTTTTTTTAATTTTATTTTTATTTATTAGAGAGAGAGCGAGAGAATGGGTGTGCCATGGCCTCCAGACACTGCAAACTCCAGACACGTGCACCACCTTGTGCATCTGGCTTATGTGGGTCTTGGGGAATCGAACCTGGGTCCTTTGGCTTTGTAGGCAAATGCCTTAATCACTAAGCCATCCCTCCAACCGTGCATCTGGTTTATGTGGGTACTGGGGAATCAAAATCAAGGCCTGCAGGCTTTGCACACAAGCACCTTGAACCACTAAGGCATCTCTCCAGCCCCCATATGGTTTTTAAGAACATGTCAGCTATACACACAAATGAGTATCATATACCTTTGGTGTTAAATAGAACAAACGCTTATGTGCAGTCGTTCTCTATGGCGTATTATACCAGTGTCGATCAAGTCCTCTGTGGACCCTTCCCCTGTTGTATCCCTTCCCCACCCATCCTTTCTTTCTCCTTTCTTTCTTCTCTTCCTTCCTTCCTTTCTTTTTCTTTTCTTTTTTTTTTTTTTTTTTTTTTTGGTTTTTGTTTTTTTTGAGGTAGGGTTTCACTCTAGCCCAGGCTGACCTGAAATTCACTATGCAGTCTCGCGCTCATGGTGATCCACCTACCTCTGCCACCACGCCTGGCTTGTCTTTTTTTTTTTTTTTTTTTTGCCATCTTTTCTTTATAGAGTATGAGATATGTGAGAATGCTAATTGTCCTCATGGATCAGATATGACTCCCAAGTTCTTTGTCATGAAAAGGGTTGGCAGTGAATAGACATTCAAGCTTGGATATAGGAGGTCCCACTTTGTATGCAAACTAATGTCAATGAGCTGTTTGTGATTTCATGAACACAGTGCTGCAGTCTAAATTCACTATAGTCTCAGGGTGGCCTTGAACTCATGGCAATCCTCCTACCTCTGCCTCCTGGGATTAGGCGTGTACCACCACGCCCGGCCTTATTTGTATTTATTTTTATTATTTATTTATTTATTTTTTTTACTACAAAGTACCTTTTTTTCCCTTATTTTTATTTTTTAAATATTTATTGCAAGCAGAGGGAGACAGAGGGGAGAGAGGGCACACCAGAGCCTCTAGCCACTGCAATTGGACTCCAGATGCATGAGCCACTTTGTGCATCTGGCTTTATGTGGGTATTGGGGAATCAATCCCGGGTCCTTAGGCTTTGCAGGCAAGCTCCTTAACCACTGAGCAATCTCTCTAGCCCTTGAATTATTTAAAATATATATTTGGTTTTTCAAGGTAGGGTCTCACTCTGGCCCAGGCTGACCTGGAATTAACTATGTAGTCTCAGGGTGGCCTTGAACTCATGGCGATCCTCCTACCTCTGCCTCCCGAGTGCTGGGATTAAAGGCGTGCGCCACCATGCCTGGTGAATGTTTTAAAAATATTTTATTTATTTATTTATTTGAGAGAGAGAGAGAGAGGAAAAGGCAGAGAGAAAGAGAGAATGGGCACACCAGGGCCTCCAGCCACTGCAAACGAGCTCCAGACGCACTCCCTTGTGCATCTGGCTTATGTGGGTCCTGGGGAATCAAACTGGGGTCCTTTGGCTTGGCAGGCAAACGCTTTAACTGCTAAGCCATCTCCCCAGCCCTTGAATTAGTTTTTGATGGGAATGATTGTTGGCATATTCTATGAACAGATGCTTCAGATGGGGAAGAACAGAATGCAGATGGCAGGAGTGAAGGGATGACTGCGACATTAAGCCTAAAGGAAACAGGTTGCTACCTGTATCATGCCTGTGTGACTGAGAGAAGCTCACGCAATAGATGAAATTCAACTCTAACAGCCTGATGACTAGAATACTAGTGTGACAATTCAGAGGCAAAGGCATTTAATCTTTATAGTAAGGAGGGACAGAAGTTATAGTATTCAAATATATGCCTCTGCTGGGCATGCCTTTCATCCCAGCACTCGGGAGGCTGTGAGTTTGAGGCCAGTGTGAGACTACATGGTAAATTCCAGGTCAGCCTGGGCTAAAGAGAGACCCTACCTCAAAAAAAATTATGTATCTCTATCTTTCATCTGTCTGTCTGTCTGTCATCTATCAATCACCAAAAAGTTAACAGCTATCACTCATCTCAAGTCACTCCACAGCTCCTCCAAGTTAAAATGGACTCTGTCTTCGTTCTACAGCATGAGATGTTCACTGTTAAAGGGCCATCTTCTACACTATTTAGATTTCTCTTACAGATCCAGAGATGGACATTTATTACTACTTTACAGACATCCTGAGGTTTCCTTAGCTCTCAGCACTTTTCTCCTTCTAAAAAGCCTAAATCCTAATCATTGGTTATATACTTTAGTCTTTTTAAAAAATATGTAATTCTTTGGGCATTCAAGAAGGCATACAGCTCTATCTCTCTTTCTCTCTCAAATAAATACATAAATAAAATATTCAAAGCTGGGCGTGGTGGTGCATACTTTTAATCCCAGCACTCGGGAGGCAGAGGTAGGAGGATCACCGTGAATTCAAGGCTACCCTGAGACTACATAGTGAATTCCACTTCCAGGTCAGCCTGGGCTAGAGTGAAATCCTACCTTGAAAAAAAAAATAATAATAAATAAATAAATAATAAAAAGGGCTTGGGAAATGGCTTAGCGATTAAGGCAGTGGCCTGCAAAGCCCAAGGATCCTGGTTTGATTCCCCAGGACCCATGTAAGACAGATGCACAAGGGGGTGCATGGTGCATGCGTCTGGAATTCATTTACAGTGGCTGGAGGCCCTGGTGTGCCCATTCTCTCTCTCTGCCTCTTCCTCTCTCTCTCAAATAAATAAATAAATAAATAAATAAATAAATAAATAAATAAATAAATAAAAAGAAAGAAGGAATACAGGTATTCATTTCATTTGGTACTTGAGATTTTTGTGTGCTGCATTCATCATGCAAAACAACAACAACAAAAAAAACAGACATGGTGGCACACCCCTTTAATCCCAGCATTTATGAGGCAGAGGAAGGAGAACTGCTGTTTGAGGCCACCCTGGAACTATAGAGTGAGATCCAGGTCAGCCTGAGCTAGAGTGAGACACTACCTCTAAAAAAACAAACAAACAAACAAACAAACAAACAAACAAACAAAAAACCCAAAACCAACCAAACAAACAAAAAGAATAAACTGGGCGTGGTAGCACATACCTTTAATCCCAGCACTTGGGAGGCTAAGGTAGGAGGATTGCTGTGAGTTCAAGGCCATCCTGAGACTACATAGTGAATTCCAGGTCAGCCTGGGCTACAGTGAGATCCTACCTCGAAAAATCAAAAGAAAATCAAAATCATCTAGAAGGCTGGGGAGATGGCGCAACAGTCAAAAGCACTAGTTTGGGTGTAAAGCCTGCCAGCCCAGTTTCGATTCACCAGCTGCCCCACCTGGAGTCTGATAGGCATTTGTTTGCAGAAGCAAGAGACTGTTGTGCACGCACACACATGCAATTAAGTAAATAATTAAGGGCTGGGAAGATGGCTCAGGAAGTTAAAGGTGCTTGCTTTCAAAGGCCTGCCAGTCTGGGTTAGATTCCTAACTATCCATTTAAACCCAGATGCACAAAGTGATGCATGTGTCTGGAATCAGTTTGCTTTGGCAAGAGGCCTTGTCATACCCATTCATTCTTTTTTCTTTTTGTTTTGTTTTTGGTTTTTCCGAGGCTGACCCGGAATTCACTATGTAGTTTCAGGGTGGCCTGGAACTCATGGAGATCCTCCTACCTCTGCTTCCCATGTGCTGAGATTAAAGTCATGGGCCATCACTCCTACCTCTGCCTCAGAAATTCTGGGATTAAAGGTGTGCACCACACAACAACAGCCAGGTCACCCTGGGCTAGAATTGGAATGAGCAATGGTATCAAAGACAAGGAAAGGAAACCTAATGAGAAGCAGGACTGTACTTGAGGAAGCTTCATGCCTTTGGCCTGCCTCTTTAGCTAAAGTCAAGGAGTTGAGCGTTATCTTAGCGTCTTCCCCAGCTTTGACACCTACACACAATTTACCTCAAGGCAACAAGGCAGAACGTCTCCTGGAAAGGTCTTTTTCAGTCATTAAGGGATGCCACTGACAGGGGAGCCCTGCCTGAGTATGGGATGACCTAGTGGACAGTCAGTCTCCAGGAGAGCTGAGTCCATTATTCATGTGGTAAAGCCTTGGGGATTTACTTAAATCTCTTTTGTCTCCCCGCCCCCCCCCTTTTTTGAGGTAGGGTCTCACTCTAGCCTAGGCTGACCTGGAATTCCCTCAGTAGCCTCAGGGAACCTTGAACTTACAGCGATCTTCTTACCTCTGATTCCCAAGTGCTGGGACTAAAGAAGTATGTCACCATGCCCATGAGGCTAACTTGTTAAATCACCTTAAGCCATTTTAACACCAGCCTAAATCACTAATAAAATGAGGTCTGACAGAAATCAAAACACTTGTATGTCCTGAGATTTGATCACTTAGGAACCTGTGGTTATAAGACACACCTCAACTATGAGTCAGGGTAATAATGCAAAATAATAGTTTTACAAAGAACAAACCTTTTACCCACTGTCAACTTACTGTTAAGTACTTATAGTGGGAGAGTGAACTGCTCCAGTGAAAGGGGCAGGCAGGGGGAAGACTAAGCTCTTCCCACCAATCCCCTCTCATCTCAGAACCTCAAAGCTTTGCAAAACTGTGTGAAGGAAAAACAGCTTCATTGGTTCAAATGAGAGCATGAAAATGGCTCACAAATGAACAACGGGATTTTACATATATCATCTTATAGCGTCTGTTACTTGAAATAAAGGAGCTAGGAACCTATTACAAAAGGATTGGTTAAGAGCACTAAGGTGGCAGTAAAAAGAACCTGCCAGGGTCGGGTGGCCCAGGCTTCCATGTGCTTGTCTAGCATGACAGCACTTCATAAGAAAAACAAGGCGGGCCAGGTGTGGTGGTGCCCACCTTTAATCCCAGCACTTGGGAGGCAGGGGTAGGAGGATCGCCATGAGTTTGAGGCCACCCTGAAAATACAGAGTGAATTCCAGGTCTGCCCAAAAAAGAAAAAAGAAAAACAAGCCAGGACTGGTGGCACGTGCCTTTAATTCCAGCGCTCCATAGGCAGAGGAAGGAGGATTGCCATGAGACTACACAGTGAATTTCAGGTCAGCTTAGGCTAGGGTGAAACCCTACCTCAAAAAACCAAAAAGGCTGAAGAGATGGCTTAGCAGTTAAGGTTCTTGCCTGCAAAGGCTAAGGACCTAGGTTCAATTCCCCAGTGCCCATGTAAGCCAGATGCCCAATGTGGCACATACATCTGGTTTGCAGTGGCTGGAAGCCCTGGTACATCCATTCTCTCCCTCTCTCTACCTCTTATCCTCTCTCTCAAATAAATAAAATACTTAGGAAAAAAAAGGAAAACAAAATCAAACCAACCCTGGCCCTTCTCTAGGATGGTCTCAGGTTTACCTGGAATTCACTATGTAGTCTCAAGGTGACCTCACCTCAAACTCAAAGCAATCCTCCCAACTCTGCCTCCTCAGTGCTGGGATTAAAGGCATGTACAACCATACCTGGATATTTCACTATTTCTTGGATCCATTTTAGGTGGACACTTTCAGGAATATAGACTATCAGAAACAATTATAAAATGTATAATTAGCTTGAGTTAGAGACCCTATCTCAAAAAAAACAAACAAAAAAAAGTACAGTTATACTTTTGTTCAATCATAAAAAGCAGCAATCTCTTTCAAATTTTTCATTCATTCATTCTTAGCCCACCTTCATTGGAGTTTGAAGGCTAGCAAATTCCTGTGGAAAGAAAATGGTCAACTATATTTGTTTCCACATATATGCAGCAATTATAGCTGTGGTTTTTAACAGAAAATGGAGGGAAGAGGTGATGGTCTCACAAATCAAGATCACCTGCTAATAGGGGCCTTGCCTTGCTGGGAGGCAGGCTCCACAATAGACATCCTGTTGCTTCAAGGGGGGTTATGAAGCAAGCTCTTTCTGGGAAGCCTGTTGAAATTCCTTAATGAATGCAGGTCACAGTTAAAGAGGTATCTCAGGATCTTGTTTTTTTTTTTTAATCTTTCTATTTGTTAGGGGAGTGGGGGGTGGGGAGAATGGGCCCGCGAGGACCTCTAGCCACTGCAAACGAATTCCAGATGCATGTGCCACCATGTGCATCTGGCTTATGTGGGACCTGGAGAATTGAACCTGGGTCCTTAAGCTTCACAGGCATGCACCTTAACTGTTAAGCCATCTCTCCAGACCAACTTTTTTTGGTTTTTCCAGGTAGGGTCTTGTTCTAGCTCAGGCTTGGAATTCACTATGTAGTCTCAGGGTGGCCTTGAACTCACAGTGATCCTCCTCCCTCTGCTTCCCAAATGCTGGGATTAAAGGTGTGCGCCACTATGCCTGGCTCTCAGGCTCTTATCTTCTTCAGGACATCCAGAGGCAGTTAACTGGGTTCTGGACTTGCTCAAGAAAGCCCAGAACTGGACATGAAGAACAAAATACACGGAGAAACCGTGAAACCATGAAAATACATTTTTTTTTAAAAAGAGCTTTCAGGCATAATACACAAAAGCAACAAGTTTATCTTAAAAAATATTAAGTATCACATCCATAGCCTACTCCTAATTATAATTACTTCTTAAGCAACATTTATCTTTGTTTACAAATACAGCAGCAGGTGATAAAACCTAACATCTTAGATTGCTTACAGTTCATAGTACAAAGGTGTACGTCTCAAATCACATTTTAGGCAGTTTAACTTAAAATGCATAGACAATTACATACATTAATTTTGCCATTATAAAGTAAATGAAAAATCACAATTTCAAGAAAAAAAATTTTAAAAACCCTTTATATAGCACACATAAGAAATCAAGTTTATTTAATGGCAACAAGTCAGTGTCTGTTAATCAGTGACAGGCAGTGAAAGTGCCTTTATCCACAAGAGGGAAAAGGGAAAATATACCATTACTGTGCACACTTGAGTAGTTGCACTGATGAACACTACACTCTTGATACTCTCAAAAAAAAAAGTCTATCACATTTTGTCCTTTAAAATGCTTCAAATTTTTAATTTCCACCAGCAGCTATCTTGTAATACTTTGTACCTAGGTAACCAGTCCGGGTGTAAGTAACGAGTTCTGTAAGGTCACCCACCCTAGATTGAGCCTCAAGGAGAGGGATTGGCTTCCATCTCTCATCTCTGGCCTTCAGCACAGCACCTGACCACAGACATGCATGTGGAGTGAACAGTCCACAGATGAGCTCTATAGCCAGAGCTTGCATGCCATTTCAGTTCTGATTATTTACCATTTCTTGTTTTCTTTTACTTGTCGGCATTCTGAAAACCAAGGGTCTTGTCTTCAGTGCCACTGCTTTACCAAGGGCACGGACTTCCCTGAAGCCCACTGATTTCTGTCTCAGCAGTTTAGTCATTTGAGTTTAAACTTCAAAAACTTTTCAGAAACTTAATGGAATGCCTCTGCTTAAACTTGATTTCTAGTTTGTAACCCTGGCACTTGATAAAGCTAGCTCTTATCTCTGCATCATTCAGGGTAAGGAAGACATTGGCACCAACTTTTTAGACGTATAGGCAACTGTTATGTAAACCCAGCAGTTTCTTACTAGAAACTGAGTAGAGCTATTTTCAATCTACACCAATTTCCAAAGCTGCCTACTTGAGGATCTCAGTGTTAGTGAGGTAATATACAGCACGGGCAAACTTCTAGAAAGCACTTCACTGTAGTGATATGACTGAGGGTCAAAAGTCACCCCTTTTTTTGTCTGCCCTATTACTCTCTGACAAGAGGAAAATGAAGAAAGGCAGCCGTTCTTGGGCAATTGAAAATGGATGTTGTAAATAATCAATATATATTACTTTACATAACTACACAGCCAGAGCTGTGAGAAGTGTCTTCAGAAGCACAAAAACATGGCAGGCAAGGCCAGAGCCCTTTATTAAGTACTGGATTCTGGACAATTCTGTGGGATGGTTCTGAGGTATATTTTTCATTGTCATTTTGGGTACCAACATTTTAAAACTAAAGACTCCAACTCAGAAACACCATTCATGTTTCTCATCTCATGAGAACACATCTCAACTATCCCTATAAAATTAATTTTAAAATTGTCTGAAGTCCGTGTCAGTATATTCTGCAATTTGTACTCCCTGAAAACCCAAAACACTTGTTAACAAGCAATCTCTTCAGTAGACTAGTCTCAGCCTAGCATGACTTGTTTGAAAAGCACTTTCAGTTCCTTGTTAGGTAGGGGGGAAAAAACCCAGACACTTACCATAATCTTTTTCCTCATTTATTCACTGAATTTGTTGCTTTTAACTCTACCCTAAGCACAGAAATAATTTTTGACTTAAGAGTACCTCTAAGAATTGAGACATCTCTACTCTACCCTGTGGACGACTAGAGAAATGCTCTGTGAAAATAAAAATAAAAAGCAAATAATATTCCTTTGATTTCCCTTCTCATGCTAAAAAAAACAAAAACAAAAACAAAACAAAACAAAAAAACCACTAGTTGCGAAGTCCTTGAAAACAAAGGTTTAAAATCAATGGCAGTATCACCCAGCACACACCATGTGGACAGGTCACTCCATTTATTATATACTTATATACTTCTGAATAGCAATCTCAAGACTTGGGTTCATGGTTCTTCCTATCCTTCAGCAAAAGATTTCTTCTATACTCAATGGACACCACAATTAGATTCCCACACTTAGTCACCCTACATCTTCTCTGATGTTAACAGGAGATACTGAATTCAGAATTATACATTTATCCCACCGTAGGGCAGCCAAAATAACTACAAAGGTATTTTTGCTGATATCTTCTTTCCCTACAGCTCAACTGACATCTTGATATTGACTGGTAACTGAAGCTATGACATCTAAGGTCACCTGCCTTGTAGACGTAAGGCTACTTTGGTAAGAGTCCTAGTGACAGGTAGACAGATACCACCAATTTTTTGTAAAGAAGTGAAAGAAAAAAAAAAGATTTTTGCTATTGTAAGGGCTAAGGACATTGCTCAGTCTAAAAATCTCCAATCAATCAAATCAGCTTCTACCTTTATCAACCCTGCAGACTTGCACCTATCACCTACCTAAAATAATGGAGGATTCAACGCTCAATGTTTATTTCAAAGGTGACCACTATTTTCTTAAAAGGAGGTAGATAGTTATCAAAAACCATTACATTGGCAGCATTTGATATTCTTGACATTTTAATTATAGAAGTAAACTACTCAATATTTTATTTCAAAGTAAAAACAGAACGTAAGCATAACTTTTTCTATATTGTTCTGAGTAATTCACAATACATTTTAGAAACCCAATGGATACATTCAAAAGTTCAAAATGTTATTTGCTAAATAAGATCAAGATCAGTTCCAAATCCAAGACTGATTCAGATTTAAAGGCAAGGTATCACAAAGCTACCAGGACTGCTCTGGTTGTTATAATGAACACTATCTAAGCAACACAGTCTCACTGCTTTAAACTCAGTTGCAGAAATCTACAATTTGTTATTGTCACTGTTGTGCTAGAAAATAATCTATTCGAAGATGGTTCTCAATTCTACTTATCTACCTGCCAACAAACAGAACTGAACTGATGGCCATAAACATTTTACAGATTCAGGAAACAATCCCATAGCTCAACCAGACTCTAATGCATTTCTGATTCACACTTGTACAAAGAGAGCAGTCATATCTGTAGGACTTAATGATCTCTAAACATAATTGTTATATTTTCTTACAACAAATCTCTGTTGTGACAGTCTTCCACAAGAGAGAGAAATCAGGGATGTGCTCCTTCCAAAGGACTGAAGGAATGGGGTAGGAAGGTGGCAGGGTGGGTTAAGTAGAAGCCACCTCACTGCAATGAAGCAAGTCTAGGGTTTATCTAGTTCAAGGCTCCAAACAAGGATTCTTTCCTTCATGATCCAATCTCAAGCAATACAAAGAGATCACTGATTCTTCAAGAGTACACTTTACATACATGTTGGCTTGTAAAAAGGGGGGTAGCTCAGTGGTAGAGTGGTGGCCTAGCATGCATGAGGGCCTAGGTTCCACCTCCAGCACCACATACACAAGAAGTTTTATAAATGGCAGATTTCAGTGCGTTATGAACCATATGGCAAAAATAAAATAGTTCAGAAGCTTTTACTAGAAGCTCAAGGATAAAAATGAACACTGGCTGGCTACTGAACTACTAGGCATTTGAAAATTAAGTTAAAAATGTGTATCTGAAACATAACCATAATAGGCCCAAGTTAACATAGCCCATAGAGGAGCTAAAAAAAATTAAGTGACTGCTTTCCAGGTTACTGGGGGTGAGGGTGATTATAGCGAACTACTTGAAATAACTTGCCAATTAAATTATAGATTCTAACAATAATCCATATCGTTTTAGATTTTAAGGGTAGTTTCATGATTTAAACAAATCTTATCAAAGAGCTACTCAATACACATAATCACTTTTTCCACAAAAACCAATTAACAGTTGAATGATTTGTGTCTACGTTTTTATCTGAATGTATCTATTTGATGTTTCACACATCCATGTACAGGAAGCAGGTATCTTCTCTGAGATGCAAGAGTTGTTCTTTCATGAATGCCCACTAATAGTGAAACCAGCAATTTCTATATATGCATTCACATGCACATATATATGTACTTCAAAAAGCAAAGCGTCATCTCTTCATCCACTGTTAACTTAATGATAAGACTGTAATAGAAAAATGAGAGTCAACCTTTAGAATTTGTAAATGAAGTCTATTATTATTTCTCTAAAGGTACTGTTTACTAAATGCAAACAGCAAGTCATTTAATTTACTTTGGTATATTTTACAAAAATATTAACTTTTTCTGAAAATATATATAGGAAGAAGTTATTTTAATGACCTTTGGGGGCACTTTATTATTTTCCTTGAGCTGGAGAGATAACTTAGCATTTAAGGTGTTTCCCTGGGAAGCCTAAGGACCCTGGTTCCATTCCCCAGTACCTAAGTAAACTAGACGCACATGGTGGCGTGTGTGTCTGGAGTTTGTTTGCAGTGGTTAGGCCCTGGTGTGGCCAATTTCGCTCTCTCAAATAAATAAAGCCAAAGGACCCAGGTTTGATTTCCCAGTACCCACATAAGCCAGATGCACAAGGTGGTGCAAGCATCTGGAATTTGTCTGCAGCAGGTGAAAGGCCTAGTATGCCCATTTTCTCTCTCAAATAAAGTAAAAATATTAAAAATAAATAAAATAAATAGTTATAAAAGATTATTTTCCTTTATAGCTGAGGTGGATGTCCAATTAATCCACATGGAAATATGATTAGTTACTGTGTTGGTTAAGAGCTAACAAATTTTTTTTCCCTCTAAAGAGACTCTTGACTGTTTGGACACTCACTTGTCTTACACCTTATGGGAGAAGTGCTTTAATTTTATTATTTTATAATTATTTATAACTTTATTACTCGAAGTAGAATGCAAGCTGAGAGTGGTGGCACATACCTTTAATCCCAACACTCGGGAGGCAGAGGTAGCATCACCATGAGTACAAGGCCACCCTGAGACTATATAATGAATTCCAGGTCAGCCTGGGCTAAAGTGTGACCCTAGAGTGAGCCTGAGTGCTGGGATTAAAGGCGCGTGCCACCATGCCTGGCTGCTCTCACTTTTAAATGCTATACCTGAAATTTTCAAATTTACTCTATTAAAATTTTTTTAAATTTTTATTTATTTTTGAAGAGAGACACAGAGAGACAGAGAGGGAGAGGAAGACAGAGATGGGCACGCCAGCAGTCTCTCAGCTGCTGTGAACGAAATCCAGATGCGTGCGCCCCCTTGTGGTCAAGCGTGTCATTGCGCCCTTGCGTCACTTTGCATCTGGCTAAATGTGGGACCTGGAGATTGGAACCGGGTTCTTAGGCTTAGCAGGCAGGCGCCTTAACCGCTAGGCCATCTCTTCAGCCCAAATTTACTCTATTTTACAGACAGAGTCATATCGTTTGTAAAAAATTTAAAAAGCTTTCTAATCTCCCAATGCAGAACTGAGGATAAACAATCACCCAGCTGTACTGATAAGACTTTTTTTTTGAGGTAGGATCTCGCTCTAGCTGACCTGGAATTCACTATGTAGTCTCAGAGTGGCCTTGAACTCATGGTGATCCTACCTCTGCCTCCCAAATGCTGGGATTAAAGGCATGCACCATCATGCCCAGCTTTATTTGACTCTTAATGCATATGAAATAACAAACGACACTTACATGGGGGGCACCAGGCATTGGTGGAGCACCAGAAGGTCCTGAAGGCACTTGGAATGGATTATTCGGAGTAGGATAGAGTCCTGGTGCGGGATATGACCCTGTAGGGGCAGGATATGGTGCTGGTGGTCCCCAGGCTCCTGGTGGCACAGTGCCCCATGGAACAGGTGGTGCTGCCCCTGGTGCTTGTGGGGGAGGAGGAGTGGGATATGGCCCCGGAGATGGGTATGGCATGTTGGGAGTAGGATACTGCCCTCCCATTCCTGGTGCCCAAGGTCCAGAAGATATGGATCCCCATGGACCTAAAGGACCAGCTGCAGCTGGATCTGTGGGTGCACCATATGGTCTAGGTAGCTCTGGAAAGGGCATATTTGGTGCAGCATATGGCCCTGTGGGGCCAGGGCCTGGCACACTTGGGGCTGAATAAGGACCACCAGGTGGGGGGCATGATGGTCCAGAAGGAGGAAAGGGTCCTGGGGGTCCTGGCGGTGGTCCACTGGGAGGCACAGAGGGATACATTCCTGTTGGTGCTGGTCCAAAAGGCACAGTGGAGGGTGTTGCACTTGGTGGGAGTCCGGGTGGCACAGAAGGTGGGGCACTGGGGTTAGTCCAAGGGCTGGAACCTGGCCAGCCTTGAGGTTGACCAGGCTTTGTATTGCTCACAGCAGAGGTTTTGGCAGGAGACTGTTCAGGTAATGCATCTGCCAACTGAAATACAAAACAGTTATGTCTTAGCCAGGGACAAGTCAAAGCAAACATGGTTCCATATAGATTGTGAATAATGCTCAGGAATTACAAGCCTAAAAGGCATCTTCAAAGACTAAACTGAAAAGCAATTCTATTTATTTTTTTATTTGAGAGTGACAAAGAGGCAGATAGAAAGAGAATAGGCATGCCAGGGCCTCTAGCCACTGCAAACAAACTCCAGATGCATGCAACACCTTGTGTATCTGGCTTACGTGGGTCCTGGGAAATCAAACCTCGAACTGGGATCCTTAGGCTTCACAGGCAAGTGCTTAACCACTAAGCCATCTCTCCAGGACCCAAAAACAATTCTTTAATTAAAACTTGAAGTGCAACTTTGAGTATCAACTTTATAGTATACATCCTCCAGGGAAGTTCATTCTGTGCTGTGTAAATCTAAAGTAATAGAATTTAGAGTCAAGATCTAGATGTGACTGCTGGCTTTACTTCAAACAATCACATACACTTTTGGAAACCATTTCAGGCTTAATGATAGCTTTAAATCACAGTTCCTGCAATGTACTAAATGTAGTGCCTGGTATGAAATATATATATTTAAAAAGTTTTGAGGACTGGAGAGATGGCTTAGAATTTAAGGCACTTGCCTGCAAAGCCTAAGGACTCATGTTTGACTCTCCAGATCCCTTGCAGGCCAGACGCACAAAGTGACGCAAGTGTGCACATGTACACAGGTGGTGCACACAGCTGCAGTTCAACTGCAGTGGCTGGAGGCCCTGGAGCACCAATTCTCTCTTGTGCACCGGTTACAAAATGGCCAGTCTTTTGGGCTTGCCTCAAAAAAATTTTTTTTGATAGGGTCTACTGTAACTGAGGTTGGCTTTGAACTCCTAATCATCCCAGGTGTTGGATTAGAGGCAGTTACTACCACTATGTCCAGCCACTAATTTTCAATAAATATTGGTATTATTAGTACTACTAGCTAAGAGACAGAACAAAAAACTTTTTCAATTAAGGATTCATAAATATTTCCAGGTACTTGACAAACATATATGTCTATGTAAATAAAGGCAATCACACCCATCAAGACCACATGCCAACAAAAACAACTATATAGACATCACAAAAAAGCTTCTTTTTAAGAGATTTAGAGGTCCTACAGATAGGATCATGGTGGGTTTGTTCTTAACTTATTAAGCTGGACATGGAGGCTTATACCTATAATTCTTGCACTCTTGAGGTTCAAACAGGACTGATGGGAGTTCCAGGACAGCCAGGGTTAGAGTGAGACCCTGCCTCAAAAAATAAAACAAGGGGCCAGAGAGATGGCTGAGTGGTTAAGTGCTTGTCTGTGAAGCCTAAGGACCCTGGTTCGAGGCTCAATTCCCCAATACCCATGTAAGCCAGATGTACAAGGTGACTCATGCATCTGGAGTTTGTTTGCAGTGGCTGGAGGCCCTGGTGCGCCCATTCTCTCTCTGTCTCTCTCTGTCTGTTGCTATTGAATGAACAAACAAACAATAAAACAAGGCCAGGCATGGTGGCATATACCTTTAATCATAGCACTTGGGAGGCAGAGATAGGAGGATCCTGTGAGTTCAAGGCCAGCTTGAGACTACCTAGTGAATTCCAGGTCAACTTGGGCTAGAGGGAGATCCTACCTTGGGGGGGGGTGGTGGTAGTAAGAAGCAGCATAGTAAAGGAGTGGGGCACCCGCTGTTCTATATCAGACACTTAGGTGAGCTTATCTCATTATGGGCACCCACAAATGCACATATCACACACATTCACAAGCAAAACAAATAAAAACAATCTTATCAAGGATAAACACATCAACTTACCGAAAATTCATCAGACATTTTCCTAAAAAAGAAAAATTTCAAAATCAGTATTTACCATTTCTTATATATTTTTACAAGAACTTTCTGTGCATATGCCATACATTATTTTACTTACATGAAATCATGATTTATGTCATTTTTGTATATAGGAAAAAACTTCCATAGAAGTTCATGTAACTCAATTTCATCATTTATAGGGCTGAACATCAGAAAAATGATTATCTACCAATGGGCATTTGTTGCCCAGTCTGGGCTCAAGCAATCTTGCACGATCAGGAAACCCTTGGAGGATTTTCTACTTCAACTTCCCAAGTAGCCACATGTGTGCCTTCTAGCACAGCCCAGTCTACAATTTCTTTAAGTGATAAGTAGACTATCTTTAATTTAATACCCTATTCACACCTCTGTTTTCTGTGATTTGCTACTATTATTGGGCCACTTTTTAGTTTTTATTTTACTGACTGATTAAAGTGCAGGAGGGCCTTGTGCAAGCTAGACAAATGCCCCACCAATTTATAAATCAAAGTATAGGGCTGGAGAGTTGGCTTAGCGGTTAAGATGCTTGCCTACAAAGCCTAAGGACCCAGGTTCGATTTGCCAGCACCTATGTAAAGCCAGATGCACAAGGTGGTGAATGTGTCTGGAGATCACTTGCAGTGGCTAGAGGCCATGGCGCACCCATTCTCTTTTTCTGCTTCTTTATCTCTCATAAATAAATAAAAGCAAATATTTACAAAAAAAATCAAAGTATAATCTGTTTACCAAAAAAAAAAAAAAATCAAAGTGTAATCAATACAAATAAAATGTAAGTCTTAGGTGTTCATGTTAACAACTAGAACCTCTCAAACAAGACACAGAACATTTCCATCATGCCAGAAAACTTATTCATGTTCCTTTTCAATTACTGGTCACTTTCACTACTTTTTGGTTTACATCTGTCTTTTCTTTGACTTTATATGACTAGAATAAGATAGCAGGTCATCCTTTTACTTTTGATCATTTTACTACTTAAAAGTAAAATATTCTCCATCATAGTTTTCATTAGATGGAGGAAAACTAGCTGTTATGAGAAAAGATTTTCTTAAATTCCTTTTAACTCCCAGATTTTTTTTCCCCCTTTCCCAAGGCAGGGTTTCACTCTAGCCCAGGCTGACCTGGAATTCACTATGTAATCTCAGAGTGGCCTTAAACTCACAGTGATACTCCTACCTCTGCCTCCTGAGTGCTGGGACTAAAGGCATGAGCCGCCACACATAGCTCAG
Organism: Orientallactaga sibirica; assembly: GCA_036365145.1. Lineage (NCBI taxonomy): Eukaryota > Metazoa > Chordata > Mammalia > Rodentia > Dipodidae > Orientallactaga > Orientallactaga sibirica. The sequence continues at coordinate 20,536,441 of JAEOAD010000010.1, read as the reverse complement.
TATTAATGTTTTAATTTTGTGTAGCCTGTTAATATTTCTCTACATGTGATGTCTCAATTTACAAAGACCATAATTCCAAGATTTAAAAAAAATTACATTTAGTATATTAACTTGTTTAAATTTTCAGGGCTGGAGAGATGGCTTAGCAGTTCAAGTGGTTGCCTGCAAAGCCATAGGACCCAGGTTCAATTCCCTAGGATCCACGTAAACCAGATGCACAAGGTGGTGCATGTATCTGGAGTTTGTCTGCAGTGGCTGGAGACTCTGGCCTACCCATTCTCTATCTGCCTCTTTCTCACTCTTTCAAATATATCAAAATTTAAAAAAACTGTCAATTTTCATGAGCAATAGTTACCAAATAACTAGCATTTCTCAACTAACTGCACAAACTACCTTTACTGTACTACTATCACTGGCAACTAGTTTTACTGAATGCTTACCAGAAACAGGCATTTTCCCTATGATACAAAGTCTTTATCGCCTCTAATTTACATCTGGAGGAAGGAAGACAAATTAAGTTGTGAAGAGCTAGTGCCAACGCTATGCACAGTCTGATGAACTCAGAGGACCAGGCATAATAAGCAGGTTCTGCAGATTCAATTATTCCCACAGGTACTGTGGGCTCTAGTCTTCTATTTATTTGCCAGCAGAGAGGGAGGAAGAAGGGCAGGGGACAGAGAGAAGGGAAAAAAAGGGAAAGAGGAAGGAGGAAGAAAGGAAGGGAGTATGGACACATTAGAGTCTCCTGCCACTGCAAATGAACTCCAGATGCATGTGCCACTTTGTGCATCTGACTTTACATGAATTCTAGGGAAGTGAACCCAGGCCAGCAGGCTTTGCAAGCCAAGTGTCTTTAACTGCTGAACCATCTCCTTAGCACATGGGTGCTATTCTTTTCTCTGCACTACAGCATTCATTTTTGGGAGGCCTGGGAGATAGCTTAGAGATTAAGGGGCCTGTCTGCAAAGCCTACCCATAAAAGCCAGATGCACAAGATGGTGCATGCATCTGGAGTTCCTTTGCAGTGGCTAGAAGCCCTGGCACACCCTCTCCCTCTCTGCTTGCAAATAAATAAATAAAACATTAAAAAATTTTTTTGACACCAGCTATCCTTATAGTTTTTTTTTTTCCTTCCAGATGATCCTAAATATACAAGTTTATTTTTTCTGGATTTTTGTTTGTTTGCTTTTTCGAGATAGGGTCTCACTCTAGCTCAGGTTGATATGGAATTCACTATGTAGTCTCAGGATGGCCTTGAAATCATGGCAATCCTACCTTTGCCTACCAGAGTGCAGGGATTAAAGGTGTGCGCCACCATGCCCAGCTTCCAGATTATTTTGTAAAAAATAAAACCTGGCCTGGAGATGGCTTAGTGGTTAAGCCAAAGGACCCAGGTTTGATTCCCCAGGACCCATGTAAGCTAGATGCACGAGGTGACACACACATCTGGAGTTCATTTGCAGTGGCTGGAGGCCCTGGCGTGCCCATTCTTTCTCTCTCTCCCACTATTTCTGTTATCTCTCCCTCAAATAAATAAATAAATAAAATTTAAAAATAAAATCTGCTGTTCTGATGGAAAATGTCTTGACAACTATTCTGTTTCTTTCTCTACTTCTACCCCTTATCAAAAGGGTTCCTACTGTGTTTCCCAGGTAGGGTCTCCAGCTGACCTGGAATTCATTATGTAGTCTTAGAGTGGCCTTGAACTCACAGTAATTCTCCTACCTTGGCTTTCTGAGTGCTGGTATTAAAGGTGTGTGCCATCATACCTGGCAAAAACTTTATTTTTATTTGTTGTTTTTTGAGGTAGGGTCTTGCTTTAGCTCAGGCTGACCTGGAATTCACTATGTAGTCTCAGGGTCGTCTCGAACTCACTGCCATCCTCCTACCTCTGCCTCCCGAGTGCTGGGACTAAAGGTGTGTGCCACCATACCAGGCAAGAACTTTATTTTCAAATTATGATTTATCATAAATAATAAAGGAAAAAACAAGAAGCTTAAATCATAACCACTAAATTATTTGCTTTTTATTAAAAATTATCTAAAAAGCCGGGCGTGGTGGCACATGCCTTTAATCCCAGCACTCGGGAGGCAGGGGTAGGAGGATTGCCGTGAGTTCGAGGCCACCCTGAGACTACATAGTTAATTCCAGGTCAGCCTGGACCAGAGTGAAACCCTACCTCAAAAAACCCAACCAAAAAAAATTATCTAAAAATAACTGAGTATGTAAAAAGTATAATTATCCAAATTATCCACTCATTCCAGTTTTTTTTTTTTTTTTGTTTTGTTTTGTTTTTCGAGGTAGGATCTCATTCCAGCCCAGGCTGTTCTGGAATTAACTATGTAGTCTCTCACAGCAATCCTCCTACCTTAGCCTCCCAAGTGCTGGGATTAAACTCACAGTTTATTCTTTTTGTTTGTTTGGTTGGTTTTGGGTTTTTTGTTTGTTTGTGATCCTCCTACCTTGGCTTCTCAATGCTGGGATTAAAGGCATGTGCTACTATGCCTTGCTTCTTCTTCTTTTTTTTTAAAAAAAATATTTTATTTATTTATTTACTTGAGAGAGAGAAAGAAGCCACGAAAGAGAGGGAGAGAATGGGCGCTCCAAGGCCTCCAGTCACCGTAAACAAACTCCAGATGTATGTGCCCCCTTGTGCATCTGGCTTATGTGGGTCCTGGAGAATGAAACCGGGATCCTTTGGCTTTGCAGGCAAATGCCTTAACTGCTAAGCCATCTCTCCAACCCTCACTTTTTTAAAAAAAAAAAAAAAACACTGAAACATCACATCATCCAGCAGTACTTGTAAGTGTTAATGTAAGAAACTACCAATGCACAAAGGCTCTAAGTCTATCTAAGACTGACATACTTTCTAAACAAGATAACCCTTTTCTGAAACAGAACATGGTTAGGTATTAAAATTCACATTAATTCTCAAGCAGAGAATCTAAAAGCAGCCATTTAGCTTCATAGTGTCTCACTGTTCAAGTTTTCAGAATTACTCTTTTGCTCTAATCAAAGGAATCAGAAACAGGTCACTTTCTGTTCTACTGCCTTAGTAAAGCAACCTGCTCTCCATGCATGGATAAAGTGTTAATTAGAAGCATTCCATTCCAATTTGCTCTTTAAAACAAACAAACAAACTGAAACAGGTGGATATCAGTTACTCAACCCAAGCAAAGCTGTGGAATATAAGAATCCCTAGGTTTTCAAAAGGCTAGTCTAAAACACTTCTATTATGCTAATTGTTAAGATGAGGTAAATGCAACTTTGAACACGTCAAAAAGTTTATAATAATCAAGGGTTTCTGTCTCTCTCTCTTTCTTTTCTTTTTTGGTTTTTCAAATTAGCATCTCACTCTAGCTCAGGTTGACCTGGATTTATTTCACTATGTATTTTCAGGGTAGCCTCGAACTCATGGCAATCCTCCTACCTCTGCCTCCTGAGTGCGCCACCACGCCTGACTCTCTATTAAAAAAAAATTTTTTTTTTTTGAGGAAGGGTCTCACTCTGGCCCAGTCTGACCTGGAATTAACTATGTAGTCTCAAGGTGGCCTCAAACTCACAATGATCCTCCTACCTCTGCCTCCTGAGTGCTGGGATTAAAGGCATGCACCACCACGCCTGACTTTAAATATTTATTTATCTATGGGAGACAGAGAGAAAGAAGAGAAAAAAGAGAGAGGGAATGGGTGGACCAGGGCCTCTAATCTAGCCACTGCAAATGAAATCTAGATGCACGCACCACTTTGTTCATCTGGCTACATGAGTTTTGGGGAAATGAATCTGGGTCCTCAAGCTTCTCAGGCAAGTGCCTTAACCGCTAAGCCATCTCTCCAGCCCCTATAATCAAGGATTATTTTTTCATGAAAAAATGGTCTTCTGTCTGGGTGCACACCTATAACTTCAACACTTTGGAGGCCTGGGCATTGAGGCAGGAGACGGCTGAATTTGATACTAGCCTGGACTACATACACAACAAGACTCTACCTCAAAAACCAAAGTTTTCTATTTTCCCTTTAAATATAAAGGATGTCTTTCAAAATTTTCCATTACCACCTTATGGTATGATTTATGCACCATCTGAAAAATACTTATTTTCTTAGGGATAAGAATAGCAATTCGAAAACAGCACAAGTTTCTTTTTGACATATACTAGAAAAGTAAAACATAACATTTTGGTAATTCTTATGGCCTTAGGAGCAAAAATGACAATTCAAAGTAAAAACAGTAATTCAATCATTCAAAATTTAAGAAAACTGGGCTGGCTTTAATCCTAGCACTCAAGAGGCAGAAGTAGGAGGATTACTGCAAATTCAAGGCAAGTCTGAGATTACATAGTGAATTCCAGGACAGCCTGGGCTAGAGTGACACCCTACTTCAAAAAACAAAACAAAACAAAACAAAACAAACAAGCAAAACTGAGCTGGAGAGAGATGAATCAGCAGTTATGGCACTTGCTTGCAAAGCCTGATGGCCTGGCTTCAATTCCCCAGTACCCACATAAAGCCAGATGCACGGAGTGGTTATCTAAAGTTTTTCTGCAGTAGCTAGAGGCCCTGGTGTGCCCATTCTCTCTCTCTGCAAATAGATAAATAAATGAAAATATTTTTTAAAAAGTTTAGCAAGTTGTGGTGGTGCATGCCTTTAATCTCAGCACTTGGGAGGCAGAGTTGAGGACAGCCTGAGACTACATAGTGAATTCCAGTCAGCCTAAGCTAGAGCAAGACCCTATCTCAAGAAACAAACAAAAAACTTTTAAGAAAACTGAACTCCATGAATCACTAATGACAAATGGCAAGCATTACTTTGGAGGGTCATGAAATTGTGATGGAGGAATAAATACTGATCAGGTCTTTACCCTACCATCACTCTATGGGGCAGTATAAGCTATACAGATAAAAGCAAGCTTAACAGAACACATCCCCATCTGTAAAAGTTACAATTACTAGCAACTTCACAAATACCTGCAGCACAATGACCTATAAATATAGGCACATATTATTTACTCAGAAAAAATAAAGGAAATTAGGGAAGGGAAGATGGCATGTGTTGTACTGAAAACAAACACTAAATTAGATTTTTTTTTTTTTTTTTTTTGTGGGGCTGGAGAAATGGCTTAGTGGTTAAGGCACTTGCCTGTGAAACCTAAGGACCCAGGTTTGATTCCCCAGAACCCACATAAGCCAGATGCACATGGTGGGTGCATGTGTCTGGAGTATGTTTGCAGTAGTTAGAGGTACCGCACATTCTCTCTAATAAATAAGTAAAAATATTTTTTAAAATTTTGTTTTTTTTTTTTAAGTACTGGCTAATTTATTAGATTACATCCCATTTTCTTACATAGCAATTTAAGGTGTAGGGACAATTTTTTTTTAAAATGAATGGACATTTACAGAATGACTTTTTTGTTTTTAAATTTTTTTAAATTTATTATTTATTAGAGAGAGAGAGGGAGAATATGGGTGTGCCAGGGTCTCTAGCCGCTGCAAACAAACTCCAGATACATGCGCCACCATGTACATCAAGCTTACGTGGGACCTGGAGAATTGAACCTGAGTCCTTTGGCTTTACAGGCAAGTGCCTTAACCACTAAGCCATCTCTCCAGCCCCCCTTTTTGTTTATTTATTTGAGAGGAAGAGGCAGAGAGAGAAAGAGAATGGGCACACCAGGGCCTCCAGCCACTGCAAACGAACTCCAGATACATGTGCCACATTGTGCATTTGGCTTATGTGGGTACTAGGGAACTGAGCCTCGAACAGGGGTTCTTAGGCTTCAAAGGCAAGTGCTTAACTGCTAAGTCATCTCTCCAGCCCTATGTTTTTTTTTTTTTTTTTTAATATATATATATTTTAGCACTTGGGTGGCAGAGGTAGGAGGATTGCCGTGAGTTCGAGGCCACCCTGAGACTACATAGTTAATTCCAGGTCAGCCTGGACCAGAGTGAAACCCTACCTCGAAAAACAAAACAAAACAAAACAAAACAAAATATATATATATATTAAAAGATTTTCTTATATTTATTTATTTTTATTTATTTACTTATTTATTAGAGACAGAGGGAGGGAAAGAGAGACAGGGAGAGGGAGAATGGGCGCACCAGGGCCTCTAGCCACTGCAAACGAACTCCAGATGTGTGCGCCCCCTTATGCATCTGGCTTACGTGGGACCTGGAGAATTGAACCAGGATCCTTAGGCTTTGCAGGCAAATGCCTTAACTGCTAAGCCATCTCTCCAGCCCTTTTAAAAAATATTTTTATTTTATTTATTAGCAAACACATGGGGTGTATGGGAGGGCATGCCAGAGCCTCCTGATACTACAAACGAACTTCAGATGCATGTGCTACTCTGTGCATTTGGCTTTAAATGGGTACACTGAGGTTGAACCTGGGCTAGCAGGCTTTGCAAACAAGTGCCTTTAACCAGTAAGGCATCTCTCCAGCCCCTGGGACAGAATTTTTTTTTCTTTAACAATTCTCAGGTAATACCTTTTATAATTTATTCAGATATGTATTGGAATATATGTGCCAGGCACTGCAAAACTTTCAGGAAATCAGTAGTATGCCATGGACATTCTTAAGAAATGGTGCCTGCAGTTCAGAAGAAAAATGAGAGCTTAGCAGTTAAGACACTTGCCTGAACAGCCAAAGGACCCATGTTCGATTCCCCAGGACCCATGTAAGCCAGATGCACAGGGTAGTGCATGCATCTGGAGCTTGTGTGCAGTGACTGAAGGCCCTGGTGTGCCCATTCTCTCTATCTCTCTTTCTCTCTCTCAAATAAATAAATAAATAATATTTTAAAGAAAAAAAGAAGCTGGGCGTGGTGGTGCATGCTTTTAATCCCAGCACTTGGGAAGGAGAGGCAGAGGTAGGTGGATAGTTGTGAGTTCGAGGCCACACTGGGACTAGTGAATTCCAGGTCAGCACACAGGTGGGTTAGAGTGACACCCTATCACGTAAAACAAAAACAAAACAAAACAACAAAAAACAGAAGAAAAAGAAAGCAGCATAAAAGTGTTAGCAGAGGCCTTAGACAAGGGACAGCCTTCCTGAATCAACTTCAGTTTCTTCATCTACATAGAATGGATAAATGTTGCATGAAGACTAAATGGGATTCTATCTGATCAAATGCCTAAAACAGTGCTTGAACACAGTGGGACAGCCATGCGTGGTGGCGTAAACCTTTAATCTCAGCCCTAGGGAGGCAGAGGTAGGTGGATCACTGTCAGTTTGAGGCCACCCTGAGAGTACCCAGTGATTTCCAGGTCAGCCTGGGCTACAGAGTGAGACCCTACCTCGAAAAACCAAAAACCCAAAAGAAAAAGAAAAGAAAATAGTGAGACAACAACAAACATCAAAACCTCTTATCTTCCTTTGTATATGGACACACAAAATAAAGGTATCAGAGCAGACTACAGCTCTTCACTGCCTGGCTGGACTCTAGACAAGTGCAGCTCTCCACATCCTCATAGGTTTAGTACAAAGGTATAGTACCCACTTCACAGATGTCTGGAATAGAGCAAACCCCTCAACAACCGTTAGCTTTTACAACTGTTACAGCAGTCCATAAATCTTTGCTTGCTGTCCTTGAACCAGAAACCTTTGAAAAGGAGATTTCTCAAATTTGGCACAAAGCTTATGAGCAAAATCTGACCTGAAGCTATTTATGGTTTTCATTTATCACCACTTACAGATTCAATCTCCATACCTGTTGCTAGTTTTTTTCTTTCTTTCTTTCAGTTTTGAGGATTGAATACAGGGCCTCAAGCAGCCAAGGTTAGCAATCAAACCACGTAACTACAGCCCCAGCATGCACAAATATTAATGTTGAATTACAGGGCCCTTGACTCTACAAGAGGTGTTACCTCTCTCTTATATAATATATTGTCCTTTCCAAGCACACTGAATTCCAAAACATACTGGCTCCAAGGATCTCGGTAAAGAGAATGAAGGTGGGCATGAACGATCCCTTCTGGAGATGTATGTAACTCGACTCAAAGTTTCTGAAGCTGGATTTTTTTGTACAGAGGGCTCCTGAGATACTAGTAGTAGGAAAACTTCTACTCTTCCCGCCCAAGGAGCACTGCTAAACAAAGAACCTTGTCAGATACTTTTGAAAGCTACCCTTGTGATGCGGATTCGGTTTCCAAACAGGCCCTTACAGTTAACTACCCGTAGCAGTCGTGTTGTGGGTCTAGCAGTGAGATTGCAGCATTTCTCCGGTGGAGTCTGGTTTGATGCTTCGACAGGAGATCTGCTAAAAGCACTGCTGTTGGTATTCAAAGTGAAGGAAAAGTGGTCCAGTCGTTTAGGCTATCACGCAAGCTATCTGCTCCTAAGCCCTAAAAGAAAGGCCGTCGCTGCGCACCGTCGCGCTTGGTCACGGGGAGTCACCCATGTACGTGCAGTTTCAATAGCAAGAGCCAGAACGGGTCACAGCGCCAACAGTGTAAAGCGCCGGAATCCACTCGGGCCCTTTCCCCTTCTTTTCATGAGAAATAACTGAGGATACCGGAAGTGGGGGCTAGGGCTGGGGGGGGGGTTCCAGCAGCCCTTGCAGGACCCACCGAACAAAGGAAGAAGTCCGGGATCAGCCGGAGCGAACCGGCCTGTGAGCGGGTCCCGGCCGCCCGGCTCCCACCCCGCTCCGCCCCGCCCCCCGCCCGGGAAGCCGTCGGCACGTCAGCCAGCTCCGCCGTCTTCCCCTGGGGGGCGGCCGGGGTCGGGGGGAGCCCCGAGCCGAGAAGGCGGCCGACGGGCCCCGGCTCCAGGGAGCCCGCGGCCTAAGTAATGGGGTGAGTCTGGGCCCCTCGGTTCCAGCCGTCTCACCGTCGGCTTCCCCTCCCCACCCCCCGCCACTCCATCCCACCATAGCGACCTCACCCGGCAGGATCTGAGCCCGCGGCGGCGGCGACGACGTAGCAGCGGCGATGGGTCCGGGAGAAGCGGCACTGAAGAAGCCCGGCGGCACAGGGACGGACGGCAGCGGCGGCGCACACCGGAACAGGAAGCGCCGGAGCGCTGGCCCCGCCCTCCCAGGCCCCGCCCGCGCGCGCCCCCGGCTGGTCCCCCGCGGAACTGCGGGCCGGGGCCGACGGCGGGAAATCCCAGAGTCCCGAGGAAACAAGACTCCTGGACCCGTGATGCTCAAGGCCGATCAAGGGAAATTGCTAACACATGGGCTTGGCTGCAGGTTTCGAGTTTCCTATGCTTACTGTTTTTTTTTTTTTTTTTTTTTAAACCCAGACTCAAGGCTGAGTCCTCAGTTGAGTTAAAATGATGAATGCAAGCCGGGCGTGGTGGCGCACGCTATTCATCCCAGCACTGGGGGACGCAGAGGTAGGAAGATCACTGAGTTCGAGGCCACCCTGGGCCTACTGAACTTATCCCAGGTCAGCCTGAGATAGAGTGAAACCCTACCTCGGGAAAAAAAAAAAGAATGCAGGAAGGGGAAAACATTTGCCAGTGGCTTGATAATTGCTTGCTAAAAAGACAACTGCCTTTACAGATTTCTCTTGATTAACGCTTCTCACCTGTCTCTCGTTACATAGCTCAGATTTGGCCTGAACTCGTGATGCACTCGCCTCCCTACTGCTTTGACTATAGGTGTGTAACCATGCCTGCCACACGTTCATTTGTGAATAAACATTAAGTACTTGTTGCAAGGAGCCTGCTAGTTACTGTGTGGACTTCTGTGTCCCTCGTAAAAGTCACCTGAGTGTACCTATGTACTACAGCATGCGAGTTTCATATTGAAGAAAACAACAGACCTACCTCAGTCCAGAGTAATCTATTTTTGGATGAGAATATTATCTGTGGAAAATTACACCACTGGAGTGGGCCTATCCCTTCAAAAGAAGGGAATGAATCATTGCTGACTTGCAGACTCACTGAAGCCTGGGGTAACAGGAACAATCAGTAATATAATTTAGCCTTAACTTAAAATTGTGATATACTGTGCCCGGCCGGGTGTGGTGGTGCATGCCTTTAATTCTAGCACTTAGGAAGCAGAAGCAGATGTAGGAGGATTGCTGTGAGTTTGAGTCCAGACTGGAATTACATAGTGAATCCCAGCTCAGCCTGCGGTAGAGTGAGACCCTAGCTCAAAAAAAAAAAAAACAACAACAAAACAAAAAAACCCTGCCCAAGTAGAGTACCTTACCTCACACTAGTCCTGGCCCCGTCTATCAGTGACAGCTTACGTATTTTTTGTGCGAATGCCAGTATCTGAGAGCATGAAAGGTGTTCTAAAGCCAGGTCTTCCCTGTTGCACGTGTTCTTGTTGACAGGGCATTCACCATTTTCCACTTCTGAAGTGCACTGCTCAATCCTTTCACGTTTTGCTAGGGTTGGACCTACAATGTGGTGTGCAGATCTGCCAACCTCCAGATCTGTGCTTTTTAGGTTTTTCACCTCAGATAAATTTATACATTTAGTTGCAGCTTGGCTTTGACTTCTGAAAACCCAAAAAGTGATACATTATAAAGCCAACATTTGCTATAAACAGGTATATAAGGAATACAGATGTTTCTTTTTTCACTCTGTAAGTTAAATGTGTGAGGCAGGGATGTATGTTTAAAAAATGCAAAGCCTTTGGACTTCACATATCTAAGTGAAAATTTATTCACATTAATTTAAACAGAAACATTTGTCAAAATTAGAATGTGGAAATTGTCCATTTTGGGGAGGTGAAGGGTGGGTCATATACGCATGACCGATAAGCATCACTTTGTAAAGTTATTAAACTCTGTATATTCAAGTATAATATTGTTCATTCTTGGCTTATACAGAATTTATCCAGTTCTAGCAAAGCTAGCATAATTTGAGTAAACTTCCTTGAGTTTTACCCCAGGACTGTCAAGTCTGAAAGCTTAGATTTGATTATAACCATGGTAAAAATTATCTTTATTTCCTGTAAATTTAATAAACTTTTTTTTTTCTTTTTGGTTTTTCGAGGTAGGGTCTCACGTTAGCTCAGGCTGACCTGAAATTCATATGTAGTCTCAGGGTGGCCTTGAACTCATGGCGATCCTCCTACCTCTACCTCCTGGGTGCTGGGATTAAAGGAGTGCGCCACTAGGCCCAGCTTAATCAACATTTTTCCCCAGAGAATGTAAACTTTTAAAACAAGTTAAGCGAACATCAATTCACAAAGAACTTATGAAAGGCAGCAGGAAATTGCAACTGTTCATCTAACTGTGGGGTCTAAACCATAAATCGAAATTATAGTTATTTCTGTCATATCAAATCAAGGAAGCCTCTTACAAACTAAAAGTGAATATGATTTTTACAGGGTCTGTCCACTAAGGGGATATTTTGAAAACTCATCATTGCTCAATTAATACTGGATGGCTGTATAACAAATATTTTGAGATCTGTTCCAAGGGTCATCTCTCACTAAAAGTCTTAACTTTCAGGAAACAAAGTGGCAGTATCATTACCTGTACTTTATAGGAAATAAAGAAAAAGACGATTTAGGAGTGAGGAATCTATTCAAAATTTAAAAGTAGGGGCTAGAGACATGACTCAGAGGCTTAGGCACTTGATAGCAGAGCCTAACCACCCAGGTTTGATTCCCTAGTACCCACATAAAGCTAGATGCACAGTGGAACATGTGTCTGAAGGTCCTGGCATACCTATTCTCTCTCGCTTCTATCTCTCTCAGCTTGCAACTAATAAAAATATTTAAAAAAGAAAGTAAATTAAAAATACTTTAGCTTTGCCAGGCATGGTGGCGCATGCCTTTAATCCCAGCACTTGGGAGGCAGAGAGAGGGGAACTGAGGCCATCCTGAGACTACATAGTGAATTCTAGATCAACCTGGGCTAAGGCAAGCCCCTACCTCGAAAAAACAAAACAAACAATAAATTTTAGCCTTGAGTTAGAATTTTTGTACCCTAAATGCCTTTCCACTGGCTAACCATTGTGTCAGTCTCCTAAAATTTGCTTCCATTTTATGTGCAATGTTTTAATGCATTAGAATAGTATATGCAGACTTGAGTAATACTGCTCATTTTTAGTAGGCATCAATAATGAAAACTCTTAGTGCTTTCTGTTTATTTCTTACAAAATTGAATCCAAAAGTGATGTTTAAATTAAAATAGTGGTTTTCTTTTTAAACAAGAAGTTCCTTGGTTCACAATTTTTATGCATTTGGGCATTAAATTACCTAATAATACACAGACTATCAACATTATTTTGTCTTTGGGACTAATGTCTATATTCGTGTGAAGTTTGCCCTACTAAAATCAACATACAGCTATTTATTGGATTCTGATTATAGCTAAAAGTGGCATGCACACACACAAATACATATTGCTTTTTTGAGGTAGGGTCTTGGCTCTAGCCCAGGCTGACCTGGAATTCACTATGCAGTCTCAGGCTGGCCTCGAACTCACGGCAATCCTCCTACCTCTGCCTCCCAAGTGCTGGAATTAAAGGTGTGCTATCACACCTGGCAATTGACAAATTAAAATTTTTTTTAAATTTTATTTACTTGAGAGGGGGGCAAAGAGAGAATGGGTGCACTGCAAACAAATTCCAGACACAAGTCACCTTGTCCATCCAGCTTAAGTGGGTACTGGGGAATCAAACCTGGGACCTTAGCTTTGCAGGCAAGCGCCTTAAAAGCTAAACTATCTCTCCAGGCCTTGATAAATATTTTAATTTTTTTATTTTTTTAAATTTGTAAAATTTTTTTATTATTTATTTATTTATTTGAGAGAGAGAGAGAGACAGAAATAGGCAGGTAGAGAGAGAGAGAATGGGTGCACCAGGGCCTCCAGCCACTGCAAAGGAACTCCAGATGCATTGCATGCACCCCCTTGTGCATCTGGCTTACGTGGGTCCTGGAGAATCGAGCCTCGAACCGGGGTCCTTAGGCTTCATAGGCAAGCGTTTAACCACTAAGCCATCTCTCCAGCCCAAATATTTTAATTTTTAAAAATATATTATATTTACTTATTTGAGAGAGAGAGGCAGAGAGAGAAAGGGCATGCCAGGGCTTCCAGCCACTATAAACAAACTCCAGATGCATGTGCCCCCTTGTGCATCTGGCTTACGTGGGTCCTGGAGAATTGAACCAGCATCCTTTGACTTTGCAGGCAAACACCTCTCCAGCCCCTTGACAAATATATATATATATATTTTTGTTTTTCGTGGTAGGGTCTCGCTCTAGCCCAGGCTGACCTGGAATTCACTATGTAGTCTCAGGGTGGCCTCGAACTCACAGCGATCCTCCTACCTCTGCCTCCCGAGTGCTGGGATTAAAGGCATGCACCACCACGCCCGGCATGACAAATATTTTTAATGAAGAGATCTCAAATCTTTCTTTCACAGGAAGGAAGTGCTCTATCACATGGATCTATAAAATGTCCCAAATTTCAGAGACAGGAAGTCAATAACTTGATTTATTTAGCTTAATGGCATTGGCTCATAAATAAATGACAAAGGTTTATGTTTTTCTTGTAAAAAGAAATGTGATTTTATAATGCTGAGTCCTATTTGCCACATTTGTTCTACTTTTAAAGGATTTCTAATTACTTAGACTTTTTTTTTTTATTATTTATAAGTCAAAAGTTTAACTGAAAGTCATTCTTTGACCACAGTTAGCCATTAGCTGAAATTCAGGAAAGAATATGGATTTGATCACCAAATCAATAAATCCAGCCACAGGCTGACTAAAAGCTTCCTTTAATCTTCCTATTAGTCTCCCCTTAAATTAAACGATTCCCTCTATGAATTATTTAGGTGAAGTGAATGGTATGGATATAGAAAGATCATATATAATTTTTCATAGAAAAATGTGTAAGGAACCTAAAAACAATCTATTCAGAATATTCTGGGAATCACCACATGACGCAAGGTGTACTGGGTTTAGAAAAAGAGGGTAGAGTATGTTCTGAAAAGTTTCAGAGGAAAATAGAAAAGTCAAGTTTATTTCCTGATCAGCACAGGATGATTCCCAAAGCACATTAAGTGTCTGGTCCAGACTAGCTATTAGCAATAAAGTAGCTCCCTTTCACTGTCAAGGCTTTTCCCTGAGGTAATGCCTAAATTCTTAATTTTAATATTTTATCTTGTTTCCTTCAAGCTTCATCCTCTCATCAATAAGCTCTACACAGTTCCAACATGCTGAATGCCTTTTCAACTCTGGAATTTAACCTTTTGAAATGTTTCCAACATTCAAGAGTTACAAAATTTCCATCTAAATATTTCCTCCCATTTTCTTCTTAACTACTTAAGCCAATAGGTATATTTAATACATACTTTTGAGTTAGTTTTTGAATACTGATGTTCTTCACACATGTACACAAGTGGTGCACACAAAACTGAGAAAAATGGGTCAGTAGTCTAAATTCCAGTCCCTTAGTGTTTTTTTTTTTTAAATATTCTTCTTTTTCCTTCCTGATAAATAATTCCCTTCTCAAGTCTTTACATTCCTACTTTCAAAATTTCTTTTCATTGTAGCAAGCACCACAGGAAAAATACAGACCATTCCAGAGTAAATGGGTCTCTTCCCTGTTCTCATTTAATAGATAATCCAAAGCTACACATATGGCAGTACTTTGAAAAATATTAACAGCAGTTAATACCTTAAAATAGAAAAAAAATGCAGAGAACATATATCACAAGCATCTAGTTTGAATTACATGAAAAGCTCCTTAGGTCTGGACTTTCTTATAAATACTGGCATTACCACTATAAAAGACAACATATATATTTTTAAATAAAACTACTCCTTAACAGAATATTCATAAGTTAGTCATCCTTAGATGTTTCTGTACTGATTTTAAAAAAGTTCCTTTTTTTTTCCCCTCGAGGTAGGGTCCCACTCTAGCCCAGGCTGACCTGGAATTCACTATGTAGTCTCAGGGTGGCCTTAAACTCTTGGTAATCCTCCTACCTCTGCCTCCCAAGTGCTGGGATTAAAGGCATGTGCCACTATGCCAGACAAAAGTTACTTTTAAAATAATTGTTTCACAGAAACAGAAAGCCTTATCAAATTCTGATAAAAACTATAATGACGGGTAGTCTTACTACACTATAAATTTTCTTTCACCGAAGACTGGTATTTTGGAAGTGTTCTACTGGGTTAGTAAGATGAGCATCTCAGGATCTACAAGAGTGCCACAATAAAGATGAGGTAGTAAGAGATGTTTCTACTTCAGTGAAAGACCAGTATCATCTTTAGAAGGCACATGTATCCTAACCCTGGTATTCTGATATCCTGAGCTTCATCACTGCTACAAAAGGTTTACCTTTAGTAGCTACCGCTCCTGGAGATGAAGACAATTATTAGACCACCAAGAAGAAAAATGCTAGAAGAGAACGGTAATAGATTTTTTATTAGGTGGAAGGTATTGAGACAGAGTCTCATTCTGTAGCTTAGGTTGGCCTGGAACTCACTATGTTGTTTAGGCCAGTGTTGAATTCATGGCAATTTTCCTGTTTCAACCTTTCAACTTCTGGGATTACAGCTATGAGCCACCATGTACAGTTAAAGCTGCTGTGGAAGAATGCCATCTTTATGTTAACATAGAACTTGAAGACAAAAAAAAAAAAAAAAAGCTACTTTAGCATAAATCCAATGCATGTTAAGAAATTTTTTGGCTGGATGTGGTGGTGCATGCCTTTAATCCCAGCACTCAGGAAGCAGAGGTAGGAGGATTAATGTGAGTTTGACACCAGCTTGGGCCTACAGAGTTAGTTCCAGGTCAGCCTGGGCTAAAATGAGGTATTACTTGAAAAAAACAGAAATAAAGAAATTTTTTGTTTTGATGTAGCCTTGACTAGACTCAAAATTTACATCAAGAAATTGATTATGGGTTGGAGAGATGGCTTAGCAGTTAAAGGTACTTGCTTGCAAAGCCTGATGGCCCAGGTTCTATTCCCTAGTACCCATGTAAAGCCAGATGCACAAAGTGGCACATGCTTCTAGAATTTATCTGCAATGGTAAGAAACTGGTATACCCATTCTATCTCTTTATCTCAAATAATAATTATTAGCTATGTGGTAGTCCACTGTTAATTTTAAAAAAACCAAAAGGCCAAGGCTAAGGCCAAAGGATCTCAATTTTGAGGCCAGTGTTATCCTTGTTTATATAGTGAGTCCCTATCTCTAATGACCCCTAGATTCCCGCAAAACAACATATACATCATAAAACATTTACTGTATTAAAGTTGAAGGCAGCTTACCAAAAGAAAAAGTTGTGCAGTCTGTCCAGATTATTCACTGATTCTTTTAAAAAATAAGAGAGAGGATATCATTCCATTTATCTTTGTTACACTGGACAAAAGATGTGCCTAAAAATGCTGTCCTATTTTTGAGACAGTAAATTTAAAATATTTTTGACTTCCTGTGTAGTATTCTATAAATCCAAGTGACAATCAAAATGCCTCCTAGTTATGAAGATATAAGACAATTATGAAGACAGGAATAATTACTTGAAATGTGAAGATAAAAAACAAAAGTAAGTGTCCTCAATATTGAGCTCCATATGTATTTCTTAAATTTTTATTCAAGTTCAATTTAAAATAATGAAAAGCTCCTTAGTTTACTTTAGTTACCATCAGAAATTTGTGGCTGTTCAGAAACTGCATATTTTCCCCAAAGTAACAGGCTCAGAGTTTCAAAGAGCCAAGCAGATACAACAGTTCATAAATTTATACAGAAAAACACTACTTGCCTTAGTAGCTACAAGCTACTACTATTGTTGTTTTTAATAAAGCTTCCAGTGAACATAATTTATATTTTGAAGATGGTTTAACTCTTCCAGGTTAAGAAAAAATTCTATTTGGGAATAATACAATCCTGCCATGTTGTAGAATAAATCCACCTCTAGAATGCTGCATTCTCATTTCTCATTGACCAGATTAATAACAAAGTTAATAATCCTGTTTTAGTAACTACTTAAAATGAAAACACATGAAGTCTGACTTTAAACCATTTTGTTAGCTAACATTACTATAAATAAATTACAAAGACAATTACGTTATTATGGGTTAATTACAACATATCTTCTACTGAAGAATTTTAAAAATAAAAAGGGGATAGAAAAACCATTTGGATATAGGAATACTGATAACATAGATTAGCAAAACAGTTTACATGTAGGAAAGAACATAAGATTACTTTAAAAAATATATAGAATATTCAAATGTATTTGCAATGTTTTCAAATTTCAAATATGCCTGGACCACATATAAATTAAGTGGGAAAAAGAAGTATACAATGTACATGGTAAAAACAGAAACCAAACAACTGCTTACAAATATCTATTACAACAATTAGTGTATTATAAGAAAAATAAACAGATCTGGAAGTAAAACTTATGGCAGAGTTTTATTTTGCACTCTAATGGCCTTTGTAGGAAAATTCAAGGAGGCACAATAGAATAAAATATTAAATGAAAATAGGTATGCAAATTATTCTCACATCCCTAACTTTCTAGCACTGTTGTTCTGGCGCATCAATCCTGAGTACTCGAACTTTTGATTTATAATGATATTCCTTCAGATATAATTTCATAGGAGAAGGAATTGGAAGGGCATCGATGCCATCGTATGTTGTACAATTACAAATAACTGTTCGGCAAATATGCTGCAGGGAAAAAGGAAAAGTCCGAATTAAAGGAGTGGACAAAAGTGGTTCAAAGAACATACAGGCACTTGGGTCCTTATAATGTTCTAGGAGCCCAGTAATGTCAGGAGAATGGAAGACACAAGGGTCATGTGCATCAAAGCTAAAATTGTGATTCCACTGTTCAATTCTAGCATGAAGAGAACGACTATAGCGTCTAAAACTGACAGAGAATAAATAATCTTCCTGTGCTGAGTCTCGAAGTAAAAAGGTTCCCTCTGGTTTTCCTTCTAGGAGAGCTTCAGCTGCGTATTTATCCATAACTCCCCAGTAGCACGGATTGTTATTGATCTGAAGCAGGTCTGGCACAAGACAGTGGACATAATCAATCTGGGTATGATACTTAGGAGGTGCTTCCAACTGTAGGATTTCATCATCCAATTCCCATTTGGGTTTGTTTCTTTTTCTGGAACTTGTGCAAAGTGTTATAATTTCATCATCTGATTCCATATCACTATCTTCTATGCTGTTATTTGAAACCAAGTTCATCATGGAGCCAGTACTGGAACCACCTCCACAGGAAGCACTGTTGGTAGTTATGACACAAGGCTGAACATTGGTATGTGAGAAACAGTGTATGTCTTCATCCACGTTTCTTCTCTGTTTTAGCTGAGCATCCCTCAGGTCACTCTGAGATGAGTCTGTGCTTACCCATTCATCTGATTTGGGACTTATAGGAGTAGTGTGTCGTTTAATAAAATGCCATCTGAAAGCTAAATCTGATCGAGGTGGGAAAGGACACTTATCTAACATGAGTTCACTGATGTGAATTTTTCTTTTAGATGGAAGCCCTGAAGAGTGCCGACTACTACAGTTCTTTATTGGAAAACACTGCCCCACAGCATCTTGAAGTTTCTGTTTAAGAGATCGGCCTAGAAATCTATGCCCACAGGAATGATCCAAGTCCAACTCAATGGAGGAACAACTGTGATTCCTTTCTTGGCTCCTCAAAGGAACTTCAGTTTTCTCCATAACATCCACTGTTTCAGCATCTGAACAACTCTCACTCTTTTTTGACCAAGATAACTTCTTTCCACTCCACACATAACCATCCTTTCTGTCAGCACTTCTACTCCGATTTGTTTTAGGCCTGACATCTACATTTTTACTATTATTTTCACTACTTTCTGCCATTTTTACAAATAATCCACAAATTTCAGTGTTACAAGTAGTGCTTTATCAGTTTTTTTGAGAGGACATTTCTTCTGGGAGCTTTCTGGGTATATCTAAGAAAAAGGAAAGAAAAAAGTCATTAGCAACATGTCTATATGCTATAGTTTAAGTATTAAGCTCCAATTAGACACAGGATGAAAAAGCAGACTTAGTTCATGAAAAAGAGTATACTGGTTGTGTTAAAAGGCAACCCCAAGCCTTTCCCCCCATTTTAATGGACTGCTGTGCCATTCCATTCCTCTCCTATAGCTAATTTTTAGTATGGATCAGAAAAGGACAACTCTCTGTTCTGTCTGATCTATGCCTAAATGTGAATAATTTCTATGTCTATTTTACCCCATAGTCTTTCTTCTTTTTTAAAATTTTTTACTTTTCTGGCATACATGGGTCCTGGGGAATCAAACCTGGGTCCTTTGGCTTTGCAGGCAAGTGCCTTAACCATTAAGCCATCTCTACAGCCCTCTTTTTTTTTTTTTTTTTTTTTTTTTTTTTGAGGTAGGATTTCACTCCCCCACCCCCTTCCAAGATGGGATTTTGTTGTTCCAGTCCTGGCTGACCTAGATCTCACTATGTGGACCAGTGGGCCTTGGAATTGCCGCAATATTCCTGCTCCTTTGCTTCCCCAGTGATGAAATCATAGGCACGTGCCACCACATTTATTTCTTGTAATTTACAATAGTGCAGTGCATTTTTTATAAGACAGTCACTCATCTATAAGCTGGTGTTTGAGAACCACTATCCTATATTGTCTCTCCACGTCTTTCTCTCCTTTCCTACTAAAATACTAACAAATTTAAGTTGTAAAGCATTTAGAATTTATTGTACAGTTACCACTGAACAATAGAAATACCAAGCAAGGGCTGGAGAGATGGCTTAGTGGTTAAGGCATTTGCCTGCAAAGCCAAAGGACTCAGGTTCAATTCCCCAGAACCCACGTAAGCCAGATGCACAAGGGGCACATGCATCTGGAGTTTGTTTGCAGTGACTAGAGGCCACCCTGAGACTACCTAGTGAATTCCAGGTCCTACTTTGAAAAACAAAAACAAATATATATATGAGTGAGAGAGCAAGAAAGAGAGAGAGAGATAGGAGGCAGTTTAGAGAATGGGCGGGCATGCCATGGTCATCAAGCCATTGGAAACAGACTCCAGAAGCATTTGCCACCTTGTGCATGTGGCTTACATGGGAACCAGGGAATCAAACCTGGGCCCTTAGGATTTGCAGGCAAGTGCTTTAAGCACTAAGCCATCTCTCCAGCCCCCCAAATTCTTATAAAATATAAATTTTCAGTGTTTTCCATAAAATAATATTTTTTAGTGAGAGCCACATTATTTTAATTGTCATACACAAAAATAAAGTTTTTAACAAAGGTACTTAAGTTTTATACATATAAAATCTGAATTTTTTTTTAAAAGGAGGGCTCTGAATCTGAATAAGGGTTCCAAATAGTCTATCATTAATTCTTGGCCTTTTATTCTATTGTTATGATTATTTTTTGTAGCATTGAGAATTGAACCCAAGGCTCTCACATATTAGACAACTGCTCTATCATTGAGCTATATTCAAGCCTGATTCTTAGAATTTTAACCAAACTTTGTATAGTGATGTAAAATTTTAGGTGGCTCTATGCACATTATATAGATAACTAATAAAAAAAAAACAACAAGATAATCTAAAAAAAAGTTAGGTGGTTTTATTACCAAGTTGATGTGGAACAGAAATCAAAGATAGAACTTTGCAAGATGGTAGCTGACAGAATTGGGCATGATCAGGGTGGCAGGGCCATGGGCAGGAGATGCTAATAAACTGAAGATCTCTGATAGCTGCAAAGAAGCCCTCACCTTGTTTTTTTTCTATAATCCCTTGGGAAAAGTTGCTTTGGCTCCTAATTCAACAATTAATTTTTTATGAAGGGAGCTATGTTACACACAGCCCTGGGGAATAAACAGTGACATTTAAAAATAATCATTATTTCTTAATGAGCAAGAGGCAAATGTCTAATAGGCAAGTTTATATTAATGCCACTTCAGCAGCCAGGTGTGGTGGCACACGCCTTTATTATCAGCACTTGGGAGGCTTAAGTAGGAGGATGGCAGTGAATTCTAGGCCAACCTGAAACTACATAGTGAATTCTAGGTCAACCCAAGACCCTACCTCAAAAAACCAAAACCAGCCAGGCGTGGTGGCACACGCCTTTAATGCCAACACTTGGGAGGCAGAGGTAGGAGGATCACTGAGAGTTCGAGGCCACCCTGAGACTACATAGTTAATTCCAGGTCAGCCTGGACCAGAGTGAGGCCCTACCTTGCAAAACCAAAAAACAAAAACAAAAAAAAAAAAACAACCACCAAAACCAACAACAAAAACGTCACTTCAACAAAGCAACTTCCATGATTTAGTAGCCATTTTGTCATCGTTCCATGACCATCTTAGATAACAAAGCCAATGCTCATATAGCAATTTCACTGACAGAAGATTTAATACTTAGAATAAGGCTGGGAAAATAATTTTATTTTATTTTGGTTTTTCTTTTTGTGTTTTAAAAAATATTTTGTTCATTTATTTATTTGAGAGAGAGAATGGGTATGGTAAGGGGTTCCAGCCACTGCAAATGAACTCCAGATGCTTGCATCACCTTGTGCATCTGGCTTATGTGGGTCCTGGGAATGGAACCTGGGTCCTTTGACTTTAAAGGCAAGTGCCTTAACAGCTAAGCCATTTCTCCAGCTCTGGTTTCTGGTTTTAGGTAGGGTCTCACTCTAGCCCACACTGACCTGGAATTTGCTATGTAGTCTCAGGCTGGCCTCAAACTCGTGGTGATCCTCCTGCCTCTGCCTCCCCAGTGCTGGGATTAAACGCGTGTAGTACCACGCCCTACTAGGGAATGTAATTTTAATTCAAAATGTCAAAAAACAATTAAGAGTTGGAGAAGCGGCTTAGCGGTAAATAAAGGCACTTGCCTATGAAGCCTGAGAACCCAGGTTTGATTAGCCAGTACCCATGTAAGCCAGATACACAAGGGGGTGCATGTGTCTGGAGGCCATGATGTGCCCATCCTTTCTCTCTTTCTCAAACAATAAATAAAATGCTTTTAAAAAGAAAATAACTGCTGGGCATGGTTGCGCACACCTTTAATATAGCACTCAGGAGGCAGAGACAGGAGGATTGCCATGAGTTCAAGGCCACCCTGAGACTACAGAATGAATTCCAGGTCAGCTTTGGGCTAGAGCAATCCACTACCTTAAAAAACCAAACATAGTATATATTCAATGAGCTATTTATGTCCACCATGCTGATATATACATCTAAGACCAGATTTTAAATAAATACTCAACTGAAATAAATTTGATGATCTGAAAAGTAATTCAATATACTATACCAAGAATGCACAAATAAGTTAATATTCTGGTATCAATTCAGCTCTGGGACCTTCCCTATCAAAGCTATGATCCCACGTTTTGCTGCCATCATTGGCCTCAAACTTGATGAAAACATTAGGATCATAGTCAGTGATATTTGAATTGGAAGTTGGAGAGGTATTTACACTGTTTAAATGGAATTTACTGGTCAGTAGAAACAGATGAACATCTCTTGATACATTACAGGAAAAAAAGATGCTCATGAGAAAAATGTTTGAATTAAAGTTTTTATTACAATATACATTAATTTTCCAGAGAATATTTTAAAGTATATCCTTTAAAGAGATAGCCAGGTCCTACAAGACTTAACTGTATGGTGGGACTCACTGGTTTAATATACTACTCCCTTCCCTTCCCTTCCCTTCCCTTCCCTTCCCTTCCCTTTCTTTCTCCTTTTCCAGGTACTTGGTTATGTTAGTACTCCCCATTCTACATTTTAGCAGGTAGTTCTAAGGATGTTAACACATTCTGTGGAGGAATGAATTTTAGTGTTCTATCGTACTGCATGGCCGCCATTTCTTTTCTGTTTTTTGGTCTTTCTTTCTTTCTTTCTTTCTTTTTTTTTTTTTTTTTCTTTCTTTTTTTTTTTTTTTTTGTTTTTTGAGGTAGGGTCTCACTCTAGCTCAGGCTGACCTGGAATTCACTATATAGTTCTCAGGGTGGCCTTGAACTCATGGCGATCCTCCTACCTCTGCCTCCCAAGTGCTGGGATTAAAGATGTGCGCCACCACGCCCGGCTTTGTTTTTTGGTTTTTCATGGTAGGGTCTCACTCTAGCTCAGGCTGACCTGGAATTCACTATGTAGTCTCAGTGTGGCCTTGAACTCATGGTGATCCTCCTACCTCTGCCTTCCAAGTGCTGGCATTAAAGGCGTGCGCCACCATACCCGGGTTTGGTGGCCATTTAAAAATTGTTAAAATGGAGTTTTAATTTTATTTTTTACCACAAAAATGTTAGCTTGACTGAATTATTTTATTATGTATATACCTATCAAAACGTCATATTGTGCTCCATAAGTATATACTTTTACATGTCACAAATAAATGAATAAAATAGTTTGATATACAAATACATATTCTGAAAAAAGGGGATTCCCTTGTCAAGTAAGTATAGGAAATTCTTCACTGGAAAATTACAATATATATTTAACAAAAAGTGTCAATGTTCTTCAGTTAAAAAAAAAACACTGCTCAAGATATAGGTTTTTTTTTGTTTGTTTGTTTTTGTTTTTGGGTTTTCAAGGTAGGGTCTTGCTCTAGCTCAGGCTGACCTGGAATTCACTATGTCGTCTCAGGGTGGCCTTGAACTCACGGTGCTACTCCTATCTCTGCCTCCCAAGTGCTGGGATTAAAGACATGCAACACCACACCTGGCTAAGACACAGTTTTTTGTACTTACCATAAATTCTTTTTGTGGAAATTCTGGGAAACATTAAAATGAAGGTACATTCCTTGACCTTTCAGCTAATAATAAAGAGAAATGTCTAGAAACTTGTCAACTCACGTGGGCTAATCTAGAATGAAAAGCAAGCAGAAAATGAGCTCAAAATCACCTGACTTCTCAAAGTGAAAGGATCCACATAAGTCAGATATACATGGAAGTGCATGCATCTGCAGTTAATTTGCAGCGGCTGGAGACCCTGGCACACCCATTCTCTCTCTCTCTCTCTCTCTCTCAAATAAATAAAAATAAAATATAGCCAAGATGGGTGTGGTGTGCACACCTTTAATCCCAGCATTTGGGAGGCAGAGGTAGGAGGATCCCCGTGAGTTCAAGGCCACTCTGAGACAACCCAGGTGAATTCCAGGTCAGCCGGGACTAGAGTGAGAACCTACCTTGAAAAACCAAAATAAAATATATAGCCAGATGCACAAAATGGTGCATGTGTCTAGGGTTTGTTTGTAGCAGCTGGAGGCTCTCGTATGCCCAGTCTCTCTCTGTGTCTGTCTTTCTACTTGAAAATAATTAAAAAAAAATTTTGGGGGGGCTGGAGAGATGGCTTAGCTTGCCTACAAAGTCAAAGGAACCAGGTTCAATTCCCCAGGACCCGTGTAAGCCAGATGCACAAGGAGGCATTCACATCTGGAGTTTGTTTGCAATGGCTGGAGGCCCTGGCGTGCCATTCTCTCTCTCTGACAACCTATTTCTGTATTTCTCTCTCTCAAATAAATTTAAAAAAATTTTTTTTTCCTTTTGTGGTAGTGTACCACTCTAACCCAGGCTGGCCTGTAATTCACTATGTAGTCTCAGGCTGGCCTCAAATTTATGGCAATCCTCCTACCTTTGCCTCCCAAGTGCTGGGATTAAAGGTGTGCACCACCAATTCCAGTTAAAAAATTAATTTTTTTAAAAAAATCTCTTTTTGGGATGGGATGTGGCTCAGTGGTAGAGTAAGTACTTGCTTGCATGTGTGAAGCACTGCAAAAAACTAAAAAATGATAAACCTAATTTAGCTTCTGTTTTCTTATTGTAAAATGAGGGCACATTTTTAAACTATTAGGTTTAAAAGCATGAAACCGACATATTCAGATTAATGAAAAGTTTTACCGAGAACTTTTCTTTTCTTTTTTGGTTTTTCAAGGTAGAGTCTTGCTCTAGCCCAAGCTGACCTAGAATTCACTCTGTAGTCTCAGGGTAGCCTCAAACTCACAGCGCTCCTCCTACCTCTGGCTCCAGAGTGCTAGGATTAAAGGCATGTGCCACCATGCCCTGCTCACTAAGAACTTTCCTATGAAAGTGACATAATAAAAGGAAAGAACAAAGGTTACATATGTAAGGCTAGAACAGATGTACAAAAGCATACCATGAAAGTCTGAAGTTGAAGAGGTCCCAGACCCCAGTATTTATTTTTTTTAATTTTTTTTTATCGACAACTTCTATACTTACATACAAAAAAATGCATGCTATTTCCCTCCTCTGCCCCCATACCCCTTTAGAACTCCAATCTCCATCATATCCCCTCCCTCTCTCCATTAGTCTCTCTTTTAATTTGATGTCATCATCTTTTTCTTCTATTTTGAGGGTCTTGCAGAGGTATTGCTAGGCACTGCAAGGTCATGGATATCGAGGCCAATTTCTGCCTGGGCAGTTGCATTGCAAGGAGTCGTACCCTTCCTTTGGCTCTTCCATTCTATCTGCCCCCTCTTCCGCAATGAGCCCTGAGCCTTGGAGGGTGTGACAGAGATGTTTCAGTGCTGGGCACTCCTCCATCCTTCTTCTCAGCACTATGTTGCCTTTTGGGTCATCCCAGTATTTCCGAACTATCATAAAGCATTTTACATTACTCCTAACTTGTAAATATGCTCCTTCAAGAGACTGGAGATCACTTACTGGTTAAAGTGCTTGCCTGCAAAGCCTAAGGACCCAGGTTCAATTCCCCAGTACCCATGAAAGCCAGAAGCACATGGTGGCACATGTGTCTGAAGTTTGTTTGCAGTGGCTAGAGGCTCTGGTGCATTCATTCTTTCTACTGGCCTCTTTGTCTCTCTCTCAAATAAATGAATGAAAAATAAAATATTTTTAAAAACATGCTCCTTCAAGAGGCTTTAAATCCCTTAAAGAATATTATGGGTGGCAGCCCGGCATGGTGTCATATGCCTTTAATCCCAGCACTTGGAAGGTCGAGGTAGGAGGACTACTGTGAGTTTGAGACTAGTCTGAGACTACATAGTGAATTACAGGTCAGACTGGTCTAGACTGAGACCCTACTTCAAAAGAAAAAATTATGGGTGAAAAAAAGTTTTTGTGACAAAAAAACTTGTAGTTCTTTATTTACTAAAATACTAAATAAAGTTTAACAGTAATAGTGGGCATGACTCTTTTTAAAAAAAAATACTGACTTTAGGGCTGGAGAGACGACTCAGCAGTTAAGGAGCTTGCCTGCAAAGCCCAAGGACCCATGTTTGACTCTCCAGATCCAGACACACAAATGTGAGGCAAGTGCAAGGTTGCACATGTCCACTAGTGACTGCAGTTGCTGAGACCCTGGTGTGCCATTTCTCTCTCCCTCTGTTTCTCTCTCTTTCTAAAAATAAAAAAAAAATAAAAAATGGAAAAAAAATACTGATTATAGAGCTGGAGAGATGGCTTAGCGGTGTAAGGCACTTGCCTGCAAAGCCAGTTCAATTCTCCAGGACCCAGGTAGGCCAGATGCACAAGGGGGCACATGTATCTGGAAGTTCATTTGCAGTGGCTGGAGGCCCTGGCATGCCCATTCTCTCTTCAAATAAATAAATAAACAAAATATAAAAAACCGTTTAAAAATACTGATTACAGATCATTCTTTTCACTTTGTAAAAAATATTTATTTTATTTATTGAGAGGCAGAGAGAGAGAGAAAGAGAGAGAGAGAGGGAGGGAGAGAATGGGTACACCAGGGCCTCCAGCCATTGCAAACAAATTCCAGATGCATGTGCCACCTTATGCACTTGGCTTATGTGGGTACTGGGGAATCAAAGCTGGGTCCTCGGTCCTTAGGCTTCACAGGCAAGAACCTTAATTGCTAAGCCATCTCTCTAGCCCCCACTTTTTACTTCTTTAGTGGTGCATGTGTCTGGAGTTCATTTGCAGTGGCTGGAAGCCCTGGTACACCTATTCTCTCTCTCAAATAAATAAATCAATAAAATATATAAAAATAATAATTACATATGATTATATTTAAGGCTAGGTAGCAAGTTTCACCTATATGTTAGAAAAACATGACGCTAGGTGTAAAGTACTTTTTTTTTTAATGCTAATGTAATGGCACACACCTGTAATCCCAGCACTCAGGAAGCTGAAGCAGGAGAATCTAAACTTGAGACCAATATGGATGATATAGAAGTGTGATGCCACCACCTACCACATGTACCACCCTCACTGCTTCTATGTCCTGATGTTTTATTAAATTTTAAACTTTAGTCGGCATGGTGGTGCACACCTTTAATCTCAGCACTCGGGAGGCAGAGGTAGGAGGATTGCCGTGAATTCGAGGCCACCCTGAGACTACCTAGTGAATTCCAGGTCAGCCTGGGCTAGAGCAAGACCCTACCTCAAAAAACAAAACAACAACAACAACAAAAGATAAAAGAAAAACAAACTACTACTACTAATAAAAAAATTTTAACTTTATTCTTTTTGTTTTTCAAGGTAGGGTCTTACTCTAGCCCAGGCTAACTTGGAATTCACTATGTAGTCTCAGAGTAGCCTTGAACTGAAAACGATCCACTTACCTCTGCCTCCCAAGCGCTGGGATCAAAGGCATGCGCTACCACACCCAGCTAAATTCTAACTTTGAAGACAAGAACTATGATCTGGAGAGGCAGTGTGGTAGATTACCTTGGACTAGTGAAGACCTGAGCATTAACAAGTGGTAGCTGTATGGATTTTGGTAAATCACAGCTTTTCTAAGTCTTAGTTTTTCTACCTATGAAACACTGGTAACATGCTTTTCAATCTAGTACTGCTAATGTAATACAAGAATCAAATGCTAGCTGTTCTTAACCAAAAGAACTGGGTGGCTGGGTACAGAATGACTTCTACTACATTCCCATTTGCACTTTTTAGGTGGTTTATACAAATATTATTTGCTCCCAGAATAAATAAGTTAGGCTCATGCCATATACACAGAAAAATCTTCAGATTTTTAATCTTCCGTCAGTCCTATTTTTTCAATACTTGGTTCTCCAAATTACTGCTATTCTCTCTTCCAGTTTTATCTTCCATAGGACTGGTGATTTTTACATTAAGTATGTATTGTACCACAAAAAACATTTTAAAAACTCCTTCCGTAAGGCAATACTGATAATGTCTTGGATAAACCATTTAAAATTGATTATGATATTATTTATATAGATATCTACCACTGGTAGAATGGTAATGTATCTACACTTTTTTCACCCTACTGTCTTTGAGACCAACAATATTTGGGAGCCTAAAGGTATTAACATGGTCATTCAGAGAAAACTCACTTTCACTAAGATTGAATCTCACTGTGGCATTATTTTCAGTTAGTGTAAATAGCTATCTCCTCCTAAGTGATTAATGCTGAATACATTCATTTGGGAAAAAATTGTTTTTCTGAGGTAGGATTTTTAAAAATTTTTTAAATTTTTTATTGATTTTTGGAGAGAGAGACAGAGAGAGACAGAGAGGGAGACAGATGGGCGCGCCAGCAGTCTCTCAGCTGCTGAGAACGAAATCCAGATGCGTGCGCCCCCTTGTGGTCAAGCGCGGCATTGCGCCCTTGCATCACTTTACATCTGGCTAAACGTGGGACCTGGAGATTGGAACCGGGTTCTTCGGCTTAGCAGGCAGGCGCCTTAACCGCTAAGCCATCTCTCCAGCCTGTGAGGTACGATTTTGCTCTAGCTCAGGCTGACCTGGAAATCACTGTGTAGTCTCAGACTGGCATTGAACTCACAGGGTTCCTCCTACTTTTGCCTCCAGAGTGCTGGGATTAAATGTGTGCACCACCAAGCCTGGCTCATTTGGAAAATTTTGACAGTCTTATCAGAGATACAGCTACATTGGTTTATTTTTCAAAAACCATGTTATTTTAAACAACTGGACAATTTGGTGATACAGTATTTAACTTACACAGGTCTCATTACTGCACTATCCTCCTGTACATACTGCTTGAATGTCTTATTTCCCTCATGAACTTGCTGAAGTAGTATTACAATTTTGTAGACAGTTGGCTGAATCAAATGGAACTGTGAAAACATTATTACTCTACCAAAAACAAGGATATATTTTTAAATATTTGAATAATTTTACTTGTTTAAGGCCCACTTTACATGAAAACACTACAAATTTACCCAAAGCACTCGAATAATAACATTCATGAGTATCTCCTATGTACCTTAACCACTTGGTAGAATTAAATATCACCCCTATTTTTAAAAGGAATATGACATTCACAAAAGTAAAGAAGCATACTCAAGGTCATTTGATGAATCAGATTTAAAATTAAAACCTAGGACTATTCAACCCTAAGGCTTAAACTCATTTGTACAGGTTAAATTTGCAAAAGAAATACTTTTTTAACTTATGAATCATGTGTTTGATTACAAAGGTAGAATATACATGTGTGTAGACACCAGTTAGAGTTTGTTTTTTTTTTAAGATTTTATTTTTATTTATTTGTTAGAGACGCAGAGAGGGGAAAAGAGAGAGAGAGAGAGAGTGAGAATGGGCATGCCAGGGACTCTAGCCACTGCAAACGAACTCCAGATGTATGTGCTACCATGTGCACCTGGCTTACGTGGGTCTTGGAGAATTGAACCTAGGTCCTTAGGCTTCACAGGCATGCGCCTTAACCGCTAAGCCATCTCTCCAGGCCCACTTAGTAGTTTTAAAATTGTACAGTATGACAGATAATAAATCTCACTATTTAAACTTAATTCTTTAAATTCTGATTTTTTTATGTTGGGTTGAGAAGAGATTTCAACATTGCTTATTCAATGTAAAGTCAAATATTAGCTCAACTTGAACGCCACTGTTTACCTAATGATAATAAGTTATTTGGGCAAAAAAAAAATATATATATATATAGATAGATAGATAAATCAGTTCATTCACAAACAGAATGATCTGCACATAAAATTAAGTTACTTAGGAAGCATCATCCCAGAGCCCCGGTTTTGTAGGAAATCAACATCTGTTTTCCCACACATCCTAAGTTCTTCTTAACTCGATCATCCTTCCTCTTTTTTTTTTTTTTTTTTTTTTCATCCATATCTGGCAAGCCTCAGTACTTAAGACTCCTCACACACAACGCCACCCTAACAAGCTAGCTAGCGCACGGATTGTCACTTTTCTAAACGGAACTAGACTGAAGAACAGGGAAAGCTTTACCACGGGGGGGGGGGGAATCTTTTTTTCCGCAGGTCATAAGAAAGAAAAAAAAAAAAGGAAAAGAAAAAGAACGTCCTTGTTACAAGTGTTCCTCGGAGCCCAGTCTCGGAACATGGAGAGCGTGGCGACAAGAACAAGAGTCCGAACTTGACCGCGCAGCCCTCGCCCGGCGCCGCTCCCAAGTCGGCTTCCCGACGGCGGCAACTCTGGGTGCCATGTGGGAAGGGGAGGGACACGCCCGAGTGACCAGTGCACACGAGTGAGCAAGGTGAAGAAGGCGGGACGGACGGCAGGACGAGAGGAGGACGGTCCGTCCGGCTCTCGCTTTCTCCCCGAACACCGTCCCGAGAGCCGTTTCTAACCGTGCCCCAGGAAGGGGTAGGCTGGAGGGTGGAGGGCTCCGAGGACCCGGATGTGGGCTCCTCGAGGACGAGACCCAGCGGCCCCCGCTTCTCCCACTCACCTCCCCGAGCGCCGCTCCGCTCCGCTCGGGCTGCCCGAGACACCGCCGTCCTCGCCGGCACCCCGGCCATCACCCCCGCGGCACTCGCTCCAGCCGGCCGCTCCCGCACCTCGTGTCGTCGCCGCACGGCCGCCGAGGTCTTCCGGCCAATCCCCGCCCCTCCTCCGACGCTCCGGCTCCGCGGTCACCGTCTCCGCCCGCTCCCCAGGGCGCCGCCACCACCACTTCCGTGTTCGGCTCCCTCCTTTCCTCTGCCGGCCGCCCCCAGCCACCGGCTGTGGGCCTCCTGGGCGGCGCGCGGCTGGCTGACGCCATCACCCCGCGACCTCCGTCCGGACCTGGCGCTGGGCGTGGGCGGGCCGCGCAGGCGCAGCGAGGGCGGCGCGTGTCCGAGCGCGGGAAACGGGCTCAGCGCGGACTGGTCCTCTTCCTCGGGACGCCGAGCTTGGGGCGTGCTCCGGTCAGCCGAGCAAGGCTGCCGAGGAGAAGCGTGTCCACTTTCCGGCGTGGCGGACCGTCCCCTGGGTCTTGCTGGTGCCATTCCGCTTGGAGCCACGACGGGGCTGCAGAGAGCTGCCCCCCTCCCGTAGAGGAACCTCCCCCCTTTTCCCTCCATCTCTCTCTAGACTAGAACGTTCTCCCGTAGGGAAAGAAGAAGATGCCGGCCACACAGAAGCCAATGAGATACGGACACACGGAGGGACACACGGATGTCTGCTTTGATGATTCGGGAAGGTAAGGCTCTATTGGGGGCACGGGGAGAGAACGATTCAGGTGTATTACAGCGTTTGTTCTTAGGCGGCATTTACACTGTCAGTCTGGGACGACTGGAGCACATAGGAATACCGTGCAGCTCTACATTGGAGCGCGCATTTCCTTAGACTTGATTGTTTCCAAGTGTCACGTCATGCAGGTTTGAGTAGATCAGAAAACTTAAAGTCGTGTTTTCAGGAAAGAAAAAGGCGAGCACGCCTCCCCGCCAATATTTTCATGTGCTCTGTCATGCGTTAATGCAATGAGACACTAGAGACTACTTGTCAGTTCAGTGGTCCGTCTTTCTGTTTATGGCATCCTCCCTTGACTTTAGTGACGCTATTTCTTTTGGCGCTCTTTACATTTATGACTTTTAAAACTGATTTTTCTTCTGTTTCACTCCTAAATGGGGATGTTTTTCTAGGGTTATCCTCTTTTATCTTTATAAATGCCATTCCTATGGAGTACTGTGTGAGGTAGAAGACAAGATCATTAGAGGAGAAGCTAGTGTATTAGAATTTTCCTCTCCACAAATATTATGAATTATATAGCAGTTATGATAGGAATGATGCTGGAGTGAAACCAACATGAAGCCAAGAGCTAACATACTTGACAACAGGAATTTCCCTTCAGGAATGTGGTATCTAAATGGCAGAGTTGAAGAGTGTTGCATCAAGAAAGAGGTGGTAATTAATAACAATGGATGCCCACCTCCAGCGCAAGAGAACTGTAGATGTCAGCCACCACTTAAAAGGAAGCAGTGAGCCCAACTCAAAGGAATGATCAAAAAAGTTGAGGTTGGCCTGGAGAGATGGCTCAGCCATCAAAGGTGCTCCCTTGCAAAGCCTGATGGCTTGAGTTCGATTTCCCAGTACCCACATAAAGCCAGATGCACAAAGTAGTGCATAAATCTGGAGTTTGCAGTGGCAGGAGTCCTGCCCAGACTCACACTCTCTGTGCCTGTCTCTTTCTCTCTCTCTCAAATAAAAAATTCCAGACGTGTGTGCCCCCTTGTTCATCTGGCTAACATGGATCCTGGGGAAGTCAACCCGAGTACTTAGGCTTCGCAGACAAATGCCTTAACCACTAAGCCATTTCCCCAGCCCTCAAATAAAATATTTTAAAAGGATGAGGCTATGAAGATTTTGATGGTGCCTGACAAGCCCATGAGATTCAGTAGGATTAGAAAGGAGTGGTCAAAACATTGTTATGTGAAGATAGAGTCTAAGTGTTAATGTCTTGGTCATCATAAAGGTAGTCATCATGCTCAGCAACTTACAGTAAACTTTTTTCAAATTAGCACTAAACTGTTGAGAACAGGGACTTTTTTTTTTTTTTTTTTTTTTTTTTTTTTTTTTAGGGGTAGAGAGATTGAGATAGGGTCTCGTTCTAGCCCAGGCTGTCCTGTAACTCACTTTGTAAAAGCCCTGCGTCCTCTTACCTCAGTCTCTCCCAAGTGCTGGGATTACAGGCATGTGCCACCACTCCCAGTTGAAAAATGACATTTTCTTCTCAAAATTTAGTTGACAATGGGCTGGGGATGGCTTAGCAGTTAAGTTATTTGCCTGCAAAGTCAAAGAATCCAGGTTCTATTCCCCAGGACCCATGTTAGCCAAATGAACAACGGGGTGCACGCGTTTGGAGTTCATTTGCAGTGGCTGGAGGCCCTGATGCGCCCATTCTCTCTCTCCCTCTTTGTCAAATAAATAAATAAAATAAAGTAAAACATTAAAAAATCTTTAGCTGACAAAAGAAATCTAAAGGAAAAAAATATGTAACCAAAGTCTAAAACAGTAAAAAGCAAATTAAAAAAGTTTTTAAAAGGCTTAATTGAGGGCTAGAGAGATGGCTCAGCAGTTAAGGCGCATAGCCTGTGAAATCAAAGGACCCACATTCAGTTCTCCAAGGCCTGTGTAAGCCAGATGCACAAGGTAGCACATTCATTTGGAGTTTGTTTGCAGTGGCTGGAGGCCCTGGTGTGCCCATTCTCACTCTTCCCCCTCCCCATCTCTAATAAATAAATAAATGAAAATAAAATCTTTAAAGAATTTTATTTTAAAAAATCTTAATTGATTATAGCCAATATGTAGAGAAAGCAGGGCCTTCAGTGTTGGTAAGTGTTTTATATTTAACATTAGTTTGTTAAAAAAGTTTTGCTTGGGCTGGAGAGATAGCCGTTAAAGAGCTTGCCAGCAAAGCCAAAGGACCCAGGTTCGATTCCCCAGGACCCATGTAAGTTAGTGGCACATGTGGTGCATGCATCTGGAGTTTGTTTGCACTGGCTGGAGGCCCTGGCATTCCCATTTTCTTTCTTTCTCTCTCTGTCTCTCTCTCAAATAAATTTTAAAAAATGAGGGAAATTACTTTGGAACAACTGAAAATTTTAAAGTGTTGTACTGTCTAAATGCTGGCTTCTAGCCTTGTGCACTTAATTATGTTTAAGTAAATTAAAGTAACAACACCTGAGGTTGCTCTCTGGCTTCCAAACACTCCCCCCCCCCCGCCTTTTTTTTAAAGGGAAATCATACATCGTGGCACCACCTGTAATCCCAGCACTTGAGAGGTAGATGCAAGAGAGTCTGGTGTTTAAGGACAGCCTCTGCTGCATAGTGAGTTTGAGGCTAGCCTGGGCTGCACGAGAGCCTATCTCAATAAACCAAATAAAGAAAGGGTTGTAGGGTACTTCCTAGTACTAGAATATGGGAGTCCTTGAATTTGATACCTACCTTTAAAAAAAAAAAAAAAGAAAAACTAAAAGATTGGCAAAAGGGAGATGAGTTTTCATTGGTCATTTCTCAGTCTGACCATTTGTTAAAGTGATAATTCTGTTCGTTGTATGTGTTCATACTACTAAGACGTGTGTGTATTCTGTTAAGTCTTCCAAACACATTCCAGCCAATTTTTGTGTAACGCTAATATGTTTACAGTAAAAGTTCTGGCATAGCTGGGCGTGGTGGTGCACGCCTTTAATCCCAGCACTCGGGAGGCAGAGGTAGGAGGATTGGATCGCCTAGAGTTTGAGGCCACCCTGAGACTACATAGTGAATTCCAGGTCAGCCTGAGCTAGAGTGAGACCCTACCTCGAAAAAACAAAAAAAAAAAAAAAAAAAAAAATTTCTGGCATAGATAATGAATTGTCTGTGCAGACCAGTATTCTGGGCCAACTGTGACCAGTGGTGGTGCTGTCTAATTCAGATACAAGAGGGTCCAAGCTCCATTTCCTGAATTGCCCACACCAAGTAAAGTCATGCACACTCTTCTGTTATAACTAAGAAATAATTTTTTTTGAGAGAGAGAGAGACAGAGAATGGGCATGCCGGGCTTCTCAGCTGCTGTGAATGAACTCCAGACATGTGCACCCCCTTGTGTGCATGTGCGACATTGTGCACTTGTGTCACTTTGGTGTCTGGCTAAACGTGGGACCTAGACATTTGAACGGGCATTCTTAGGCTTTGCAGGCAAGTGCCTTAACTGCTAAGCCATTTCTACAGCCCCCAAAATAATTTTTTGTCAAGGAAGAACAACAAATTATCTTCATTTTATCAGGCTAGAATTCTTTGTTGCTGAAGTTTAATTGAAAGAATGAGGAAAAAAACTATTAGCTATTATTTTTATTTTGTTTTAAAATCTGTACAGGGGCTGGAGAGATGGTTTAGCAGCTAAGGAGCATGACTGCGAAGCCTAAGGACCCAGGTTCGATTCTCCAGGTCTCACGTAAGCCAGATGCACATGGTGGCACATGTGTCTGGAGTTTGTTTGCAGTGGCTAGAAGCCCTGACGAGCCCATTCTCACTCTCTCTCTCTCTTCCTCCCTCTCTAACTGTAATAAGTAAATAAAAATAAATCTTAAAATCTATATAGTTGCATTTCAAAAAATATTACTGAAGCTGGGTGACTTTTTAATGTGTGTGTGTTTCCTTCACAGTTGTATTGTGACTTGTGGAAGTGATGGTGATGTGAGGATTTGGGAAGACTTGGATGATGATGATCCTAAGTCCATTAATGTTGGAGAAAAGGCATATTCATGTGCTTTGAAGGTAGTAGCAACAGTTACATCAATTGATGTGAAATGATACTGGCATGTGATTTGCATGCTTGAAAGAAAATGTTTTTTATAGATTTTGTTTGTTTTGAGGTAGGGTCTTCCCGTAGCCCAGGCTGACCTGAAACTCACTCTGTAGTTTCAAGCTGGCTTTGAACTCCACAGAGATTCTCCTACCTCTCCCTCCCAAGGGCTGGGATTAAAGATGTGCGCCACCACACCCAGTCTTTTCACTTTCTTTTTTTTTTTTTTTTTTTTGAGGTAGGGTCTCTAGTCCAGGCTGACCTGGAATTCACTATGTAGTCTCAGGCTGGCCTTGAATTCACAGCAATCCTCCTACTTCTGCCTCCTGAGTGCTGGGATTAAAGGTGTGTGCCACCATGCCTGGCTTCTTTTCACTTTTTTGAGATAGGGTCTCATGTAGTCCAGGCTGGCTTAGAACTCACTATATAATCAAGACTGTCTTTGAATTTATAATCCTCCTGCCTCTGCTTCCTGGATACTAGGATTACAGACACCCAAGCTAGATGTTTCCTATTGTTTGTTTTTCTTGTGAAGTAATATTCATGATGTATAAGAGTGCCATAATTTACTAAGAACTTTTAAAGTAAAATATGAAAGGTTAGGCTGAAGAGATGCCTTAGCTGCTTGCCTATGAAGCCTAAGGACCCAGGTTCAGTTCCCCAGTACCTATGAAAACCAGATGCACCAGGTGGCGCATGCCTCTGGAGTTCATTTCCACTGGCTAGAGGTACTGGTGCACCCATTCTCTCTATCTGCTCCCCCCCCAAATAAGTAAATAAATGGAACAAAAATTTTCAAAAAAAATGTGAAAGCTTTATTAAAGTTGGTTATTGGATCAACTAGTTAAAATATATATAAGAAAGTTATACTTTTAGAAAAGCTTAGGGGGCTAGAGAGATTGCTTAGTGATTAAAGGTATTGCTTGCAAAGCCTGACCACCCAGATTTGATTCCCTCATACCCACATAAAGCTAGATGTACAAAGTAGCGTATACTTCTGCAGTTTGTGTGCATTAGCAGGAGGCCTGGGTGTGCCCATATTCACTCTCTCTGTCTGCTTCTTTTGGTCTCTTTCCCTCTCAGATAAATAAATGAAATATTAAGAGAAAGAAAAAAAGTTTAGATGCTCTCTTTTTTCTTATAAGGGGTAACTCTGGTATTTTTTGCTTATTGCTGTGGTTTAAATATGCACCCCCTCCCAAAGAAAAAAACCCTGTGTTGGGAACTTCATCTTCCAAACAGTAGTATTGAGAATTAGGCCTAATGAGAGACCATTAGTCCATGAGGACTTACCGTTGTGATTGGTGTTGCAGTCAGCTCCTTGTTGCTAGGATAAGCATCCAACCAGACACAGCTTTTGGAAGGAAAGGGTTTATTTCAGACTTAAAGAGTCCAGAGGAACACCATCAGTGGTGGAAAAAGGTGGCTCCCATTCATAGGTCCAAGCACAGAGACACCACCAACCAGCGCCACAAGTAAGCATGAATGGCCAGAGCTCAAACTGCCCTCCACACACCTTTGGGCTGGATTCTAAGATCTACCTCCCCCTCACCCATTGATATACCTCTTCTCAGTAGCAGGGATCTGCCTGCTAAGGGCTCAAGTAGGAAGTTTAATAAAAAATGACTGAGTCTGTGGGGCCATATGTTCAAACTACCACACCTGGATTAATGTTAGAGTAGGTTTGTTTTGTAGGAGTCAGTTCATTGCCATTTCTTTGCTCTTCAGCCATAGGATGACACAGCAAGAATGTCCTCACCAAATGCCAGTCTCTTGATTGTGAGCTTTACCATTATATAAAAACAAGATCTCAGGAGGCTGGAGAGATGGCTTAGCTGTTAAGGCCTTTGCCTGCGAAGCCTAAGGACCCAGGTTCGATTCCCCAGTACCTACATAAGCCAGATAGATACACAAGGTGGTGTATGCATCTGGTGTTCGTTTATAGTGGCTAGAGACCCTGGCACGCCCATTCTCTCTATCTGCCTTTTCTCTTTCTCTTTAATAAAAATAAAATTAACAAAGCATTTTTATTTATTTACAAGGAGAGGGAGGGAGAGAAAATGAGTGCACTGGGCTTCCAGCTGCTGCATGTGAACTCCAGATGCATGTGCCACCTTGTGTATCTGGCTTTTGGTGGGTATTAGGGAATTGAATGCAGCCTGTTAGGCTTTACAAGCAAGCACCTTAACTGCTGAGTCATCTTTCCAGCCATTTATATTTATTTATTTATTTTGATATAGGGTCTTGATCTAGTCCAGGCTGGCCTGGAATTCACTATGTAGTCTGAGGATGGCCTTGAACTCACAGCGATTCTCCTACCTCTGCCTCCTGAGTGCTGGGATTAAAGGGGTGCACCACATACCTGGCCAACAACTGTATTCTCTTTCAAGTGATCACATACAATGGAAAATACATTCCCAGAAGAAAAAAAAAATACAAATGACCAGCATGTATTAAATATAAACTAACTCTCACTAATATATATATGCATATATATAATAAATATATATAAATAATATATAAATAATATATAAAATATATAAATATATATAAATATATATATAATAAATATATACAAATCAAACTGTTAGGTTTATTTTTTTCCCCTGTAATATTGGTAGTGATTAAAATACTGCTAATCCTAGTAATAAAGTATGGGGAAATTTTGGGAAAAATCACAAAGTGGAAAACTTTAAAGAGCAAGTTGAAGTCTGAGACAGGAGGATTGCTATGAGTTTGAAGCCAGCCAGGGCTGTGTAGTGATTCAGGCCCTACCTTGGACAAATAATGCCCCTTCCCCCCCAAGAAAAAGAGAAAACTGATACTCTGTATCAAAATTAGGGGGCATGGTGGCTCACACCTTTAATCCCAGCACTTGGGAAGCAGAGTTCAAGGCCACTCTGAGACTACAAAGTGAATACCTGGGGGTGAGGGGGTAAGATTGGCTCTTCCCTAAGTTCTGAGGGAGAACCTGTTCCACGGCTGGCTTCTAGGCTCTGTTTGTGATGGTCCTCAGCATTCCTGGCTTGCCGACGTAACTTTCCATCCCTGCAGTGGATTTTGCTCTCAGATTTCATCCTACTGGTGACATCTTTCCTTAATGAATCTATTTTCTCGGAAAACCTCTCTTGAGTCTTCTCATTTTGATGACATTTGTGGTCCATGAATATTTTACTTAAATGATTTTCTTAGCAGAAGTAAGATTGGTTGGTAGAGGTAGAATTAAGTTTTCTAAAGTGGGCAAATTTTTTCTTATTAATGTACAGTCTAGGAAAGTTGTACAATGATCATTTTTCTCTTGTCATGAACTGCGTTTATAAGACTTTTTGTTCTGTTCTGTTTTGTTTTGTTTTTATTTGAGGTAGGGTCTCACTCTAGCCATGGCTGACCTGGAATAAACTATAGACCCAGGCTGGCCTCAAACTCTTTGTGATCCTCCTACTTCTCCCTCCATAGTGCTGGAATTAAAGGTGTGCGCCACCATGCCCAGCTTGGCTTTTAAAAAATATATTTTTATTTGTTTATTTGCAAGCAAAGAGAAATAGAATAGAGGGAGAGAATGAGTATGCCAGGGCTTCTAGTCAATGCAAACAAACTCTAAATGCATGTGCCATTGTACATTTGGCTTTATGTGGATACTAGGGAATCCTTAGGCTTTGTAGGCAAGTGCTCCAGTCTGCCTTTTTTTTTTTTCAATATTATTTATTTATTTATTTGAAAGAAGTAGAGAGTGAGAGTGTAGCAGACAGCTTCAGGTTTGCTGAGATGAACTTCCAGACCAGGCACAGTTATGGAGGAAGGGATATTATTTATTGAAGCTTACAGATCCAGGGGAAGTTCCATAATGACAGGAGAAGCAGCCTGCTCTTCACAGGACTAGGCAAGAGAGAGAAAAAAATCCAACCAGGCACGCAGCACACAGAGCAAAAACTACAGCCCAAAGCCACAGCACACTTCAGGAACTCCTATTAGGCACACTTTGCATATCTTTACAATGGAATCTCAAACCACCACCACACCTTAAGACCGACCCCCAGTGACATTGCCTCTAGCAAGGTGATTGCAGATGCAAACTATAAACTAATAAAACACTGAATATATTGGGGGCCATATATTCAAAGTACCACAGAGAGAGAGAGAAAGGGAGAGAATGCATGTGCCAGGGTCTCCAGCCACTGGAAATGAACACCAGATGTATGTGCCATCTTGTGCATCTGGCTTATGTGGGGTCCTTTGGAATCGAACCTGGGTCCTTTGGCTTTGCAGGAAAGCTCCTACTGGGCTGTTTCTCCAGCTGCCTTTGGTTTTTTGATGGGATTTTCTTTTTTTAGAGAGAGAGAATTGGCACACCAGGGTCTTAGCCACTGCAATCGAACTCCAGATGCTTGTGCCACCTGGTGTGCATGTGTGACCTTGTGCTTGCATCACCTTTGTAAGTCTGGCTTATGTGGAATCTGGAGAGAGATCAAACATGGGTCCTTAGGCTTTGCAGGCAAGCACCTTAACCTCTAAGCCATCTCTTCTTCCCAGGGATTTTTTTTACTATGGCATTACTATCAACTGATTTGGAATTATAATTCCACTGTGTATTAACTTTATTTTTTACAATTTTTTAAATTTAGAGAATACTGTATTATTTTCTATAGTCAAGCCTATGTAGATAAGACCTTCCTGTTTTTCTTTTAGAATGGAAAATTGGTAACTGCAGTTTCTAACAATACTGTTCAAGTCCACACGTTTCCTGACGGCGTTCCAGATGGCATATTGACACGCTTCACTACAAATGCAAACCATGTGGTCTTTAGTCCAGATGGTGCTAACGTTGCTGCTGGATCAAGGTACAGCTCTGATAGCAGAAAAAGAAATAAAAGAAGGCAAAGCCTCATTGATTATTTGTCCATTTATTTTCATTTGTTGTCATATCTAGTATTAACAAATTGGAAAAGCTTGTAATTTTTTATAAATTAAAATATATTGCTTTATAATCTTTTCAGTAAATGCTGAAAAAAATTGGAGAAATGTGATAGCCTGGTATAAATTTTAAAAACTTGTCCTAGGTCAAGCCTACTCCCAGGACTTTTGTAAAATCCTTTGATACTTGTGTTTTTTTTAGAAGAAAGTTGAGTTGGCAGAGTTGCTGAGATGTAGTGAAGTATTCTTGTTAGAATGTATCTAAAGAAGTCATTTAGGAAATACTTGTATCTTAACCTAATTGGGAATCTTACCTTGTATTTTTAGCTTTTATGTTGTGCAAAATGAGAAGACAAGTCATTAAATATGCCAGGTTTTGCAAGTTGCTATAAAGAAATTACAGCATTCTAGCCAGGCGTGGTGGCGCACGCCTTTAATCCCAGCACTCGGGAGGCAGAGGTAGGAGGGTCGCCGAGAGTTCGAGGCCACCCTGAGACTACATAGTGAATTCCAGGTCAGCCTGGACCAGAGTGAGACCCTACCTTGAAAAACCAAAAAAAAAAAAAAAAAAAAAAAAAATTACAGCATTCTGTCTCTTAAAATTTTTTTTTTTTTGGTGGGGTGGGGGAAAGGTTTATTTTGGCTTACAGACTTGAGGGGAAGCTCCACGATGGCAGGGGGAAGCAATGTCATGAGCAGAGGGTGGACATCACCCCCTGGCCAACACAGGTGGACAATAGCAACAGGAGAGTGAGCTAAACACTGGCAAGGAGCAACTGGCTATAACACCCATAAGCCTGTGCCCAGCAATACACTGCCACCAGGAGGTGTTAATTCCCAAATCCCCATCAGCTGGGAACCTAGCATTCAGAACACCAAAGTTTATGGGAGACACCTGAATCAAACCACCACATTCTGTCCCTGGCCCCCATAAAGTGATAACCACCTATGATGTAAAATGTAGTGCATTCAGTCCAACTTTAAAAGTCTTCTTTTTTGGGCGGGGGTCAAGGTAGGATCTTACTCTAGCCCAAGCTGACCTGTAATTCACTCAGTAGTCTCAGGGTAGCCTCGAACTCACGGTGATCCACCTACTTCAGCCTCCCACACCCAGCAAAAGTCTCCATATTTTTAATCAATCCTAATGATGTTCAAACATCCCCATAATCCAAGCTTTTTTAGCTGAGCCATAAAACAACAACAACAAAAAATCCCCCTAAGTCCCATAGTGGCACAGAATAAACATTTACACTGCAAAAGATGGTATTGGGCATAGCAAAGAAATATTCAACAAATACAAGATTTAAACAGGACAATCCAAACTCTGTAGCTCCAAGTCCACCAACTGTAGTCAGTGAAAAGTCTCCAAGTCCAATAATTCTAACCAGCAACAAGTCCCTGGAGTTCCAATTCTGCCCCTCCACCTAGGCTGCTCACAGTCCTGGAAAACTTCATCTGGGGCAGCTTTTCTTAGCAGCTGTCTTGCGGTCCCGGCATCTCCACTGGAACCCACAGTTCATCCTCACAGCTCCACTGAGTCTCCCTGCAGGAATCCAGCAAACCTGCTTCACACTGCCCATGGTCCTTTCCAAAACACAAGACTGTGTTGCAAATTCAGTGACCCTCTCTTTCCTGCATTTCTCATGCTCCATAATACCAGGTTGGATGCCAATT
Organism: Orientallactaga sibirica; assembly: GCA_036365145.1. NCBI lineage: Eukaryota > Metazoa > Chordata > Mammalia > Rodentia > Dipodidae > Orientallactaga > Orientallactaga sibirica. Next base: position 20,494,506 of record JAEOAD010000010.1, on the reverse strand, counting down.
TGTTAATCCAGGAGGGAATAAAGCAGACTTTGAAGAACAGGACACTCCTTTAGCATTCAGGCCCCTTCAAAAGAGCTACAGTCTTCCTGCTGCTCCAGTGTAGATCAGCTGGCCCAATCTCAAAGGTTGTAATCTCTCAATTGCAGCTGAACAGGCAGCAGTTTGGGCCTAAACATTTCTTTCTGTACCATATCCCTCAGTTCACAACAGTCCATTTCTATGCAAAGCAACCCTGCACAAATTCTTAGGACACAGGCATAACAGCAGGCCTCTCACACAAACTACTTCTAGCCCATCTAAGCAAAGCTCTTTCTCACCCTCACAAGCATTCAGGTTTTTCAACTCTGACCATAATAGTCCCTCAGACTGTACTTAACAGCACTGCAAGGCGTCTTTTAGGCCAAGGTTTCAAATCCTCCCACATTCCTCTTGAAAGTCAGCTCTAAAAGGCCAAAGTCACACAGTCAGATGTCTAGCAGCAATCCTACTCCTCGGTACCAACATTACTGTTGCAGTCAGATTTGCATCACTGGCAGAAATCACCCGATCAAGAACAGCTTTTGGGGAAAAAAGGGTTTATTTTGGCTTACAGACTTGAGGGGAAGCTCCATGATGGCAGGGAAAAACGATAGCATGAGCAGAGGGTGGACATCACCGCCTGGCCAACATCAGGTGGACAATAGCAACAGGAGAGTATGCCAAAAATATTTTTATTTATTAGAGAAAAAGTGAGAGAAAGACAGCAAGTGTATAGGTGTGCCAGGGCCACCTGCCACTGCAAATGAACTCCAAATTTATTCATCACTTTGTGTCTTTGTCTGTATATGGGTAGTGGGGAATTTATCCTAGGCCATCAGGTTTTACAAGCCATCTTTCAGCGTTTGAGCCATAGCTTTTAGGAGAGGTTTTGCATTGCCATTTCAAGTGGCTATTACTGTTGTTCACAGTGATTTTCTCATCAAGATTGTGGAGGTGATGGATAACAGCCAACAGAAAACATTTCGAGGACATGATGCCCCTGTTTTAAGTCTTTCTTTTGATCCTCAAGCTATCTTTTTGGTAATTATTTTTTTCTTCTCTTCTTAGTTTCCTGAATATGTTTAAAACTGTGAAAACTGGCAGAAAATTTCACCCCATTGGTAAAAGGTTATTTGTTTGAATCAATTTTCCTGTGAAATTGTGGCTGTAATTACACAGAATGTACTGTTTATTCTCACAGGCATCTGCTAGTTGTGATGGATCTGTCAGAGTGTGGCATATTTCAGATCAGGTAAACTAGTAAATTTGAAATCAAAGCATTTTGCCTATTTCTGTCATATAATGGGTGTTACATGTTGTATTATTGGGCCAAAATAGCCATTTTTCTTTATATAATCTTTGAATAGCAGATGATTCTGGAACAACCTCATACAAAAGTAAGTTTGTTGAAGTGGAAGAAACTACTAAATATTCAGTTCTGCATGTATTTTGGAGGAAATTTGATAAAGGGAAATAGAACTTTCCATCTCTCTTTCTTCCTTTCTTCTTCTTCTTCTTTTTTTTTTTCTTAATTAGACCTGTGCTATGAGCTGGCCACTACTACAAAAATGCAACGATGTGGTAAATGCAAAATCCATCTGCCGACTTGCCTGGCAGCCAAAAACTGGGAAGGTAAATGACACTTTTCAACTTTTATGCTTTTAATATAAAAATTTTTTATATTGTAATTTCATTTGGATTATACATTCTTAGAATCACAAGACAAATGGTTAATATTGAAGTACTTTAAGAAACCTCAAATTATTGAAGATTTTTTTTTTTTTTTTTTTTTTTTTTTGGTTTTTGCGAGGTAGGGTCTCACTCTGGTCCAGGCTGACCTGGAATTAACTATGTAGTCTCAGGGTGGCCTTGAACTCTTGGCGATCCTACCTCTGCCTCCCATGAAGATATTTTTGAAGCGTACATTTTTAAAAATTTTATTTATTGGAGCAACAGACAGAGAGAGAAAGAGGCAGATAAAGAGAAAGAGAATGGGCACACCAGGGCCTCCAGTCACTGCAAACGAACTCCAGATGCATGTGCCGCTTTGTGCATCTGGCTTACATGTGTCCTGGGGAATCAAGCCTTGAACCAGTGTCATTAGGCTTCATAGGCAAGTGCTTAACTGCTAAGCCATCTCTCCAGCCCTGAAGCATACATTTTATATGAACTAATTATATATATATATATATATATATATATATATATATATATATAAATTTTTAGCTCATGCTAAATGGAACAACTCTGAAACAGACTTACATGCAGTGTGAAAAAGATTTGGAAGTTTTGATTAGAATAGATGACTCAGTATTACTTTATAGGTATATATCATTCATATATATATGACAGAATATATATAACAGAAATACCATACCATAGTAGAAGATTGGAAACATCTTAAGTGTTCATTTAAATAAATTTTAGGAGCTGGGCGTGGTGGCGCACACCTTTAATCCCAGCACTTGGGAGGCAGAGGTAATCCACTCTGAGACTACATGGGAGCCTGCAGAGGTGAGACTCTACCTCAAAAAACAAAATAAAGGATTGCACTCGGAGTTCGAGGTAGGAGGATTGCCGAGAGTTCCCCTGAGACTACATAGTTAATTCCAGGTCAGCCTGGACCAGAGTGAGACCCTACCTCGCAAAACAAAAAAAAAATAAATAAATAAATAAATAAATAAATAAATAAATAAATAAATAAAAAAAAAAAAAAATTAGTATTCCTGAAGGTGCAATTCTGTCTAGCTGTTAGAATGAGTTATGTCTTTATGTTATCCTACTCAATAATCTTTAGGATACATTGCTAAGTAAAAACCATTAAGCTATTCAATACTAGGTATCAATAGAATGCTCGTGCTTATTAATAGAAAAATACACATGTATTTAAATTGTTATATAAATGCTTAAATATTCCTCTATAGTCAGTGCTTTTTATTTGCCATTGATTGGTAGAAGTAAGATTTAGGAAAAGAAATGTGTGTGTGTGTGTTTTGTTTTTGTTTTCAAAGCATTAGTTAATTTAAATTAATTAAATTAATTAGTTAATGCTGAGCTGGAATATGGCTCAGTGATGGCACTTGCCTGTGAAGCCTAAGGACTCTGGTTCAGTCCCCAGTACCCTCATAAAGCCAAATGCACAAGATCGGGCATGCATCTGGATGTTTATTGCAGTGGCTAGAGGTTCTTTTGTGCCTATTCTCCCTCTCTCTTGAATAAATAACTATTCAAAAAATTAATAATGATAATATAATTTTACTATTTATTAACAAACTTTTTCTTATAGACATGGAAAAATATGCAGGCTTTGTAGGGTTTTTTGGAGTTTTTGTTTTTGTGCTAAGCATGCATTTTGCCACTAAGCTATACCTCCAACACTTCACAGTTTTATTTCTTTCTGTCAGTCTGTTTCTTTGGAGAAATATATGACAGAAAATTAATTTATTTCTTTCTTCCTCAAGACATTCAAAGTATTCTGGTGTTATTTCCTCTTATTAAGTGATACTAATTTTTAGATCAGCTCTTTTTAGTAAATGCTGTGAATTTTTAGATGTGAGGTTGGATTCCTTTAGAAATCATATTTTAAAAATACTAGTAGCTAATAGTTTTTTTTTTTGCAAGTAATTGATGGTTGCTAATTTTAAACTTAGATTTGTGTATGTATGTATACTGTGGTGTGTATGTATGTATGTATTTGTGTACAGGAGCCACTGTGTACGTGTGGAGATCTCAGGACAGCATTGGGTGTTTATCTTTTGCTTCCACCTGATTCTATGTGTGCACCAGTGTAGCGCCTCTTCCCATTGATTTAAGCATGTTGGAATTACATAGGTGTGGGACACTTTCAGGGACCGCTTTGCATCCAGCTTTTTGTGGGAGTCAAATTTGGGCTAACAAGCTTAGAAGCAAGTGGTTTGAACTGCTGAGCTGTCTTCCCAACCCCAAGATGCCAGTTTTTTGTTTTATCAGAATTTTAAGTTATTTTTTGAATTTTGTTATTTGCAGTTGAAATTCAAATTTGCTTGTAAATTTATGAATTTTCTGCTTTTTTTATCTACAAATTGAATTTAATGGGAACTTTTGTTTATCTTTCCAAATAGTTATTAGCAGTTCCTGTGGAAAAATCTGTAAAGTTGTACAGAAGAGAAACTTGGAATAATGCCTTTGACCTTTCAGATAGTTTCATCTCTCAGGTAGGTTTTATAAATGACACTTTCAGTAGCTATAGGGATATTTAATACATACTTCACTAAATATAATTGTAGTTAAATATTATGGGAAATGGAGGCCAGCTGCAGCCTGTTTCTGCCTTCGTTCTGCCATCCCACACTTTCTTTGTAAGCAGACACTAGATAGACACAAGATAGATCTTTGCTATGTGACCTTTTTTTTTTCCTTTTCTTTTTTCTTTTTGGTTTTTCAAGGTAGGGTCTCACTCTGGTTCAGGCTGACCTGGAATTAACAATGTAGTCTCAGGGTGGTGACCTTTTTTTTTTCTGTAAGATTTAATAAGAAAATTTATAAGATGTCACATTTAACCTTAACATAGTATTAGGTCAAGTTATTCTTGCAGTTTCATTGTAAAATGAGTTTCAATAATGATTTGTGCTTATAGAGGAAGAAAGGTTATTAATCTGTTCCATTTTCTCATTTCTCTGGAATTTTAGAGTTAAAAAAAAGTTCTTGGTCTATATTCTCTCACTCATATAGCATACAAGTAAAGAAACATAGGGTCAGTAGATCACAGTGATTTCCTGAGGTTCACCTCACTTCTTGTTGTCATTTTGTTTTTGTTTTTTGAGATAGGGTTTCACTTTAGTTCAGGCTGACCTGGAATTCACTGTGTAGTCTCAGGGTGGCCTTGAACTCATGGTGATCCAGGATCATGCCTTCTGAGTGCTGGGTTAAAGATGTGGGCCACCACGCCTGGCAGTTGTCTTCGTAATTATGCAGAACGCAAAAGGGATGTCTGGTAGTCTTTTTTCCAGGATGATAACATTTTTACGTTTCACTTCTAAAATCAAGTATGTATAATTAATTATAGCAAAGTAATATAGCTGCTAATAGGTGAGTGTTATTGTAAAACAAAGCTTAAAAATAAATAAGCCCCTCCCCCCCTTTTTTTTGACAAAGGGTCTCTTTCTAGCCCAGGCTGACCTGGAATTCACTATGTAGTGTCAGGGTGGCCTAGAATTCACAGTGATCCTCCTACCTCTGCTTTCCGAGAGCTGGGATTAAAAGCATGTGCCACCAGGCCAGGCAAACATGCTTTCTTATTTGTTTATCAAACATAAGTAGAAATAATATAGACTAAGAACTTATATATTTAAGTTTTATTAATTATATAACATTGTAACTGTTAACTTTTTTGTAGACCCTCAACATAGTAACATGGTCTCCCTGTGGACAATATTTAGCTGCAGGTAGCATTAATGGTTCAATTATAGTTTGGAATGTGGAAACCAAAGAATGCATGGAAAGGTATGGTTTGGTATTTTGTTCTTCTTTGCTCATTTTAATTTGTTTTTGTATTGCTAGGAAACATTTCAAAGTTTTTTTAATTAAATTTTTATTTTTATTTTTTATTTTTGGAGGGAGACACAGAGAGAGACAGATAGAGAGAGAGGGAGACAGAGAATGGGCGTGCCAGCAGTCTCTCAGCTGCTGTGAATGAAATCCAGATGCGTTTATCCCCTTGTGGGCAAGTGTGGCATTGCGCCCTTGCGTCACTTTGCATCTGGCTAAACGTGGGACCTGGAGATTGGAACCGGGTTCTTAGGCTTAGCAGGCAGGCGCCTTAACCGCTAAGCCATCTCTCCAGCCCTTTATTTAATTTATTTATTGACAACTTACATAATTATAGTCAAGAAACCATGGTAATTCCCCCCCCCACTTTCCCCTTCACAACTCCATTCTCCATCATATCCCCTCCCCCTCTCAATCAGTCTCTTTTATTTTGATGTCATTATCTTTTCCTCTATTATGATGTGATGGTCTGCAAAGTTCTTTTTTATTGATGTGTTAGTATGTACTATGTAGTGTGCTGTATGCACATGTATGAGGAGATGTGTGTGCACTGTGTGCATGCAGTGCACAGACCAGAGGATGACATTGGGTGACCACCTCTAACACTCTCTGCCTTATTTCCCTGAGACAGTGTCTGTATGTTACTTTCTTACTAATGTGAACACATACCTGACCGGAAGCAGATTAGGGAAAGAAAATATTTATTTCTATTTAAAGTTCCAGAGGGTAGAGTCCAACATAGCTGGAAAAACATGGTAAGATCAGAAAGCCAGTGTTAAATTAGCAGAGAAGTAGAAAAAGTAAACAGGCCAGGCTGCAACACCTCAAGGCCAGCTTCCGATGACACACTTCCTGTAGCACAGTTCCACCTCCTAAAGGACCCACAGCTTTCCTGAACATCACCACCAGCTGAGGATTAAGTGTTTAAACACACAAGTCTGTGAGGTACATTTTACATTCAAACCACCACATCCTCTCATTGAACTCAACACTCTCCTTTTTTTGGTGACACTGGCTGACTAGAGAGCCCCAGAGATCCTCCTGTCTCCACCCTCCTCAGTGCTGGGGTAACAGGCATGCACAGCCATGCCTCTTTCTTTAATGTGGGTGCTAGGGATCAAAGGTAGGTCTTCATACTTGTGCAGCAAGTGTTCCTCCTCTCAGCCGGCCTCTCAAAATTGATTATTAATCAAAACAGAAATAATTCTAATAAAGATGGGAATACCTCTTAGATTGTGAAATCCCTTTAGTCTTTTCTAATTAAAATTTACCTGTTATTCCAGCACTTGGGAGACAGAGGTAGGAGAATCAGTGTGAGTTCGAGGCCAGACTGAAGCTACAGAATGAATTCCAGGGCAGCCTGGGCTAGTAAGATCTTACCTTGAAAAAACAAAAAAAATTTTTTTTGCATAGATCTAAAGAAGTATGTAATTTATGGTTTTCTTGACAGGCTTATGATTATTGTTAATATTATTTTTGCTAGTACCAGGAATCGTATGCATGCTATGTAAGTCCTCTGTCACTCAGTAACACCTTCAACTCAACTTGGAGTATTTTTAAGAGCCCACCTTTTAATTTTTAGGGTGAAACACGAGAAAGGTTATTCAATTTGTGGCCTGGCGTGGCATCCTACTTGTGGTCGAATATGTTACACTGATGCAGAAGGAAACCTTGGACTTCTGGAAAATGTTTGTGGCTCCAGTGAAAAGATGTCAAATAGTAAGGTAATGTGTATATGATAAAACAGTGCCTGACCAGTTTTTCTGTATTCATATGGATATGTAAAACACATAAACTACCTAATGACTCAGGTTCAATTCCCCCGTACCCATGTAAAGCCAGATGCACAGTGATGCATGCTTCTGGAGTTTATTTGCAGAGGCTGGAGACCCTAGCATGCCCCTTCTCTCTCTCTCTCTCTCTCTCTCTCTGTGTGTGTGTGTGTCTGCTTGCAAATAAATTTTAAAAATATATTTAAATTAAAAAAATCTGGCTGGAGAGATGTCTTAGCCATTAAGGCACTTGCCTGTGAAGCCTAAGGACCCAGGTTCAATTCCTGAGTACTCATGTAAGCCAGCTACACAAGGGGGCTCATATATCTGGAGTTTGTTTGTTTGCAGTGGCTACAGGCACTGGTGCGCCCCTGCCTCAACTAAATAAGTAACATATTTAAAAAGTTTTTTTTAATAAAAAAAAAAAGAAAGGAAGGAAGCTGGGCGTGGTGATGCACGTCTTTAATCCCAGCACTTGGAAGACAGGTAGGAGAATCGCCATGAGTCTGAGGCCACCCTGAGACTACATAGTGGATTTCAGGTCAGCCTGAGCTAGAGTGAGACCCTTCCTCAAAACCTTCCCCCCAAAAAAACAGAAGAAAGAAAATTCTTAGCTAGACATGGTGGCACATTCCCATAATCCCAACTACTCAGTAAGCTAGGGCAGGAATTTTTTCAAATATGAGGTCTATCTGAGTTACATAGTAAGTTAAAGGGCACCCAGGGTAACTTAGTGAAATAGTAATTAAAAAAAGAAAGAAGCCAGGCGTGGTGGTGCATGCCTTTAATCCCAGCAGGCAGAGGTAGGAGAATCACCATGAGTTCGAGGCCACCCCCTGAGACTACAGAGTGGATTCCAGGTCAACCTGGGCCAGAGTGAGACCCTACCTTGAAAAACCAAAAAAAAAAAAAAAAACCATTTCAATTCATAGGTCACATATGAAATCTCCATCCTCATGCAGAATTAATTACTATTTTGCTTTTCTTTATCATAGTATGTATTTCTTTTTTTTTAATTTAATTTTTTTTATTGACAACTTCTATACTTACATACAAAAAATGCATGATATTTCCCTCCTCTGCCCCCATACCCCTTTAGAACCCCAATCTCCATCATATCCCTTCCCTCTTTCCATTAGTCTTTCTTTTAATTTGATGTCATCATCTTTTTCTTCTATTATGAGGGTCTTGTGAAGGTATTGCTAGGCACTGCAAGGTCATGGATATTGAGGCCAATTTCTGCCTGAGCAGTTGCATTGTAAGGAGTCATACCCTTCCTTTGGCTCTTCCATTCTATCCGCCCCCCTCTTCTGCAGTGGGCCCTGAGCCTTGTAGGGTGTGACAGAGATGTTTCAGTGCTGGACACTCCTCCATCCCTTCTTCTCAGCACTGTGTTGCCTTTTGGGTCATCCCAGTGGTCATCACCATCTGAAAAGAGAAGCTTCTCTAACCAGAAGTGAGAGTAGCATTAATATATGAATATGAACATTAATTGTAGTGCTTTCAGGGCAGCTTGGTGGGCATAATATATACATTTAGTCAGACAAGAGCAGGCTTTATACCCCTAAGACTCATGACCTCCCCTGCCATAGACTTTTGCTTAGGTTTTTCAGTACCAGGTATGTATTCCCTCCCATAGAGAGGGCCTTCAGTCCAAGTTTGGCGCTCTTGGTTACCCCAAGAGCAGACATGCCACTATTGCACCCATTCAGTCATTGGGCCTGTATGGTCAAACTTGAATATTCAGTGTCCACTGTTTTCACTGCTGATGACTTCTGTGTCCCATACGGCTGCATGCAGTGCAGCTTTTTCCAGCTTTCTGTTGGCTGGTCTACAGGAAGAAGGTTTTCTACTCAGCACCAGCTTGCTTTCTCAGTGACCTTGCCTCTCAGGCAAGAGATGTCTTCAGCAATAGGGTCTTACTATCTGTTTCTCAAGGGAAACCAAGGGCTTTGGCAATAGCCTTTGATGTTTTGGAGGCTTCCAGGACCTCCTTGGCCAACAACTCACAGGAAGGTATCCCATCCCAGGCACTGAAAATTTTCTAGTAACAGTCTACAGCTTCTAGATTGCCATTATTCAAAAAAGTAGGTTTACTACTTTGCTTATTTTTATTTACTACTTGTCTTATTCACAATATCTTGAATTTTGATTGACCCCCCCCCCACCCGCCCTTCTTTTATGCATTCTCTTCCCATGGCATAGTATGTATTTCTGTCTTAAACTTGGTTGACATTTTGTAGACTTTAAAAAGGATAAATGCAATAAGAAAATCTAACAAAAAATTTTGGCTAACTTTAGTTTATAAACTTTTAGGACTATAGCTGGAATAGTTAAATATCTTTTGGCATTTAGTTATTAACTTATCACATTTTTGAATGTATAACTTAGTGGGACTTTGTTCTCTCATTTAATTAAACATTAGTTTAAAGGTGGAAGTAAATATACTGGGAACTGGACATGGCAGCAAATCCTAACATGTGGAAAGTAGAAGCAGGAGGATCAGGAGTTCAAAATGAACATTGGCTACTAGAGACCTTGTCTTAAAAAGCTGGGCAGGTGGATTACCACGAGTTCAAGGCCAGCATGGGCTACAGAGTGAGACCTTGCTTTAAACAACAAATAAAAAAGAATGTTTTGGGGGCTGGATGTATACCTCAGTGCTAGAACCCTTTCCTAGTATCCATAAGGAACTGAGTTTATCCCCAGCACCACATTAAAAACATGAGGGCTGGAGAGATGGCTTAGCAGTAAAGGTGCTTGCCTGCGAAGCCCAAGGACTCATGTTCAACTCTCCAGGTCCCGCATAAGCCAGATAAAGTGACACAAGTGTGCAATGTTGCATATGCGCACAAGGGGGCACATGCATCTGGAGTTTGATTGCAGTGGCTGGAGACCCTGATGCACCAATTTTCCCTCTCATTAAAAAGAAAAACACAAGAATTGTCTTTTGAATAATTGAAGTTTACTGAGTAATTTTCCAATATGTACTAATTTATATTAATTTGTTAAGGTACCTAGCAGAGTGGAAAAGGATTACAATGATCTTTTTGATGGAGATGATGCAAGTAATGGTGGAGATTTTCTGCATGACAATGTGCTTGAGATCCCTGCTTTTTCCAAAGGGCTGATGAATGATGATGAGGATGACGATGGTCTCATGCTGGCTTCAGGTCGTCCTAGACAGCACAGTCACATCCTAGAAGATGATGAAAACTCAGTTGGTATGAATTTGACTTTGTGCATGTGGTAATCCACCTTGTTCATTAGTTCTGATTTTTTAAATTGAGGCTACCATGTCCACCTTAAAATAATGCTTAGAGCTATATTCTAAATCCTTATGTTAAAAAAAGAAAGTTTCAAATGGATGGTCTAAGTCTCCACTTTGTCAAACTAAAGAAAGAAAGAAAAAAAAACTGTGGAGATGTAGGCATGGTGGCTCCCACCTGAAATCCTAGACTCAAGAGGCTGACATAGGAGGATTGCTATGAATTCTTAGCTAACCTGGACTAGAGTGATACCCTGCCTCAAAACAAAATCCAGACAAAAAAGAAAAAGGAAAACTATTGAGAAAGTCATTGAAAACAAAGTCTAGTTATTTGAAAACACCAGTAATATCAATGGGTCTATCCTGATTAATAAGCAAAAGAAAACACAAGTTACTAACATAAAGAATAGAAAGGACTGGATGTGGTAGCGCACGTTTGCTGGAGGCAGAGGTAGGAGGATTGCCGTGAGTTCCAGGCCACCCTGAGACTACATAGTGAATTCCAGGTCAGCCTGGGCTAGAGGAAGAGCCTACCTCAAAAAAAAAAAAAAAGGAATGGAGAGGTTATAACCCCTTTGCTAATCCAGTATGCTAGCAACTAGTCCTATATAGCTGTTAGACATGTAAAATGTGGCTAGTTCAAGTTGAGATGTAGCATGACATACTATAATGCAACCAGGTAAGTTTTTTTTTTTTTGTTTTTCGAGGTAGGGTCTCACTGTAGTCCAGGCTGACCTGGTATTCACTATATAGTCTCAGGCTGGCCTTGAACTCATGGTGATCCTCCTACCTCTGCCTCCCAAGTGCTAGGATTAAAGGCGTATGCCACCATGCCCGGCAAGATTTTGAAACTAGTATTAAAAACTAGAATGTAAAATGTCTTAGCTTTTCTCATTGAGTTTTTACTGAAATGTTATTATAAATGTATTATTAAAATCAACTACTCCTGTTTCTTTTACTTTTTAAATACGGCTACTAGAAAGTTTAAAATTATATGTTAATTTCTGTAAGATACCACTACTATAGATATCAAGAGGATAACAAGGAGGGCTGGTGAGATGGCTTAGAGGTTAAGGCGTTTGCCTGCAAAGCCAAAAGATCCCAGTTCAATTCTCCAGGACCCACTTAAGCCAGATGCACAAGGGGGGACATGCATCTGGAGTTCCTTTGCAGTGGCTGGAGGCCCTGCCACACCTATTCTCTCTCTCTCTCTGCCTCTTTCTCTTTCTCAAATAAATTAAAAAATATATATTTTAAAAGGATAACAAGGAAATATTATGAACAATTTTGTACCCAAAAAAACCAACAACTTAGATGAATAAACAATATCCTTGAAAGATACAAAGTACAAGTTAATTGGAAAGAAATAGATAACCTGCAAGGTACTATATCTTTTTTAAAGAAAGTGAGACTATAAAACCTTCAAATAAAGTGTCTGTTGCAAAAATTTGCATGCTAAAACAATACATTTAAACCTTATCAAGTAAAATGTCAAATGTATAGTGGTGAGTTCTCATTAAATTGTATAGATTTATAGTTGAGTAGTACTGAAATGTTTTGATCTCAGGAGGCCTGTATGTTCTAAAAACATCTTAAGGACCTCTAAAGAAAGAACATTTATGTTTGAAGCTATAGTCTATAGTATATCAAAAAATAAATAAAAGCCGGGTTTGGTGGCACACACCTTTAACCCCAGCATTTGGGAGGCTGAAGTAGAAAGATCACTATATAGTGAATTTCAGGTCAGCCTGAGCTAGAGTGAGACTCTACCTCAGGGGGGAAAAAAACCCCAAGGCCGGGTGCGGTAGCACACACCTTTAATCCTAGCACTCAGGTTTTCCAAGGTAGGGTCTTACTTTAGCTCAGGCTGACCTGGAATTCACTATGTAGTCTCAGGGTGGCCTTGAACTCACAGTAATCCTCCTACCTCTGCCTCACGAGTGCTGGGATTAAAGGCATGTGCCACCACGCCCAGCTTAGAATTTTTTTTTTGCATGTACATGTGTCATAGAGGGGCATGTGTATGTGTATACAGTTGGGCATGTTCTGTGTACACATATACTTATGCCAGAGGATTCTATTACTCGTCTGTGTGTTTCTTTGACGTGGAGTCTGCTTGAATACAGAACTTAAATTTTCGTGAGACCCAGTGAGTCTGTGGTCTCTACTTTCTACAGGATTGAAGTTACATGCATGTTTAGCCACACTCAGCTGTTAATGTGGGTGTTAGGGAATCAAACTCAGGGCTATTTAGGCCTTGTCAGGTCCTCATGCTTACACAGCAAGCATTCTTACCTGCTGAGCCATCTCCCCAGCCCTAAAACTTTTTTTTCTTCAAGCGAGGCTCTCATAGCCCAGGCTGACACACTCTAATTCTACGTTGGTCTCAAACTCATAAGGATCCTCCTACTTGAGCCTCCCTGGTGTTGGGATTAAAGGCATGCGCAACCACTCTTGGTGCTAGAACTTCTTTAAAAAGAATCAAGATGTATAAAATCTATGTTTTACTGTAAGTTGGTGATAGGTAATAATGCAGTCACTACCAAGAGTTTGGTACCAAAGCCTTGATTAACATAAAGCACCAGCCGGGCATGGTTGGCGCACGCCTTTAATCCCAGCACTCGGGAGGCAGAGGTAGGAGGATCGCCGTGAGTTCAAGGCCACCCTGAGACTACCTAGTGAATTCCAGGTCAGCCTGAGCTAGAGAGACCCTACCTCGAAAAACCAAAAAAAAAAAAAACAACAAAAAAACCCCCAAAAAACATAAAGCATCATCATCTTTACCCACCAGTGTTTTTGTACTATCACTACATCTCTTCAGTGGAAGAGGCTGGTAGTGTCAGTTATCGCTAAGTAAAATAAAAACATCATTAGATTCTGCAAATGCTCTTCTTTTTTCAGGCCATTAGTATTTATGACTCATATAATTCTATGTATTATAGATGTGTCAATGCTAAAAACTGATCTTCTTAAAGAAGAGGAAGATGATCCAGCAAGGAATACTCACAGCCTGCCTCTTGTAAAATCTCAAAGACCATTGTATGATGGACCCATGCCAACTCCTCGACAAAAGGCATTCCAGTCAAGTTCTACACCTGTACATCTCACTCACAGATTCATGGTAAACTTTGAAGCTACACTAACTTCTCAAATAGTTTATTACACTGTACTTTGTTAGATTAGTATATATATATATTTTAAAAAAAATTTTTATTCATTTATTTATTTATTAGAAAGAATGGGTTCACTGGGCCACTAGCCACTGCAAACGAATTCTACCATGCCTGTCTCAATTTTGTGAATTATTTTATAATTAATAGTTTTAATCTTATTTCAAATTGTCATTGAATCTAATTAAATAAAGTTATGTTTTGCAAAATGACATAGTGAATCTCCATAGATATGATTGCATATCTTGAAATATCTCTTGGAATACTTTTGAACTTTATATTCATATTATACTTGGTAAGTTTTTTTCTGTTTGTTTCTTGAGACAAGGGCTTGCTGTATTGCCCTGGCTTGTTTGGGACTCACTAAGTAGGCCAGGCTGACTTTGAACTTGTGGCAGTCCTCCTGCCTCTGCCTCCTCAATGCTAGGACTATAAGTGTATGCCACATGTCTGGCTATATTTATTTTTATTTAAAAGATGACAATGAGCTGGGTATGGTGGTGCATACCTTTAATCCCAGCACTCAGGAGGCAGAGGTAGGAGGATTGCCATGACTTAGAGGCCACCCTGAAATTACATAGTGAATTCTAGGTTAGCCTGAGCAAGAGTAGTGAGACCTTATTTTGGAAAAAAAAAAAAAAAAAAAAAAAAATGACAGTAGTTTAAAAACACTTGTTGGAAAATTTGTATGTTAAAGACAACTCATACAAGAAGTATTATTTAAAAAAAAGAAAGAAAAACTCTATGTCCCCTATACATACTGCAATATAAGGTATATGAATATGGAGACTGTTGTTTGTTTATTTGATTTTTTTTTTAAGCTAAGGTCTCTGTCTAATCAAGGCTGACCTGGAATTCACTATGTAGTCTCAGGGTGGCCTCAAACTCATGGCAATCCTCCTACCTCTGCCTTCCAAGTGCTGGGATTAAAGGCATGCACCACCACGCCTGGCTCTATATATACTTTTTAATTTTTTGTTTTTATCAAGGTACAGTCTCACTCTAGCCCAGGCTGACCTGGCACTCACTCTGTAGTCCCAGACTGGCTTCAAACTCATAATGATCCTCCTATCTCCACCTTCCCAGTACTGGGAGTAACGGCATGCGCCACCATACCTGGCTCTTTCTTATTTTTTAAATTTAATTTAATTTTTACTTTTACATATTTTTACTTATTTGCAAGCAAAGAAATAGGGGACTGGGCACACTAGTGTCTTTTGCCACTGCAAATGAACTCCAAATGCATGTACCACTTTTGCATCTGGCGTTATGTGGGAACTATAGAATTTAACTTAGGCTGTTGGGCTTTGCAAGCAAGCACCTTTAACCAGGGAACCATCTCTCCAGCCCTAAAGCACGTTTTTGTTTTTTTCTAGGTAGGATCTCACTCTAGCCTAGGCTGACCTGCAACTCACTGTGTACTCCCAGGCTGGCCTTGAATTCACAGCAATCCTCTTCTGCCTCCCAAGTGCTGGGATTAAAAGTGTACGCCATCATACCTGGCTCTAAAGTACTTTTTTAGTGATAGTAATGTATATTTTAAATGCTCAGTACTTCATCTGCTAAGTAAGTGTGTATCTTCTTAGGAAGAAAAGAAGAGTAGCAATAGCTGAAATATAACCACTGCTATCTGAAACTATTTTGAGTTAGATGAGATGTGGAAGCTCCCATAACTTATACCTTGGTACAAATTGAATGTATAGCGTTCTTTTTTTTTTTCCCCTGAGGTAGGGTTTCACTGGAGCCCAGGCTGACCTGGAATTAACTATGTATTCTCAGGCTGGCCTCGAACTCATGGCAATCCTTCTACCTCTACCTCCCGAGTGTTGGGATTAAAGAAAGGTATGCGCCATGCGCCACCACGCCCGGCTGAATGTATAGTATTCTTAAATTTGTACTCTTGTAGCATACAAGCTTTAGGAGATCATTTTTTCTTATTTATTTAATCTTACATATTTGTAGGTATGGAACTCTATTGGAATTATTCGCTGTTACAATGATGAGCAAGACAATGCCATAGATGTGGAATTCCATGATACCTCCATACACCACGCAACACACTTATCAAACACTTTGAATTACACAGTGGCAAATCTTTCCCACGAAGCTATTTTGTTGGCATGTCAAAGCACTGATGAACTACCAAGGTAAATTATTAGGAAGGATTTGGCATTGTTGAACTGTTAGATCAAATTGTATCATTTTTTAATATGAAATTTCTGAAAGATTTTGGTACATCACCAGGATACATATAGTATCTTAACCATGTGACTGCTTTGCTTTGATTGTTTCTCCTTATTACATTTTCTACAGATCAAAATTACTAATGCACAAGAGGTGGAGTCATTTTTATACTGTTAGTGTTATATATGTAACAGATTTCATTGCAAAAAAGTATAGACATTTTAGAAAATGAAAGTTCCCTCCCAAATTCTGTTCTCAGGTATAGTTATTCTGTGTATACTTCTAGATACCTTTCTGTATGAACTTTTATTGTTTGTTTTTTGAGGTAGGGTCTCACTCTAACCCAGGCTGACTTGGAATTCACTATGTAGTCTCAGGGTGGCCTTGAACTCTCAGTGATCCTCCTACCTCTCCCTGCCAAGTGCTGGGTTAAAGGTGTGCACACCATGTCTGGCTAGAACTTTTTAAAAAATGTTTTTATTTGTTTGTTTGTTTGTTTGTTTGTTTGTGAGAGAAAAGGGAGAGAGAATTGGCACACCAGGGCCGTTGGCCACTGCAAATTCCAGATGTGTGCGCTCCCTTGAGCATCTGGCTTATGTGGGTCCTAGGGACTAGAACCTGGGTCCTTTGCTTTGCAGGCAAGCACCTTAACTGCTAAGCCATCTCTCCAGCCCCTGAAGTCGATTTTTAAAAAGAAAGTTCAGAACTGGAGAGATGGCTTAGCAGTTAAGGTGCTTACCCCAAAAGCCTAAGGACCCAGGTTCTATTCTCCAGGTCCCACGTAAGCCAGATGCGCATGGTGGTGCATGCATCTGGAGTTCGTTTGCAGTGGCTAGAGGCCCTGGTGCACCCATTCACACTCTTTCTCTTTCTCTCTCCCTCTCTCTGTCTCTAATAAATAAATAATAAATAAATGGTTTTTAAAAATCAACTTCATTTTGGCATAATATATATTAAAATGTGCCCATTTTAAATATTATTTGATGAGTTGACATATTGTATGTACTTTGCTAATGACTACTACAATCACAATGTTAATTTTCTTTTATTACCCCCCAAAAATGTTTTTTCATCTCATTACAGTCCAATCCTAGCCTTGGGTAAATATTGATTAGGGTTTTGTTTTGTTTTGCTTTCCACTGAAGATTAGATTTGATATCTCCTGATCCTCCTGCCTCTGCCTCATCAGCAATATCTTACCAGCATGCACCAACCACCATAACCAGCTAGATTTGACATCGCTATTTGAAAAAAGATATTCAGAAGAGGAAAGTCACACTAAAACGTAGTATTTCTTAGTTTTCTGTTTCTGTTTAATAGATTTTGGACTTCTTTACATGCTTTACTAGACAAGTAGATAATTGTATGGAAATAGAAAATGTGAGGATAGGGGTAAAGAGATGGCTTAGCAGTTACAGTGCTTGCCTACAAAGCCAAAGAACCCAGGTTCAATTTCCCAGGACCCACGTAAGTCAGATGTACAAGGTGGTCATGTGTCTGAAGTTTGTTTGCAGGGCTAGAGTCCCTGGTGCACCCATTCTCTCTCTCTCAAGTAAATAAAATAAAGCATTTAAAAAATAAAGAAAAAGAAAATATCAAGGTAGGGGCTGGAGAGATGGCTCAGCAATTAAGTGTCCTTCCTTTACAAGAGTAAGTGTCTGAGGAGGTTTGAGACTGCCTGAGTTCTTATCTCTAGTTGCTATGTAAAACAGCTGAGTGTGGCCTTGCACCTGGAACCTCAGTCCTGCAGGGGGGCAGATCCAAGAATATTTGGAGCCCTGTAACCTCCAGAATTAGTGAAAGGAGAGTCCAGCTGAAAATAAGACCAGATGGAAGAGCAATGGGACAGTTCTTCTGGTGTTCCATTCCAGCCTCTGCAGGGCACATGACCCCTGCTGCAGGCAAGTGAGCCTATGGGTGCTGCGAGGGCATGTACATGTGCATACACTGCATCCCGCACACCATGTTACATACACAGAGAAGCAAAAATAAGAAAATATCGCCGGGCGTGGTGGCGCATGCCTTTAATCCCAGCACTCGGGAAACAGAGGTAGGAGGATCATCATGAGTTCGAGGCCACCCTGAGATACAGAGTGAATTCCAGATCAGCATGAGCTAGAGTGAGACCTTACCTCGAAAAACCAAAAAAGAAAAGAAAAAGAAAAAGAAAAGAAAAATTCATGATGGGAACACATTGATGCAGAATAAATTGCTTTTCTAATTATTATTCAAAAAAGAGGGGCTAGAGAGATGGCTTAGGGGTTAAGGTATTTGCCTGCGAAGCCTATGGACCAAGGTCTGATTCCTCAGGACCCACGTAAGCCAGATGCACAAGGTGTCCCATGCATCTGGAGTTCTTTTGTGGTGGCTAGAGGCCCTGGCACACCCATGCCCATTCTCTCTCTCTCTTTTCCTCCCTCCCTCTCTCTAATAAACAAATAAAATAAATTAAAAGAATTAAAAATTAGGGGCTGGAGAGATGGCTTAGCTGTTAAGGTGATTACCTGCGACGCCTAAGGACCCATGTTCCACTCTCCAGATCCCTCTTGTGCCAGATGCACAAAAGTGGAACAAGCACAGGGTCACACATGCCCACTAGGTGGTGCAAGCGTCTGGAGTTTGATTGTAGTAGAGGCCCTGGCATGCCGATTCTCCTCTGTCTCTCTCTCGCTCTCTCATTGGCTCTCTCTAAAATCATAAATTGATTGATTAATTTTAAAAGGACGATTTAGAAGCCAGGTGTTGTGGCGCACACCTTTAATCCCAGCACTTGGGAGGCAGAGGTAGGAGGATTGCCGTGGGTTCAAGGCCACCCTGAGACTACATAATGAATTCCCAGTCAGCCTGGGGTAGGTTGAGACCCTACCTTGAAAAACCACCAAAAAAAAAAAAAAAAATGTAAAAAAGAAGCACTATTTTCTTTTTGTGTATAGGTAGCATCATAGCTTGGTTTGTCTCTCATGATCTTTTTTAAGCTTATAAGCTTTTCTTTCCTTTACTGTTTTATTTTTATTTATTTATTTGAAAGAGAGACGATATGCTCGCCAGGGCTTCCTGCCACTGCAAACAAACTCCATATGCGTGCACCACCTTGTGCATCTGGCTTACGTGGGTCGTGGGGAATAGAACTTGGGTCCTTTGGCTTTGTAGACAAGCACCTTAACTGCTAAGCCATCCCTCCAGTCCTTCCTGATCTCTTTTCTTGATACACTTGATAGATTTTACCATCTCCCAGATAATTTCATTCTTTCTGATGAGCTATACTTATTCTTTGCTGTTCAAAGTGTGGTATACAAACTAGTGATGTGGGCCATTGGGGAAGATGCAGTCTCAGACCCGACCTTTTTAATCAGAACCTACCTGTTTTTTTTTTTTTTTGCGGGGGGGGTTTTCGAGGTAGGGTCTCACTCTGGCCCAGGCTGACCTGGAATTAACTATGTAGTCTCAGGGTGGCCTTGAACTCACGGCGATCCTCCTACCTCTGCCTCCCGAGTGCTGGGATTAAAGGCGTGTGCCACCATGCCTGGCCCAGAACCTACCTTTAAAATATATATATAATTATTTATTTATTTATTTTAGAAAGAGAGGGAGAGAATGGGCATGCCAGGGCCTCTAACCACTGCAAATGAACTCCAGACACATGCACTACTTAGTGCATCTGGCTTTATGTGGGTATTGGGGAATTGAATTCGAGTCCTTAGACTTTGCAGGCAGTTGCCTTAACTGCTGAGCCATCTCTCCAGCCCAGAAACTGCCTTTTAAATAAGACCTTCAAGTGATTGAGAATAATAACTGCATTTGGAAAACATTGTATTAGGTCATTTTAATTAGTCTCCAAATTCACACATCATAAAATCAAGTCAATGCCTATTTTTAACTAAATCAGTTTATTAGGTTAAATTAGTAGCTGGGGATGAAGCTGAGAGTTAAAAGTGCTCATGCACTGGCATGCACAGGCCCCAGGACCAATCACTAGTACCATGAAACAAATTAGTAACCAAATCCCTGATGAGTCAGTGTCTACAACTCAGCGTACTTTGTATAATTAGAGCATATGCAATTTTGATTGTAGATATCCTTCTCTTTGTTTTCCTTAAACATATTTCACAGCTCTATATAATGTTACCTTTTCCAAAGGGTTCAGAAACTCACTACCTCTGACTCCAAGTTCTTACATATTTTTATTCCAAATGGCAAAGAAAAAGGATTGGAAATATATTAACTTTTAGTAGTAGTTTGTAGTCTTGCTGATGGTGTAAGGTGCGATTGAACTGTCTTTTTCACTTTTTAAATAATTTTTTAAATTTACTTATTTATTTGAGAGAGGAAGAGGCAGATAGAGGGTGTACAGGGCCTCCAGCCTCTGCAAACGAACTCCAGATGCATGTGCCCCATTGTGCATCTGGCTTAGGTGGGTCCTGGGGAATTGAACCAGGGTCCTTTGGCTTTGCAGGCAAATGCCTTAACCACTAAGCAATTCCCCCAGCCCTTTTTCCACTTTTTCATCTTTCATGTCAATTTTTTTGCAGTGAGAGAACTATTGCTTAATGTTTTGATACTATCTTTTTTTTTTTTTTTGAGAGCAAGGGAGAAGAAGACAGAGAATGGGCATGCCAGCAGCCGCTGCGAACAAACTCTAGATGCATGCGCCCCTTGTGGGCAAGGGCGGCATTGTGCCCTTGCGACACTTTGCATCTGGCTAAACGTGGGACCTGTACATTGGAACTGACGTTCTTAGTCTTAGCAGGCAGGTGGCTTAACCACTAAGCCATTTCTCCAGCCTTTTTTTTTTTTTTTTTTTTTTTTTGAGGTAGGGTCTCACTGTAGCCCAGGCTGACCTGGAATTCACTATGTAGTCTCAGAGTAGCCTTGAACTCACTGTGGCGATCCTCCTACCTCTGCCTCCCAAGTGCTGGGATTAAAGGCGTGGGCCCTTCCTTACTATCTTTTTAAAGTATTTGTGGTGGTGTGTACATTTATGATGTGGAATTATACTTTACAGCTGTTAGCCTCCCTTTTCCCACTTTACATTATCTTGTGAACATGTTTTGTGTTTTTTTTCCTTGTGTGTGTGTATGTTCTATGCATGTATATGTGCCCCTGTGGTTGCCTTTGGCAGGGTGTGTTCCTCTGTGGTGGCCATAATAGAATGCCAGGCACCCTGCTCTACCACTGTTTCATTCCTTCTTATTTGAGTCAGAGTCTCTACTGATCCCAGAGCTTGGTTTTTTCTTGTGCTCTGATGGGTCTCTGCTCCTCTACAGGACTGGTGTTAGTGGTACACATGGCCACGCCCAACTGAGTTTGTGGGTTGTGGGAAAACTACAGTGGTCTCATGCTTCTTCAGGTCCTCGTGCTTGCACCATTGAGCAATCCCCAACCCAGTCCGCTTGTTCTTATATTGTTTTTTTTGTCCCCCCCCCCGAGGTAGGGTCTTATTCTAGCCCAGGCTGACCTGGAATTCATTCTGTATTCTCAGGGTGGCCTCAAACTCACAGCAATCCTTCTGCCTCTGCCTCCCGAGTGATGTGGTTAAAAGCATGCACTACCACGCCTGTCTTGTTAAGTATTTTTAAAAATACAATTTAAGGGCTAGGGAGATGGCTAAGCAGTTAAGGTGCTTACCTGCAAAGCCAAAGGACCCAAGTTTGATTCCCCAGTACCCATGTAAAGCCAGATCACATGCACCTAGAGTTCGTTTGCAGTGGCTAGAGGCCCTGGCATGCCCATTCTCTCTATATCTGTTTCTCTCTCTTGCTCTGTCTCTCAAGTAAACAAATTTTTTTGAAATGCTTTTAATAAAGTACAATTTAAGAGCTGGATGTGGTGGCACATGCCTTTAATCTGAGCACATGGGAGGCAGAGGTAGGAGGATTACTGTGAATGAATGAATGAAAGAAAGAAAAAAAGAGAGAGGGAGGGGGAGGGAAAAGGTAGAGAAGAATTGAGGAAACCCCCTCCCCATGTCAACCAGTGGTCTCCACACACACTTACATATACTCAGTGAGTACACACACATACACACATATACAAAAAACTAAAAAAACACATGCATCTTCATTGTTTTAATATAGTTGATTTTAAGGTTATTTTATGAGTCTAGTGGTATAGCACAGTAGTAAAGTTCTTGCCTAGCGTGTTCAAGGGAGTAGGTCTATCTCCAGCAACCCCTCTATTTGATAATTATTTTATTATGTTATTATTTATTTATTTTGTTTTTTGAGGTAGGGTTTCACTGTAGTCCAGGCTGACCTGGTATTTACTATGTAGTCTCAGGGTGGCCTCGAACTCACAGCGATCCTCCTACCTCTGCCTCCTGAGTGCTGGGATTAAAGGCATGTGCCACTTTGTGCATCTGGTTTTATGTGGGTACGAGGCCAGCAAGTTTGTAAGCAAGTGCCTTTAATTACTGAGCCATCATCTCTCTGGTCCACGTAATTTTCTTAAAAATCAATTATAGTAATATATAAAAATAAACTTAATATTATGACAAGTTATATATAAAAATGTCACATGTAAAGGTTGTGTTAAAGGTTGTGTTGGTTCTCTCTTGCTTTAATTTTTAGCAAACTTCACTGTCTACACTTCAGTTCTTGGGATTCCAGCAAAGAATGGCTAGTGGACATGCCTCAGGATGAAGATATTGAAGCCATATGTCTTGGTCAGGGGTGGGCTGCTGCTGCCACTAGTGCCTTACTCCTTCGGCTGTTCTCTATTGGAGGTGTTCAGAAAGAGGTCTTCTGTCTTCCTGGGCCTGTAGTGTCAATGGCAGGACATGGAGAACAGCTTTTTATTGTTTATCACAGAGGTAGGTTTTTTCCCAGTCTATTGTAATTTTACAAAGTAAAATGAAAGCTACTGGAGCATTTTTGTTGTGATTGCTCTCTTTTTGTTTTGGATTATAGTCTTATATGTGTAGTATTTGCATTGGTACAGTTGTATTCATTGACAAGGAAAATGAGAACATTTTATTTATAGGCTATATTACTGAGAATTCCAAGGTAAAATATAGTCACTTTCATATGCAAATCTTATCTTTTGGTAAGCACATCTTTCAGAGCTTAAATACCTCAAAAATAAGCTATACCTCCTAGTGAGGAAGACCCAACGACTGTGAATGTCACTTTTCCAAAAATTTCTACCTTTTATTTCTCACCTCATCACCTGTCTTCATTCCTAACCTCTATTAAGACTAGGTCCTGGAGCTGGGTGTGGTGGCGCATGCCTTTAATCCCAGCACTCGGGAGGCAGAGGTAGGATCACCATGAGTTCAGGCCACCCTGAGACTACATAGTGAATTCCAGGTCAGCCTGGACTAGAATGAGACCCTACCTTGAAAAAAACACACACACAAAAAAGACTAGGTCCTGGGACTGGAAAGATGGCTTAGCAGTTAAGGCACATGCCTGTGAAGCCTAAGGACCCTGGTTTGAATCTCTAGGTTTCATGTAAGCCAGATGCACATGGTGGTGCATGCATCTGGAGTTCGTTTGCAGTGGCTGGAGGTCCTGTTGTACCCATTCTCCCTCTCCCTCTCTCTGTTTCTAATAAATAAATAAATAAATAAATAAATAAATAAATAAATAAATATAAAATCTTTTTAAAAAAAGACTATGTCCTATCAAGGTTGTTAATATAGCTTTGCTGTTTTGTTTTTCTTTTTTCTTTTATTTACTTGAGATTGAGACAGAAAGAAAAGGAGCATGGGTACACCAGGGCCTCCTTCCACTGCAGATGAACTCCAGATGCATGTGCCACTTTGTGTATCTGGCTTTACATGGGTAATAGCGAATTAAACCACAGGCTGTCATGCTTTGTAAGCAGGCACCTTTAATGGCTGAGCCATCTCTCCAGCCCTTATTTTTCTTGTTAAACAGTTCCATTGGAAATAACTTTTCTTCTCTGGCCATCTGTGACACCCCTCCCCACCTTTTATTTCCTCACTGACAACCTTTTTTTTTTTTTTTGAGGTAGGATCTCACTCTAGCTCAGGCTGACCTGGAATTCACTATGTCCTCTCAGGGTGGCCTCAAACTCATGGTTATCCTCCTCCTTCTGCCTCCCAAGTTCTGGGATTAAAGGCGTGCACCACCATGCCTGGCTATAAGTTCGAGGCCAGGGATAGGCTTAAGACTTAGAAGTTAAAGGTCATTTTTGGCTGCATAGCAAGTTTGAGGCCCATTTGTTTAATTTATATACCTTCTTTATATACCTATATACTTAAGACCTAGGGTGGTATAAAACTTTCTTGGGCAAAAAGAATCATGAGAGGCTGGGCTAGGTGGCTCATGCCTTTAATCCCAGCACTTGGGAGGCATAAGTAGGAGATCATTGTGAATTTGAGGCCACCCTGAGATGGCTACATAGTGAATTCCAGGTCAGCTTGTGCTAGAGTGAAACCCTACCTCAAAAATCACCCCCCCCCCAAAAAAAAGAGAGCTCATGAGTAGGAAAGGTTTTAAAAGGCCTGTACTACATACAGTGTGCCTTGACCTAACATTTGCATGGCTGGTTCCAGACTCCAATCTATATCTCAGCTTCAATTTTACTTTGTCATAAAAGCTGTAACTTCTCTATCCAGTATAAAAATAACCATTCAATCTGGCACTCTGTATCACAGTATTTAAAGTCATAGATAGCAGTGTTTGCCCTTCCTGTGTTTTTGAATTTTTCTGTCTTCTACCAGAATGAAATTCATGAAACAATGACTTTGTTTACCATTGTAACCCTATTACCCAGGTGAAAGCTTGGTATCCATTACATGCCCCATAAATATTTCTTGAGTGCATGAATGACCACTTATAACTACTTTATATAAATAGCCTGTGTAATATGATGTTCTGCTTATAATATGCCTAAATGTGGGTAGAAATAAAAATAAGCTTCTGCTGGCTATGGGAGGCAGAGTTAGGAGGATCGCCATGAGTTTGAGGCCACGCTGAGACTATATAGTGAATTCCAGGTCAGCGTGGGCTAGAGCAAGACCCTACCTCAAAAAACAAGCTGGGCATGGTGGCATACTCCTTTAATCCCAGCCCTTGGGAGGCAGAGTTAGGAGGATCACCATGAGTTCAAGGCCATCCTGAGGCTACATAGTGAATTCCAGGTCAGCCTGGGCTAGAGTGAGACCCTACCTCGAAAAACCAAAAACAAAAAAAACCTTTTAAGAATTTAATAAAATTAACTCATAGAATATAAACCAGACTTCATTAGAGCTAAATAACCTTTGATGTCTAATTTATATGTACATCTTTTCTCTAGGTACAGGATTTGATGGAGATCAGTGCCTTGGAGTTCAACTGCTAGAGCTGGGACAAAAGAAAAAACAAATTTTACATGGTGACCCTCTTCCTCTTACAAGGAAATCCTACCTTACATGGGTTGGGTTTTCAGCTGAAGGCAAGCTAAATTTCTTTCTTTATGTTAAAGACATTTTTCAAGCTGGGCATGGTGGCATACACCTTTAATCCCAGCATTCACGAGGCAGAGGTAGGAGAATCACCGAGTTCTAGACCAGCCTGGGACTATAGAGTGAATTACAGATCAGCCTGGGCTCAAGTGAGACCCTACCTTGAAAACAAAAAGAGATTTTTCAAGAAGAAAATCATTTCATGTTTTAGTCTGTTTCTTTAAAGATAATTATTTGTATTTTACATGTAAATTTCTTAATTTTAATATGGCATCTGAAAACTGCAGTTGTTAAGCATGGTAGTCATATTTCATGTGTCTCCCCCCCCACCGAGAATTCTAATTAAAATACTTACAAAGAGAGCTCTATATTTCCAGTATTAATTTATTCAGTAGCAAAGAGGAGATACAGACCATTTATAAAATTGTGTTTTTTCCAGTAAATTTTATAATAATTTGAGAAGTTTCTAGAGCTGTACTGTGTGGTACAGTAACCACTATCCATGTGGCTAATCTGAATAAGATATGCTTTAAATAGAGAATTCTCTTTTTTTTTAATATTTTATTTTTTGAGAGAGAGAGAGAAAGAAATGGATAGACTGAGAGAGAATGGGCACACCAGGGCTTCTAGCCACTGCAAATGAACTCCAGACACACGTGTCACCTTGTACATCTGGCTTACATGGGCGCTGGGGAATCGAACCTGGGTCCTTAGGCTTTGTAGGCAAGCACCTTAACCTCTAAGCTATCTCTCCAGCCCAAAATTCTCTAAATTTTAAAGACAGTATTAAATAAAGAATATAAGAAAGCCAGGTGTGGTGGTACATGCCTTTAATCCCAACACTCAGGAGGCTGAGGTAGGAGGATCATTGTGAGTTTGAGGCCACCCTGAGACTACATAGTGAATTCCAGGTCAGCCTGGCTACAGCGAGACCCTACCTCAAAAAAAACAAAAAAGCAGGCATGGTGGCACACGCCTTTTATCCCAGCACTCGGAAGGCAGAGGTAGGAGGATTGCTGTGAGTTCAAGGCCATCCTTAGACTACATAGTGAATTCCAGGTCACCCTGAGCTAGAATGAGACCCTACCGTGAAAAAAACAGAGAGAGAGAGAGAGAACCACTGTGAGAATAAATTTACATTTGTGGGCTGGAGAGATGGCTTAGTGGTTAAGGCATTTGCCTGCAAAGCCAAAGGATCCCTGTTCGATTCTCCAGGACCCACTAAGGGGGCACATACATCTGGAGTTCATTTGCAGTGGCTGGAGGCCCTGGTGCACCCATTCTCTCCATCCCTCCCTCTCTTTCTCAAATAAATAAATAAAATATATTTAAAGAAAAAATTTACATTTTTGGTTCATTTTTCTAATCGACAGTCCTGTTACAGACTGTTTATGGTGGTTTATGACAGATGATTTAAGGACTTGAAGGAGCTCCTTATTTTAAAGCCTTGTTAATTCTCAAGGGCTTACATATTTCAATTATGAGGGACTCATGACCTTCACTTCCCAATTGATTTACTTGTCAGCCGTCTTCAGATTTGTTTTTATTGGCCTCTTATAATAGTCATTTATGCCTTAATTACATCACCATTTGTACGTTCCATGTATAGGTTTTTCTTTTCCCTGGTACCACTCAGATCTAGCCCATGAGGAAAATGTTTGTAGATAAGAAAAGGGATAATTAGATGATTTGTACCTCCTGAAGTAGGAGCAGAATAGGTTGCAAACAATCTTGTTTATTTATTTGTTATTTAGGTTTTTCAAGGTAGGATCTCACTCTAGCCCAGGCTGACCTGGAATTCACTTTGTAATCTAGGGTGGCCTCCAACTCATAGCCATCTTCCTACCTCAGCTTCCCAAGTGCTGGGATGAAAGTCACGTGCCACCACACCCAACCTACCTTCCTTCCTTCCTTCCTTCCTTCCTTCCTTCCTTCCTTCCTTCCTTCCTCCTTCCTTCCTTCCTTCCTTCTTCCTTCTTCCTTCCTTCCTTTTTTATTTTATTTTATTTTATTCTATTCTATTCTATTCTATTCTATTCTATTCTATTCTATTCTATTCTATTCTATTCTATTCTATTCTATTTTATTTTATTTGTATTTCGAAGTAGGGTCTCGCTCTAGCTCAGGCTGACCTGGAATTTACTATGTAGTCTCAGGGTGGCCTCGAACTCACGGCGATCCTCCTACCTCTGCCTCCCAAGTGCTGGGATTAAAGGTGTGCGCCACCACGCCCAGCTATTTTTAAAATATTTTTATTTATTTATTTGCAAGCAGCAAGAGAGAGAGAATGGTGTTCTGGGGTCTTCTGCCACTGCAAACTCCAGATGCATGCACCACTTTGTGCATCTGACGTTAGGTGGGTACTGGAGAAATGAACCCAGGCTGCTAGGCCCTGCAAACAGACACTTGACTACTAAGCCATCTCTCTAGCCCACATGGGAAACAATCTTATTTCCTTGTTTTCCTAAGAATTGTTTAGGGACAGTGA
Source organism: Orientallactaga sibirica (assembly GCA_036365145.1). Classification (NCBI taxonomy): domain Eukaryota; kingdom Metazoa; phylum Chordata; class Mammalia; order Rodentia; family Dipodidae; genus Orientallactaga; species Orientallactaga sibirica. The sequence goes on along the minus strand of JAEOAD010000010.1, from coordinate 20,466,671 downwards.
TGAGGCAATCAAAGAAAGGGAGAAAAAGAGTACCAAAGACTGGGCTGGAGAGATGGCTTAGCGGTTAAACGCTTGCCTGTGAAGCCTAAGGATCCTGGTTCGAGGCTTGATTCTCCAGAACCCACGTAAGCCAGATGAACAAGGGGTGCACGCATCTGGAGTTTGTTTGCAGTGGCTGGAGGCCATGGCGCGCCCATTCTCTCTCTCTCTACCTATTTCTGTATATTTCTCTCTCTCTCTCTCTACCTGCCTATTTCTGTATATCTCTCTCTAATAAATAAATAAAATATTAAAAAAAAAAAAAAAAAGAGTACCAAAGACACAGAGGCTCCCAAAACCTCATTGCTGAAGTAGAACTAAGATGACCCCAATGTGGCTCAGGGAAATTTGTGAAAGAGGGGGCGGAAAGAATGTTAGAGTTGCAAGTTGGGGCATTATGCACAGAGACTTGGCCTGTCCCCCATAACTCTTGACTACCCCCACAATGCATGACCCACATTAATCATTGCTGAGGGCCCCTATGGAAGAGGGAGGACAGGGAGGAGGATAATGGAGTCACCATTATGAAGTAAAATTAGAATAATATAAATAAAAATAAATTATAAAAAAATTGAAGGCCATCCTGAAATGTCAAAATTTTTCTGAAATATATCTCTGTTGGTTACACCTATCTTTGAATATATAAAAAATGAATTGTATACTTACAGAGGTATTGTATATGATGTATATCTCAATAAAATTAAAGAAAAAAGAAAAAAGTACCAAAGAAATATTTAACCTCGTTAGGTGCTGGTCATTTTATGAAGTCTTTATTAAACAGGAGCCTTCATGTATATATTCAATCTTTTTCTAAATTGAAATTGGCTTTAAAATGACTGTTATAGTCCAGCAGGTGGCATAGTTCTCACTGAAGCTCTAAGTTTTTATTTTCTTTATTTGGGTAGATTTTAATCGTATCACATGCAGCTTCTTTTTTTCAGTTAGGTCTGTGTGGTTATGAAATTTTATAGGAAGTAATCCTTATTCCCCCCCTTTTTTTTTTTGCTTTTAAAATGAAAGTTGAATTCTTGGTATGTATTTTTACAACTGGTCTTACTTATTAATACATAGTTGTGTCTACAAGTGATTTTTTTTAAAATCATTGGTATTTAGGTACTCCCTGTTACGTGGACTCGGAAGGCTGTGTTCGAATGCTTAACAGAGGGCTTGGTAATACATGGACTCCTATATGTAACACAAGAGAACACTGCAAAGGAAAATCTGATCACTACTGGGTGGTTGGTATCCATGAAAATCCCCAGCAACTAAGGTGAGCTGTTATATGAAATGTTAACTCTTAGGGGTGTGGAGGTTGAGATAGGCTCTTGCTGTGGAACCTATGCTGGCCTTAAACATGTAGCACTTCTGCTGCCTTCATCTCCTGAGTGCTGCCATTATGGACATGTACCACTATGGCATCCTCAGGTGTCTCTCTTTTAAAAAATAACTTCTAGGGGCTGGAGAGATGGCCTAGTGGTTAAGGTACTTGCCTGCAAAGCCAGAGGAACTAGGTTCGATTCCCCAGGACCCATGTAAGCCAGCTGCACAAGGTGACGTATGCATCTGGAATTCATTTGCAGTGGCTAGAGGCCCAGGCTCTCTCCCTCCCTCCCTCCTTCCCTCTCTCTCTCTCTCTGCTTCTTTCTCTCAGTCTCAAATAAATAAATAAAATATTTTTTAAAAAGAAAAAAAACACTAGCTGGACATGGTGATGCACACCTTTAATCCCAGCACTTGGGAGGCAGAGGTAGGAGGATTGCTGTAAGTTTGCAGTCACCCTGAAATGACATAGTTAATTTCAGGTCAGCCTGGGCCAGAGTGAGACTCTACCTCGAAAAACAAAACAAACAACAACAACAACAAAAGAATACTATAAATTGAGGTAGGGTCTTGCTCTAGTCCAGGCTGGCCTTGAACTCATGGTGATCCTCCTACCTTTGCCTCCCGAGTCCTGGGATTAAAGGTGTATACCACCACACCTGGCTTTTTTTGGTATTTTTGAGGTAGGGTCTCACTCTAGCCCAGGCTGACCTGGCACTCCCAGCAGTCCTGCTACCTCTGCCTCCTGAGTGCTAGGATTAAAGGTGTGTGCCACCATGCCCAGCATTGTATGAGGTTCTTTAAATATGTTTACTTGGATTTGTTTTCTTTTTAAAATACTTTATTTTTTAAAGTATTTTTGGTCTTTAAAAATTTTTTTATTTTTATTTATTTGTGAGAGAGGGGAGAGAGAGAGAAAGAGAATGGGCATGCCAGAGCCTCTAGCCAGTTCAAATAAAACTCCAGATGCATGCACCACCATGTGCATCTGGCTTACGTGGGTTCTGAGGAGCGAAACCTAGGTACTTGGGCTTTGCAGGCAAGCATAGTAACTGCTAAGCCATCTCTCCAACCCTAAACTATTTTACTTTTATTTGAGAGAGAGAGAGAATGGGTGTGCCAGGGTCTCCAACTGTTGCAAACAAACTTGATGCATGTGCAACCTTGTGCATCTGGCTTACGTGGGTCCTGGGGAATCAAACCTGGGTCCTTTGGCTTTGCAAGCAAGCACCTTAACCGCTAAGCCATCTCTCCAGCACTTGGATTTGTTTTCAGTTGACTTTTTGTTTGTTTGTTTTTTTGGTTTTTCAAGGTAGGGTCTCAATCTAGCCCAGACAGACTTAGAATTCATTGTGTAGTGTCAGGGTGGCCTCGAACTCATGGCAATCCTCCTACCTCTGCCTCACAAGTGCTGGGATTAAAGTTGTGTGCCACCGTGCCTGGCTTCAGTTGGTTTGACAGTTAAGGAGCTTGCCTACAATGCCTAAAGACTCCTGTGTCTTTTTTTGTTTGTTTGTTTTTTGTTTTTTTTGTTTTTTGAGGTAGGGACTCACTCTAGCCCAGGTTGACCTGGAATTAACTATGTAGTCTCAGGGTGGCCTTGAACTCATGGCGATACTCCTACTTCTGCCTCCCGTGTGCTGGGATTAAAGGCGTGCGCCACCACGCCTGACTCTGTGTCTATTTTTTAATTACTCTGGTGCACATTTAAGAAGAGGATATATTTGTGAAAATGGTTTCAAATCCAAGGGCCTATTTTTCCTTAGCATTTCTCTTAAAACCTCTTGAGTTTAAGCCCTGACTAAAGGCTATGCTATAAATTAACTATTAGTAAGTGTTCGCCAAAGAACTGTATTTGTAAAACACCTTTATGGAAAGAAAAGATTTGTCCGTGGTACTTTCAGTGTTCACTCATGGCTTGTCAGTAGTCTTCTGTTAAATCACTTGAAGTGCATAAACTGAAAGAGTGGTGTTTATAAATTAAGTTGAATGTCTCCCATGGTCTAGTTAGGAAAGATACAGTCTTCTCTACCAGTGTATAATACAACCTTTGATTTATCAGACCAGTCATGTTAACCTGTTACATTATGACCTGTAAATGATGTTGGACTTTCTGCGCCATTTTCACCACTATCTCACATATTTGGACATCTCACCATCTCTTCCATCTCTTATAAATATACTTTCTAGTATTGGTGTCAAGTATTCCCAAACTCATGAATAAAAGTGAATATGCAGCCGGGCGTGGTGGCGCACGCCTTTAATCCCAGCACTCGGGAGGCAGAGGTAGGAGGATCGCCGAGAGTTCGAGGCCACCCTGAGACTACATAGTTAATTCCAGGTCAGCCTGGACCAGAGTGAGACCCTACTTTGCAAAACCAAAAAAAAAAAAAAAAAAAAAAAAAAAGTGAATATGCTCCACCAGGATTCTACCTTGTTGTAATCTGCTTGATTATATGCCCTCCACAACAGAGGCTTAAGGCACAATTCATATACTTGAGTTTTTATTTATTTATGAGAGAGAGAAAGAATGAGTGCACCAGGGCCTCTAGCCATGGCAAACAAACTCCAGATGCATGCACCACCTTCTGCATCTGGCTTACATTGGTACTGAGGAATTGAACCTGGGTCCTTAGGCTTCACAGGCAAATGCCTTAACCACTAACCCATCTCTCCAGCCCTCATATATTATTTATTTATTTATTTGAAAGAGAGAGAAATAGGCAGAGAGACAGAGAGCGAGAATGGGTGCACCAGGACCTCTAGCCACTGCAGGTGAACTCCAGATGTGTGCTCTCCCTTGTACATCTGGCTTACGTGGGTATTGGTGAATTGAACCTGGGTCCTTTGGCTTTGCAGGCAAGTGCCTTAACTGCTAAGTCGTCTCACCAGCCCCCTCATATATTTTAAAAATAGGCATTTTGCTAAGGAAAATATAAAGAGAGCTGGTTTGCTTTTAGTATTTGGTATTTTATATAGCTAATGTGAGATGGGATTTTTGAAATTCTTGAAATACACAGAGTCTTTATACCTAATCAGATCTAATGTACTCTTTTAAACAGATAAATTTATTACATATTATCAAGCCAGCTGTTGGGAATAGTGTCATTGTTCATATTTACTAGCTGTGGAATGATTTTAGCAGTTCTTGTGATGTTGTAACAAATGTTTTCAAGGTAGGATTTTTTCTTTATTAACAGGTGTATTCCATGTAAAGGTTCTCGGTTTCCTCCCACCCTTCCACGTCCTGCTGTAGCTATATTATCCTTTAAGCTTCCTTACTGTCAGATTGCAACAGAGAAAGGACAAATGGAGGTATGTGGAAGTCTTACCATAATACTGTGAAACTGAGATTTTAAAATTATCAAGAAGGCTAGGGCTGAGTTCTTTATTACTCTATAATAAATAAGTAGTGACAGTGAACACCAGGTCACCTGGTATAGTAGCCATCACCGCTTCCGAGGACTTAAGTTGATGATTATGACTGTCAGGACCCTGCTAAGGTAAGGCTGCCCCTGGCCAAGTCAAGCAAGCTCTCCATATATTTGGCTGAAAGCACCTGACTCACCCCTCTCTAGACCTGTCCTGTGTCATTAACACTCATTTGAAATCTCATAATTAGTTACTCTAAAAAAAAGAAACACAACAAATCATCTTCTACAAAACTAGTTTGCTGGGCAGGTGTGGTGGCGCACACCTTAAACCCCAGCACTCAGGAGGCTGAGGTAGGAGGATTGCTGTGAGTTCTAGGCCAGCCTGAGACTACAGAATGAATTCCAGGTCAACCTGGGCTACAGTGAGACACTACCTCAAAAAAAGAAAAAAGAGAAGAAAAGAAAGAAAAACACAAAAATACCAGTTTGCTAAGTTCTCTGAACATAAGCTATATAAACTATGCTAGGAAACCTTAAAATACTATGTACACAGACATCTATTTAAGACAAGATTAAAGTCAAACTGGAAGGCCACTTTGAAATCTGATTTGTAAAATATGCATATAGAAAGGGAGATTTCAGAATACATTTTATTTTAAAACTAGCATCTCAACATAGATACTTGTCTGCTATTAAGGTAATGTTTGACTGTAAGCAATATTATTCAACTTTTGTAGGAACAGTTTTGGCGTTCAGTTATATTTCATAACCACCTTGATTACTTAGCTAAAAATGGCTATGAATATGAAGAAAGCACAAAAAATCAAGCAATAAAAGAGCAGCAGGAACTTTTAATGAAAATGCTTGCGGTGAGTAAACTGAAAAAATTGAATTTAATGCTATTCTATAAGTTAACATTCTTAAAGACATATGAATAAGCACAAAGTCCCACAATCTGGGATTCTTAGAATTTGTATTCAGTGATGTTTTTCCCTTATAAGTTCTATTTCTTAGCTGGGTGTGGTGGCTCATGTGTGTAAACCCAGCACTTGGGAGCTATGAGTTTGAGTCCAGCCTGGGCTTGGGAGTGGGTTCCAGCCAGACCAGCCTGAGTAAGAATGAGACCCCGCTTTTAAAAAAAATGTAAATAAATATTTTTTTAAGTTTTATTTCTGGGCTGGGGAGATGACTCAGTACTCACATAAAGAGCTGGGTGTGAGATGGGCGTGGTGGTGCACCACTCGGGAGGCAGAAGTAGGAGGATCACCATGAGTTCTCAGTCGCCCTGAGACTACAGAGTGAATTTCAGGTCAGCTTGGGCTAGAGTGAGACCCCACCTCAAAAAACCAAATTTAAAAAGAGAGAGAGAGAGCTGGGTGTGGTGGCTCATGCTTGTTAATCCCAGAGCTGAATAAGTGGAAACAGAATCCCTGAGGCTCGCTAGCTAGCTTGCCTATCTCTCATCAGTGAGCTGTTGTTTCAGCAAGAAACCCTGTGTCAAAAAATAAGGTAGGTGGCAAATGATAAAGAAGACCCCTAACATTGACTTCTGGCCTCTACATGCATGTGCACCACATGTACACGTTCACACACAAGTATAAGAATATGCCTACACACGCGCACCCCCCTCCCACATACATAACACATGCAAAGAAAGAGCTCTGTTTCCCTCTGGACATTGCAGTTGAAATATTTCTTTGTAGCTAAACTCATGGGCAGAAATAAACTTTCTTGGTGCTATGTCCCTTTTGCTTTGTCCACTCATCACACCAGATGACTATTGTGCTTAATAAATTTGAGAACCACTATTGTGGCTCCTTCTCTTACCCCATTCCACAAAGCTTCGGCATTGTCTTTAGATCTCCAGGATAAGATGGTTTTAAGAGCTTTGTCAGGTTTTTGGGCGCTCCTGCTTTTTGCCCTCTGTTTTGACTCAGGCTGCTGTATGTAGTAAAAGTTGGGGTATTCTTGGAAGGGATTGGCAAGTGCTACAGAGATAGCAGAGGTTGGATTGAGAACAGAGCAATTGTGCCTCAGAATGAGGTGAACAGACAAGGACCACCTACACACATACATATGAATAATAATGATGAATTCCCTGCCCTATTGGGGTGGGTGGCAGCTGGGAAATGAATGTAAAAGGTATTTAAGTAAATCTAAGCTAGTGTTGATTGCAAATATACCATTATTTAAAAAAAAAAAAAAAAACATCTTTTTATCTGAGAGAGGCAGAGAGAAAGAGAGAGAATAGGTGCACCAGGGCCTCTAGCCACTGCAAACAAACTCCAGATGCATGCGCCCCCTCGTCCATTTGGTTTATGTAGGACCTGGGGAATCAAACCTGGGTCATTAGGCTTTATAGGCAAGCACCTTAACCACTGAACCATCTCTCCAGCCCAGCCATTTTTATGTAAGTCATTAAGAGACAAACATGCTGCCAATCTAGCTCATCATTCATTGATTGATTGTCAGATGCTTTTCAGTCTCATAGGTGTTAAGGTGTGCATGATAGAATCAGTGAGATAGAGCATCTAGAAAACTCTTTTCTCTGTCTCACTATTACATTCATGTTTTGTTTTTGTTTTTTTGTTTTGGTTTGCTTTTTTTCAAGGTAGGGTCTCACTCTTGGCTCAGGCTGACCTGGAATTCACTATGTATTATCAGGCTGGTCTCAAACTCTTGGCAATCCTCCTACCTCTGCCTCCTGAGTGCTGGGATTAAAGGCATGCTCCACCATGCCCGGCACATTCATTTTTTTTTTTTTAAAGTTTTACTTAACATGGTTTGATTTCTTTCTTTTCGGGTTAGCTTTCTTGTAAATTGGAGCGAGAATTTCGCTGCGTGGAGCTTGCTGATCTAATGACTCAAAATGCTGTGAATTTAGCCATTAAATATGCTTCTCGCTCTCGGAAATTGATACTGGCCCAGAAACTTAGTGAGCTAGCTGCCGAGAAGGCAGCTGAATTGGCAGCAACTCAAACAGAAGAGGAGGAGGAGGAGGAGGAAGAGGATTTCAGAAAAAAGTTGAATGCTGGGTAAAAAAAAAAATCAGTTTGAATTTTCCTTTATTGTCCTGAGTATGAAGCTGGTCTTTGCATATTGTATATTACTGTCCTCTAGTTACAGTAGAACTGCTACAGAGTGGAGTCAGCCAAGGCCCAGAGTTCAAGTTGAAGAAGATGCTGAGGACAAAGGAAAGGCTGATAACATTGAAGACAAACCAGGGCTACATAAACATGGTAAGATATATTTTCAAAGCAGCAAAAGCTGAGAAACGTCATGGCTATGTCTTTTGCCATTTTGCTTGGCTGAGAGAAATTGAATTCCAGAATTTTTCAAGACATCTGTGTTGTCTGAATGTTGAATATCAAGGATTACTATTTTCCTCAATTACATTGTATTGTTTTTCCAATTACAGGACAGAACTTATCCCAAAGTACAAATTCTTCTGACATGCCAACTATTAAGTCAGGTAAGAAATATTTCAAAGGCAGCTATACCCTCTACTACCAGTGCTGCATTTAGTGAGAAATATTTGTAAATTTATAATGTTAAGGAAATTTTGCAAGTGGCTTATTTGATTTTATTTTTAGAGAGGGAGGGAGAGGGAGAGAATGGATGCACCAGGGCCTCCAGCCACTGCAAACAAACTTCAGATGCATACTCCCAGAACACAAGAGAAGGAAGAAATGCAGCGCTCTTGACCAAGGAGGCAAGAGGGGGTTTGAGAAGTTCAGAACTTATGAGAAGACAGGAGGAGAGAGTACAGAGAGCTCCTGCCCATGAAAAGGCAGAGTGAAGTAAAGCCCACATAGTTACCCAATTTGGGGCCACAAGTAATGTTTAATGTGAATATGTACCTTTTTAGGACCTGCTTTTTACTGTTACTCTTATCAGCTTTTTTTTTTTTTTTTTTTTTTTTTTAATGTCTTTCGAGGTAGGGTTTCACTCTAGCCCAGGCTGACTTGGAATTCACTATGTAGTCTCAGTGTGGCCTCAAATTCATGGTGATCCTCCTACCTCTGCCTCCCAAGTGCTGGAATTAAAAGCATGCGCCACCACGTCTGGCTTACTTTTATCAGCTTTTGCTGTGAAACTGATCACTGAATTGTTTTTGTTTTTCGAGGTAGGGTCTCACTGTACTACAGGCTGACCTGGAATTCACTATGTAGTCTTAGGGTGGCCTTGAACTCATGATGATCCTCCTACCTCTGCCTCCCAAGTGCTTTGATTAAAGGCATGCACCACCACACTTGGCTTCACCGAACATATTCTATTCAGGTCTTGCTGTGTGTCGGGCATTTTGTTGGATAGAGTATACAAAACTCAAGTAAACAGACTTGGTTGGTCCTTGCCTTAAAAGTCTTTGAGCAAGCCAGGCATGGTGGCTCACACCTTTAATCCTAGCACTTGGGAGGCAAAGGTAGGAGGATCACAGTGAGTTCAAGGCTAACCCAAGACTACATAGTGAGTTCCAGGTCAGCCTGGGCTACAGTGAAACCCTACCTCAGAAAAACAAACAACAAAAAAAAGTCTTTGAGTACAACTGGAAACCTAGATTTGAGTCTCACTAAAAAACATGCAGGATGCTGGAGAAACAGTTTAAAGAACCTGAAAATAATTGCATTTGGACAGTGGACCTGGGGATAGAGAAGGTTAGAGTAGGGGTGCTGAATTTTGAAAAGTATACTTTATAGTGCCATTGCACTTTTTTAAATGTGGGGTTTTCTTTTTTTTTTTTTTAATATATTTTATTTATTTATTTATGTGAGAGAGAGAATGGGCACACCACAGTAACCATTCACTGCAAATGAACCAGATGCATGAGCCCTCTTGTTCATCTGACTTACGTGGGTCCTGGAGAATCGAACCAGGGACCTTTGGCTTTGCAGGCAAATGCCTTAACTGCTAAGCTATCTCTCCAGCTCCCTTTTTTTGTTTTTTTAAAGTAAGGTTTCACTCTAGTCCAGGCTGACCTATAATTCACTGTGTAGCCTCACAGTGTTCCTCCTACTTCTGCCTCCCGAGTGCTGGGATTATAGGCGTGTGCCTCCATTTCCTGCTAAACGTGTGTTATTTTGATACTATAAAAATTATATACAGGAAGCCGGACGTGGTGGTGCATGCCTTTGATCCCAGCACTCGGGAGGCAGAGGTAGGAGGATTGCTGTGAGTTCAAGGCCACCCTGAGACAACTGAGTGAATTCTAGGACAGCCTGGGCTAACACAAGACCCTACCTCGAAAAAAAAAAAAAAAAAGTTATACAGGAGCTGAGTTAATGGCTCAGTGGTTAAAGGCACTTGCTTGCAAAGCCTTCTTTCCCGGGTTCACATACCAACACTGATGTAAAGCTAGATTCAAAAGTGGAACATGCATCTGGAGTTCATTTGCATTAACAAGAAATCCTGCCTGTATGTGTGTGGTATGCACGCACACACACAAATAAATTTTTTAAAAAGTTATATACCAACTGGAGAGATGGATTAGTGATTAAGGCGCCTGCCTGCTAAGCCTAAGAACCCGGTTCCAATCTCCAGGTCCCACGTTTAGCCAGATGCAAAGTGACACAAGGGCGCAATGCCGCACTTGCCCACAAGTGGGCGCACGCATCTGGATTTCGTTCACAGCAGCTGAGAGACTGCTGGTGTGCCCAATTCTCTGTCCCCCTCTCTGCCTCTCCCTCTCCCTCTTTGTCTTGTCTGTCTCTCTGTGTCTCTCTCCAAAATTTTTTTAAAATTTTAAAAATTTATATACACAAGGCCATCCTGAGACTACATAGTGAATTTCAGGTCAGCCTGGCCTAGAGTGAAACCCTACCTCAGAAAAAAAAAAAAAAATTTTATATAGAGCCAAACATGGTGGCATACATCTTTAATTCAGCACCCAAGGGACTGAGATAGGAGTATCGCCATGAGTTCAAGGCTAACCTGGGGCTATAGAGTAAGTTCCAGTTCAGCCTGGCTAGAGTGAGACCCTACTTTGTAAAGGAAAAAAAATTATATAGGCCTGGGAAGATGTCTAAATGTGCAAAGTGTGCTGTACAAACATGATGGTACACCTATCACCCAGCATTCAGGAGGCTGACGCAGTAGAATTGTAAGTTCAAGGCCAGCCTGGACTACATAGCAAGATCCTGTCTCAAAGAGAAAAATGTGTTGTCTGGGCAGATTGTTCAGCTGTTAAAGGGACTGGTTGCATAGCCTGCCAGCCCAGGTTCCAGAACTCATGGAAAGCCAGAAGCAAAAATAGTACAAAACGTTAAAAAAAGAAGAAGAAATTGGGTGTGGTGGCGCACACTTTTAATTCCAGAACTCAGGAGGCAGAAGTAGGAGGATCATCGTGAGTTCAAGGCCACCCTGAGACTACATAATTAATTCCAGGTCAGCCTGGGCCAGAGTGAGACCCTACCTCAAAAACCAAAAAATAAAGTCAAGGGAGCCTGGCATGGTGGCACACTCCTTTAATCCCAGCACTTGGGAGACAGAGGTAGGAGGATCACTGTGAATTCAAGGCCAGCCCAAGACTTCATAGTGAATTCCAGGTCAGTCTGAGCTAGAATGAGACCCTACCTCAAAAAAAAAAAAAAAAAAAAAAAAAGTCAAAGGAGGAGAAAGTATTGAGAAACTATTAAGAAAAAGCTTTTCCTGCCAGTGGCCTGAGGTGACCTGTGAAAATAGTTCTATATTCTCTTGACCCAGAAAACGCCACAAAATCATGCAAATCAAAGGGTTCAAATTTTCATGTTCACTTTAAGAACATACGTGAGGGCTGCAGAGATGGCTTAGCGGTTAAGGTGCTTGCCTGCAAAGCTGAAGGACCCAGGTTCGATTCCCCAAGACCCACGTAAGCTAAATGCACAAAGTGGCGCATACTTCTGGAGTTGGTTTGTAGTGATTGGAGGCCCTGATGTGCCCATTCTCTCCCCCCTTTCTCTCTCTCCCCCCCTTTTCTTCCCTCCCTCTTTCCCTCTTTCTCAAATGAATAAATAAAAAAAAATATTTTTAAAAAAGAACACCCATGAAACAGTTCAGGCCATCAAGGGTATGCATATCCGAAAAGCCAACAAGTATCAAAGATGTCACTTAAAGAAGTAGTGTGTGCCGTCTCAGCAGTACAATGGTGGAGTTGATAGGTGTGCCCATGCTAAACAGTGGGCCTGCACACAAGGTTGGTGGCCCACGAAGTGCTGAATTTCAGCTACGCATGCTTAAGAATGCAGAGAGTAATGCTGAACGTAAGGGTTTAGATGTGGACTCTCTGGTCACTGAGCATATCTGAGAGAACAACACACCCAAGATGCACCACTGTACTTACAGAGCTCATGGTCAGATTAACCCACACATGAGCTCTCCCTGCTACATTGAGATGATCCTCACTGAAAAGGAATGAATTGTCTCTAAGTCGGAAGAGGAGGTTGCACAGAAGAAACAGATCTCCTAGGGCTGGAGAGATGGCTTAGCAGTTACAGCACTTTCCTCTCACGGAGCCTAAGGACCTAAGTTCAATTCCCTAGGACCCATGTAAATCAGATACACAAGGTGGCTCATGCATCTGAGTTTGTTTGCAGTGCCTGGAAGCCCTGGTGTGCCTATTCTCTCTCTTTATCTGCCTTCTCCTGTCTCCTCCTTCAAATAAGTAAATAAATATAATATTTTTTAAAAAGATATCCCAGAAAAACTGAAGAAACAAAATTTATGGCACAGGAGTAAATTCACCATAAAAATCATTGGAAATAAAAGTAAAATAAAAAAAATAGATTAGTCTGCTGTATCAAATGCCATTAAGAGGTTAAATAGAAGACTGGCTGTAGTATATTACGGCCACAAGTTGTATAATTGTAGAGTGATGCATGGGCCAGGGAAGAAATGAGAGTATCAGTGTCACCAGCTTTTGAAGCATTTGGGAGGCAGATGTAGGAGGATTGCTATGAGTTTGAGGCCAGCCTACAACTACAGAGTGTATTCCAGGTCAGCCTGGACTAGAGTGAGACCCTACCTGGGGCGGGGGGGGAGACCAGGTGGTGGCACACATGCCTTTAATCCTATCACTTGGAAGGCAGAAATAGGAGCTAAGTGAGTTCAAGGCCACCCTGAGACTGCATAGTGAATTCCAGGTCAGCCTGGGCTAGAGCGAGACCCTACCTGAAAAAAAACCAAACAGGCTGGAGAGATGGCTTATTAGTTAAGGCTCCTGCCTCCTAAGCCTAAGAATGCTGGTTCCAATATCCAGGTCCCATGTTTAGCCAGATGCAAAGGGGCTCAATGCCACACTTGACCACAAGGGGGCACACACATCTGGGCTGCTGGCGCCCCCATCTCTGTCTTCCTCTCCCTCTCTTTCTGTCTCTCTCTATGTCTCTCTCCCAAAAAACAAACAAAAAATGGGTGTGGTGGCGCACACCTTTAATCTCCACTTGGGAGGAAGAGGTAGAAGGATCACTGTGAGTTTGAGATCAACCTGAGACTACATAGTGAATTTCAGGTCAGCCTGGGCTAGAGTGAAACTCTACCTCAGGGAAAAAAAGAAGAAGAAGAAGAAAGAAAGGTTTCACTAGATAAGGGAATGTGAGGAAAACAATGCTGAAGGAATGTGGGATAAATGGTTTGATTTTGAGAGAGACAAAGAGGCAGAAAGAGAGAGAGAGAGAGAATGGGCATACCAGGGCCTCTAGCCCCTGAAAATGAACTCCAGATGCATGATCCACCTTGTACATCTGGCTTATGTAGGTACTGGAGAATCAAACCTGGGTCCTTAGGCTTTGAAGGCAAGGACTTTAACCTCTAAGCCATCTCTCTACCCTCGATTTTTGTTTGTAAGTTGAGATTTGAGCTAATAAAAGGGAAAACTCAAAGATGGGCAAGGAGACATTCAATTAATAGATCCAAGATTCTTGGCAGAGTGAGAAGGGTCCAGAGTAAAAGGATTACTAACTTTAGCTACATTACAGCACCACTGTGGCATGGTCACAGGAGAGAGAAGGCTGAATCTTGTTCCTACTGGTATGTTTCATAGTGGCAAATTGGGTCAGTTTCCATCCAACATTATTTGGTTTTGGAAAGAGGTCATCTGTATTTAATTGTTTTAAAATACCTTCGTTTCTATATAAATGACTACTAAGTGAGGGTTTCTTTCTTGTGAAAGGTGCAGTTGCCTCTAGCAGCCAAGGACGAGTAAATCCCTTTAAGGTAACCTCTTTGCAGTGATATTTTCTTTTTATTTTAAGAAAAAGCTTTTCTGCCAGTGGCCTGAGGTGACCTGTGAAAATAGTTCTATATTCTCTTGACCCAGAAAACGCCACAAAATCATGCACATCAAAGGGTTCAAATTTTCATGTTCACTTTAAGAACATACGTGAGGGCTGCAGAGATGGCTTAGCGGTTAAGGTGCTTGCCTGCAAAGCTGAAGGACCCAGGTTCGATTCCCAAGACCCACGTAAGCTAAATGCACAAAGTGGCGCATACTTCTGGAGTTGGTTTGTAGTGATTGGAGGCCCTGATGTGCCCATTCTCTCCCCCTTTCTCTCTCTCCCCCCCTTTTCTTCCCTCCCTCTTTCCCTCTTTCTCAAATGAATAAATAAAAAATAAAATATTTTTTAAAAAAGAACACCCATGAAACAGTTCAGGCCATCAAGGGTATGCATATCCGAAAAGCCAACAAGTATCAAAGATGTCACTTAAAGAAGTAGTGTGTGCCGTCTCAGCAGTACAATGGTGGAGTTGATAGGTGTGCCCATGCTAAACAGTGGGCCTGGACACAAGGTTGGTGGCCCACGAAGTACTGAATTTCAGCTACGCATGCTTAAGAATGCAGAGAGTAATGCTGAACGTAAGGGTTTAGATGTGGACTCTCTGGTCACTGAGCATATCTGAGAGAACAACACACCCAAGATGCACCACTGTACTTACAGAGCTCATGGTCAGATTAACCCACACATGAGCTCTCCCTGCTACATTGAGATGATCCTCACTGAAAAGGAATGAATTGTCTCTAAGTCGGAAGAGGAGGTTGCACAGAAGAAACAGATCTCCTAGGGCTGGAGAGATGGCTTAGCAGTTACAGCACTTTCCTACGGAGCCTAAGGACCTAAGTTCAATTCCCTAGGACCCATGTAAATCAGATACACAAGGTGGCTCATGCATCTGGAGTTTGTTTGCAGTGCCTGGAAGCCCTGGTGTGCCTATTCTCTCTCTTTATCTGCCTTCTCCTGTCTCCCTCCTTCAAATAAGTAAATAAATATAATATTTTTTTAAAAAGATATCCCAGAAAAACTGAAGAAACAAAATTTATGGCACAGGAGTAAATTCACCATAAAAATCATTGGAAATAAAAGTAAAATAAAAAAATAGATTAGTCTGCTGTATCAAATGCCATTAAGAGGTTAAATAGAAGACTGGCTGTAGTATATTACGGCCACAAGTTGTATAATTGTAGAGTGATGCATGGGCCAGGGAAGAAATGAGAGTATCAGTGTCACCAGCTTTTGAAGCATTTGGGAGGCAGATGTAGGAGGATTGCTATGAGTTTGAGGCCAGCCTACAACTACAGAGTGTATTCCAGGTCAGCCTGGACTAGAGTGAGACCCTACCTGGGGCGGGGAGACCAGGTGGTGGCACACATGCCTTTAATCCTATCACTTGGAAGGCAGAAATAGGAGCTAAGTGAGTTCAAGGCCACCCTGAGACTGCATAGTGAATTCCAGGTCAGCCTGGGCTAGAGCGAGACCCTACCTGAAAAAAAACCAAACAGGCTGGAGAGATGGCTTATTAGTTAAGGCTCCTGCCTCCTAAGCCTAAGAATGCTGGTTCCAATATCCAGGTCCCATGTTTAGCCAGATGCAAAGGGGCTCAATGCCACACTTGACCACAAGGGGGCACACACATCTGGGCTGCTGGCGCCCCCATCTCTGTCTTCCTCTCCCTCTCTTTCTGTCTCTCTCCCAAAAAACAAACAAAAAATGGGTGTGGTGGCGCACACCTTTAATCTCCACTTGGGAGGAAGAGGTAGAAGGATCACTGTGAGTTTGAGATCAACCTGAGACTACATAGTGAATTTCAGGTCAGCCTGGGCTAGAGTGAAACTCTACCTCAGGGAAAAAAAGAAGAAGAAGAAGAAAGAAAGAAAGGTTTCACTAGATAAGGGAATGTGAGGAAAACAATGCTGAAGGAATGTGGGATAAATGGTTTGATTTTGAGAGAGACAAAGAGGCAGAAAGAGAGAGAGAGAGAATGGGCATACCAGGGCCTCTAGCCCCTGAAAATGAACTCCAGATGCATGATCCACCTTGTACATCTGGCTTATGTAGGTACTGGAGAATCAAACCTGGGTCCTTAGGCTTTGAAGGCAAGCACTTTAACCTCTAAGCCATCTCTCTACCCTCGATTTTTGTTTGTAAGTTGAGATTTGAGCTAATAAAAGGGAAAACTCAAAGATGGGCAAGGAGACATTCAATTAATAGATCCAAGATTCTTGGCAGAGTGAGAAGGGTCCAGAGTAAAAGGATTACTAACTTTAGCTACATTACAGCACCACTGTGGCATGGTCACAGGAGAGAGAAGGCTGAATCTTGTTCCTACTGGTATGTTTCATAGTGGCAAATTGGGTCAGTTTCCATCCAACATTATTTGGTTTTGGAAAGAGGTCATCTGTATTTAATTGTTTTAAAATACCTTCGTTTCTATATAAATGACTACTAAGTGAGGGTTTCTTTCTTGTGAAAGGTGCAGTTGCCTCTAGCAGCCAAGGACGAGTAAATCCCTTTAAGGTAACCTCTTTGCAGTGATATTTTCTTTTTATTTATTTGAGAGAGAGAGAGAGAGAATGGGCGTGCCAGGGCCTCCAGCCACTGCAAACGAACTCCAGATTCATTCGCCATCTTGTGCATCGGGCTTATATGGGTCCTGGGGAATCGAACCTGGGTCCTTTGGCTTTACAGACAAGCACCTTAACTGCTAAGCCATCTCTCCAGCCCTCTAGTAATATTTTCTATTATTTGAATACATGTCTATTCAAAGAGATATTTCCAAATTATTAAATAACTTTCCCTCAGAGTTTTAAAGGCTTATCGTTGTGGAAATAAAGAAAAAGAGGCATTGGCCTGGCGTGGTGGTACACGCCTTTAATCCCAGCACTCAGGAGGCAGAGGTAGGAGAATCACTGTGAGTTTGAGGCCAGCATGGAACTATAGAATGAGTTCCAGGTTAGCCTGGGCTAGAGTGAGACCCTATCTTAAAAAAAAAAAAAAAAGGAAAGAAAAGAAGAAAGAGGGAAAGGGAGGCACTGGTTCTCATTTGGTCTAAATTATATTTTCTTGTTAATTTCTAAGTACTGATAGTTTTGAAAGATAGTCCTTGTTTTGGTCTGGTATGTGGTATTTGCATATACCCATCAATATTATGAATAATTTGAACAATAATATGAATTTATTTCCAAAGACCAACAGTATAAACTTATAGAAGTTTAAAGGAAAAATAAATCTCTTTGGAAATTCGTATTCTTCTTTAAGCATAAAATGCTAACACTAGTTTTCTCTTTAGGTACTTGTCAATTCCAAGGAACCAGCAGTGTCAGTGAATTCAACACGCTCAACTAATATTTTAGACAATATGAACAAGTCGTCCAGGAAATCCACTCCACTTAATCGAGCAGCAAATACTGAAAAATCTCCAGTTATAAAGCCTCTGATTCCCAAGCCAAAGTCTAAGCAGGTAATGTTGTAATGGCCCCATCTGTACTAAGTAGCATGTACTCTCTTCCAGGCACGGGGTACGAGGTACCAGTGGTTTCTCACCAATTGTGTAGTTAAGGGAGTGGATTCATATGGTTTTGCTTCAGAACCCCTTTTTAAATGTAGATGCACTTGTTCCCAGTGACTCAGAAATTTGTCTTTTACAAACCTCTCAGGTGGTTCTGATGCATATCTTTGTTTAATAATGACTGCTAACAGTATACATAGAAAGAATTTTCCATTATTCTGTGGTCTAAATTTGTCCACTGTCATGTAGTTCATTCTAGGTGTGTCATCACTTTGTATAATTATATTCATTTAGACAATATGGAATTTGAAATATGGCTCTGTTTTGTTTGGTTTTATAGTGCTGGGGATTGAATCCAGAACCTTGTGTATGCAAGGCAAGCACTCTACCTCTGAGCTTGATCTCTAGCCCTGAAGTCTGGATTTTGTTTTCTTTTGTTTATTATTTGCACATATGTGAATGTTTATTTTAAACTGAGAACTGAAGACTTTGGGTTATTGGTATACAAATTGTAAATAATTGTAAATGTTTCTTCACATCTTTTAAAACTTGGTCTTAGCCGGGCGTGGTGGCGCACGCCTTTAATCCCAGCACTCAGGAGGCAGAGGTAGGAGGATCGCTGAGAGTTCGAGGCCACCCTGAGACTACATAGTTAATTCCAGGTCAGCCTGGACCAGAGTGAGACCCTACCTTGCAAAACTAAAAAAAAAAAAAAAAAAAAAAAAACTTGGTCTGACAGCTTTTGCTAGCTTTAGTGCTTATAATGTTTGTTTTTATAGGCATCTGCAACATCCTATTTCCAGAAGAGAACTTCTCAGACTGATAAAACTGAGGAGGTCAAAGAAGAAAATCCTAAAAGTACATCATCTGAAACCCCAGCTTTGTGTCCTCAAAACTCTGACAACCAAAGGTCAGTGAACCTCAGTTAAAATGCACTGCCTCAGCTGGGTGTGGGATTGCCATAAGTTTGAGGCCACCCTGAGACTACATAGTGAATTCCAGGTCAGCCTGGGCTAAAGCGAGACCCTACCTGGAAAAACTAAAAGAATAGCCAGGCGTTTTGGCGCACATCTTTAATCCCAGTACTTGGGAGGCAGAGGTAGGAGGATCACCATGAGTTCGAGGCCACCCTGAGACTACATAGTTCCAGGTCAGCCTGGGCTAGAGTGAGACCGTACCTTGAAAAACCGAAAGAAAAAAAAATGCACTGTTTCAGGGTTGGAGAGATGGCTTAGCGATTAAGACGTTTGCCTGCAAAAGCCAGAGTGCCCAGGTTCAATTCCCCAGGACCCACATAAGCCAGATGCACAAGGTGGTGCATGCATCTGGAGTTTATTTGCAGCAGCTGGAGGCCCTGGCACACCCATTCTCTATCTCTCTGTCTTTCTCTCTATCTGCCTCCTTCTTTCTCAAATAAATAAAAATAATATATTTAAAAAGAAATGCACTGTCTCAGTATAAACCATACTTTAGCAACACCATTATTCAAAATGTGAATGTATATATCTTTTATTTCTTAAAAGTAGTAATTGGCGCTAGTAATGGGCATTTGAACTCTTGTGATGTTAAGGAAGTCCCAAGTATTGACTGAAACAAGACAATGTATATATAATTTGTTTTGTTTTGTTTGAGGCAGGGTCTCACTCTAGTCCAGTCTGACCTGGAACTCACTCTGTAGTCCCAGGCTAGCCTCAAATTCATGGTAATCCTCCTACCTCTGCCTCCCTAGTGCTGGGACTAAAGGTGTCTGCTTTTATATGGGTTATAAATTACAGGTGTAGTTCATTTAGAATATCTTTTATAATTCATTTATGTTTGTTTTTGAATAAGTTACCTGAGGGAAAAGAGCAAAAGATACAAAAAGACGGATGAAAAATAAGTCTGGGGGCTAGAGATATGGCTTGTTGGTTAAAGACATTTGCTCACAAAGCCTGTCAGCCTGGATTCAATTCCCAAGCCACCCATATAAAGCCAGACAGGCATTTGCAGGCAGAAAACCATGGCACACACACAAATAAATAAATTTTTATTAAAAAATAAAAAAAAAAAATTTTCACTTAGATTTATTTTTCAAACTTAATGGATTGAGATACTAATTGTTTCCAAATCATAAGGTTTTGCTGTATAAATAAGGTAATGTACATAAAGTGTTTAGAGGGATGTCTGGCAGATAGTAAGTGTTCAGAAACCGTTAAATATCTGCATTAAACCTTTATTCATGACCTAAGGACAATCTGTGTCAAAAGTAGAATGCATGGGCAGGATAGATGTCTCAACAGTTAAGGCACTTGCCTGAAAAGCTGACGACCTGGGTTTGATTTCCCCAGTACCCAGTACTCATGTAAAGCCAGACACAGAGTGCTGCATGCATCTGGAGTTCATTTGCAGCAGCTGGAGGGCCTGGCACACCCATTCTCTCCCTCTCTCTCTCTCTCTATCTCTCTCTATCCCCTCTCCCTCCCTCCCTCCTTGAAAATTAATTAATTAAGAGAGTAGAATGCAGTATTATTTATATATGTGCTGTGTGCATGCTTTGCCTAATGGTGGTACAAGGAAGCACCCAGGTCCATGCTGAGAGCAGGGGTCAGGTAATGGGAAAAGGTCTTGAGAAGTCAGCAAGATCTCAGCTAGCTGCTTTGGGAAATGGTGAAAGAGCCTGTGGATGACAGCTCAAAGAGTTTTTCTTGCCAGAGGGGCTAAATGAGGTCAGAGACCTTGAGCCTGTAAACATGGAAGAGTTGAGGGTGCAGAGTTCACAGTTGCTGTACTTAGAAAATATGAATATAAGTGATCCTTCTGAATCAAACTTGCAAAGGAGTTTTCAGATCATTAATCCTGTAGTCTCCAGGCAATTGAAAGTAATAGGAATATTGACAAATTTAATTGCATCATTTTATAATATACAAAGGTTAATGGTTAATTACTAATTTAAAAACTCATATGGCACTTTAGACTGTATTAAACATACTTTTTTTTTTACATACTTATTATTTTAGGCCAAAGACTGGGTTCCAGATGTGGCTGGAAGAAAATAGAAGCAGTATTTTGTCTGAAAACCCTGACTTTTCAGATGAAGCAGACATAATAAAAGAAGGAATGATTCGATTTAGAGGATTGTCACCTGAAGAAAGGAAGGTAAGGATTATTGTGCTAACATTGAGATCTTGGTGAATTTCTCTTAAAAATCTATTATGGAAATACCTTTTTCCTTGGAAATAAGGCTAATAAGTAAACTTCCATTTTGGGACTATGGCTTTCCAACCTGAGCAAATAGAATTTAAAAACTTCTGCCTGCTTAGACATGAGTACTCCCTTTGGGAGTAAAAAGCTTTGGTACTCTGATGGGTCCTTTCACAGGGAAATTAGGACAGGTAGCCTGCTGGCTGGTGAATTGCTGCCATGCACAGGAAGGAAGGAGTAGCTTTCTGTTGCAAGGGAAAGGAATGTGGGTGGTATACCTATTAAATCCTTAGACCTTACTTTCCCAGAGAGGCAGTGAATAGAACAGGTACCTAGTGACATGGATACTGGCTTTGATACACTGAGTTGTATGAGTAAAGGTATTATATAATGAGGAAGCTAGAAACTGGCCTAACCACTTATTGTCTCATTTAGAACCCTTTAGAAAGTTTAATCTTTTTGTAAGTATTTGTAAAGTAATAAAAATCCTAAAAAATTAGAAAAATTGACATCTGAACGAATTAAATTGCAGAAGAGGAACAGATTTAATAGAATTTGTAGTTGTGTGACTTGGAAGTGTTTTTTTTTTTAGTTCTGAAGATTAGAACACGGGGTTTTATGCATGCTAGGTAGGCACTCTTCCATTGAACTATGTTCTCATATATTTGTTTATTTATTTATTAGACACAGAGAGAGGGAGAGTGAGAATGGGTGTGCCAGGGCCTCCAGCCACTGCAAACGAGTTCCAGATGGGTGCACCCTCTTGTGCATCTGGCTTCCGTGGGACCTAGAGAATTGAACCGGGGTCCTTAGACTTCGCAGGCAAATGCCTTAACCGCTAAGCCATCTCTCCAGCTCTGTTCTCATCTTTTGATTGTGGTTTTGAAAGCTTAAAATGTAATCAAGATTTATTTTTGTTTGTTTATGAGCCTGGATCTTGCTATGTTGTCCAGACTTGTCTCATATCCTCTATGTAAGCCAGATTGGCCTTGAACCCTTGACAATCCTCCCTCGGCCTTGACGGTGGTAGGATCACAGGTGTACGCCACCATGCCCAGCTTCTTTGGTTCTTGTTGTTATTGTTTGGAATTACCATCATGATGTTTAAGAGATTTTGTTTGTAAATATTTATTTGTTTGTTTGTTTGTTTGTTTATTTGTTTATTTATATGAAAGAGAATGTTAGCATACCAGGGCCTCCTGCTGTGCAAACAAACTCCAGACTCGTGCACAACTGTGTGTCTGGCTTTATCTGAGCACTGGGGAATCGAACTCAGGCTTAATATCCAGTGTCTTATTGTAGTTTTGATTTGCATTTCCCTGATGATTAGAGATTTTGAGTTGTTGTTTTTTTATGTATATTTGTATGTATTTTGAGAATTTCTACTTGTAATCTGTTGTAGTGTTATCTGTGAAAGTAATGAGATCATTTCCATGCATTTCTTTTTTATTGTATAAAACTTTCTCTCCACCCCATTTTGCAAAGGCGTGGACTAACAAGGCCAAGGGAGAAACCGCTAGTGATGGAGCTGAAGCAAAGAAGCGAAAGCATGTGGATGAAAGTGTAGAAACAGAAGAGCAGAAGGAAGCAGCAAAGGAGAACCTGAGGTTGCCCAAAAAGACAAAGGCTTCAGATATTCCCACTAACCAGAAGTTGGCAGCTTTTGCATTTAAGCAGGAATAAAGGAAAAAAGTGATCTTAGGAAAACAATGGGCTTTGCTCATCTCTTTGATAAATCTGGATTTAGGAAATACATTGTTTCATATGCATTTTAACGAGTTTAAAGACATCCATTCTTGGGCTGGAGAGATGGCTTGGCAGTTAAGGCTCCTGCCTGCCAAGCCCAAGAACCTCCATTCCAATCTCCAGGTCCCATGTTTAGCCAGATGCAAAAATTGACACAAGGGCACAACGCCGCACTTGCCCACAAGGGGGCGCACACATTTGGAGTTCGTTCACAGCAGCTGCCTGCTGGCACGCCCATTCTATCCCTATCCCTCTCTCTCTCTCTCTCTCTCTCTCTCTCTCTCTGTCTATCTTTCTGTGTGTCTCTCTCAAATAAAAAAATAAAATAAAATAAAGGCATCCATTCTTATAAGGTAATATAGTAGGCTGGGAGGTGTGGCTCAGTGGTAGAATGCTTGCTTAGTATGTACAAGGTCCTGGGCTTTATCTTTATCACCACAAAAAGTAAAGATCATGTAGTAATGATATTGGTGTCAGAAACAGCATGTGCAAAAGCTATCATCTTTGCAAATGACTGCCCAGAGCAGAAGCATTGTGATTGTGATTCCTGACTAGAGGCCACCATCATGTCACAATGGAAGCCATTTTTACTTTGTTTCTTACCTTTAAAAAAAAAAAATCATTAAAATCCAGGATATGAAAACCTGTACATATTGCAGTACCTTGAGGGGTTGCCTTTATTTTGTTTATGTCACATATTGGAAGTACCAGGATCATTGCCTTCGTAAGTGAGTTATCATAGGTTGCTCTCTATGTCTGTCTGTGCTAGACCTCAGGGACCATAGTTTTTAATATGAGCCCTGACATGTAAATGATCTTCTAAATGAGCTATTTTATATTGCATGTTTTGGAATTTTTTTTTTTTTTTTTTTTTTTTTTTGTAGAGAGAGACATAGAGAAAGGGAGAGGAAGACAGAGATGTCTGCGAACAAACTCCAGATGCATGCGCCCCCTTGTAGTCAAGTGTGGCATTGCGCTCTTGAGTCACTTTGCATCTGGCTAAACGTGGGACCTGGAGATTGGAATCTGCGTTCTGAGGCTTAGGAGGCAGGCGCCTTAACTGCTAAGCCATCTCTCCAGCCCTGTTTTGGAATTTTTTTATGTGTGGTTTTCAGTTATGTTTGTATAGCTTGGGTTTTTTTTTTTTAAAGTAAATAAAACTCTTGTTTCCATATTTGGCTTGATATGATAATGTTTTATTTCTATGAGTTGGAAACATTTGCAGAAAACTTATCTTATGCTTACCATTGTAATTTTCACCTTTGGCGTTCCTCCATGCAAGCAGTAAGAGCTGAAGGCCTTACTCTGAGAGTGGCCATGTCCAGCTGCGCAATGCCCCTGGTCATCAGTGTCAGCAGTGCTTTGCCAAGCCAGTCTTTGAAAACTTGAGAAGAGAGTAGAAGAAGCCAGGTATGGTGGCACTCACCTTTAATCTCAGGAGACAGAGCTTGTAGGATCAGTATGAGTTTGAGGCCAGCCTGAAACTACAAAATGAGTTCCAGGGTCAGCCTGGACTAGAGTGAGACCCTACCTCAAAAAAAAAAAAAAAAAAAAAAAAAGGCCAGGCATGGTGGTGCACGCCTTAATCTCAGCACTCAGGAGACATAGGTAGGACGATCACTGTGAATTCAAGAGTTCAAGGCCACTCTGAGACTACATAGTGAATTCCAGGTCAGCCAGAACCAAAGCAAGACCTTACCTCAAAAAATAAAGGGGGGAGGGTAGAAGAAGGGAAAGTGTTTAATTGTTCTTTATTTGAACAAGCAGATTGAATTGTTTCATGCATTTTGTCTAATTTTTAAATTTTTATTTATTTATTTGGAAGCAGAGAGAGAGAGAGTGTGTGTGAGAATGGCCACTAGCCACTGCAAATGAACTCCAGATGCATGTGCCACCATGTGCATCTGGCCTACGTGGGTACTGAGGAATCAAACCTTGAGTTGTTAAGCTTTGCAGATGAGCACCTTAACCACTGAGCCATCTCTCCAGTCCCATTTTGTGTATTCTTAAGAGATTAATAGAAAGCTGGGCATGGTGGTGCACACTTTTAATCCCAGCTCTCAGGAGGCAGAGGTAGGAGGATCACCAAGAGTTCGAAGCCACCCAGAGACTACATAGTGAATTCCAGGTCAGCCTGGACTAGAGTGAAACCCTACCTCGAAAAACAAAAGAAAAAAAGAAAAATTAATACAAACAAAAGCAGGCGCATAGGGAGAAAGTATATACTCAGGGCACAGTAAAGTAAAAAGTGACTTACCATCAAGGGTAGTTTCTAGGTTAAAAGGAACAAAATAGGTTGGAAATGTATAGTAGCCAAAGGATATTTCTTATCCCAAGTAATTTAGGATAGAAAGACTATGTTTCTGATATATATATATATATATTTTTTTTTTTTTGGTTTTGCAAGGTAGGGCCTAACTCTGGTCCAGGCTGACCTGGAATTAACTATGTAGTCTCAAGGTGGCCTCGAACTCTCGGCGATCCTCCTACCTCTGCCTCCCGAGTGCTGGGATTAAAGGCGTGCGCCACCATGCCCAGCTTCTTTCTGATATTTTAAACTAGTGGCTGGTATTGAGAGACATTACAGGCCACGAGAGGAGCAGCTTCTAAAACTAGATAGCCTGAACTTGAAGACCTACTCACTCACTTACTGTCTAAGAGCTGGATAACTTTGGGCACATTCTCACCTTCACTCACTCAGCTATGAAATGAGTAATAGTGTAATAGTACCTACATCGTGGGGTTGTTACATGAATCAATGAGATAAAAGGGCTTTATTTCTTACACATAGTTATGTTTTGTACAAATGTTAGCTATTTCCTATTCCATCCTGTGCTTTCACAGGGTTTGAGTCTAAATACATATGAACTGATTGCAATTTCAAAATCCTGAAGCAAAGTTTGATACACATACACACACACATGTTTTCAAGGTAGTGTGTTGCTGTAGCCCAGGCTGACCTGGAATTTACTATGTAGTTTCAGGCTAGCTTCGAACTCACAGCGATCCTCCTACCTCTACCTCCCAAGTGCTGGGATTAAAGGAACGTGCCACCATGCTTGGCTCTTACAATTTTTTTTTAAATATTTATTTTAGAGAGAGGCAAAGAAAAAGAGAGAGAGAATGGGTGCACCGGGGCCTCTAGCCACTGTAAACAAACTCCAGATACATGTGCCACTCTGTGCGTCTGGTTTATGTAGGTACTGGGGGATCAAACCTGGGTCCTTAGGCATTGCAGGCAAGTGCCTTAATTGCTAAGCCATCTCTCCAGTCCCTATAATGTTTTTTAAATATTTATTTATTTTTGTTTGTGTGTGCACACCAGGACCTCTTGACACAGCAAACATACCAGACACTTGTGTCACTTTCTTCATCCAGTTACATGGGTGGCTTGGGAAATGAGCCTGGAGTGGCCGGCTTTGCAAGCAAGTACCTTTAACCACTAAGCTCCCTATTTATAACATTTTGAAAAGCATGTTTATAGGCATGCATTTTATTCCTTAACTTTCCTTTTTTGAACACAGTATATAATTCTTAAGGCTATAGCCTGTTATATTTTAGATCCTTAGGAACCTGGTAATATTAGGGATTACAAAAGGGCTTTTTTTTTTTTTTGTTTTTTTGAGGTAAGGTCTCACTCTAGCTCAGGCTGATCTGGAACTCACTCTGTATTCTCAGGGTAGCCTCGAACTCATGGTGATCCTCCTACCTCTGCCTCCTGAGTGCTGGAATTAAAGGTATGCGCCACCACACCTGGCAAAAGGGCTTTTTAAAAAAAACTTTTATTTCATTGAATATTTATTTATTTATTTATTTTTGGTTTTCTGAGGTAGGATTTCCCTCTAGCTCAGGCTGACCTAGAATTCACTATGTAGTCTCAGGCTGGCTCTACCTCAGCCTCCCAAGTGCTGGGATTAAAGGCATGCCCAGCTTGAAGGAAAGTTTTTACATTAGTTTGCTCCAATTTAAGATTAGAAGCTAAGAAACTTTTTTTTTTTTTTTTTTTTTTTTTTTTTTTGCTATAAGAGTTAACCTTGTGGCTTAGCAGTTAAGGCACTTGCCTGCAAAGCCAAAGGACCCCAGTTTGATTCCCCAGGACTCATGTAAGCCAAATGTACAAGGTGGCACATGCATCTAGAATTCATTTGCAGTGGCTGGAGGCCCTGGCATGCCCATTCTCTTCCTATCTGACTCTCCCTCTCTCTCTCTCTCAAATAAATTAAAAAAAAATTTTTTTTAGAAAGAGAGTTAATCCTGAAAAAAAAGTTAACCTTGAGGCTGGAGAGATGGCTCCATGGTTAAAGATGCTTACATGCAAAGCCTAACAACCTAGATTTGATTCCCCAGTACCCACATAAAGCCAGATGCACAAAATGATGCATGTATCTGGAGTACATTTGCAGTGGCAGGAGGCCCTGGTGTGTCCATTCATCCATTTCCCTCTCTAATATATAAATAATTTTTTTACAATAACCTGACTTTTTTCTAATTTTTTCTTTTTTTTCAGTAGGGCTTAACTATTAAAATGGAAGTAGAGGGCTGGGGAAATGGCTTATGCCTGTGAAGCCTAAGGACCCCGGTTTGATGCCCTAGGACCCACAAAAGCCAGATGCACAAGGGGGTAAATGCATCTGGAGTTCATTTGCAGTGGCTGAAGGACCTACCATGCCCATTCTTTCTCTCTGCCTCTTCAAATAAATAAATGAGATGAAAAAAAGGAAATAAAGGGCTGGAGAGATGGCTTAGCAGTTAAGGAGCCTGCCTCCTAAGCCTAAGAACGCCAGTTCCAATCTCCAGAGGTTCCAATCTCCAGGTCCCACGTTTAGCCAGATGCAGTGATGCATGGGTGCAATGCCGTACTTGACCACAAGGGGGCGCACACATCTGGATTTCGTTCACAGCAGCTGAGAGGCTGCTGGCGTGCCCATCTCTGTCTTCCTCTCTCTCTGTCTCCCCCCTCCCCCCAAAAAAAGGAAATAAAATTTCAAAATAAAATAAATTTAAAAAATAAAATGGAGCCGGGCATGGTGGCACACGCCTTTAATCCCAGCACTCGGGAGGCAGAGGTAGGAGGATCGCCGAGAGTTCGAGGCCACCCTGAGATTACACAGTGAATTCCAGGTCAGCCTGAGCCAGAGTGAGACCTTACCTCGAAAAACCAAAAATAAAATAAATAAAATGAAATGGAAGTAGAGGGGCTAGAGAGATGACTCAGCAGTTAAAGCATTTGCCTTCAGAGCCTAAGGACCCGAGTTCAGTTCCCCAATACTCACGTAAAGCCAGATGCACAGGGTGGTGCATGTGTCTGGAGTTTGTTTGCAATGGCTAGAGGCCCTGGCATGCATGCCCACTCTGTCTTCATGTTCTTTCTTTTTATTATTATTTTGAGGTAGGCTCTCACTCTAGTCCAGGCTGACCTGGAATTCACTATGTAGTCTCAGGGTAGCCTTGAACTCAGGACAATCCTCCAACCTCTGCCTCCAGGGTGCTGGGATTAAAGGCTTGCACCACTACACCCGGCTCCTTCTCTCTGCCTCTTTCTCTCTCTCTCTCTCTCTGAAATAAATAAAATATTTAAAAATAAAATAAAATGGGGGCTGGAGCGATGGCTCAGTGGTTAAGGTGCTTGTCTTCAAAGCCCAATGACCCAAATTTGATATTGGTTTTCCGAGATATGGTCTCACTCTAGCCCAGGCTGACCTGGAATTCACTATGTAGTTATATAGTCTCAGGCTGGCTTCTAACTCATGGCAGTTTTCCTACCTCTGCCTCCCAGGTGCTGGGATTAAAGGTGTGCGCCACCACCCTGCCTCACCCAGATGGAGAGTAGAAAGTTAAAGTCAGCTCATATTGTGAGGGCATTTGCCAATCCTGTGTGTTCCCATCACAAACGGATAACCACCTTGATGGTTAATGGCTTAAGAACAACAGCATTCGTTTTGTTCACACACTTGCAATTTGAGCACAAGTATTTCCTTTCCCTTCCTCAGTAGTTATAAGTTGTATCATTGACAAGATTCTGTCAACAAAAAATGTCAAACGGGTTTCAGAGCTGCTTTTAGGAATTTGTGTGTGTGTGTGTGAGAGAGAGAGAGAGAGAGGAGAGACTGACTGATGTAGCCCAGGCTGGCCTCAAACTCACTATGTAGCCAAAGAGGCCCTTGAATTCCTGATCCTCCTGCCTCCACCACCTGAGTAGTGCTGAGAGTCCAGTGTTCTGTGGTGCAGGGTCTTGAAGCCAGGGCTTCATGCATGCTGGGAAGCACTCGACCAACTGAGCTACACCCCAGTGTTCTTGCCATATTCCATGTAGGCCTACAATATGCAAATATTAAAAGTGGCTGAAAAACATGTTCAGAGTTGAAAGAAACACCATTTCCAAGGCTTTTTCTCTATATATTTTTTCAATATATATTGAATATGTATTCAAAAAGATAGATGCATATTCCTGAGAAGTAGTATGAAGCAGATCAATGACAGAATACTTTGCCTTGGGTTGGAAATGATCTGCAGATGACTCTCCGAAGGCAGCTGGCTTATAATTGATAGAGATAGTTTTTCTAGAGGGAGGAGTATTAATGTGGTTCAGAGAGATAGAGATGCTTCATGGCATACTTTCCCTTCCAAATGTTAAGAGTAGCTGATAAAATAGTAGCTGGTATATTTAAAACATATAGAAAATGTCCAACTCTGCATTGAAAAACAACCCCAAATGTACAATCCAATTAGAAAGTGAGTAAAGGAGCTGGAGAGAGAACTTAACAGTTAAGGCACTTGCCTGTGAAGCCAAAGAACCGGGGTTCAATTCCCCAGAACCCATGTAAGCTATATGTACATGGTGATATGTACATATATATGTACATATGTACATGCGTCTGGAGTTTGTTTGCAGTGGCTGGAGGCCCTGGTGCTCCCAATCTCTCTACCTTTCCCCTCTCTTTTCTCTTTCTCATAAATAAGTAAAAATAAAATTTTTTTTAAAATAAGGGGCTGGAGAGATGGCTTAGCTGTTAAGGTGCTTGTCTGCAAAGCCAAAGGACCTTGGTTCAATTCCCCAGGAC
The DNA here is from genome assembly GCA_036365145.1 of Orientallactaga sibirica. NCBI lineage: Eukaryota > Metazoa > Chordata > Mammalia > Rodentia > Dipodidae > Orientallactaga > Orientallactaga sibirica. The sequence goes on along the minus strand of JAEOAD010000010.1, from coordinate 20,437,198 downwards.
CCACATAAGCCAGATGCACAAGGTGGCGCATGCCTCTGGAGTTCATTTGCAGTAGCTGGAAGCTCTGGTGCTTCCATTCTATCTCTCTGTCCCTCTTTTGTCGCGCTCTGCCTCGACCAGCAAGGAAGACGCAACTCAAGTTTATTCAAACCTAACAATCTTCTGAAACAATCTTCTGACTGACTGACATGGACTGACTGACTGACTGACTGACTCACTCACTCACTGACTGACTGACTCACTCACTCACTCACTCACTGACTGCCTGACTGCCTCACTCTCTGCCTCACTGACTCACTGCTCACTCACTCACTGACTGCCTGCTTCACTCACTCACTGACTCACTGCCCCGGGACAAGCCCGCCCAAAGCTTAAACAGCCAACCCTGGTGTGCCACTGAATGCAGATAGTCCAATATCGAAGGCCTCACGCCCAAGCCAAATAAGGACTTGTTTATCCAGGAGAGCACTGCCATCGGGAAGGCGGAAGTCTTTAAGGTGCTCTCTACACTCAAAAAAATAAAAAAATAAATGGTGGCAAAAATCCCAGAAAAGAGATAGAAGAATCACTGAGTTTAAGGCCACCCTGGACTACATAGTGAATTCTAGGTCAGCATGGGCTAGAGTGAAGTCCTACCTCAAAAAAATAAAAAACAAAAAAAAAAGACATATGCACAAACATTGGGTAGGATGATATACCCATGCCAGTTCTCTCCCTCTATCTGCCTCTTTCTCTAATCAATAAATTTTTTAAAAAAGAATATACAGATGGCCTCTAGTTACTGCAAACGAACTCCAGATGCATTCACTACCTTGTGCATCTGGCTTATGTGGGTACTGGGAAATTGAACCTGGGTCCTTAAGCTTCGCAGACAAGCACCTTAACCACTAAGCCATCTCTTCAGCCTGGGAAATGATTTTAGCCCCACCTTTGTCACTGTACTTGAATCTTTTATGCTCAGAGCTAAAGCAGCCATGTGTGTGAGTGGAGACACTGGCAACAGGCTGAAAATGACTAAAAGGAAAGTTGGAAGCCAGGCGTGGTGGTGCACGCCTTTAATCCCAGCACTCAGGAGGCAGAGGTAGGAGGATTGACGTGAGTTCTAGGGCACCCTGAGAATACATAGTGAATTCCAGGTCAGCCCGAGCTAGAGTGAGACCCTACCTCAAAAAAAAAAAAAAAAAAAAGAAAGAAAAAGTTGGTAAGAGCTTAAGTCCTTGATGACATGCATACTCAGTGCCCAAGCCATGAGTATAATGCCACCTTCAGACTTATGAAGTGATGTGTGTATGTGTGCACGTACACACACACATGCATCTTGTTAGCACAGGAGAATTGCTATCAATGCCACAGCCATACCCTAAGTGGAACTCCCCAGAGAGAAGCCAGGTTTCCCAGTGGCTCTAACATGCAGCCAATTGTGAAAACCACGGTTTTAAGACATTTTTTTGTGTGTAGTTTTAAAAATATATCTATTTATTTATTAAGAGAGAGAAAGTGGGAGGGAGGGAGAGAGAGAATGGGCACGCCAGGGCCTCCAGCCACTGCAAATGAACTCCAGATGCGTGTGCCCCCTTGTGCATCTGGCTTATGCGGGTCCTGGTGAATTGAACCAGGATCCTTTGGCTTTGCAGGCAAAGGCCTTAACCACTAAGCCATCTCTCCAGCCCCTTGTGTGTGTGTGGTTTTTTGAGATAGGGTCTCACTCTAGCCCAGGCTGACCTGGAATTCACTATGTCTCAGGTGGCCTCAAACTCACAACAATCCACCTACCTTTGCATCTCAAGTGCAGAGATTAAAGGCATGCAGTACCACACCTGGCTAAGCCACTAAAAAAAAAAATCTCTTTTATTTTATTTTTGTTTGCTTGTTTGTTTGTTTTGGTTCTTAGAGGTAGAGTCTCGCTCTAGCCCAGGCTGACCTGGAATTCACTATGTAGTTTCAGGCTGGCCTCAAATTCACAGTGATCCTCCTACCTCTGCCTCCTGAGTGATGGGATTAAAGACATGCGCCACCACCCCTGACCTTTATTTTATTTTATTTTATTTTTTTTTTTTTTATTTTTAGAGAAAGAATGAATAGGCACACTAGGGCCTCCAGCTACTGCAAACAAACTCCATATGCATCCTCCACCATGTCCGTGGCTTATGTGCGTTCTGGGGAGTCAAACCTAGGTCCTTAGACTTTGCAGGCAAGTGCCTTAATCACTAATCCATCTCTCCAGCCCTAAGCCACTTTTAGTAGGTCATGTCTAGTGCCTTATTGAAAACATTTATTTTCAGCCAGATAGAACTCAGGGCCCAAATGGTGAAGGTTGGAACCAGGGTCTGTGAAGATGGCTCAGAGGTTAAAGGCATTTTCTTGCAAAGCCTGCTGACATGTGTTCAATTCTCCAGCATCCGCATAAAGCCAGACGGCTCATACATATGTGATCCCAATGGAAGTGTAGCCAGGCAAATCTGAAGCTTGTGGGCCAACTAGACTGACATTCATTTGTTGTGTGGAAGTTAGATTACAGCTGCAAGAAACCTTGTGTCAAAGAAGGTGGAGCACACAGCTGGAGGTTGTCCTCTGACTTCCACATGTACGCCAATGGCATGCATGCTATGGCAATGCGCTCCCCCACTGTGCCCCCCACACACAACTAAACAAATTTTTTTAAAAGTTTTAAAGATTGGAATTAGTTTGTTGTGTTACCAGCTTTGATTCATCCATCTGTGAAACATTCATAACATTGACATTAATCTCCACAAATACTTGGATGACTGGTTGGGAAAAATATACAGTAGCAGTTTGTGATGCTAAAAATAAAATAAAAATAAAAATCATAGCGGTGGGGGGTTGCTGGAGAGACGGCTTAGCTGTTAAGGCATTTGCCTGTGAAGCCAATCCCAGGTCGATTCTCCAGGACCCACTTAAGCCAGATGCACAAGGGGGCACATGCATCTGGAGTTCATTTGCAATGGTTAGAGGCCCCGGCATGCCCATTTTCTCTCTGTCTGCCTCTCTTCTATCTCTCTCTCTCTGCTTGGAAATAAATTGATTAATTAAAAAGTTTTTAAAAAACACAAAACATAGCCAGGCCGAATGTGGTGGCACACGCCTTTAATCCCAGCACTTGGGAGGCAGAGGTAGGAGGATCGACATGAGTTCAAGGCCACCCCGAGACTACATAGTGAATTCCAGGTCAGCCTCAGCTAGGTCAGACCCTACCTCCAAAAACAAAAACAAAAAAACATAGCCCGGCTCAGGAGGGCACCAGGGTCGGCGCCCCAAGTCCTTCTGCCTTTCCCTGTCCAGGACAAGCCACACGCACTGAGCCTCCATCAGAGCGCGTCCCGTAGACTGGACAGGCGATGCAGTCTCACGGAAGCTGAAGGAGTCCCTGGACAGGTCCTCTGTAGCTAATGGAGACGGGAAGACCTCAGAGACGCCTCTGCCCATAGCGCAGAAGCTGATGCGCTCCATGTTTGGAGAGTACAGGGATGGAGGCCGAGTGACCCAAGGCCCTTTGGGCATTAAGGACTGCTGCCCACTTAGCCCATGGTCAGCCTGTAGGTGAGGCCACCAGAAACAAAAGCCAAAGGGTCTGCAGATCTCGTCCAGCAGAAAGAACCAAGGTCACTCTGGACATAACTAATGAAGAATTTATTCTTTATTTTATTTTATTCTTGGTTTTTCGAGGTAGGGTCTCACTCTAACTCAGCTGATCTGGAATTCACTATGCAGTCAATTTCTTTTACTCTCTCCCCATGTTTTGGAATACTCTTCCTCCCCCAGCATGGTGGTGGGTTTGTCTTGAATGCAAGGCTTTTCCAGGAATTCTCTTCAGCAGAAGTGGAGTTAACTTGTCCCTAACTGGTCTGTGGATCTGGGACTGTTGGGCAGGTATGAAACTGCCAGGTGAGCACAAGACCTCATTTGTAAAGGTGTGTGTGTGTTTAAATATGAATTGTTCCTGTCAGAAGAGAGCTGCATTTTGAAAACCTTCTATTGATAAGCTTAAGTGAATGTTCAGTGGATTGTAGCAGGAATATTATACTCAGCCACAGGGATTTGGGTTGTTTTGGTGGTAATGATTTGTGGGAAAGTTATGCAGGTATACCTGGGCTCATTTTTGAAAGAATGTCCTGGCCAGCGGTTCAATGCTTCATGTGTTGTATCACCCTAATGTCTTTTTTTTTTTTTTTGAAAAATAAAATGGATAATGACTTTTAAAAAATAGCCAGAACAAAGAAACATGGTTCTGCACATCTGCTGAGCCATTCCATTCCATCCATATTGGAATTTCTAATTTACTTGCTCACTGCTAGTATTTTCTGGCAGACTGGTGGCCCTTGGTTTTACAGGCAGCAGCTTGTCTGTCTTTTCCAAGTGCAAAAGCAATCAACCAAAAGGCACCGAGAGACCCTAGCATGCGGATTTGCCCGGTTAAGTTTATAAGCATCTGCCATCCCCTCTCTCATCTGTGCTGTTGAGTGGAGAGTTGCCAAGTATAAGCCAACAGACAAAACCAGGAGATGGTAAGCTTTTTCCTGTTACCCCAGTGCGTTAAAGCTTGAGTCTGAAAATGAGGAATCACTTGCTGAATTACTGCCTACACACAGTTTTTCCTTTTGCCTCTCTAGAGGTCCCATTAAATAATGGAGAAGAAATAAGTCAATCCACAGGATCAATAATAAAGTGAAAGGGAGAGTCATAAGACAGCCATGCCTGAGAAAATTTAGTAAATTTAGGAAGGCCTCCTCTATCAGTTAATTTCTCATTTCTGGGACAAAATATCCAACCAGAAAAAAAGCTTAAGGAAGGAAATAGGCTTATGTTGGCTTTCAGTTTGCAGGTGTAGTGTCCATTATGGCAGGAGAGGCATGGCAGGCCTGAGCAGGAAGCCTGTGTCACATTTTCACATGAGCACAGAGGAAGCAGCAAAAGCCAGCAGGGCGGGGCTGTACCCACTCCCAGTGACACTCTTTCTAGCTTCACCCCCTAATGGTTCCACAATTTTCCCAAACAACATCATTGGCTGGGGATTAAGTATTCAAATACATGAGTCTATGGTGGACATTTAACATTCAAACTATCCTTTTTTTTAAAAAGGTAGGGTCTTGCTCTAGCCCAGGCTGACCTGGAATTCACTATGTAATCTCAGGGTAGCCTTGAACTCACAATGATCCTCCTACCTCTGCCTCCCAACTGCTGGGATTAAAGACATGCGTTGCCACACCTGGCTAACATTCAAACTATTATACACTTCTGTACAGGTCCAAATGTTGATGGGCAGCCCATAAAAATGCAGGCCATGGGTGGAGGACGGGTATAAGATTTTTCATATTTTTTTTAAATTTATTTATTGGGAAGCAGAGACAGAAAGAGAATGGGCATGCCAGGGCATCTTTGTGCATCTGGCTTTACATGGGTACTGAGGAGTCTAACTTGGGTCCTTAGGCTTTGCAGGCAAGTGTCTTAAAAGCTAAGCCATCTCTCTAGTCAAGATTCTGCATTTCAAACCAGTTCTCAGGTGATGCCCCAGAGAGATGGTGTAGTGGTTTGTGTCCCCATAAACTTAGGTGTTCTGAATGCTAGGTTCCTAGCTGGAGATTTGGGAATTAATGCCTCCTGGAGGCAGTGTATTTTGGGGGATGGGCTTATAGGTGTTATAACAAGCTTCCTCTTGTCAGTCTTTGGCACACTCTCCTGTTGCTGTTGTCCATCTGATGTTGGCCAGGAGTTGATGTCCACCCTCTGCGCATGTCATTTTCCCCTGCCATCATGGAGCTTCCCCTGGACTCTGAAAGCCAAAATAAACCTTCCTCCCCACCATGCCCTGCACAAGCTGCTCTTGGTTGGGTGTTTTTTTGCCAGCAATGTGAACCTGACTGCAACAGATGGAACATTGAAGGTCCAGGGCCATATTATCTTGGGTTATCTCATCTCCCTAAGTTGTTCTTTATTGTCTAATGGACAGACTCATAGTTTCTACCAAACCCTAGAGTAAAAACTGTCATTGGACAGCATCTGAATCCCATACAGAGATTTTTCCCACTTTGTTGTAACCCATCTACCTGTCCATGTAATCAAAGAGTGTCTGGGCTGGATAGATGGCTTAATGGTTAAGGCGCTTGGCTGTGAAGCCTAAGGACTCAGGTTAGATTCCCCAGTACCCACGTAAAAGCCAGATGCACATGGTGGCACATGCATCTGAAGTTTGTTTGTGTTGGCTAGAGGCCCTGGCACACCCATATTCTTTCTCTCTCTCACTCAAATAAATAAATCATATTTTTAAGTGTCTTGATTTGTTCTGTTACTATAAAAATTGCATGACAACAAGCCAGGCATGGTGGCACACACCTTTAATCCCAGCACTCAGAGTTCGAGGTCACCCTGAAACTACAGAGTGAATTCCAGGTCAGCCTGAGATAGAGTGAGACCCTATCTCAAAAAAACAAAAAAAAAAAACAACAAAAAAAAGCATGACAAAGTGACGCATGCATGTGGAATTCGTTTGCAGTGGCTGGAGGCCCTGGCGTGCCCATTCTCTCTCTCTGCTTGCATCTTGCTCTCAAATAAATAAATAAAAATAAAATATTAAAAAAATAAAAATAAAAAGTAGAGCCTGGTGTAGTGGCACACAGCTTTAATCCCAGCACTTGGGAGGTAGAGGTAGGAGGATCACCTTAAGTTCAAGGCCACCCTGAGACTACATAGTAAATTCCAGTTCAGCCTGGACTAAAGTGAGACCCTATCTCAAAAAACCAAAATAAATAAATAAATAAAAATTTTTAAAAAAGTAGATGGGGCTGGGCATGGTGGTGCACACCTTTAATCTCAGCACTTGGGAGGCAAAGGTAGGAGGATCACCATGAGTTCAAGGCCACCCTGAAACTACATAGTGAATTCCAGGTCAGCCTAAGCTAGAGTGAGACCCTACCTCAGAAAAAAAAAAAAGTAAATGGAGATTGGGGAAATGGTTCAGAGGTTGAAGATGCTTGCATGCAAAGTCTGCTGGCCCAGGTTTGAGTACCCATGTAAAACCAGATGCACAAAGTTGTGCATGCCTCTGGGGTTCATTTGCAAGTGGCAGGGGGCCCTGGTGCTTCCATACTCATTCTCTGTCTGTATCTGCCTCTTTCTGTCTCTCTATATCAAATAAATAAATAAAAATATTCTTTAAAAGATGGTGGTCAGGTGTGGTGGTGCACCCCTTTAATCCCAGCCCTCGGGAGGCAAAGGTAGGAGGATCACTGTGAGTTCAAGGCCACCCTGAGACTACATAGTGAATTCCAGGTCAGCCTGGGCTAGAATGAAACCCTACCTAGAAAAACCAAAAATAAATAAATAAATTGTTGTTTTTTGTTTTTTTGAGGTAGGGTCTCAGTCTAGTCCAGGCTGACCTGGATTCACTACATAGTCTCAGGCTGGCCTTGAACACATGACAATCCTTTGCTTTTAAAATTTATTATTTATTGGGCTGGAAAGATGGCTTAGTGGTTAAGGCACTTCCCTGCAAATCCAAAGGACCCAGGTTCAAATCTCCAGGACCCATGTAAGCCAGATGCACAAGGTGGTGCATGTATCTGGAATTTGTTTGCAGTGGCTGATGGCCCTGGCATGCCCATTCCCTCTCTCTCTCTCAAATAAACAAATAAATAACTAAATAAAATAAGCTATTTTTAAAAAATAAAATTTATTATTTATTTATTTGCATGTATGTATGGTCATACCAGGGTCTCTTGTCACTGCAAATCATGACCAGATTGATGCAGCACTTTTTATCTAGCCTTATGTGAGTACTGTGAAATCAAACCTTAGCCAGCAGGCTTTGCAAGCAAGCTCCTTTAACTGCCAAGTCATCTTCCTGGTCCACTCTTTGCTTTTAAGATACTTGTTCCCTTACTCTGTACTCATAAACATCTAAAATAAGGAGCTACTGTGTGACTTAAGGTAAATTATGTAGCTTTCCTAAAGTCATCCCCCTTATCTCTTATGGGTTAAGCACTCAATAAATAAATGCTATTAATAAATGAGTGTATGTCTTGTTTTGTTTTTGTAGTACTAGGGTGCAGATGCTTGGGGACACACTCTATCATTGAGCTACACTCCCAGCCCTGAAGTGTCTGTTTTAAACAAGATTAATTTCCAGTCAAAACAAGTGAAAAAGAAAGTGTTACTTATTCTAAGAGCCATCAAATTAGCTTACACTGTGGGTCAATGTGTAGGGAACAGCCTTAAGAAACATGTTGCATGTGATCAAATAAAAAAAAAAAAAAGTTATCTCCTGACCCAGCAGGGCCAATCTTTCCTTTGTCAGGAACTGCCAGCCTCTCTCTGGAAGAGACAGACAGGCAACAAGCAGCTCTCCAGCTCTCCGTGCCTGCTGTGGTCCACTTATGCCTCCAGGCAAGTTGGCCAGCCTGCACTTCTCAATCAATCTCCAAGTCCTGCCAGACAACACAGGGACAGTTCCCTACAAAGAGCAGGACTGTTTCTTTCTTTGGTTCTCAAATGTCTAAATGTTATTTCAAACAAAACTTCATAGTTGGGGCCTGGAGAGATGGCTCAGCGGTTAAGGCACTTGCCTGCAAAGCTTAAAGACCTGAGTTTGAGTCCCCAGTACTCATGTAAAGACAGATGGCACGTGCTTCTAGAGTTCATTTGTTTTCAGTGGCTAAAGGCCTTGGTGTGCCATTCCTTCCCTCTCTCTCTCTCTCTCTCTCTCTCTCTCTCTCTCTCTCTCTCTCTCTATATATATATATATATATATATATATATATATATATATTCTTACTCTCAAATAAATAAATGATATATTCAAAAAAACTTCAGGCCAGGCATGGTGGCGCATGCCTTTAATGCCAGCACTTGGAAGGCAGAGGTAGGAGGATCGCTATGAGTTTAAGGCCACCCTGAAACTACATAGTGAATTCCAGGTCAGCCTGAGCTAGAGTGAAGCCCTACCTCCAAAAAACAAAAACAAAACAAAAAAACAAAAACAACTTTATAGTGAATTCTACATTTTAAACTAGCTGTAAGGGCTGGAAGGATGGCTTAGCAGTTAAGGTGTTTGCCTGCAAAGCCAAAGGACCCAGGTTTAATTCCCCAGGACCCACATTAGCCAGATGCACAAAGGGGCTTATGCATCTGGGGTTCGTTTGCAGTGGCTGGAGGCCCTGGTGTGCCCATTCTCTCTCTTTCCCTCTTTATCAAATAAATAAGTAAATAATACCTGATATAAACTAGCTGTAAATTGTTTTTCACTTGATCTTAGACAAAAAGCTAAGAAATGATTTTATTTTTAGTTTTCCCAAGATGTTAAAATGACTAATGCAGGGCTGGAGAGATGGTTTAGCAGTTAAGGTGTTTGCCTGCAAAGCCAAAAGACCCTGGTTCAATTCTCCAGGACCCACATAAGCCAAATGCACAAGGTGGTGCATGTGTCTGCAGTGGCTGGAGCCCTAGCACACCCATTCTCTCTCTTTCTGTCTCTTCTTTCTGTCTGAAATAAATAAGTAAATTGTTTTTAAATGCCTAAAGCAGAAAATGAAGAAAAACTTTAAAAATATATATATTATATTTTATTTTATCTACTTACTTGAGTGAGAGAGAATGAGAATGGGCACGCCAGGGCCTCTAGCCCTGCAAACGAACTCCAGACACATGCACCACCATGCCCAGCAAGCAAAACTTTTTTTTTTTTTTTTTGGTTTTTCTAGGTAGGGTCTCGCTCTAGCTCAGGCTGACCTGGAATTCACTATGTAGTCTCAGGTGGCCTTGGACTCACAGCCATCCTCCTACCTCTGCCTCCTGAGTTCTGGGATTAAAGGCGTGCTCCACCAGGCCTGGCAAGAAAAACATTTTTATTTATTATTATGAATTTTTTAAAAGTTTTTCAAGGTATGGTTTCACTCGAGCTCAGGCTGATCTGGAATTCACTATGTAGTCTCAGGGTGGCCTCAAACTCACAGCAATCCTCCTACCTCTGCTGGGATTAAAGGCATGCACCACCACACCTGGCTCAAGGAAAACACTTTTAATTTATAATTTCATGTGCTCACTCCAGTAGCACATATAATAATTTATAATTTCAGATTTAAAGAAAATTTGAGAAAAAAATTACATACAACAGTAAGTATACTGAGGCAGATCCCCTAAATATTAATGTTTGCATCATTTGTTTTCTCTCCCTACTTTAGGTCAATCATTACCATGTATGAATGAAAAGTGTTTTCTTTTCATGTTTGTAAACTGTGACAGAATATGTAATTAATATATATCATGTAATTATTACATATACATTCATAATTATGCAAAGTGATTCACACATATGATTTTAAAAATCACATACAAAGCCGGGTGTGGTGGCGCACGCCTTTAATCCCAGCACTCGGGAGGCAGAAGTAGGAGGATCGCCGAGAGTTCAAGGCCACCCTGAGACTACATAGTGAAGTCCAGGTCAGCCTGAGCCAGAGTGAGACCCTACCTCGAAAAACCAAAAAAAAAAAAAAAAAAAAAAAATCACATACGAGTTGGGCGTGGTGGTGCACATGCCTTTAATCCCAGCATTTGGGAGGCAGAGATAGGAGGATCACCATGAGTTCAAGGCCACCCTGAGACTACAGAGTGAATTCCAGGTCAGCCTGGGCTAGAGGGAGACCCTACCTCAAAAAACAAAACAAAACAAAAAAATCACATATGAGGGGCTGGAGAGATGGCTTAGCAGTTAAGGTGCTTACCTGCAAAGCCAAAGGACCTAGGTCAGATTCCCAGGACCCATATAAGCCACATGCACAAGGTGGCTCATGTGTCTGGAGTTCATTTGCAGTGGGTAGAGGCTCTGGTATGCCCATTCTCTCTCTCTTTCTCTCTCAAAAAAATAAATAAAAATTTTAAAAATCACATATGAAAAGGGAGCTTATAATGGAAAGGCTCAGTTCCACCCTCAGCTCTGCCTCTCTGAGGCATTTTTTTTTAATCCTACTCACCCTCCTCATCTCAAAATTATTTACTTGAGAGAGAGAGAAAGAGGCAGATAGAGATGGAGAATGGGTGCACCAGGACCTCTAGCCACTGCAAACGAACTCCAGACACACGTGCTACCTTGTGCATCTGCCTTTACATGGGGTCCTAGGAATCTAACCTGGGTCCTTTGGCTTTGCAGGCAAGCGCCATAACTGCTTAGCCATCTCTCTAGCCCCTAAGGCAATTTTTAAAAACCCATATGGGTGTGGTATGCACCCATGAGCATATTCACATATATGTGGATTCAAGTGGGCATAAATGCATACGAAAGCCAAAGGGCAATCATAGGTGCCATTCCTCTGGAATGCCATACTCCTCTGGAATGCCAAACACCTTTTTGGGAGACAGTCTCTCACTGGTCAGGAGCATACTGGTGAGACTAGACTGGCTAGCTAGTGATCACCAGGAATGAGAGAGAAAGAGGGAGAGATAAAGAGAGAGAGAAAGAGAGAGAGAGAGAGAGAGAGAAAGAGAAAGAATGGGCATGCCAAGGCCTTCAGCTGCTGTGAATGAACTCCAGACATGTGTGTCCCCTTGTGCACATGTGCGACACTGCATGCTTGTGATACTGTGCATCTGGCTACGTGGGACCTGGAGATTCAAACATGAGTTCTTAGGCTTTGAAGGCAAGCACCTTAATCACTAAGCCATCTCTCCAGCTCAATCAATGCTTTTTGGTTTGGGTCTTTTGAATAAGACCATCTGAGCTCAGATCTCCAGATCTCATGTAAACAGCTGGGCACGGCCATGTGTGCCTCTAACCCCAGTCCCACAAGGAAGCAAGAATAGCCAGAATCAGTAAAAAGACTCCATCTTAAAAAAATAAGTCCAGGGGCTGGAGATATGGCTTAGTGGTTAAGGTGCTTGCCTGCGAAGCCTAAGGACCCATGTTTGACTCTCCAGATCCCACATTAGCCAGATGCAGAAAGGTGAGGCAAGCACAAGGTCACACATGCCCACTAGGTGGCACAAATGTCTGGAGTTCCATTGCAGTGGCTGAGGACCTGGCACACCAATTCTCTCTCTCTCTGTCTGTCTCTCTAAAACAGTAAAATAAAATAAGACCAGGAAGAAGAGTGACAGTACAGGACACACTATGTTCTACTTCAGCAACTGCCAATGAGTGGTCCCTGCCACAGGTGAGCATATGGAGTGCTACAAGAGCACATACATGTGCATATACTACACTTACACACACACACACACACACACACAAGTAAAAATACTTTAAGCCAGGTGTGATGGCACATACCTTTAAACCCAGCACTCAGGAGGCTGAGGTAGGAGGATCACCATGAGTTGGAGGCCACCCTGAGACAACATAGTGAATTCCAGGTCAGCCTGGGCTAGAGTGAGATCCTACCTTAAAAACTAATAATAATAATAATAGTTTTTAAATTTAATTTAATTTAATTAATTATTATTATTATTATTATTATTATTATTATTATATTTTTTTGGTTTTTCAAGGTAGAGTCTTGCTCTAGCCCAGGCTGACCTGGAATTCACTATGTAGTCTCAGGCAGGCCTTGAACTCACAGTGATCCTCCTACCTCCTGAATGCTGGGATTAAAGGTGTGCGCCACCATGCCCATCTTTTTTTTTTTTTTAAATTTAAAGCATATTTATATTTTATTTGTTTGTTTTCAAAGAGAATGAGAGTGGGCACGCCAGGGCCTCCAGCTCTGCAAATGAACTCCAGACACATGTGCCACTTTGTGCATCTGGCTTTACATGGGTACTTGGAATTGAACACAGGTTGTAAGCAATCTCTCCAGCCCTAATTTTTCTTAAATATATTTTATTTATTTATTAGAAAGACAGAAATAAACAGGAAGAGAGAGGGAAAAAAATGGGTGCATTAGGGCCTCTAGCCACTACAAATGAACTCCACACACATGCACCACCTTGTGCATCTGGCTTTATATGGGTACTGGAGAATCTTACCCTGGTCATTCTGCTTTGCAGGCAAGCACTTAAACCACTGAGCCATCTCTCCAAGCCTTACTTTTTTATTTTATTTTTTTTTAATTTTAAAAAATGTATTTATCTGCAAGCAGAGAGAGAAGAGAGGCAGTCAGAGAGAGAATGGACACGCCAGGGCCTCGAGCCACTGCAAACGAACTCCAAATGCATGTGCCCCTTCAATGCATGTGCCCCTTGTGCATCTGCTTTATGTGGGTCCTGGAGAATCAAACCAGGATCCTTTGGCTTTGCAGGCAAATGCCTTAACCACTAAGAAGAGAGAGAGAGAGAGATTGAGAAATGGGCATGCCAAGGTCTCTAACCACTGCAAATGAGCTTTAGATGCATGCTTCACCTTGTGCATCTGACTTTATGTGAGTCTGGGGCAATCAAACCTGATCCTTTGGATTTGCAGGCAAGTGCCTTAACCTCTAAGCCATTTCTCCAGCCCCACCTTTTACTTTTTATATTTATTTATTTATTTATTTATTTATTTATTTATTTATTTATTTTGTTTTTTCAAGGTAGGGTCTCACTCTAGCCCAGGCTGACCTGGAATTCACTCTGTAGTCTCAGACTGGCCTCGGACTCAGATCTTCCTACCTCAACTTCCTGAGTGCTGGGATTAAAGGCGTGTGCCACCATGCCCAGCTAAAAAATACATATTTAAAGTAAATGGTAAACTAGGCGTGGAGGCACATGACTTTAATCATAGCACTCAGAAGGCAGAGGTAGGAGGATTGGAGGAGAGTTTGAGGCCACCCTGAGACTGCAGAGTGAATTCCAGGTCAGTCTGAGCTAGAGTGAGACCCTACCTCAAAAACAACAACAATAACAACAAAAGTATGAAAAACTATCCAGCTACAGAAAAGAATGAAAGCCTATCACCTGTGGCAGCATTATGGAAGTAGGGATGGAAGTAGAGATCATTATGTTAAGTGACAAAAGCAAGGCATGGGGAGAAAAGCACTAAGTGATCTCATGCACAGATGGGATTTTCAGTGTATCTCATGTAAGCTGGGAGTAGACTGGTGGTTAGAGGCCAGGAAGGGTAGGGGGAGGAAGGGACAGAGAAGGGTTGCCCTGTGGATATGAAGCTGCAGTTGGATGAGAGCAAGAAGTTCTGCTGCTATTGGACAGTATGTTGATAGATACAGTGATACAGCATGCTGCCCAAGCTATTGAACACGCAGGACTGACTGAACAATGGCAGAAGTCAGACGCATGCAAAGTCAGGTCAGGCTGACCCCGCTGCCACTCTAAACTGCTGCCAGATGTACTGGTCTTACTTATGTGGCTGCTGTTCGCTTGTTTGTTTGAAGGCCTGGGCGGGGGGTAGAAAAACGCTAAAGCTCCCTTAGGAACCCCTACCTCATCTCATCTGTGCTCTGTAGCTAACTGAAATAAACTCATTGCTGTTTTGCAAAACTGGGGGAAAAAAGACACAGTGCTGGACAGTGGTCAGTACTATAGATTTCCGCAATGTACTGCATTTCAGAAGACTACAAGAAACAGTTCGGAAAGTCTTCGCCCTAAAGAAATGATAATGAGGGCTGGAGAGATGGCTTAACAGTTAAGGCACTTGCCTGAGAAGCCTACAGACCCAGGTTCAATTCACCAGGACCTACGTAAGCCAGATGCACAAGGGGACACAGGCATCTGGAGTTCATTTGCAGTGGCTGGAGGCTCTGGTGTGCACATTCTCTCTATCTGACTCTCTGTCTCTCTCTCTCTAAATAAGTAAGTAAAAATATTTTTAAAAAGAAATGATAATGTTTCAGGACAATTATGTTTAACTTAATTTAAACATTACATAGTATATACATGTATTGGGACATCATATTTCTGCATTGATTTTTTGTAATGTTAATAGTTTATTTAGTTATTTATTTATGAGAGAGAGAGAGAATGGGTGCACTAGAGTCTCCAGCCACTACAAACGATCTCTAGCTGTATGTGTCACCTTGTGCATCTGGCTTACATGGGTACTGGGGATTGAACTTGGGTCCTTAGGCTTTGCAGGCAAGTGCCTTAATTGCTAAACTATCTCTCCAGCCCATGTTTTGTTTTTTTTTTGAATCAGGGTCTCACTCTGGTCCAGGCTGATCTGGAATTCATGGCGATCCCCCTATCTTGGCCTTCTAAGTGCTGGAAATAAAAGCGTATAACACCATGCCCCACTCAGATTTTCTCCTTAATGTATAAGAGAATAAATTTAATTTAAAAACTAAGCTGGAGCCGGGTGTGGTAGCACACGCCTTTAATCAGCACTTGGGAGGCAGAGATAGGAGGATTGCCATGAGTTCGAGGCCAGCCTGAGACTACATAGTTAATTCCAGGTCAGCCTGGACTAGAGCAAGATCCTACCTCATAAAACCAAAAATCCCTCCCCCCAAAAACTAATGACAATGACATATAAAGTGGCTTCCTTATGAGATATTTTAAAAATAAAAATAAAATAAGCTGGGCATGGTGGTACATTCCTTTAATTCCAACATTGGAGAGGCAGAGGTAGGAGGATTGCTGTGAGTTCGAAGCTACCCTGAGACTACATAATAAATTCCAGGTCAGCCTGGACTAGAGCGAGACCTTACTTCAAAAAAACCAGGAAAATAAAAATTAAATTAAAAAATAAAAACAAAAAAAAGTGACTGAAAGTAGTAAAATGCAGGTTATTAATGAAATATAACAATGTAAAGTAAAACATAACTGTACATAGGAAAGATGATTAAAATGAAGTACAGGGAGGGGGCTGGAGAGATGAATTAGTGGTTAAGGCATTTACCTGCAAAGCCAAAGGATCCTGGTTCAATTCTCCAGGACCCACATAAACCAGATGCACAAGGGGGCACATGCACCTGGAGTTTGTTTGCAATGGCTGGGGGCCCTGGTGCACCCATTCTCTCTCTCTCTCCCCTCTTTCTCTCTCTCAAATAAATAAATAAATAAAATATATTTTATATATTGCTGTGAATTTGAGGGCAGCCTGAGACTACACAGTGAATTCCAGGTCAGCCTGGGCTAGAATGAGACCCTACCTAAGTTAAAAAAAAAAAAAAAGTCTGGGTGTGGTGGTGCATTACTTTAATCCCAGCACTTGGGAGGCAGAGGTAGGAGGATTGCCATGAGTTCAAGGCCACCCTGAGAATACAGAGTGAATTCCAGGACAGCCTGGGTTAGAGCAAGACCCTACCTAAGGAAAAAAAAATGGCCGGGAGTGGTGGCGCACACCTTTAATCCCAGCACTTGGGAGTCAGAGGTAGGAGGATTGCTATGAGTTCGAGGCCACCCTGAGAATACAGAGTGAATTCCAGGTCAGCCTCGGCTAGAGCAAGACCCTACCTCAAAAAAAAAAGTACAGGGACTGGAGAGATGGCTCAGTGGTTTAATACACTTGCTTGCAAAGCCTGCTGGCCTGGGTTCAATTCCCCAGTACCCACAAAGTAGAGGCACAAAGTGGAGCATGTATCTAGAGTTTGTATCAGCAAGAGGCCCTGGCATGCCCATACTCTCTCTCTCTCTCAAATAAATTAAAAACTATTTTTTAGAGAGAAAGAAATGCATGGGGCTGGAGAGATGATCAGAGGTCAAATGCACTTGCTTGCAAAATCTGATGGCCTGAGTTCAATTTCCCAGCACCCATATAAAGTCAGATGCACTCAGCAAGAGTCCCTGCTGCACATGTCTGTGTACACACACACACACACACACACACACACACTCAAATCAACAAAATAAAAAAGCCAAAGAAATACAGCAAGCCTGGCATGGTGCATGGTGGAATTTACCTGTAATCCCAGCACTCAGCAGTTCTAGGTTAGCCTGGACTACAGAATGTGCCTCTGTCTCAACAAAACAATGACGACAATAGAACATAGAAAAAAATAAAGTTGGTTAAACAAAAACTTTTAAAAAAGAAGTAAGGGCTGGGCAGATGGCTTAGCGGTTAAAGCACTTGCCTACAAAGCCAAAGGACCCAGGTTCAATTCCCCAGGACCCACATAAGCCAGATGCGCATAGAGGTCCATGCATCTGGAGTTCATTCGTACACCATTCTCTCTCTCTGCCTCTTCCTCTCTCTCTCTCAAATAAACAAACAAATAAATAAATAAATAAAATATTTTTAAAAGCATCAGAAAAAAATAAAGTTGGGTGAGGTGGTTTAATTCTATTAAAATAATTGTTATGGGCTGTGAGAGATGGCTTAGTGGTTAAAGTGTTTGCCTGCAAAGCCAAAGGACCCTGGTTCAACTCTCCAGGACCCATGTAAGCCAGATGCACAAGGTGACACGTGCATCTGGAGTTCGTCTGCAGTCGCTGGAGGCCCTGGTGCACCCATTCTTTCTCTCTCTGCCTCTTTTTCTCTGTCAAATAAATAAAATAAATTAATAAAAATTTTTAGTTAAAATAATTGTTATTATTTTTTCAATAAATTTAAAAAAATAATAATAAAAAGCCAGTGTGGTGATGCACACCCTTAATCTCAGTACTCTGGAGGCAGAGGTAGGAGGATTGCCATGAGTTTAAGGCCACCCTGAGATGAATTCCAGGTCAGCCTGGGCCAGAGTGAGACACTACCTTGAAAAACCAAAAAAGAAAAATAATAATAATATTTTTTTTTGAGGTAGGGTTTTATTCTAGCTCAGGCTGACCTGGAATTCACTATGTAGTCTCAGGGTGACCTTGAACTCAGGATGATCCTCCTACCTCTGCCTACCAAGTGCTGAGATTAAAGGTGTACACTACCACTCCAGGCCAGGAACCAGGTCCAATAAAAGTTTGTGTCATTGTTAAAATATGATAAGCTTTCTTGGCAGTCACCAAACACACACACACACACACACACACACACACACACACACGCACACGCACACAAAATTAATGAAAAGTAAAGTAAATGCCCTGCCTGGGGGGATTTAAGCAACATGAACGTTTTCCCCTCTTAAATCTTTGGAAGAATAAATAGAATTCAAAATGAAGAATATTTATACTTAAAACATGGGAAATTCACACAGTTTGCTACATGGCTCGGCAACGTCTCAGCTGTTGTTTTGCTTTAAAGGTTCCTGCCAGTCGGTCCTGATGGGAAGAGAAAGAAAATGTCAGGGTAGACCTTGCACATGAAAGCGAAACATTTCCTAGGTCTCTCGTGACTATTAACAATGATTTTGAGTATTCATGGAGAGACCACACCTTTTCCTTCAAATCAGAAATCCCTGGGAATGAACCCATTCTGCTCTGTGTGCGTGGAAGGAATCACCACCCAGCAGCCTTCACAGAGCCCATGGCAGCTCAGAGATGGCTCTGCGCTCTGCCTTCTAAGCTCAGCATCCAGGGAGAAAGTCAGTGTCTAAACATAACATTTGCTCATTTCTCTTAAGCAGGCATAGTACTAATGTTGATAGAAGCGTATAAAGAGCCGCTTGATGCAGGAGCCAGGTGACTATAAATGACAGAGAAAATTCACCTGAATTGGCTCAAATATGTGTTGCTGGGAAACTATGTCCCGAGGCAAACAATCATATTGATTTCCAGGAAATGGCGACAATAAGTAAGTGAACAGACAGGTGCAGCCACACAAACAGCGTTTGGCCTTTTTTTTTTTTTTTTTAAAGTCTTAGATGAAAGGCCTGATACTGCTTTGTATTAAAACTGATAGACTACTTAGAGGAAAGAGAAGACCAGAGGGTGCTTGTGCGTTATGGTCATCCCAAAAATTATTGTCTAGGGACAATGACCAGGGCCCTTTGCATACATTATTTCTAATTCTATTTTTAAAATTATTTCTTTATTTATTATTTATTTGCAAGCACAGAGAAATAGAAGAGAGAGAGAGAGAATGAGAATGGGTGTGCCAGGGCTTCTAGCCATTGCAAACAACTCCAGATGCATGCATCTGGCTCTACATCTGTACTGGAGCATCATTAGGCTTCACAGGCAAGTGCCTTAACCACTAAGCCATCTCTCTAGCCCCATATCTCTTTCTTTCTTTCTCCCTCCCTTTCTTTCTTCTCTTCCTTCCTTCCTTCCTTCCTTCCTTCCTTCCTTCCTTCCTTCCTTCCTTCCTTCCTTCCTTCCTTCCTTCCTTCCTTTTTTTTTCAAGGTACGGTCCATTGTTGAAGAGGTGGCAGAAAGAATGTAAGAGCCAAAGAAAGGGTAGACTGCTTAAAATGCAATTTTCCAGACACAAAACGACCTGGGTATCCATGATTTTGCAGTGCTTGGCACTACCTACACAAGACCCTACTAGGAGGAAAAGATGATGACATCAAAATAAAAGAGACTAATTGAGAGGGGGCAAGGGATATGATAGAGGGTAGATTTGTGAGGGGGAAAGTGAGGGTTGGGAGGGAATTATCATTTTATTGTCTATAATTATGAAAGCTGTCAATAAAAATGTTTTAAAAATCCATTTGTGGGGCTAGGTGTGGTGGTGCATGCCTTTAATCTCAGCACTGGGGAGGCAGAGGTAGGAGGATTGCTGTGAGTTCAAGGCCACCCTGAGACTACAGAGTGAATTCCAGGTTAGCCTGGGCTACAGCGAGACCCTATCTTGAAAAAAAATCCATTTGTGGAGATCAGATATGTGTTTTCCAGTGAAAACTTTTTTTGGTGTTCACCTAGTTCACTGTAGGGGAAATGTTTGAGGTGTCAGGTAGATTTCAAGTGTGTGGAGGGCAGGACCACACTGTTCCTTGTGTTCTTTTTTTTTTTTTTTTAAAGTTTTGTTTACTTGATAGAGAGCGAGTGTATGTGTGTGTATGAGTATAGGCACACCAGGGACTCCAGCTACTGCAAATGAACTCCAGACACATGTGCAACTTTGTGCATCTGGCTTTACGTGGATACTGGGGAAATCAAACCTAGGCTGTCAGGCTTTGCAAGCTAGTGCCTTTAACTGCTGAGCCATCTTTCTAGCTCCTTTGTGTTCTTTTTGTTTGTTTTTGTTTTTCTGAGGTAAGGTTTCACTCTAGCTCAGGCTGACCTGGAATTCACTATGTAGTCTCAGGGTGGCCTTGAACTTGTGGTGATCCTCCTACCTCTGCCTCCTGAGTGCTGGGATTAAAGGTGTGTGCCACCATGCCCGGCTCCCTTGTGTTCTTGATACCTATTGCCAGATAGGATCAAATGGAATAATCTGACTTCCAGGCTTGGAACATTGGTTTGTCACTTGCTAGTTGTGTAACCTTGGAGGGAGTCACTTGGGCTCCCTGCTTGCCTGTTTGAGCTTTACTGTATGTGGGGTTTTTGACCTCCACTTTGCAGAGATGTTTACCAGGTCTGACTTTTAAAATTTTTATTGTATTTTATTTAATTTTTATTCCTGGATTAAGAGTTGTGTTACTTCTTTTTATTATTATTATTATTATTATTATTATTATTATTATTATTGAGGTAGGGTCTTACTGTAGCCCAGGCTGACCTGCAATTCACTATGTATTCTCAGGGTGGCCTTGTACTCACGGCAATCCTCCTACATCAGCCTCCCAAGGGCTGGCATTAAAGGCGTGTGCTACTACACCCAGCTCTTATTTCTTTTTTAATATTCTGATTTATTTATCTGAGTGTGTGTGTGTGTGTGATGGGCACACTTGGGCCTCATGCCACTGCAAATGAATTCTACATGCACGCACCACTTTGTGTGTCTGGATTCACTTGGGTACTAGGAAATCAAGCCTGGGCCAGATGGCTTTCCAAGAAAGTTCCTTTATCCACTGAGCCATCTTCCCTGCCCTATTTTTCTAAATCAAATTTATTCTGACCTCAGTGTATCAAAGTGTACTAATCTTTTTTTTTTTTTTGTAAGGACTACAATGAATGAGTTTGGAGTACTCTTAGGGTACATGGGAGACAGAAAAGTCTTAATTATTATGTCCATCTGATTGCCATTGAGATGCTCCTTGGCCAAGCCAGCCAGGTCCCCTAGGCAAGCAGTTTCATCTGTCCTCTGAACTTCATAACTCAGCCTTAGAGATGTTCCCAAAGCCAGGACTCTGTGGTCAATGGTGGCACTGCTCAGGAGTAGACCAAGAGCTCCTGCCACTCATGGAAATTCTCCCCATATGCCAACCTCCTTTTCCTTCATCCAGAAAAGGTTTGCCAATATATGGCAGGCCTGTTTGTATGGTAACACATTATAGTGTTGTTTTTTTAATTTGTTTTTTTCATTTTGGAGGCAGGGTCTCACTTCTAGCCCAGATTGGACTTGAACTCACAATGATCCTCCTACCTTCCATCCAAGCCATTTAAGTACTGGGACTACAGGTGGGCACCACTATGTCCAGGTAACACACTATAATTTTATCAGGAAGCAGAAGGAGAGAGAGGTTTTTTTTTTTTTTTTTTTTTCTTTCCCCCTAGGTAGGGTCTCGCTGTAGCCCAGGCTGACCTGGAATTCACTATGTAGTCTCAGGGTGGCCTTGAATTCATAGTGATCCTCCTCCTTGCGCTTCTCGAGTGCTGGTACTAAAGACCATGCCTGGCATGTTTCTTCTCAATTACAGTGGAGTGCTTACTTTCTCCTTTCTAGTGTGTCTTTTCACATTCCTGACACATGGTCTGTGTGGACAGAGGGATGCAACATGCCTCTTAAGTTGAGGATGAATGACCATTGGCCACCTCTCCAGAGACATGGCAGTCATGAAGTTTACTCCAGGATGAGTTTTCTGGTTCACATTGTGATCTGGTTGCTGGCTAAAGGCTTCTCTATATTCATTACCTTCTTTATGTTCATACATCTCTCTACCGCTTGACTTCATTTAAAAGTAAGGGTCTCCTTATTAATAGTTTTGTTTTTATTATTGACTATTAGATTTACATTTTTGTGTGTGTGCATGCTCATTTTCATGTTTTTAGTTGTGTGTGTGTGTGTGTGCATGCACGCACACATGCACACAGACCAGAGGACAATCTTGGTATTATTTCCCTCAGGCTCCATCCACCTATTTTGAGAAAGGGTCTCTCACTGGCCTGGAATTTGTCAATTAAGTCTAGACTGACTGTCAGTGATCCCTTGGGATCCTCCTCTCCCTGCTTTCCCAGTGCTGGGATTACAAGCTTGCATCACCAAACCTGACTTTTTTAAAAAAAATGTTTTACTTAGAACTGGAGAGATGGCTTAGTGGTTAAGGCGCTTACCTGCAAAGCCAAAGAACCTAGGTTTGATTCTCCTCTCTAGCTTTTTTCTCTCCCTCTCAAAAAATATTTTTTTAAATTTTATTTATTTATTTGAGGAGACAGAGAGAGAGAGAGAATGGGCACATCAAGGCCTCTAGCCACTGCAAAAGAATTCCAGATGCATGTGCCACCCTGTGCATCTGCCTTTATGTGGGTACTGGGGAATCCAACCTGGGTCCTTTGGCTTTGCAGGGAAACACCTTAACCGCTAAACCATCTTTCCAGCCCCTGACTGTTTTTTCATGGGTTCTGTGGATCTAAGTCAGGTCCTCATGCCAGCAAAGCAAGCTGACTGAGCAATCTCCCCAGCCTTGGGTTTATATTTTTAGTACTGAAAAGGAACACATAGGCTTTATGTCCTTCCTATCCAAGTTTGCAATCATGACTGGACTCCAGGTGACAGGGCCATGGCTATTATCCAAACAGCAACCTTATCTGCGGTATCTTAGGACTGTTTCCACATGGAATGTTTTGCACATACTGAACATCCATGTCACATGTAAGTATATATTTTTAGAGGACATTTTTCTTTATTAAAAATATGTCTGAGGCTGGAGAGATGGCTTAGCATTTAAGGTGCATGCCTGCAAAGCTTAAGGACCCAGGTTTAATTCTCCAGGTCCCACATAAGCCAGATGCACATAGTGGCACATGCATCTGGAGTTTGTTTGCAGTAGCTAGAGGCCCTGGCATGCCCATTCTCCCTTTCTCCCTCTCCCTCTCTCTGTCTCTAATAAATAAATAATCTTTAAAGAAATATGTATGCCTGGTGTGGTGGTGCAAACCTTTAATCTCAGCACTCAGGAGACAGAGGTAGGAGGAGCGCTGTGAGTTCCACCCTGAGACGACAGAGTGAATTCCTGAGCTAGAGTGAGACCCTACCTCGGAAAACCAAAAAAAAAAAAAAAAAAAGTGAGCATGTTTATGTGTATGTATGTGCATGTGGAGGCTAGGGGACAACCTTGGGTGTCATTCCTAAGGAACATTGACCTTTTTTTTTTGAGACAGGCTCTCTCATTGACTTGGAGCTCACAATAAGGCTAGCCAAATTATCGCAGATTCACGTGGATCTTCTTAAATGCATCTGGTAATATGGACATTTCCAATTTATCTAGGGTTCTTTCTCTGGTTATTTAACAAGTTAATGGGATTTAAAAATGTTATTAACATTGCTTCCGACCAATCACCATCATGGTGATTTTAGGAAACACTTGCCAGAAGCCAAGCATTTGAACAGCTTTAACCAAGCATCAGATAAACTACAATTATATTCTGGAGAGAACTGCTGGGTGTGTGACATTAAGATGCAGTTCCCCAGGCAACTGAGAGGGAGATCCATTCAGTAACAGCAGAGCTTCCACAAATTGCTGAAATCTTACAACATTCGCAGCACCTTTTATTTACTCTTCATTGACAGTTAAATTATTGCTTGAAAGCATCTGTTGACTAGAAAACAAATCTTCTACTCTGGGTAAACTAGACATCTCTCAACATAGCTACCATCTAATTGCGAAAGATGGGGAGAGAGGATGGAAATGTGCAGATGGGGGGACAACCTGTCCATCACACAGTGGTATGTTGGCAAAGACACTCCTTGTGGATAGACTTCCATCTATCATTTCATCCTAAGTGAGGGACTGTCCCCTGTTCTCATCATATATATTAGACAAGCTTTCTTGTCAAATTGCTATATCTCACAATGCCTGGCTAAGAATGTACTGTATGGGCACTTAGTAGTAAGTGTGATTCACTTGAGACACATTTATACCTTCTGAGGTGTAATTCCCTATTTTCACAATCAGGTATCTTACCAAGCACATTCAAAATGAAACCAAGGGCTGGGTGTGGTGGCGCACGCCTTTAATCCCAGCCTTCAGGAAGCAGAGGTAGAAGGATCTCAGTGAGTTTGTGGCCACCTTGAGACTACATAGTGAATTCCAGGTTATTCTGGACTAAAGTGAGACCCTACCTTGAAAAAAATAACAACAACAACAAAACTAAACCAAGGGCTGGAGAGATGGCTCAGCAGTTAAGAGTATTTTCTTTCTTTCTCTTTCTTTTCTTTCTTTTTTTTTTTTTCTTCCAGGTAGGGTCTTGCTCTAGCCCAGGCTGACCTGGAATTCACTATGTAGTCTCAGGATGGCCTTGAACTTATGGTGATTCTCCTATATCTCTGCCTCCCGGGTGCTGGGATGAAAGGCATGTGCCATCATGCTCAGCTGTCAAGAGTACGTTCTATGTAAGCATGAGGGCCTACAGAGGCAAGAAAGACTCTTCCAGAACCTCACATAAACAGCTGGCCATAGCCATGGCCATCTGTAATTCCAGTCCCATAGGAGCTTGTTGAAAAAACTTCAAGCTCTGGGATCAATAAGAGAGTCTGGCTCAAATAAGGATGGGCAGGCCAGATGTTGTGGTGTATATCTTTAATCTCACCACTTGAGAGGCAGACATAGGAGGATCACTGGGAATTTGAGGCCAGCTTGGGACTACAAAGTGAGTTCCAGGTCAGCCTGGGCTAGAGAGAGTCCTTACCTTGAAAAAAAAGAAAGAAAAAAAAATTTAAAACCCAACAAACAAAGAATGGGCAGAAGAGAGATGGAGCAGGACCCTCTACATTCAGCCCTGGCCACTTAGGCGAGCACACCCTGCTGCAGGTAAACTCAGGGGTGCTGCATGGATACATATATACATATATGTGCAAACACTCCCCCCTCCACAACACACACACACACACACACACACACACACACACACACACACAGCCTTAAACTAAAGACGTCAAAACAAAACTCATAGTACGTAGAGTTTCATCTCTCTGCAAACAAAACTGCTCCAATATCTAAGACTTTTTGAGGACCTGTTTGGATTTCACAGCATTTTGGATTTCAGATGCTCACCTAGCAAAGCCCATGCAGGTATTTCCAAACCCCCAAAACTCTGAACTATGAAGTCCTAAGCATTGTAGGTAAGAGATACTCTTACATATGGTCCCTTGCCTTAGTGCAGATTTGTTTCTCTGTTGTATGTTTCTTCTGTTATGCTAGCTCTCTGCCCGTGCTTGGGTAGCTATTTACCCTGATTTCTCTGGTATTATTGAGAGTGACATCTTCATATCCCCCACTATAATGGAAAGCACGTGCCCCACACCCCCAACTCTGCTACAGTTTGGGGCTTGAGGAATTTGTGTTTACACCCCTTGTTCTGTGAGGGATAGAGAAGTCTGGGCCAGTGTCCAGCCTTAGCAGGGTCCTTTCTCAATCTTTTTGTTTGTTCTGAGGTAGAGTTGTGCTCTAGCCCAGGCTGACCTGGAATTCACTCTGTAGACTCAGGGTGGCCTCGAATTCATGGTGATTCTCCTACCTCTGCCTCCCCAGTGCTGATAGTAAAGGTGTGCACCCCCACGCCCAGCTCCTTTCTCAATCTTTTAGCTATTCTGCTAGGATAGGTGATGGTTTGATTTGTCTATTGTCTCTTGTGAGGAGTCTTTGCCTTTTGGAAGGTTCTTTATCTCAGTGTGGATCCCCTGAGCCTTCCTTCCCATGTCACAGACTTAGGGTTTCCATTCTCCCAAGCCAAATTGAAAAAAAAAAAAAAAACTTATAGCAATAAATATTAGGAAAAATGTTGGGCTTTCCGAGGACTGTTCAGATTTCTTGATTTATGCAGTTTGGTTAGCACTAGAAACTCTCTGAAGCAAATAAATGAGATTTAATTTGATATACTTCTTTCTTTCTTTTTTCTTTTCTTTTTTCTGGTTTTCCAAGGTAGGGTCTCCCTCTAGCCCAGGCTGACCTGGAATTCACTATGTAGTCTCAGGGTGGCCTCGAACTCATGGAAATCCTCCTACCTCTGCTTCCCAAGTACTGGGACCCAAGTGCTGAGATTAAAGGCGTGCGCCACCATGCCCGGTTTAGTTTGATATATATTTTAAAACTGAAACTCATGCTTGGGATTATAGAATAATCTCTCTAGTGAGCAAAATATAATGTTCATTTTTTAATCTCAAAGAAAATAATTAGCTGGGCATGGTGGCGCATGCCTTTAATCCCAGCACTCGGAGGGCAGAGGTAGGAGGATCGCTGTGAGTTCAAGGCCACTGAGTCTACATAGTGAATCCCAGGTCAGCCTGGGCTAGAGCAAGACCTTATCTAAAAACAAAAACAAAAACAAAGCAAAACCAAAAACGGGGGGGAGGGCTGGAGAGGTGGCTTAGTGGCTAAGGCATTTGCCTGCAAAGCCAAAGGAACTAGGTTCAATTCCCCAGGACCCACGTAAGCCAGATGCACAAGGGGCACATGTAGCTGGAGTTCATTTGCAGTGGCTGGGGCCCCTGGCATGCCCATTCTCTGTCTCTCTTCTATATCTCTCTGTTTGCAAATAAAAAATAAATTTATTTTAAAAAAGAATTTTTTTTTTAAAACAACAAAAAACAGAAAGAAAACGGAAAGAAAAGTAAACAATCAAAACAGATGTCACTGGTGAAGAGTTCAGTTGATCAATAACATTTCACAATTTGTACCAGCATCTGGAGAAATGATCTTTGCACGTCACTTTAGATCGATCAACCCACATTTCTACCCATGCACTTCTACAAAGCACAAATGGGTTTTAAATGATAGCCTTAACTGTTTTTTTTTGCTTTTAAAAATATTTTTTATTTATTTATTTATTTATTTATTTATTTATTTATTTATTTGACAGAGAAAGAGGGAGAGAGAAGATAGCATTCCGCAGCCCCTTCTCATTCTCCTGCTTTCTTTTAACTGCTTTTATAAAAGATTTTATTTTTATTTATTTATTAGAGACAGAGAGAGGGAAAGAGAGGGAGAGTGAGAGTGAGAGTGGGTGTGCCAGGGCCTCTAGCCACTGCAAACAAACTCCAGATGCATGTGCCCCCTTGTGCATCTGGCTTACGTGGGACCTGGAGAATTGAACCAGGGTCCTTAGGCTTCATAGGCATGTGCCTTCACCGCTAAGCCATCTCTCCAGCCCAACTTTTTTTTTTCCCCCACTTTTTTTCAAAGAAGAAAAGATCAGTTTTTTCAGCGTCAAATTTCTGGCCACTAAGAATGTTAGCCTGCAAGAGGCTTCCTACGGGAGAAAGCCAAGCCTTCAAGAGCAAGCCAGGCAATGTAAAAATTAGCAGGGATTCTAGCTCCCAAGAGCCTTTCTTCATTCTTCAGGGAAGCTGCTGGAGGAGGGGTGCAGTTTATGCAGTAGATGGGTGAATGCAGACTGGTGTGTGTCTTCTCACTCTAATCCTAATCCCTAGTCTGGAGACACTTTTCAGGTCTGTCAATCTCAAGAACAAAAATCCTTATTCTTGTCACTGATTAGTTTGCCTTCATGCAGTTTCTGACATATGACATAGGGACACATGCTGGAGGGGGGTAGCTGTCCCAGGCCTTCTTTCTGATTATCAAATTCATGGTAACAAAAGAAAATATGCTTCCCCTGATTATTGTGAAAGACAGGGGCACTGGAAGTTAAACAGTCAGGTTGAGATCTGGCTGTTTTACAAATACTGGCTTTCTAGGCATAGGGACTCACATAAGGGCCATTTAACATGACACATGTTTTGACAATGGCCAGAGGGTTGTTTAAGGTGGCAGGTGAACATTATATACTATTTAAGGTTTTTTAATTAAAATTATTTATTTATTTATTTATTTATTTATTTATTTATTTATTTATTTGCAAGGAGAGAGAGAGAGAGAGAGAGAGAGAGAGAGAAGACAGGCACAAAGAGTCACTGCAAATGAACTCCAGACGCATGGGCCCCCTTGTGCATCTGGCTTACATGGGTCCTGGGGAACTGAACCTGGGTCCTTTGGCTTCACAGGCAAACACCTTAGTCACTAAGCCATCTCTCCAGGCCTATACACTATTTTTCAAGATATGTTTTATTTTTATTTATGAAAGAGAGAGAATGGGTGTATCAGGGCTACCAGCCGCTGCAAATGAACTCCAGATGCATGTGCCACCTTGTGCATCTGGCTTACGTGGGCACTGGAAATTGAACCCGGTTCCTTTGGCTTTGCAGGCAAGCACCTTAACTGCTAAGCCATCTCTCCAGCCCACATTATAAACTATTGACGAAGTTTCTCTTGTTTCTATCTATCTATCATCTATCTATCTATCTATCTATCTATCTATCTATCTATCTATCTATCTATCTATCTATCTATCTATCATCTATCTGTTTTCCAGGCAGGGTTTCACTCTAGCCCAGGCTGGCCTTGAACTCACAGAGATCCTCCTACCTCAGCCTCCCCAGTGCCGGGATTAAAGGTCAACACGCCCGGATCACTTCTTTAAAAACACAGGAGTTGCTCATCTATCACAGGCTTAGCTTGTTCTTTTCACTAAGGGAAGGTCCACCTGTTGGATCATGTCTCCCAGGGCCAGGGAGCACTTCCGAGGCAAGCGCCCCCTTTGCCCTATGAAAAGCGAGTGGACCGGGTGCCCAGTCTGCCCTGGATCGACGTGACAGCTTCCCAGCATGCTAAAGCCAAGCGATCCAGCCCGCTCGGTCCAGCTGCCCTTTTTCTTGCTCCTGGACCTAGTGGTCTTTCGCCATAGTGGGGTTTTGGGGAGCCACCGCCGAGGACCCGGGCGACGGGGCGGGGCGAGCGCCGTGACGCAAGACGGGCTCTGGCCAATGGGAACGTCCCGCGGCGCCGGCCGACTTGCCGGGGCTATAAAAGAGAGAGGCGTCCGGGGCTCTCCAGCCGGCCGCTGCCCTTGGCTCGGAGCGTGTCCTCCCGTGACTGGACCTCCAGTGACCCGGCTACAGGTCGTTTGCAGCCCTCGAAGAGTCCCCTGCCTGGGTCTATGGAGAAGGGCCCGGTACCAGCGGAGAAACCGCGGGGCACCCGGTGTACTAATGGGTTCCCCGAGCGGGAGTCGTCGCGGCCGGTGGACAAGTGCCCACGGCCCGAGGCCAAGAGCGCGCAGCCGGCGGACGGCTGGAAGGAAGACCAGCCCCGCAGCGAGGAGGACAACGAGCTGAACCTCCCCAACCTGGCGGCCGCCTACTCGTCCATCCTGCGCTCGCTGGGCGAGGACCCCCAGCGGCAGGGGCTGCTCAAGACGCCCTGGAGGGCAGCCACCGCCATGCAGTTCTTCACCAAGGGCTACCAAGAGACCATCTCAGGTCCGTGCGGGGCGCAGGGCCGGGGCGGAGGGAAGGGATGGAGGGGGGCGGGGACCGGCTCGGGAACTTTCCCGAGTTGCCTCATTCTTGCAGAAACCCAATGCTGGTCACCTTCCCAGCCCCACCCTTGGCCTTGGGTTGTCGTCGCCGCCGGGGCCGAGCTCAGGGACTCGGGTAAGGGCGCATTTCCGACGCGCACTTGGGGACCCGCTGCCTTCGTCCTCGAACGTGTTCCTGGCGCCTGAGACTTGTCCTGCCGAGGGGCGGGAGCCTCTGGTAGGGAGCTCCTGGCGGCTGGGGCATCTGGGGACCTCACTCGTCCTAACATCCAGAGACGGATCCGTGAGCACTTGGCAAGGACCACTTGTGGAAGGGATGGCTCATTCCTTCCCTTGAAATCCCATGCTTTTTGGTAGGTTGGGGGTGGAGGGGCGCGAAGCTGGGGATTCAAGTACTCTGAACATCCCAGGTGATCTCAATGGTGGGGGCGGGTCTGGGATCTGCAGAGAGTTATAACTCCTATCTGGCCACCTCAAGTTTACTCCAGCTCAGGACTTTTCCTTAAATTTGGGACAAATTTGGGACACATTTCTCTGGAGTTACAGAGGGGCGGGAGGTGCATGTATGTGTGGGGGCGGTTCTTGGGCTAGTTTGTGAATGACAGCCTTCTTCTTGCTCTCTCAAGATAAATCAAGTGACTCCCTGGGGTTGCTCCTAAAGTCTTAGCCTCTGGGACTTGTACACCTGACACTACGCCCCCCCCCCCCGGCTAAAATCATCCAAGTTGACCCGGTGCTCTGAGCCTGTGGCTTTCTCGCAGCGGGTGGCGAGTCAGCTGGGGTGGGTAGGATGCTGAGACAGGGTGGAGAGGAAGTGGAAAATGACACAGGGCCTTGCTGCCTGTCTGCCCAGTGAGCAGTGTTGGTCTTTATTTTCAATATTCTGATTCTTTTGGCTGGACTCTAAGACAATGTTTCCAGTCTCCATCGTCTTTGCCTCCCCTATTTCTCCTAGGGAAAAACAAAAACAAACAAACAAACAAACAAAAAAAAAACACCATGGGTGCCTTGAAAGGTAACCATCAAGTCTGTCCCTGTCATTTCCCTGGAAGTCTGTTATGCGATGGAGAATACATCCTGGGGAAGGACCAAGTTATTTCTGCCCAGTCTTCCCCACCCCAAAGGAAGGGTGGGAAGTCAGAGGGTGAGAAGGGTGGGGTCCCCCAAAGAGGAAATGATACTCTATCCTAACACTAGTTTCTTGTCTGGGTTCACTTTTTTTTTTTAACCCCTAGATGGGAAAAGTTCAGTCTCAAAAGCAGAGTTTCACAGTGCAGAGCCTGAAGAACAATGGTTTTCTGGGAGCCTAGTGTTTGGGAGGCTCGGTGTGTTCCACATTCCAGGATGTAGTGAAGAAGTGTCTTAGGGTGGCCTCTGCAGATGTAGAAGGTGGTCTCCTCCAAGGCATAGGTCAGGAGAGCGGTCTGTCACATAGCATGGATCTCATTTCTCCCACAGAGAGGGGTTTCTGGCCCCACACAAGTCACAGAATTATCTGAAATGACTGACTCACCTGTTTACGGGAGAAGTGATTAGCAGAAGCTCGTCTCATAAGCCCATTCAGCTAGAGGACTAAGAACCTACTGCACACTTTATTCTCTAGTGGAAAAGCGTTTTAACCAATTTTTTATTAGTTAAAAGTCCATGGACCTAGAAACATGGAGATTGTATGTCAGCCGGGGAAGATGATGGACTAGGACAGCTTCATGCCTATGGAGTTTGCTTTTAGGGTGATGAAAATGTTCTGGATCTAGACTGTGACTTTTTTTGATAGGAATACCACTGTAAAAATGCTTACTATGAGGAATGAAAAAAAAAATTTTTGGTTTTTCGAGGTAGGATCTCGCTACCTCTGCCTCCTTAGTGCTGTGATTAAAGGCACCACACATGGCTTGAGGAATAAAATGTTCGTGGACTGCTTAAGATTATAGCTAGCTATCAATTAGATGGTTTCTTTTTTTGTTTTGTGTTTGAGGTAGGATCTCACTGTAGTCCTAGTCTGACCTGGAACCCATGACGATCCTCCTACCTCTATCTCCCAAGTGCTGGATTAAAGGCGTGCACCACCAAGCTTGACTCAACTGAATATTTTTTAGTGGGCTAAGCCCCTTGTGTAAATAGTTTTAACTAACCCTCAGCTTTGAGGTTAAGCATTGTTTTCTTACCCTTATAATGAGGAAACTGCAATGAGGCACAGAGGCTGACAGCTTATACGTGATAAGAGCCAGGCGGGATAGCTGCTGAACTGAGTCCTTCCTTATGTTGCAACACAGCCAGATGAATCAGTGCACCTCTCTACCCAGTATTTGAGACTTGAGAGATGGGTTAATAGAATGCATGGAAAACAATGGAGTAGAATGGACAAGAACTTCTATCTGTGTATGTCTTATAGGTAGGTGTGTGTGTGTGTGTGTGTGTGTGTGGTCACTGCCTCTAGATGTAAAATGTTTCCTTATAGCTGGGCGTGGTGGTGCACGCCTTTAATCCCAGCACTCAGGAGGCAGAGGTAGGAGGATTGCTGTGAGCTCGAGGCTGCTCTGAGACTACATAGTGAATTCCAGGTCAGCCTGGGCCAGAGTGAGACCCTACCTCAAAAAACAAAACAAAAAAAGGTATCCTTACTGTGAGTTGTAGGCAGAAGTTTGAATGCCTCCATTTAGGAACATATATATATGTGTATATATGTGTATATATGTATGTATATGTGTATATATATATATATATATATATATATATATATATATATATATATATATATTCATCATTAAAGAGAAAACAAAGTGGGAAAGACAAGGATGACACTGAACTTAATGAACCTATATGATGGTGGCCCATGTCTTGGAACAACTTGGGTTGGGGAAAGAAGGAAGGGTGCTGATAGGAGATGTGTTGCAATCAGGTTCACATTGCTGGCAGAAATTACCTGACCAAGAGCAGCTTTGGGAAAAGGGTTTATTTTGGCTTACAGACTCGAGGGAAAGCTCCATGATGGCAGGGAAAAACAATGGCATGAGCACAGGGTGGACATCACCTACTGGCCAACATAAGGTGGACAATAGCAACAGGAGAATATGCCCAAAACTGGCAAGGGGACACTGGCTATAATACCCATGAGCCTGCCCCCAACAATACACAGCCTCCAGGAGGCATTAATTCCCAAATCTCTATCAGTTGGGAACTTAGCATTCAGAACACCTAAGTTTATGGGGACACCTGAATTAAACCACCACACAATGAGAGGCATATCTTAAGTCTAGAGAAAATATAGGCCTGGAGACATGGCTTAGCAGTTTAGGCTTTTGCCTATGAAGCCTAAGGACCTAGGTTCAATTCCCTAGTACCCACTTAAGCCAGATGCACAAGGTGGCACATGTGTTGTTGGCAGTGGCTGGAGGACCTGACACAGCAATTCTCTTTCTTTCTGCCTGCCTCTCTCTCTCTCTCTCTCTCTCTCTCAAAAGCAAAACTAGGCTGGAGAGACACTTAGTGGTTATGTCACTTGCCTACAAAGCCAAAGGACCCAGGTGTGATTCCCCAATACCCATGTAAAGCCAGCCAGATGTGCAAGGTTGCATATGCATCTGGAGTTTGTAGTGGCTAGAGGCTCTGGTGCACCAGTTCTCTCTCTCTCTCAAATAAAATATTTATTGGGGAAAAAAAAAGATACAGGGTGGCATACATCTTTAATCCCAGCACTCAGGAGGCAGAGGTAGGAGGATCATGTGTTTGAGGCCACCCTGAGACTACATAGTGAATTCTAGGTCAGCCTCAGCTAGAGTGAAACTCTATCTTGAAAAAACAAAACAAAAACAAAAAAAAAAGACACAAGGTTGCAAGGTCCTCTAGCCATTGCAAATGAACTCTAGACACATGTGGCACCATGTGCAGCTGGCTTACATGGGACCTGGAGAATTGAACCTGGGTCCTTAGGCTTTGCAGGAAAGTACCTTAACCTCTGAGCCATCTCTTCAGCCCTGATACTGCTCATTTCTGACGCTCTAGGAATTTTATCATTTTCGCTACACTGCAACTTCTCTCCCCACCATCCCCTTCCCCTACTTTCCATGGAAGCATGTGCGGTCATCCATGACAGGGTTGTGCAAGTTTCTCTGTTTCTGTTCGTTCCTGCAGCTGTGGGCTAGGTGGGAGCGGGGAGGAGACACCAGCACCTCTCCCAGGGCCTGGCTGCCCTTTGAATCTAGTGTTACAGGCTGATCCTTGGACCAACTCATACCAAGTCATCATTGTCTATTTCTGTGTCATTTCAGTTTAGCCATATTCTAGTTCTCTTCCATACTCAAGTTTTACTTTAGTGAGTTCTTTCTATACATGCCGTCTTTTCTGTCCACGATTCCCTTTCTCAGAACCTACACTTAAGTAGATGGGATGGCCTGCCAGTCCCATTCCCTGAGCTCCATGGTCTTTATCCCCCAACCCCTTTTTGGTTTTTTGATTTATTTTTAATACTTTATTTAATTTTTTTTAAAATTTTATTTTTATTCCTTTGAGAGAGACAGAGAGAGAATAGGCATGCCAGGGCCTCCAGCCACTGCAAACAAACTCCAGACACATCTACCACCTTGTGCAGCTGGCTTATGTGGGTCCTGGGAATTGAACTGGGTCCTTTGGTTTTGTAAGCAGTCACCTTAACCACTAAGCCATCTCTCCAGTCCCTATTTTTTTATTTTTTAACTTTTTTTTGGTTTTTCGAGGTATGGTCTTCACTGTAGTCCAGGTTGACCTGGAATTCACTACATAGTCTCAGGGTGGCCTTGAACTCATGGTGATCCTATCTCTGCCTCCCAAGTGCTGGGATTAAAGGTATGTGCCACCATGCCCAACCTAGAATAGACATTTTTTCTTTTTCTTCTCTCTCTCTCTCTCTTTTTTTTTTTTTTTTTTTAGTTTTTTTGAGGTAGGGTTTCACTCTAGTCCAGGCTGACTTGGAATTTACTATGTAGTCTTAGTATGGCCTTGAACTCACAGCAATCCTCCTACCTCTGTCTTCCAAGTGCTGGGATTAAAGGCATATGTGCCTCCATGCTCAGCCTAGAATAGACTTTTTGACATTCATAATTTTTTTGTTGTTGTTTTTTCGAGCTAGGGTTTCACTCTGGCCCAGGCTGACTTGGAATTAACTATGTAGTCTCAGGGTGGCCTCGAACTCAGGGTGATCCTCCTACCTCTGCCTCCCAAGTGCTGGGATTAAAGGCGTGCGCCACCATGCCCGACATTCATAATTTTAACAACTACATTTATAAATGAGATTGTAGATATTTTCTAGGCTTATCAAGCTTTGTTATCAAGCTTTCAGAAGCTTCTGTATTTCTTCTGCCTTTTTTCTGGTTTTTCGAGGTAGAGTCTTGCTCTCGTCCAAGCTGACCTGGAAGTCACTGTGTAGTCTCAGTATGGTGTCAATCCCATGGTGATCTTCCTACCTCTGCCTCCTGAGTGCTGGGATTAAAGTTGTGCACTACCACACCTGTCATCTTTTTTTTTTTTGTATTTTTAATATTTTTTAAAATTTATTTGAGAGTGACAGAGAGCGAAAGAATTAGAGAGAGAGAGAGAGAATGGGCACACCAGGGCCTCCAGCCACTGCAAACAAACTCGAGATTCATGTGCCACCTTATGCATCTGGCTTACAAGGGTCCTGGAGAATCAAGCCTCGAACCGGGGTCCTTAGGCTTCACAGGCAAGTGCTTAACCACTAAGCCATCTCTCCAGCCCAGACTATATCTTATCTATCTATCTATGTATATATATTTTTATTGACAACTTCTATACTTACATACAAAAAAATGCATGATATTTTCCTCCCCTCCCCTCATTCCCCTTTAGAACTCCAATCTCCATCATTTGATGTCACCATCTTTTTCTTTTATTATGAGGGTCTTGCAAAGGTATTTCTAGGCACTGCAAGGTCATGGATATCAAGACCATTTTCTGTCTGGACAGTTGCATTGTAAGGAGTCGTACCCTTCCTTTGGCTCTTCCATTCTATCCGCCCCCTCTTCCGCAATGGGCCCTGAGCCTTGGAGGGTGTGACAGATGTTTCAGTGCTGGACACTCCTCCATCCTTCTCAGCACTATGTTGCCTTTTGGGTCATCCCAGTGGTCATTGCCATCTGAAAAGAGCTTCTCTAACCAGAAGTGAGAGTAGCATTAATATGTGAATATGAACATTAAGTGTAGTGCTTTCAGGGTAGCTTAGTGGGAATAATATATACATTTAGTCAGACAAGAGCAGGCTTTATACCCCTAAGGCTCATGCCCTCACCTGCCATAGACTTTTGCTTAGGTTTTTCAGTACCAGGTATGTATTCCCTCCCGTAGAGAGGGCCTTCAGTCCAATTATGGAGCAGTTGGTTACGCCATGAGTAGACATGCCACTATTGCACCCATTCAGTCATTGGGCCTGTATGGCCAAACTTGAATATTCAGTGTCCACTGTTTTCACTGCTGATGACTTCTTTGTCCCATATGGCTGCATGCAGTGCAGCTTTTTTCAGCTTTCAGTTGGCTGGTCTACAGGGAGAACGTTTTCTGCTCACCACCAGCTTGCTTTCTCAGTGACCTTGCCTCTCAAGCAAGAGATGTCTTCAGCAATAGGGTCTTACTATCTGTTTCTCAAGGGAAACCAAGGGCTTTGGCAAAAGCCTTTAATGTTTTGGAGGCTACCAGGACCTCCTTGGCCAACAACTCACTGGACTGTCATCTTTTTATTTATCTGAGAGAGAGAGGCAGAGGCAGATAGAAAGGGAGAGAATGGGCACACTAGGGCCTCCTAGCCACTGCAAAAGAACTTCAGATGCATGCATCTGGCTTTATGTGGGTACTGGGGAATCAAACTTGGGTCCTTTCACCTTGCTGACAAAGTGTCTTAAGCACTAAGCCATCTCTTCAGCCCTTCCTTATATATATGTGTGTGTGTATATGTATATATATGTATGTATATATGTATATATGCATATGTATGTGTGTGTGTGTGTGTACACAAATATATACGCACATATGTTTTTCAATTAAGGTCACACTCATTCTAGGCTGACCTGGAATTCACTATGGTAAGTTGAAATCTCAATGTCGTTTTTCTTTTTAAAAATTTTTTTTTTTTTTTTTGTGAGGTAGGGTCTCCCTCTAGACCAGGGTGGCCTCGAACTTTCAGCGATCCTCCTACCTCTGCCTCCTGAGTGCTGGGATTAAAGGCATGCGCCACCACTCCTAGCTCAATTGAACTCCTGCAATTGAACTCCAGACATTTGTGCCACCTAGTGGGCATGTGAGACCTTGCACTTGCCTCACCTTTGTGCATCTGGCTTATGTGGGATCTGGAGAGTGAAATGTGGGTCCTGAGGCTTCTCAGGAAAGCACCTTAACTGCTCAGCCATCTGTCCAGCCCTTCAGTGTAGTTTTAATTGCATTCCTCTGATAGCTAGTGAGATTGAACATTTTTTTCATGTTTATTGTATTTCATCTTAACAGTTTGAGAACAGTCTGTTAATTTCATTAAACTATTGATTGAATGGGTTTGATTTCTTGTTCTTTATTTTTTGTTGTTTTGTTTTAGATACTAATCCTCTGTCAGATACACAGCTAACAACAATTTTCTCCCATTCTGCAGGCTGTCTGTTCACTGTTTTCTTTTATGCAGAAGCTTTTTCATTTTATGAGGTCACATTTGTCAACTGTTAGTATTATTTCCCGAATGACTGGAGTCTTGTTCAGAAAGCCCTTACCTATGCTTATATCTTGAAGTGTTTTTCTTTTTTTCTCTGAGTATTGAGCTTCAGGTCTTTGATCTGTTTGGGGTTGATTGTTGTACAGGGTAAGAGATAGAGATCTTGTTTCAGTCTATATGTGGATGTCAAGTTTTCTTAATACCATTTGTTGAAAATGCTGCCCCTCCCCCCAGTTTTTTGAAAAAGGGTCTCACTCAAGTCCAGGCTGACCTGGAATTCACTCTGTAGTCTCAGGGTGGCCTTGAACTCACAGCTATCCTCCTCCCTTTACCTCTGAAGTGCTGGGTTTAAAGCTGGGTTTAAGGGTGCCACCACACCTGGCTTGATGCTGCCTTTTTTAATGTGTATTTTTGGCATTTTTGTCAAAAATCATGGCTGTATCTGGTTATATCAGGTTTTATTTTATTTCAGAGATCTATGTGTTTTTGTGTCAGTATTGTGCTTTTGTTGTTGTTGTTATGGCTTTGTAGTATAAATCGAAATCAGTTATGGTGATACCTCCAGCAGTACTCTTAACTCGTGCTTCTTTTGGCTGTCTGGGGTCTTTTGGACTCCCATATGAATTTTGAAACTGCCTTTTCTGTTTCTGTGAAGAGTAGCACTGTCTTTTTTTTTTTTTTCAAGGTAGGGTATCACTGTAGCCCAGGCTGACCTGGAATTCACTATGTAGTCTCAGGGTGGCCTTGAACTCACAGCAATCCTCCTACCTCTGCCTCCCGAGTGCTGGGATTAAAGGTGTGTGCCACCACATCCAGAGGCACTGGGATTGCATTCAATCTATAGATTTCCTTTGGTTAAATAGCCATTTTCACAATATT
Source organism: Orientallactaga sibirica (assembly GCA_036365145.1). NCBI lineage: Eukaryota > Metazoa > Chordata > Mammalia > Rodentia > Dipodidae > Orientallactaga > Orientallactaga sibirica. The sequence goes on along the minus strand of JAEOAD010000010.1, from coordinate 20,399,262 downwards.
AATTCTTCCAATCTATGAGTATGAGAGACCTTCAATTTCTTTTTTCTATATTTTAACATTTTCATTTTAAAGGTCTTTTGCTTCTTTGGTTCAGTTTATTGTGAAATTTTTTGTTAAATTTTTTGTTTTGTTTTGTTTTGTTTTTTGAGGTAGGGTCTTACTCTAGCCCAGGCTGACCTGGAATTAACTATGTAGTCTCAGGGTGGCCTCAAACTCATGGTGATCCTTCTACCTCTGCCTCCCGAGTGCTGGGATTAAAGGCATGCACCACCATGCCCAGCTTTTGTTAGGTTTTTTTGAGGTAGGGTCTCACTGTAGCTCAGGCTGACCTGGAATTCACTATGTAATCTTAGAGGTAGGGAAAGGGGGAAGGGAGGGAAAGAATGGGCTTGCCAGGGTCTTTAGCCACTAGAAAGGAACTCTAGACACATGTGCCACCTTGTACATCTGGCTCATGTGGGCCCTGGAGAATCAAGCTGGGGTCCTTTGGCTTTGCAGGCAAGCTCCTTAACCTCTAACCCATCTCTCCAGCCCTTTATGGATTTTCTGAACTTCATTGTTATCTGTTGTATGTCTCCTTTTCCATCTATAATTTTATTATTATTTTTTCTCTTGGCTTGTTTGGCTAAGGGTTTATCACTGTAGTTATTTTCATGAAGAACCACTGGGGCCGGGCCTGGTAGTGGATGCCTTTAATCCCAGCACTTGGGATGGCAGATGTAGAGGATCACCATGAGTTCGAGGCCACCTTGAGACTACATAGTGAATTCCAGGTCAGCCTTAGCTAAAGTGAGACCCTACCTCAAAAAAAAAAAAAAAAAAAAAAAAAACCCACTGGGCATAGTGGCACACACCTTTGATGGGAGGCAGAGGTAGGAGTATTGCTGTGAGTTTGAGGTCAGCATGGGATTACAAAGTGAGTTTCCAGGTCAGCCTGAGCTAGAGTGAGACCTTACCTCAAAAAAAAAAATAAATAATAAATAAAAATAAAAAGAATGTGCATATACCACCACTCCTGCCTCAATTGTCTTTTATTTGAATTTATGGGAACATGGAAGTCCAGGTAAGTCTTAACATTGTTACCTAAATTTGCCTTTAGCTTGTCTTACTCAGACTGCCATGTCTTCCTCATCATGTTGACAATGTCCCAGACTTCAGAAGCTCATTTACCCTCTTAACCGAAAGAAATGGTATGAACTGGGAGGTGAAGGCACCACAGGTAACTTCACCATGGCAAGCAAGCCATTGAGTTGGTACTTATATTGGTTTCCTAGGGCTTCCATAGCACAATGCCCCAGCTGGGGGATTCAAACAGCAGAAACCAATGGTCTAACAATCGTGGAGGCTAAAACTATGAGACTGAAGTCAACAAAACCCCATTCCCAGGCTGGATAGATGGTTCAAGAATTAAAGCATTTGCCTTCAAAGCCTAACAACCCAGGTTTGACTCCCCAGGACCCATGTAAAGCCAGATGTACTGTGGCGCATGCATCTGGAGTTTGTTTGCAGCAGCTGGAGGCCCTGATGTGCCCAGTCTCTCTCTCTCTGCTTGCAAATAAATGAATAAAAATATTAAAAACAAGCCGGGTGTGGTGGTGCATACCTTTAATCTCAGCACTCGGGAGGCAGAGGTAGGAGAATCACTGAGAGTTCAAGACCATTCTGAAATGCATGGTGAATTCCAGGTCAGCCTGGGCTAGAGTGAGACCCTACCTCGAAAAACAAAAACAAACAAAAAAATATTAAAAACAAAAATGAAAACAAAACAAAAATCCCTATTCCCTCTGAAACCTGTCCTGAGGGAGTTCTTCCTTGCCTTTTTCCAGCATCCCATAGTGGCGCACAGTCCTTCATCTTCCTTGGGGTACTCCATTCTCATCTGCTGTCAGTGTCTAAATCTCATGTTAGGTTCAGATTTACCTAATTACATCTGCAACAACACCATAGCCAATAAAGCCATGGTCTAAGGTACCCTGGGCTAATGATTTTAGTATCTTTTTTTTTTTCTTTCTTTCTTTCTTTCTTTTTTTTTTTTTTTTTGAGAGAGATACAGAGAGAGAGAGAGAGAGAGAGTGAGTGGGTGCACCAGCAGCCTCTCAGCCGCTGTGAACAAACTCCAGATGTGTGTGCCCCCTTGTGGGCAAGTGTGGCATTGCACCCTTGCGTCACTGCGTGTGGCTAAACATGGGACCTGGAGACTCAAACGGGCATTCTTAGGCTTAGCAGGCAGGCTCCTTAACCACTAAGCCATCTCTCCAGCCCTGATTTTATTATCTTTTTATGGTGGGGGGTGGGATACAATTGAACCCATACAACTACTAAATTCTATTATTCATAAGACTAACTAGAATGCTTTTTTTTTCCTGAGGTAGGGTCTAGCCCAGGCTGACCTGGAATTCACTATGTAGTCTTAGGCTGGCCTTGAACTCAAGCAATCCTCTTACCTCTGCCTCTTGAGTGCTGGGATTAAAGGTGTGCACCACCACTACTGGCTCTAACTGGGAATTTATGATTATTTATTATTTATTTATATATTTATATACTTATTTATGAGAGAGAGAAAGAGGCAGATATAGAGAATGGGTGCTCCAGGGTTTCCAGCCACTGCAAAAGAACTTCAGTTAAGGCACATGCCTGCGAAGCCTAAGGACCCTGGTTCGATTCTCCAGGTTCCACATAAGCCAGATGCACAAGGGAGTGCATGCATCTGGAGTTCATTTGCAGTGGCTAGAGGCCCTGGTGTACCCATTCTCACTGTCCTCTCTCCTTCCCTCTCTCTGTCTCTAATAAATAAACAAAAATAAATAAAAATCTTTTTTTAAAAAAAGAATAATATAGAACAAAAAGCCCTCTGATATCTAACCTAGAGATCTGTGGATAAGCACCCAGATTTAGGTGAGGAAGTTGGCTGTTTCGAATTCTGGCTTTAATTCTTTGGAGGTCTCCTTGGTCTAAATGTTTGAGCCTTCCAACAGCATGTGACTCATGCAACATGCATGCATTTTAATAATTGTTCCGGGTAAGAAACAGAACTCAGTTCAACAGAAGCCACTGGGAAGCATTCCAGGCCTGGGGAGATGGTTCAGTGGGTAGAGGGCTTGCTGTGTAAATGTGAGACCCAGAGTTCAGATCCCAGGACCTCATGTGCAGCTGGACATAACAGTGCAAGCATCTGTAATCCCTGGGCACTTACAGCAACATGGGAGGTAGTGACAGAAGAGCCCCTGGAAGTTCATGGGCCAGCTAGCCTGGCCCACACAGCAGCAAACAGTGAAGAGTAAAAAGTCTCACCATGGAGGCAGACGAGGACCAACACCCAAGATTGTTCTCTGACCGTGCCACACGTGCACCTGCACATTCACAACATAAACACTCACATGTGTGCACATGCACACTCATACACAAAAGATAAGAAAGTCCCAAGCCGGGCGTGGTGGCGCACGCCTTTAATCCCAGCACTCGGGAGGCAGAGGTAGGATCGCCGAGAGTTCGAGGCTACCCTGAGACTACATAGTTAATTCCAGGTCAGCCTGGACCAGAGTGAGACCCTACCTCGAAAAACCAAAAAAAAAAAGTCCCAACAAGGAATCTCACTAAAATACGTCATTCCTGTGTAGTTTATGGACTTGGGGAGAGATGTACATTGTTAACAATGATGAAAGGCTGGGCATGCTGGAGTTCACATGGCAGGTTGTTAACTCAGCAAGGACTTTGCCCGTCTTGTAGTTTACTGAAAGGCAGACATGCTGTAGATCTGACCTCACTCACCTCCACCCTTCAGTATGTGCTTCCATTCATGCGTGGGCAGCCATGGATGTGCCTCTCCAGTTACCCATCAGAACAACCTGCCAATCAGTGACTAGGTGGGCATCATGCTTCTCCCATGCTAGTTTTTACTTCATGACGCTGCTTCTTTCTTCCCTCTAGCCCTTTTCCACCACAGTAAACCGACCTTTTAACCTTTATTTTATTTATTTGAGAGAGAGAATGGGCGCACCAGGGCCTCCAGCCACTGCAAATGAACTCCAGATGCACGTGCCACCTTGTGCATCTGGCTTATGTGGGCCCTAGGGAATTGAACCTGGGTCCTTTGGCTTTGCAGGCAAATGCCTTAACCACTAAGCCATCTCTCCAGCCCTAAACTGACCTTTTGGAGGTGTGAAGTAGTTTGTGAGAGGGAGATACAAGTCATTCAGCTTTATGTATAACATGCCAGAAATTCACTGATCCACTCCCCAGACCTCCTAGGCTTTTCTAAGACTATTTTGCTCTTAACAAATGTCCTGCTGAGACTGGAAGAATGACTACCCCTGGGCTTCTTAGCATCCCTGCGCACTAGTTTGTGACTCTAGACTGGCCATTCTGGCACTGGGCTGTGGGGAGGACAACCACACTAGGAACTGAATTGTTCTGCAGCACGTTATGTGCCTTGGTGTGATCATACCCCTTACTCTCTTGAGCTCCAGTAGCAGGGGCCCAGCAAACACCTGAGCATCCCTTCAGTGTCAAGGGCGCTGTTTTACTCTGAAACATTCATGCCATGAAAAATAGTGTCTATGTTAGCAGAAATCTTTCTTTTCTTGTGACCCAGATGTTCAGAAAAGGTTCCTCATCTGTATGTTTTACAGGGTTGGTGGTCTTCTAACTTGTCCCTTTGATTAGACAAAGACTTTAAGGCCCCTCCATTCCAAACCCCACAGGAATGAGTTCCTTCTACCAGAGGTTAATCATCTGCTAATTTTATTGCACTTCAGAGTTTAGTCAGTCAACAAAGATCTTGGCCTGGGAGAGATGACTCGGTAGTTAAAGGCTCTAGCAAAGCCTGACAGCCAAGGTTCAATCCTCCAGCACCCAGGTAAAGTCAGACGTACACAGTGGCACATGCATCTGGAGTTCATATGTAGTGGCAAGAGACCCTAGTACTCCCATTCCCTTTGTCATTTTCTGTTTCTCTCTCTACTTACAAATAAATAAAATTATTGAAAAGTAAAGGCCTCATGTCAGCTAGAAAAGTAGTTGTTAAATTAGCTGAAAACTATAATACCAGGAAAATTAACATTTAGAGTCACGCTTTAATTGTTTTTATTCTTATTTTATCTTACTTTATAATTGTTTTGTGGTTTTTCAAGGTAGGGTCTTGCTCTAGCCCAGGCTGACCTGAAATTCATATAGTCTCAAGGGTGGCTTTAAACTCACAATAACCCTCCTACCTCTGCCTCCTGAGTGCTGGGATTAAAGGCGTGTGCAAACATGCCCTGCTTATTTTTTTTAAAAATATATTTTATTTATTTATTTGAGAGAGAGGAAGAGGAAGAGAGAGAATGGGTGTGGCAGGGCCTCCAGCCACTGAAAACAAACTCCAGATGCATGTGCCACCTTGTGCATCTGGCTTATGTGGGCCCTGGGGGATTGAACTTTGAACTGGGGTCTTTTGGCTTTGCAGGCAAATGCCTTAACCACTAAGCTATATCTCCAGCCCCCCCTGCTTATTTTTTTAAAATATATTTATTTGAGAGAGAGAAAGAGAGAATGGGTGCACCAGGCCTCCAGCTACTGCAAACAAATTCCAGATGAATGCACCCCCTTGTGCATCTGGCTTACATGGGTCCTGAGAAATTGAACCTAGGTCCTTCGGCTTCACGGCCCTTAACTGCTAAACCATCTCTCTACCTCATATATATATATATATATATTTTTTTATTTATTTATTTACTTATTTATTTTGCTTTTTGCAAAGATGAAAGATTTTTTTAAAGATTTTATTTTTATTTATTTATTAGGGACAGAGACAGGGAAAGAGAGAGAGAGAGGGAGAGAATGGGCGCGCCAGGGCCTCTAACCACTGCAAACGAACTCCAGACGCGTGCGCCCCCTTATGCATCTGGCTTATGTGGGACCTGGAGAATCGAACCAGGGTCCTTAGGCTTCACAGACAAACACCTTAACTGCTAAGCCATCTCTCCAGCCCAAAGATGAAAGTGTTTATTGTGGAAAAACATGAGCTACTAGGGCTGGCTCACAAGAGAGGAGCACAACCAACCTGAATTTCCAGATAGTTGGGGGGAAGGTGAGGAAGGAAAAAAGCTGATTAAGAAAGGTTCCTTTAGCCCGGTGTGGTGGTGCACGCCTTTAATCCCAGCACTCAGGAGGCAGAGGTAGGAGGATCGCCATGAGTTCAAGGCCACCCTGAGACTACATAGTGAATTCCAGGTCAGCCTGGGCTAGGGTGGGACCCTATCTCGAACCCTCCCCCCAAAAAAAAGGTTCCTTTAGGGGAGATCTAGGATAGCCAGGGTGTGACATCAGGACAGTGACCAGGTGACTTAGATAAGGGGACAGGGGGCATTGCAGGCAAGAAGGGGATAATGGCTGGGCCATTTCTTGAGGAATGTGGATAATCCACTTCCTTATGTGTCTGTCACCATCCTGCTGTCCTTGGTGACTCCATTTTGGGACCTGTCTGACCTAACATTCCCGCCTTTTGTTAATGATAAGAGACAAAGGTTAATTTCTTTGTGCTGACTATAGGGGCCATGAGTTCTTGGAGAGGCTGGATTATGCGGTTGATGGGTCTCCCTTCAGGGCAGGTGATGAGACAATTCCATGGTGGCTAGAGGTGGCAGAGTGGTGAGATCCACCCTCTGCCAGCACCAGTGTAGCATGCTGTTATGACTTGGTCCTGAACGAAACAGGCCTGTATTGAGCTGGCTTCCGGGCAGTTGCTGGCGACATCTGTTATAGAGAAGGTCAGGGAGATAAACTCTGTGTAACCTGTGAGAGGACAGAAGGAAGAATTAAGGAGCTTGTTATCCTTGTCAACAGCTATGACACCAAAACGCCAGGCACATGGGGAGGATGAGCACTCAGAGGTGAGGGCTGGAGGGCTTGGGGCAAGAGAGAGAAGGCAGAGGGACATCAGTGTTTTAGGATCAGGGGAAGAGCAGGAACATGAGAGAGTTTAAGTTTGAGAGTGCCCGTTGGGGTGACAGTGTACTTATCCCTGGATGAGGTAGGGTAAGGGCTAAGGAAGGAAGGGGCCCAAGGAATAGCTCTGATTCTGGCTAAGGCAAGTGGGAGGAGCTGGGCTCAGGGTAGGTGAAGTTAATCAGGGACAGGCAGAGGCAGAAGGCATGAGTTAATGTTAAATTTTAGTATTATAAGTCAGCATCAGACAGGGGAGCCTATTAATCTGAATAATGATTTATATTGTAGTTATATTTTATAGTTATATACATATATATTATATATGTATAATTTTTTTGTTTTGGTTTTTCAAAGTAGGGTCTCACTCTAGCTCAGGCTGACCTGGAATTCACTCTGTATTCTCAGGGTGGCCTTGAACTCATGGTGATCCTCCTGCCTTTGCCTCCTGAGTGCTGGGATTAAAGGTGTGTGCCACCATGCCCAGATAGTTATATTTTTCTTATTGGGTGATTAAGACCATGTAGGCTGCCAGAATTAACTGTGTATTTTGGAGGTCAGTAATGGTGCTGTAGGAGAGACTTTTAGGGACCTGTGAGGAGTTATATGACTCTGGAGCAAAGGCATCTGCTAGGATAAGCCAAGGCCGTGCTGACCAAGTGGCCCTCCCTCTTTTGGGAAGCCTGGAGGACTGATTTTCCTCCAATGTGACTCCTGTTGCAGATACACTGACTTGGAATCCATCTCTGGGTCTCTATATCCTCCTGATCAAGAGAGGCTAGAAGTTAGCAAGAATCCCATCATCTCCTGTGGCCTTCTGACCTGAGAGCAGGAACCAAAGTATTTGTTATCATTTTGGTTTTTTTGAGGTAGGGTCTCACTCTAGCTCAGGCTGACCTGGAATTCACTATGTAGTCTCAGGATGGCCTCGAACTCATGGCAGTCCTCCTACCTCTGCCTCCCTAGTACTGGGATTAAAGGTGTGCACCACCACTCCCCGCTGTTGGTTATCCTTTTAATTCTGATGTTTCCAGTTGATCTTGGCTTCTACATATAGTTATTAATCACTCAGAGAGACTGTACATATCTGATTAGCAAAACAGATTAGTTAAAAAGGTGTAGAATGGGCTGGAGAGATGGCTTAGCAATCAAGACACCTGCCCCCTAAGCCTAAGAACGCTGGTTCTAATCTCCAGCAGTTCCAATCTCCAGGTCCCACGTTTAGCCAGATGCAACGTGATGCAAGGGCGCAATGCTGCACTTGACCACAAGGGGGCGCATGCATCTGGATTTCGTTCGCAGCAGCTGAGAGGCTGCTGGCGTGCCCATCTCTGTCTTCCTCTCCCTCTCTGTGTCTCTCCAAAAAAAAAAAAGGTGTAGAACATATCTGGTTAACAAAGCAGATCTGGTTACAGAAATACAGAACAGTTTAAAATCATTCTAATTAATATTTAAGTTTAGTTGTCAGGTGACAGTGTAAGCTATATCTGGGACATAGAAAGCATACACATTCTATCTTTTAAGTATCTGTCAGTTATAAGTATAAGCAGAACATTTTAATAGTCCTGAAAACATTTTACCAATTACGTTATCAGTAACTTTAAGGCAATTGATTTAATCTAGAAATTGTATGCCAGGAAAAAGACAAAACAATATAAAAACTTGGCATCTGTGTTTGAAAACGACTTTGGCTAGTCTGTATATCAAATGTAAGTACCAATTACACCTCCCAAACTGGAAGCAGAACAACAATTTAAGATTATTTTTCTAGGTCAGGACACATGTCTTAAGTATCAATATCTTTGTATGCAATGAACTTAAGATACCAGAAATGAGACAATTCAGTGCAACCTTGACTGAGACTGATTATACATAGCTTAAGAATAAAATATAACTTGGTTATTGTTGTGTTAAACAAGCCCAATTTTAACATACATTAGAGCCAATATGACAGACACGAAGTGATTTTTTAAATAAGTACCTTTTGTCATTGAACAATTTTAAGGCTTAACTAAAGAAATATTTATGACTGTTATGAAGCTTAGACAAACTATATTAACATTGTTTGTATACAGTGGATTTCCCTAAGACATGGGGAGTTTTTTCAGTTTTCCTAAGAACAAGATTACAATAAGTCACTTTTTTTTTTTTTTTTTGGTTTTTCAATGTAGGGTGTCACTCTGGCTCAGGCTGACCTGGAAGTAACTGTGTAGTTTCAGGGTGGCCTTGAACTCACGGTGATCCTCCTACCTCTGCCCCCTAGTGCTGGGATTAAAGGCGTGCGCCACCATGCCCGGCTAATGTCACTTTTTATAAGACTTAGATTATAGCCTTAGTGATAATCACCCAGCAAGGCCAGCATGAACAGGACAAGAACCATCTTAAAATTAGAGGTTTAGCCAGACATGGTGATGTATGCTTATTGATAAACAAAACATCGTGTACTTTGTGTAAACCAAATTATAATATTTTGATATCTGGAAAAATCTGATATTAACAAAAAGTAGAGTTTACAAATTTAAGGCACATGAGGCTACAGAGAGTAAACTATGAACAAAATATCTGTTAATAGAATTTAAAATAAACAGGAAATCTATTTTATGTAGTAACATTTTTGGCTTAAATATGAAGACATGAAAATTTTTACAATTTTTAAAGTTCATCAATATCAGGATACCTTTATGTAATATTATACATATATATATATTTGTTTGTTTATTTGAGGCAGATGGAGAGAGAGAATAGGTGCGCCAGGGCCTCCAGCCACTGCAAACGAACTCCAGATGTATGAGCCACTTAGTGCATCTGGCTTATGTGGGTCCTAGGGAACTGAGTCTCAAACCGGGGTCCTTAGGCTTCACAGGCAAGCACTTAACCACTAAGCCATCTCTCCAGCCCTATATTCATTCATTCACACACACACACACACACACACACACACACACAAAATGAGGAGATTTAGCACTTTTAAAAGCTAAATAAGATGTCCATCCAATCTATAAGTCAGTTTCTGAAATTAACTCAGCTATATCTAATATACCCAAAGAATAGAGGAACTGGACTAAACTGCCATGATCTAATGAGAAAAGGAGACAAATCTCATGGAAAGAGAGGGAATGGGCATGCCAGAGCCATTTGCCCCTGCAATCTCCAAATGCATGCTCCACTATGTGCATCTGGCTTTGCAAACAAGCACCTTTAATTGTTGAGCCAAAAAGAAATATTTTTAATCACTCCAAATCGATTTTATAGAACTATAGTGAATTCCAAACATACACAAAATTTCATGACACAATCTATAATTACTCAAACCTTCACCAACTCTATTTTGTCTGTGGCATTTTGGTAAACTTGTTCAGTAATGACGTAAGTTAAATCTAAAGTATTAAGACTGATTGTTAGAGGAATTACATAGCTAACTTGGTTGGGTGCTCTAAATTCAATCTTTCATAACCATTATTATGACCGGATTAACATCAATGAGTTAAAAGTTTTAAGTTTACAACCTGAATACCATAGCAACCTGCTACCAGCCAAGGCCACACTTTGTTAGTCTGATGTAAGCCCTAGGCTAATAGTCATACTTTTAATTTATAATCTATATAATCCCTCTGTAACAATCTTTAACATCCAACATTTAAAGTTTTCTCTCCTGTTTATCTTCTTTAGTCAGTTAATCTCATAACTATCAACAAAACCTTTTATTGTCCTTACCATAAGAGTTTTAATATGACCATTTAAGTTTTTTTTTCCTCAAAAGGCCTTTTGAAATAACTTTTTAATGAAAGAGTAGACCAGATTTGACTTATACTGTTTACTCAGAATAAACATATAGATGTTATCATTTATTGATTTTGGAACTTTATTTCTTATAACTTTCCTGAAACACTTTAAAAACTATGAAAGCAGCTGGGTGTGGTGGTACATGCGTTTAATCCTAGGAGGATCACCATGAGTTCAAGGCTACCCTGAGACTACATAGTAAATTCCAGGTCAGCCTGGGATGGAATGAGACCCTACCTTGAAAAACAAAACAAACAAACAAACCAAAAATAAAAGTAAAAATTAAAGCAAATTTGAACATTATTAGAAATTTTAGAAATTTTCTTATAAACTCAGTATCGAGTACTTTTAAATTTAAACATAAATCTTAATTTTAGAAATTTTCTTACAAAGTCAGTATTGAGTACTCCTAAATTTAAAATAAATCTTGAGGCTGTTGTCTGATAGTAGTTCCATAGAAGCATAGAGAGATAAAGTTAACATTAAAACAGTTACAAATTCTTATAATAACTTGGCAACTTGGCATCCACCCATTATGCTTGGGCCAGGATCCGGAGATTTCCTGTGCCTGCAGCCCCATGGCTCTGCAAGGCAGGGAAGCTAAGAAAGAGCCATTGGGGATTTTCCTGGGGCAGCATAAACACCAGAGAGATCTGTGTGTTGTCTCTCTGTCCAACAATGAGATTTGTGTATTAGGTTTCCCTCTTATTCCCAGGACCACCTGGCCATCTACAGATCAAGCCCTTCAGGGAAAACACTAGGTAACACATTACAGGTCCATCTGCCTGGACTGGCCCAGAACTTAATTTTTTTTTTTTTTTTGAGGTAGGGTCTCATTCTAGCTCAGGCTGACCAGGAAATCACTATGTAGTCTCAGGGTGGCCTCGAACTCATGACGATCCTCTTACCTCTGCATCTCAAGTGCTGGGATTAAAGGCGTGAACCATCATACCTGGCTTAAATTATTTTGATCTACTTTTTGTCCCTGGGGAATACAGTGGGACAGCATAAGTCGCCAATTACTTTCAGCATTTCTTTTGGGGGACATTCAACAGTGAAATTGGCCATGCTATCTAGTACAGTGGGCTTGGTAGAGAACATCCTCCACAATGAAATGGCATTGTTCAGGACAGAAATCATTCTACAGCCTTAGGGCTGTGAGCCACATATATACTCACATACATACATTCATTTCAAGTGTACTTTTCACCCCCCTCATTCATTCATTTTTAGAAGCTGGGCATTTTCATTTTAAATTTCTATTCTATTTACAACTCCAGAGACCAAAAACAAACCTTGTTAGTGGGAGCATGATAGAGCAGAGAGAAGGCCATGCACACAGAGTGAAAAATTTCAGACCATTTGCCTCTACGTTGGCAGAAGTTTTCTAAATCGGTGAGAATTTGGAAATCAAAAGTACCATGTTTTAGTACTGATAAGAAGGGATGGAGGAGTGTCCAGCACTAAAACATCTCTATCACACCCTCCAAGGCTCAGGGTCCATTACGGAAGAGAGGGCAGAAGGAATGTAAGAGCCAAAGGAAGGGTACAACTTACAGTGCAACTGTCCAGACAGAAATTGGCCTCAATATCCATGACCTCGCAGTGCCTAGCAATACCTTCACAAGACCCTCAAAATAGGAGAAAAAGATGATGACATCAAATTAAAAGAAAGACTAATGGAGAGAGGGAGGGGATATGATGGAGATTGGAGTTCTGAAGGGAATGGGGGAGGGGAGGGAAATATCATGGTTTATTGTCTGTAAATAAAGAAGTTGTCAATAAAAAATATTTTTAAAAAGTACCATGTTTAAGCCATTTGGACCCATTGTCTAGCGTATACTGGGGCCAGGCAGAGTTGCGGAGAAAGATCAGACAATGAGGTTTGATGTCCTCCAAGAGTCATAGAGGCTTTAAGTTCTGAAGGAGACAGGGAAAGAGCAAAACAGGGGTGAGATAAAGGAACCAGGGTTTAAGCTGGGTTTACACAGAATGTCAGTATAACTCCCTGGCCTGTTAGGGTGAACAGGGCCTGCGCCTCCCACATGGGCAGAGGCTGTACAGGTTGCAACTGTCAGCTTTTTTTTTAGCCTGTTAGTGGGCAAGGTAGGCACCTGTGCTCCTGATGGCAAAAGCTGCTGGCAGTGAAGATAAGACCTCAAGAGGGAGAGGAGAAAGGAGAGTGTCCTGAGATGGTGCAGCCAAACCAAAAGGCTCCCCTTAGGGTGCGGTAGACCAGAGAGCGAGAGACCTGAGGGGTCGAGAGTGTGTCTTCCTCGAGACCTGGGGTTGGGGCCCAGCAGCGGCCCACGGGTGTAGCCTGGCATGCAGGGAGGAGGGATGAACCCTGAGGGCAGGCCAACCCAAGAGAGACACTTACGGAGAAGGAGGGGGAGGCCAAATTGTGGTGGGCGAGAAGGCCGGTATCAGGCAGAGATGGTCTGAGCCATCAGAGGGTCAATGGCAGCTTGGAGGTCTGGTCAGGGGGAAGGAGGTCTGGCCACCCAAGAGGGCAACTGGAAGCCTCCTACCCAAGTCAGGGCACCAGATGTAAGGTTCAGGAGTGACCATGCAAACCACTCTGAGGCAAAGATGAAAGCTTTTATTTGGGAAAAACATGAGCTGTCAGGGCTGGCTCACAAAAGAGGAGCACAGCCCATTTTTATTCTTTTTAATTTTTATTTATTTATTAGCAACAGATACACAGAGGCAGAAAGAGAGAGAGAGAGAATGGGTGCACCAGGGCCTCCAGCCACTGCAAATGAACTCCAATGCATGTGCCACCTTGTGCATCTGGCTTATGTGGGTATTCAGGAATCAAGCCTTGAACTGGGGTCCTTAGGCTTCACAGGCAAGCGCTTAACTGCTAAGACATCTCTCCAGCCCCTTAAGTTTTTTTTTTATTTTTTTTTTTTTGGTTTTTTGGAGGTAGGATCTCACTGTAGCCCAGGCTGACCTGAAATTCACTCTGTATTCTCAGGGTGGCCTTGAACTCTTGGCGATCCTCCTACCTCTGCCTCCTGAGTGCTGGGATTGATTGAAAGCATGAAACACCACACCCAGCATTTTAAAGTGTTTTTAATTTTATCTTTACTTATTTATTTGAAAGCGAGAAAGAAAGAGATAGAGAAGCTGGGTGTGGTGGTGCACATCTTTAATCTCAGCACTCGGGAAGCAGAAGTAGGAGGGTTGTCATGAGTTCAAGGCTACCCTGAGACTACAGAGTGAAGCCCAGTTCATCCTGGGCTACAGTGAGACCCTACCTCAGACCACCCCCCCAAAAAAAAAAACAGGCAGAGAGAGAGAATGGGCACATCAGGGCCTCTAGCCACTGCAAACGAACTCCAGACACATGTGCCACCTTGTGCATCTGGCTTATGTGGATATTGGAGAATTGAATTAGAGTCTTTAGGCTTCACAGGCAAATGCCTTAACTGCTAAGCCATCTCTCCAGCCCCATTCTTCTTCTTATTACTATTTTTTCCGAGGTAGGGTCTCACTTCGCCCAGGCTGACCTGTAATTCACTATGTCATCTCAGGGTGGCCTCAAATTCACTGCGATCCTCCCACCTCTGCCTCCCAAGTGCTGGGATAAAAGGCGTGCGCCACCACGCCTGGCTTCATTCTTATTTTTTATTACATAAAATGTCCAGACATAAAACTAGACAGAATTGTATGATAGACACATATATACCTACCATGTAGATCCCAAATTAATGTATTTACTGATAGTGAACCAGGGTTGTGTATATAGAAGTAAAGTTTCACCCTGAGGAGTGCTTTCCTTCTCTACTACTTACTGTAGCTTTAGTAAAATTTGCTGTTAATTCCTTTGTTTCATCCCTAATCTATATTGACACTTCTGCAATTGTCCCAAATACCTTTATAAAAATATTTAAAATTTAATTAATTTATTTGCAAGCAGAGAGAGGAGAGACTGGGTGCATCAGGACCTCCAGCCACTCTAAACAAACTCTAGACATATGTGCCACTGTGTGCATCTGGCTTTATATGGGCACTGGGGAATCGAACTTGGGTTGTTAGGCTTTTTAGGCAAGCGCCTTAACTGCTAAACTATCTCTCCAGCCCTCAAATACCTCTTTTTTTTTTTTTTTTTTTCAAGGTAGGGTCTTATTGTAGCCCAGGCTGACCTGGCACTCATTCTGTATTCCCAGGCTGGCCTCAAACTCAAGCGATCTGCCTACCTCTGCCTCCCAAGCACTGTGATTAAAGTCGCTCTCTACCATGGCCGGCGCCAAATGCCTTTTTGTTTGTTTCAAGGCAGGGTTTCTCTATGAAGGCTGGCTGGCCCCACTAGCAATCCTCCTGTGTCAGCTTCCCAAGTGCTATGACTACAGGCTCATGCCACCATGCCAGTGCTCAAGTATCTATCACTGATGGGTTTTAAAAAAGGAATCCAGTGAAGACCATGTATTTGCATGTGCTTATGTTTTAATCAAGAGCAGTCATCCCTACGTGATTGGTCTATTTTTCTTGCTTTCATTTAATTAGTTTCTGAAGCCATCATAACTGGGAAAATGGCAGTGAGGTCTGACTTGATGCAATTCAGGGAGAATGCTTTTAGAAGGGACACTGTGACCTCCAAGAGTGTAACAACCAGGAAGCATACATTATTTGAATCTTGATGATTTATACACTTCTAGGTGGTGGTAAAAGATTCTTTGGGGTTGGAGAGATGACGTTGCAGTTAAGGCATTTGCCTGCAAAGCCAAAGGATTCAGGTTCAATTCCCCAGGACCCACATAAGCCAGATGCACAAGGTGACACATGCGTCTGGAGTTTCTTGGCAGTGGTTGGAGGCCCTCTCTTCTCTCTTCCTCTCTCTCCCTCACTCCTTCTCTCTGCCTCTTTCTCTCAAATAAATAAATAAAAAGTAAAAAATTAAGAAAAAGATTCTTTGGTTTTATAAGATAAACTTCTAGAAAAGTCCCCCCCCTTTTTTTTATTAGTTTGAAGATTTAATGGAATTCTACTATCCTACGAAACTGTTCCAGTTTTGAAAAAGCAAAGGTCAAAGCATCATGAAATTACTGAATTTTCCCTCATAAAAGCCAGATAAATAGTTGGCAACACAGTATATCATGACTGCAAAATTCCTAACTTCTAAAATTCCTGTTCTAAAAGCTGGATTTGCTCTCTCCTGTGCTTTCATTGTCATTACCCCAGGCTTTGCCACCTTCTGGCCCATGCAGACTGCCTCTGGACTCAGCCCCTTCAGTCCATACTTCTAGGTCAGTGTGGTAGTTTGAATTAATGGCCCCCAATATATTCAGTGTTTTATTATTAGTTTGTAGTTTGCATCTGCAGCCACTTGGCTGGAGGCAGTGTCTCTGGGAGGATCTTATGGTGTGGTGGTGGGCTTGAGATTCCATTGTAAATATATGCAAAGTGTGCCTAGGGGGAGTCCCTGAGGTGTGCTGTGCTGTGTGGCTGGTGGTTTCTCTCTCTCTCTCTCTCTTCTCTCTCTCTCTCTCTCTCTCTCTCTCGTCTTGTCCTGCAAAAGAGCAGGCCAGCTTCTCCTGCCATTATGGAACTTCCCCTGGTTCTGTAAGCTTCAATAAATAAATCCCTTCCTCCATAACTTTGCCTGGTCTGGAAGTTCATTTCAGCGAACCTAAAGCTGTCTGCTACAGTCAGGTTCAGGTTCAGGTTCAAGAAGGCTGGCGGGCCGGGCTCTGTCTAGAGTCAGGACGAAGGTCAAGATCCAGCTTGCTCTGCTTGGCTGACTTGTTAACTTGTTGGCTTTTCTTCCTCTCAGGTACTTAACATTCCAAATGACAGTCAGGGCTGGAGAGATGGCTCAGCTTGCTTCTAAATAACAGAATCAGCTGTAATCAGAAAAATGGATAACTGTTTTTAAAAACATTTTGATTTATTCATTTATTTGAGAGAGGGAGAGAAATAGAATGGGTGCACCAGGGCCTCCAGCCATTGCAAACGAACTCCAGATGCATGAGCCACCTTGTACATCTGGCTTTATGTGGGTCCTGGGGAATTGAACCAGGGTCCTTTGACTTTGCAAGCAAGTGCCTTAATCGCTAAGCCATCTTTCCAGCCCTATTTTTTGTTTTATTTATTTTTTAAAATAATTTTTCAAATTTATTTGTTTGTAAGCTGAGAGAGATAGGAGATAGAGAGAATGGGTATGATAGGGCTTCCAGCTGCTGCAATTGAATGCCAGATGCATGCACCACCTTGTGCATCTGGCTTTATGTGCATACTGGGGAATTGAACTTGGGTCATTAGGCTTTGCAGGTAAGCGCTTTAGCCACTGAGCCATCTCTCTGGCTCTGTTTTATTGTTTGAGACAGGCTCTAATGTAGTTCAGGCTGGCTTGGAACTCATTATGTAGCTGAGAATGACCTTGAGCCCCTGCCTCTACCCCCCCAAGTGCTAGAATTGTAGGTGTGTGCCATGATAACCAACCTATAACTTGTTTTGGAGACTAATGTAAGTGACAGCCCTGAAAGAAATGAAAAACAATTATTAAACCAGTTACAAAAATATTGTAATCTGGGCCATGCCTTTAATCCCAGCACTTTGGAAACTGAGTTAGGAGGATCACCTGAGTTTGAGGATGGCCTAGAGCTTTCGCCTGGGTTAGACTGAGACCCTCCCTTGAAAAAGAAAAAGAAAAAGAAAATGCTGTACAGTAAAAGGGAATCTAGTTTTGACATGTTGCATAACCCACCTGGACAGACCTCTAGCCCTTTTGTTCTTTGACACTTCTTTTTTTGTTGTTTTTTAAATTTATTTGAGAGCGACAGACAAAGAGAGAAAGAGGCTGATAGAGAATGGGCGCGCCACTGCAAACGAACTCCAGATGCGTGCACCACTTTGTGCATCTGGCTTATGTGGGTCCTGAGAACTCGAGCCTTGAACCAGGGTCCTTAGGCTTCATGGGCAGGTGTTTAACCGCTAAGCCATCTCTCTAGCCCTGACATGTCTTCTTCTTCTTTTTTTAATTAGCCATTTATTTATTTATTTGAGGCAGATACAGGGGCAGGAGAGGCGGAGAGGGAGAGAATGGGCATGCCAGGGCCTTCAGCCACTGCAAATGAATTCCAGACATGTGTGCCACCTTGTACATTTGGCTTTTTGTGGATACTAGGGAATCAAACTTGGGTCCTTTGGCTTTGCAGGCAAGCACCCAAACTGCTATGCCATCTCCCCAGCTCTTGTTTGACACCTCAGTATCGTATGTCATATATTACTTCCCTTCCTTTTCCTCCTCCTAGGAAACTCTCTCTCTTTTCTTCTTAGCAAACTTAAGGCCTTGGTTGAATTTAGATCTTTGTTTTGTTTTGTTTTGTTTGTTTTTTTTGAGGTAGGGTCTCACTGTAGCCCAGGCTGACCTGGAATTTACTCTGTATTTTCAGGGTGGCCTTGAATGCATAGCAATCCTCCTACCTCTGCCTTCCGAGTGCTAGGATTAAAGGCATGCGCCACCACACCCAGCTTGAATCTTATTTTTGGGTGAGATGGAGTCTCTCTGTGCTGCACAGGCTGGCCCTACATTCCTGGGCCCAAGTGATTTTTCTGTCTCAGCCTTCCAAGATATAATCTATAATATAACCATTTTTCTTTTCTTAGCCCACAGTTTTCCGTCATGTAATATACTGATTTTGTAGGCTAGCTTCTAGTCATTTTCCAAATAATCTTTATACCTAGGTGTCTTATTTCCTCAGATCTGAAGCAAGTTTCTGAGGTTCTGGTTCGATATGTTCAGCTCAGGAGCTGTGCAAACCTGATTATGTAACTCTTGGAGCCGATTTCGAGTGACCCCCCCCTGGTCTCTCAGCAGCTGGTCTCCCAGGGTGGGGTACAGCTTGTTAATGAGAGGTTTGTCCTTCTCTGTCCACTGGAGCTTGTGACCCTCTGTCTTGTCTCTCCACTGTCTCCAGGCTGTCCTCCCCACCTGTGCAGACCTCAGGTACCCCACAGGAGTCCCCACCTCTGGCTTGGTGACTGCAGTGAGGTTTATGGCACAGCATTGCACTGTTTGGCTTTAGTAAATAACAGATTATGCTCAGCATGGAGGCTCATAGCTGTAATCCCAGCTACTAATGAGGCCAAGACAGGAGAATTGCAAGTTCAAGGCCAGCCCGGGCAATTCTATAAATATAAAAAATGTGGTCGGGACTCTGGCAATGTAGTTCAAAGTGTTTGCCTAGTATGGATGAGGTTCTGGGTTAAAGCCATGGCCCAACTCAAAGGGAGGAGGGAAGGAGGGAGGGAGGGAAGAAAAGAGGGAAGGAGGGAATGAAGGAGGGAGGGAAGGAGGGAAAGAAGAAAGGAAGAAAGGAAGGAAGGAGGGAGGGAAGGAGGGAACAAAGGAGGGAGGGAAGGAAGGAGGGAGGGAGGGAGGGAAGGGAAGAGAAGGAAAAGAGGCATGGGGAAGGAAACAAATGAGAGAAAGAAAGAAAAGAAGGAAGAGCGAAAAAGCAAATTATGGCTGGCAGTGAGGAAGTTTGCAATCCTTTGTTAATTCCATGTCTCCTAACCCTTAGCTCCTATCCCACTGGTCATCAGAGTGTATCTATATTTAACAGTACTGGGGGTGGAACCCAGGGCCTCATGCATGCTAGGCAAGCACTCTACCAAATAACCTATGTTCTCATCCTCTGTCTTGGGTCTTTAAAAAGCTGTAACCCCAGGTTCATGCCCACACCCAGTGAGTAAGTCAGATTTTCTCAGGTTTCTCTGGATGGGATTATGGACCATCGCATTATCTGTATGAGTTCTCTTAGTGTAATTCTCTTGATGATAAGAGCTTTATGAAGCAAATGGATAGTTTATCAGATCACTGTGTTCTTTCTTTAGATCTGCTGTGAACCAGACCTTATTGTCACCATCTGTTTTGTAAATTTCATTTTCAGCTTAACAGCTGGATTGTGAAAGATACACAGAATTATCCAATTAAAAAACTAAATATAGCAAGTATATGCCTTTTTAAATGGCTGTATGAATACATCTCCCCTCTCAGCCTCAATGACTCTAATTTTGATCTATCAGGAATATTTGAGGTGTAAACTAAGACCAGTGAGAATTCTTTGGTTCAGTTAGTGAGCCAAAGAATTATTGTCTATACAAGTAGCAGCTTTTTAGCTTAATCTATGAATAAATCTAAGTAGTTTAACATGGGTGCTTTCCCCCGACCTCAGTACAGAAAACTCCTGGACCCTCTAGCACCCATTTAAAAGCAGGCCAGTGACATAGGAAGGTAACTATATAAGGGCTGGAGAGATGGCTTAGTGGTTAAGGCATTTGCCTGCAAAGCCAAAGGACCCCGGTTCAGTTCCCTAGGACCTATGTAAGCCAGATGCACAAGGGGCACATGCATCTGGAGCTCATTTGCAGTGGCTAAAGGCCCTGGTGTGCCCATTCTCTCTTTCTATCTGCCTCCTTTTCTCTCTCTCTCATATAAATAACTAAAATATTTTTTAATTTTTTTTTAAAGCTAGCTTTAGCTGGATGTGGTGGTGCATGCCTTTAATCCTAGCACTCAGGAGTCAGAGGTAGGAGGATCACTGAGTTTGAGGCCACCCTGAGACTCCACAGAGAATTCCAGGTCAGCCTGAGCTAGAGTGAAACCCTACCTCAAAAAACCAAAACCAAAACCAAAAAAAGAAAAAGGGAAGGTAACTGTCTAGCTTGGCATTGGTTTCCAGTACTCCTAGAGTTGTGTGAAGCAGGAAACTGGGAGAAGTCCTGTTAGACACCTCTTCCAAACCCATCCTCTCGCCCGTGAGAACATTGAAGTCCAGGTCACATCATGTGAACAAATGCTGCATTGGAGCATGGGTCTCTGCAGTCTGTTCGGTCCTACTTCACTATCCTACATCTTTAACCACTATGTGTGTAGTTTCCCTATGAGGCAGTTAAATAATTATGTGTGGGTAGAGAGATTATGTGTGCTTTCATTTCCTTGTTTCAGTATTTCTCTTATCTTATAAATAAACTACAATGAATTTACTATTGCCATCACGAAGAGTGCTACTTAACAAAGATCACCTCCTGTGGAAACTTGAACCCTTACTAATTGGTGCAGTGCGTCAAGGCTGGCTAAGAGGATGGGAATAGCTCGCCAGAACTGCACTTGTTGGACGAAATGTGCATGCCAATTTTGTCTTGAGGGAAGCCACAGCACCTAGTTCAATAGCTCAAGAGACATGCGTGAATTTATTTCTGTCAAGAATAACAGGCATGAAAATTTCTAAAATAACCAAACTTTTACTTTCTTTACAATACACTGGATCTTCTTGTTTGTTTGTTTTGAGGTAGGGTCTTGCTCTCTAGCCCAGGCTGATCTGGAATACACTACGTAGTCTAAGGGTGGCCTCGAACTCAGTGATCCACCCACCTCTGCCTTCTGAGTGCTGGGATTAAAGGTGTGTGCCACCATGCCTGGCTTTCATCCACAGTTAGTGAAGTAAGTTTGTGTTGCGTGTCAGAGCTATGCAGATGGTGGGGCCAGTTGTCTGTTGTTGTCTTTGCTTCTGCCATTATCAGTGTGGAGGATGTTTGGGTTTATGCTTCTTTGGGTCAAGTTTTACAGACATTGGTTATGTCTTAAGAATAAGAGGCTAGGAGCATTGGAAGTTCTATCAGGATTTCCCTCTTTCCAAATAGCAAAAAGCTTTTTGTTTTGTTTGTTTTGTTTTTTTGAGGTAGGGTTTCACACTAGCTCAGGCTGACCTGGAATTCACTCTGTAGTCTCAGGGTGGTCTCAAACTCATGGTGATCCTCCTACCTCTGCCTCCCGAGTGCTGGGATTAAAGGCGTGTGCCACCACGCCTGGCATTTAAGCTTTTTTTTTTTTTTTTTTTAAAGAATATATTCATTTATTTGAGAGGCCAAAATAAATGAATGAATATGGGCATGTCAAGGCTTCTTGCCTCTGCAGTTGAACTCCAGCTGCATGTGCCCATATTGTGCATCTGGTTTTATGTGGGAACTGGGAAATTAAATCCTGGCTGGCAGGCTTTGCAAGCAAGCACCTGTAACTGCTGAGCCATCTCCCAGCCATAGCAAATAGCTTTCATGCTATAGGGCAAATCCTTTTAGTCTCAGAATGTGATTTAGGGCTTTGGTTGTTGGTGGTACTATTTTTGTAACTTTATTTGACCATCAGTGTTTAGTTCTTATGGACACTGGATTTTTTTTTTTTGAAAGTGGTGATGGGTGGCGCTTGTTCAGGGAAGCTTGTTCAGTGAAGCTTTATTCTCATTATGGTGTGGGACAAATGCACACAGATCAGGTATGGGACCCTCCTTTTCTTCTGTGTTCTAGACAGCTCTCTTTTAATATCCCATGGTACTTCCCTCCCTCCCTCCCCTTTCCCCTTTGAAACTCCACTCTCCATCATATCCCCTCCCCCTCTCAATCAGTCTCTTTTAATTATGATGGTCTTGTGTAGGTAATTTCAAGCACTGCAAGGTCATGGATATCCAGGCCATTTTGTGTCTGGAGGAGTACGTTGTAAGGAGTCCTACCCTTCCTTTGGCTCTTACATTTTTTCTGCCCCCTCTTCTGCAATGGACCCTGAGCCTTGGAAGGTGTGTTAGAGATGTTTCAGAGCTGAGCACCCCTCTGTCCCTTCTTCTCAGCATCATGGTGCCTTCTGAGTCATCCCAATGTCACCACCATCTGAACAGAGAAGCTTTTTTTTTTTTTTTTTTTTTTTTTAATATTTTATTTATTTGTTTGCAAGCAGAGAGCAACAGAGAGAAAGAGAGTCAGAGAATGTGCACACTAGGCCCTTTCAGCCTCTGCAAAGGGACTCCAGATGCATGTGCCACTTGGTGCAGAATTCTGGCCTTACAGGGGTACTGAGGAATCAAACCCAGGTTGTTAGGCTTTTCAGGCAAGAGCCTTAACCACTGGGCCACCTCTCTAGACCTTGACGGCTCTTTTGAGCCTGGTGTCAGTACGCATATCTGGGGTTGCCATCTTCTTTATGGCAAATTTCTGAACCTCTCTTGAGTACTTGAAGGGAATGCTGTGTGTGTGTGTGTGTGTGAGGGCAGAGAGATCTAGCTCAGGACTTCATGCAGACCTGTCAAGCACTGTACTTCTGTGTCATATCCCTACCTCAAACATGTCTCTGGGAGCCTATTCCAAAGTGTTTTGGAGGACTTTGAAGGAGCTCACGGTACTGCCAGAGGCAGGTCTGGTCTTCCCTGTGTGTACCTCCTCCTTAGTGCCTCTGCCAAGATGACCTCAGCTTCTTGACTTGTTTCTTCTTCCTTGTTCTTATTCTTGTTTTGATTTTTTGAGGTAGCATCTCACTATAGCCCAGGCTGACCTGGAATTCAGTATGTAGTCTCAGGGTGGCCTTGAACTCATAGTGATCCTCCTATCTCTGCTTCCTGAGTGCTGGGATCAAAGGCCTGTGCCACCACACCCGGCCTTTTACTTATTTTTTTTAAATGAAACACCATTATGTATATAAACACTGTAATTCAATTCAATACAAACTTTAAAAAAATTACTTTATCTATTTATTAGAGAGAGCGAGCAAGAGAAAGAGGCAGAGAGAGAGAGAGAAAGAGGGAGAGAATGGGTGTGCCAGGGCCTCTTGCTACTGCAAACGAACTCCTGACTCATGTGCCACCTTGTGCATCTAGCTTATATGGGTACTGGAGAATTGAACCTGGGTCCTTAGGCTTTGTAGGCAAGTGCCTTAACCCCTAATCCATCTCTACAACCCCAATACAAACTTTATTAATGAGGCATATCAGATATACAAGACAAAATACGAACTTACTGGCTTAACCAGTATACACCCAACATCTTATTTTCTGGGGCCTTGTGTACTCTAGACAAATCTCCCCACCAAGCTCCATCCCTAGTCCTACACCCATGATTATAAAATCTTAATATTTTGCTATTGCTTTAAAAGAGTATGTAGTGTATCACTTCCTGATCCTGTTACCTCCTTACCTCAGAGGTAACACTAGCATTCATTTTATATGTAGTATGTTCAAAATTAGCATGGACCATAGTTACCTCAGAGGTAACACTAGAATTTATTTTATATGCAGTATGTTCAAAACCAGCATGGACCATAGTTACTTCAGAGGTGACACTAGAATTCGTTTTATATGCAGGATGTTCAAAACCAGCATGGACCATTGTTTTTACTTGGTTTCAGTGACTCAAGCTCTGCCCATCTTTCTGCTCCAAGCTTTCCCAGGGTAAAGTCAGACAGATCCACTCTCTTCCACTACTGGGTTATATGGTATCATTCTACTTCTCCCAGCTGTGTAATCACTTCGGGTGCACACTGAAGTCCTTAGTGTTGGCTCTCAATTGTAAGGTTACTATGAGAATTCTTGAGTTCACCTGGCCACAGGAGTGTCTTTGGAGTCCCTTCATTTAAAAATTTATTTTAGCTGGACGTGGTGGTACACGCTTTTAATCCCAGCACTCGGTAGACAGAGGTAGGAGGATTGCTGTGAGTTCGAGGCCACCCTGAGACTCCATAGTGAATTCCAGGTCAGCCTGGACTAAAGTGAAACCCTACCTTGAAAAACAAAATAAAACAAAAAAAAATTATTTTAGCTGGGCATGGTGGCGCATGCCTTTAATCTCAGCAGAGACAAGAGAATTGCCATGAGTTCAAGG
The DNA here is from genome assembly GCA_036365145.1 of Orientallactaga sibirica. Taxonomy (NCBI): domain Eukaryota; kingdom Metazoa; phylum Chordata; class Mammalia; order Rodentia; family Dipodidae; genus Orientallactaga; species Orientallactaga sibirica. The sequence continues at coordinate 20,374,908 of JAEOAD010000010.1, read as the reverse complement.
TCACTCTGAAACCACATAGTGTATTGCAGGTCAGCCTGAGCTAGAGTGAAACCCTACCTTGAAAAACCAAAAAAAAAAAAAAAAAAAAAAAAAAAAAAAAAGGCCTGGAGAGATGGCTTAGCAGTTAAAGCCTAAGGACCCTGGTTCAAGGCTCAATTTCCCAGGACCCACGTAAGCCAGATGCACAAAGTAGTGCATGCATCTAGAGTTCATTTGCAGTTGCTGGAGGCCCTGGTGTGCCCATTCTCTATTTATCTGCCCCTTTCTCTCTCTGTCTCTGTCACTCTCAAATAAATAAATAAATAAATAAATAAATAAATAAATAAATAACAAAAAAATTAAAAAAAGAAAAACAAAAAAATCTATTTTAAGGAAGTGAATCACATGATAAAGATGGACATATTAATTAGATAAGCATCAGAGAGTCATGTTTGTCCCTGGCTTTGTGCATATGTTATAGGGAACTGTGGCGATGCCAAAGCCTGAAGATACAGGAGCAACCCCAGCAGCCTATTGCCCAGAGACACGGGCACACGTAACTGATTGGTACGAAGGGGTCCAATGAAGTGCGGTGGCCCTTAGAGGCTGCTCTGATGTTACTGGTTCTAGAGGTGCCAGGATAGGTTTATCTTTGCCCGCAAAGAGTCCTCATCCCTGGAGAGAGTGTTGGTCAGTTATCTTCCCTCCCTCTCTCCTTCTTCTTTCTTCCTTCCTTTCCTTTTCCCCTCTCTTTCTCTCCCTGTCCCCCTTACTCTCCTCCCTCTTCTCTCCTCTCTCTCAACTCTACAAGTAGTAGGCAGACTGTTAACTCTTTCTAAGGCCTTCCATAGTCTTCTCCCATTAGGTCAGAATGCTGTCCTCCCACGAAGATGCATTAAGTGTCACATTCTGGCTTCCCATGCCATTCAGTAAACAATTATAAAAACAAAACAAAAATCCAAGCTCCAGTGGATAAACCTTCCCATAAGAGGGAATCTTTCCCAGGAGTTTCCCTCTACCTCTCGCCCTGTGTTTGTCTTTCGATAGATTAGGGTAGCAGCGTCTTGGAGAGATGTAAATGCTTGGGCATCGAGGCTCCCAGAATATGATTCCTAGATCGGCAACTTTGGTATCTTCTAAATACTTACAATTGCAGATGCCAAGGCCTCAGAGGCTGGAGCAGTTTGTGTTTTAACACACCCACAGGAAGGGTCTGGGAACCTCTGCTTCAAAGGATGCTTAGACCCCCTTGAACTGAGGTCCTGTCTGACTGTCCCCTTCAGGAAGGGGTCTTGGTAGACTACTGCCTGGGGGATGGCTGCTCAGCAGTGTCTGTTGTGATTGCTTAGTCATTCATGACATAGGAAGGAGAGTGGCAGTGCTGTGGACAAACCTTGAACTTCAGGAGGCTGCTCTAGTTTTCTTTGTGGTTGTGACTAAGTAGGAAGTAGAATGCTGTACTCTCGTTTCCAGGGTTACCTTCCCGATGCTGATAACAGGCAGGAAATTAAAACAATCTGTGATAGAGCTTTGTTCTTATTATCCTCAAGATGGCAGCTTTCAGATATGTTGGAGCAAAATAGAAGTAAATGTAGCTGGAAAACTTCATTATTGAAGAAAAATGATTTGGCTAGGTCAAGTTATCATCTTGGGTTCACTTTAATGAAATGGGACGCAGGCAGCCACCACAGAAAGCACTAAGCCATATGGAGGTAATTAGCACTTTGCTTTTTGGTTTCGTTTTGAGTAGATAAACATTTATGTGAGTTCCTAGCAAAACCACGTAATAAATTATCTTCAGAGATGGTTCGTGTCCACCACGTTCTTCCCTTCCTCTTCTCTTACTCCTTTATAGGCAGTTGCTTTATTAGCAGCTTAATTATCCTTTCATTGTGTCTTTTTGGACATGAACATATATATGTTCAGATGTTACACAAAAGGCTATATGTCAGGCTAAAGTTAAAAATACTTGTAAAGTAATATTTACCAATGCTGTATGTACAGTGTGAGTTTTTTTTTTCCTTTTTGTTTTTTCAAGGTAGGGTCTCACTCTAGCCAGGCTGACCTGGAATTCACTATGTAGTCTCAGGGGGGCCTCAAACTCCTACCTCTGCCTTCCAAGTGCTGGGATTAAAGATGTGTGCCACCATGCCGGGCTTGTGTGAGTTTTAAAAAATATTTTTATTTATTTATTTGCAAGCAGATAGAGATAGAAGAGAGACAGACAGAGAATGGGTGTGCCAGGGCCTCAAGCCACTGAAAATGCCACTTTGTGCATCTGGCTTTATGTGGGTACTGGGGAATCAAACCTGGATAGTTTAGGCATTTGCAGGCAAATGCCTTAATCACTGAGCTTTCTCTCCAGCCCCGGTGTCAGTTTTGACAGTTGTGTAATCACCAGTACAACGAAGAGGACATTTTCCATCATCCTGAAAAGACTCTCACCCTTTTGCAGCTAAATCCTCTCCTGTTTCTCTGCCCCATGGTGAACTACCTGTCTGCTTTCTGCCACTAGACTCTTACTTTTCCTAGAATCTCATACATAGGACAATCATGTGTCACTAGGCAATTTCTTTGTGTAAATGTCAGATTGTACTTACATGAATTAAGATGACTTTGACATTACTGGGAGATTCAATCTTGTCAGACCACTGTTGTATATGTAGTCTATCATTAACTGAAATGTTGCTGTGCAGGACATGAGGGGAACTTTCCCATGCATTAAAAATATTTATTTGGGCTGGAGAGATGGCTTAGCGGTTAAGGCACCCACCTTTGAAGCTTAAGAACACTTGTTCTATTCTCCAGGTCCCATGTTTAGCCAGACGCAAAAGTGATGCAAGCGCACAATGTTGCACATGTGCACAATGTTGCACAAGGCGCACACGTCTGGAGTTTGTTCACAGTGGCTGAGAGGCCTCTGGCGCGCCCATTCTCTCTCCCTCTCTCTCTCTCTCAAATAAAAAAAATTATTTACTGCAAATGAACTCCAGACACTTGTGCCACCTTGTGCACCTGGCTTATGTGGGTTCTGGGGAATTGAACCTGGGTCCTTAGGCTTCACAGGCAAGTGCCTTAACTGCCATCTCTCTAGCCCAAGAACACATTTAATCCTCACAATACCCCTGTGAAGCTGGCACTATACTCACATCCATTTTTTTTTTTTTTGGCAAGGAAGACAGACACAGGGTGCCTTGCCTGTGGTTCAACAGCTAGTGAGTGACACCAGATCCTGACTTAGCCTAACTCAAGGGTTGACTTTGTTTTCTGTTTTGTTTTGTTTTTGTTTTTGTTTTTTTTTTTGAGTAGGGTCTTGCTCTATCCCAGGCTTACCTGGGCTGGAATTCACTATGTAGTCTCAGGGTGGTCTTGAACTCATGGTGATGCTCCTATCTCTGCCTCTTGAGTGCTGGGATTAAAAGCATGAGCCACTACACCTGGCTGTTTTCTGTTTTTGTTTTTGTTTAATTTGGGAGAGAGAGAGAGAGAATGGGCACACCAGCGGCCTCTCAACCACTGTGAACAAATTCCAGATGCGTGCGCCCCCTTGTGGGAAAGTGCGGCATTGTACCCTTTCGTCACTTTTTGCATCTGGCTAAACATGGGACCTGCAGATTGGAACCGGCATTCTTAGGCTTGGCAGGCAGGTGCCTTAACCACCAAGCCATCTCTCCAACCTTGTTTTCTGGTTTTTAAAAATTATTATAGACAACTTCCATAATTATAGACAATAAACCATGATAATTCTATCCCCCACTTTTCCCTTAACAATTCCACTCTCCATCATATTCCTTCTCCTCTCCATCAGTGTCTATTTTATTTTGATGTCATCATCTTTTCCTCCTATTATGAGGGTCTTGTGTAGGTAGTGCCAGGCACCGTGAGCAAGGTCATGGATATCTAGGCCATTTTGTGTCTGGAAGAGATCATTGTAAGGAGTCCTACCCTTCCCTTGGCTCTCACATTCTTTTCACCACCTCTTCTGCCATGGACCCTGAGTCTTGGAAGGTGTGACAGAGATCTTTCAGGGCTGAACACTCCTGTCACTTCTCAGCACTGTGGTGCCTTTTGAGTCATCCCAAGGTCATTGCCATCTGAAAAGAAAACCTTCTCTAACTAAAAGTTTGAGTAGCATTAATATATGGGTATGAACATCACAAGAAGTGCTTACAGGGCAGTTTGGTGAGCATAAAATATGTATTTAGCCAGATATTAGCAGGCATTATACCCCTAGGGCTCATGACTTCCCCTGTCATTGCTTTTCAGTATCAGGCATGTATTCCCTCCTGTGGAGCAGGCCTCTAATTTAATTAGAGAGCAGTTGGTTTTCCCCATAACATACATGCCACTATTGTACCCATTGGCTAATTTGGCCTGGCTGGCCCAACTTAAGGCTTGCAATGTCCACTGTTGTTTATTTCGAGTGATGCTTTCTCTCCCATGGAGCTGCAGTGTAGCTTTTTCCAGCTGTCAGCTGGTCTATACAGAGGAGGTTTTCAGCTTAGTTCCAGCAGGATTTCTCAGTGACCTTGCAGCCCAAGTATATGGAGTCTTCAGCAAAAGGGTCTTACCATCTATTCCTGGTGGGAAACCAAGAGCCTCAGCAGTAGCCTGTAATGTTTTGGGGGCATCAAGGACCTCCCTGGCCAACAACTCACTGGAAATTTTCTAGTAACAATCTATGACTTCTGGGTGTGCTATTGTCCAAAACAGTAGGTTTCCATATGGCTTATTGTTTGTGTTTAACAATTTTTGTTTGTTTTTGAGGAGGCCTCACCCTATAATGCAGGCTGGGCTAAAACTGTGCTGCTCAGGATGACCTTGAACTTTCTTTCCTCAGCATCCTAAGTAGTGAGATTATAGGAGTGAGCCACCACACTTGGCTAAGGGTTGACTCATATGTGACATATGGTTGTCATGAGTATTTAGGAATGGGAATTGTGTTCTAAGAAATATTTTGTTTTTCACTTTCAGTAATAGTTCTTCCATAACTAAAGATTTTACTGAGCTACACATGACAATACCATTATACTAAGCTCTTAAGAGAAATCCAGGATGCTTCTGGGAACACCAATTTTTTATACAACTTTCAGAAATATGACCAAAGGTTAGGATAGAATATTAAGAATTAAAAAAAAAAAACACCCAGTATTTACTTAGAGAGTGACAGTGATCTTTTGTCTGTCTTTGTTTTAGCAGTCACTGGTACCAGGGCTATCCATGTAGGTGTGTCTAAATCACCCACTATTGGTAGGCACATTAATGACTTTCATACCACACCATCAAATAAGGCTTTGAATAGCCTGACTCAGGGGATGAGAGCATGGCTTATGTGATGACTCAGTATCTGGAGTCCCTGTTCTAGGAGCAGTGGAGCCACTGAAGGTCAGGCAGCGGGGGTGGACACTGTACATCTCTCCTGTGACTCACACACAGCCTGCCTCTTGGAGAAGAAATGGCTGTGGGTGGTTGCAAAGCCACATTCATCTCCCACTCTTGTTTTTATCAGGCTGTGTGGATTGGTACCCCTGAGTTCTTGAAATCACACACTAGCTTGTCTACCAAGCTGTGTAGATATCAGTGCAGGCGTTTCCTATGCGTGTGTTTGTTGTATAAACATGAAATTATAGGGACTGGGGAGATGGCTGTTAGTAAAGTGCTTGCCATGCAAACATAAGGATCTGAGTTTATATCCCCAGCACCCACAAAAAAGCCAGGAATAGGGGAATACACCTGTAATTTCAACTCTGGAGAGGTGGAGACAGATCCCTGGGGCCTGCTGGCTAGCTAATCTCACCAAATCTCTAGGTTCAGTGCGAGGCCTTGTCTGAAAAAAATAAGGTGGAGGAAGACACCTGACATTTAACTCTTTTTTTAATTATTAATTTTTTTATTGACACCTTCTATACTTACATACAAAAACATATGATATTTCCCTCCCCTCCCCCCATTCCACTTTAGAACACCAATCTCCATCATATCCCCTCCCTCTCTCCATTAGTCTTTCTTTTAATTTGATGTTATCATCTTTTTCTTCTATTTTGAGGGTCTTGTGAAGGTATTGCTAGGCACTGCAAGGTCATGGATATCGAGGCCAATTTCTGTCTGGGCAGTTGCATTGTAAGAAGTCATACCCTTCCTTTGGCTCTTGCATTCTATCCACCCCCTCTTCCGCAATGGTCCCTGAGCCTTGGAGGGTGTGACAGAGGTGTTTCAGTGCTGGGCACTCCTCTATCCCTTCTTCTCAGCACTATGTTGCCTTTTGGGTCATCCCAGTGGTCATCGCCATCTGAAAAGAGAAGCTTCTCTAACCAGAAGTGAGAGTAGCATTAATATGTGAATATGAACATTAAGTGTAGTGCCCCAGGGCAGCTTGGTGGGAATAATATATACATTTAGTCAGACAAGAGCAGGCTTATACCCCTAAGGCTCATGACCTCACCTACCATAGACTTTTGCTTAGGTTTTTCAGTACCGGGTATGTATTCCCTCCCATAGAGAGGGCCTTCAGTCCAATTATGGAGCTTTGTTGGTTACCCCAAGAGTAGACATGCCACTATTGCACCCGTTCAGTCATTGGGCCTGTCTGGCCAAGCTTGAATATTCAGCTTCCACTGTTTTCATTGCTGATGACTTCTGTCTCCCATACGGCTGCATGCAGTGCAGCTTTTTCCAGCTTTCAGTTGGCTGGTCTACGGGGAGAAGGTTTTCTGCTCAGCACCAGCTTGCTTTCTCAGTGACCTTGCCTCTCAGGCAAGAGATGTCTTCAGCAATAGGGTCTTACTATCTGTTTCTCAAGGGAAACCAAGGACTTTGGCAAAAGCCTTTAATGTTTTTGGAGGCTACCAGTACCTCCTTGGCCAACAACTCACTGGAAGGTATCCCATCCCAGGCACTGAAGATTTTCTAGTAACAGTCTACAGCTTCTAGATGTGCCATTATTCAAAAAACTAGGTTTACATAAGAGTTTATTCACAATATCTTGAATTTAAATTGACCCCCCGCCCTTATTTTATGCATTCTCTTCCCATGGCCTCGCTTAGGCCATTCCCCTCCCTGTAATCTGTTCTTCTACTTGCATAGGTACAATACCATACACTTAAGTCCTTCCCTTTCCTCCCTCCCTTATGGCCTTTTACCAACTTACTGGTTTCTGGTACCTATTTTTGGTTCCAGTTCACACACAAGTCTATACATTTGTAGCTAGGATCCACATATGAGAGAGAACATGTGACATTTGGCTTTCTGAGCCTGGGTTACCTCACTTAGTATAATCCTTTCCAGATCCATCCATTTCCCTGCAAATTTCATAATTTCATTTCTCTTTACTGCTGAATAGAACTCCATTGTGTAAATGTACCACATCTTTATTATCCATTCATCTGTGGAGGGACATCTAGGCTGCTTCCATTTGACATTTAACTCTTGCCTGCACATGTACACACACACATGCACCTGCCTCCCCACATAGACATGCATAGATACTACATACACACACACAAAAAAAAGTGAGATTATAACACCTTTCTGTGTAGCTTTTCTCATTTGGTGATGTTGCATGACGTTCACATACAACACTCTCCAGGCACTTGCCTGTTGGCAATACCATGGCTGTGTCACAAGGTGATGGCTGTTGCTGACTTCCTTTATCTTTTTTTTCCCCCCGAGGTAGGGTCTCACTCTGGCCCAGGCTGACCTGGAATTAACTCATAGCAATCCTCCATCTGCCTCCACGCCCAGTGACTTCCTTTATCTTCAGCATCCAGGACAGGTGTTCCTGCAGTCACAGAATGTCAGAGAGCTCAAAGCTCCTGGAGGATTATCTGGATAACCTGCTTTGCAGATGACATAGGGAAGTTTGCTTAGTGCAGTTTGTAACTATAAAGCTTTTTGTTTTTTTTTTTGTTTTTGAAGGTTGGGTCTTGCTCTAGCCCTGGCTGACCTGGAATTTACCATTCCCAGCCAACATAAAGCTTTTTTTTTTTTTTTTTTTAAAAAGGGTCTCACTTTTCCAGGCTGACCTGGAATTAACTGGTAATCTCAGGGTGGCCTTTAATCCCAGCCTCCTACCTCTGCCTCCAGAGATAGGAGGGATTATCAAGAGTTCAAGGTCACCCTAAGACTCCATAGTGAATTAAAAAAATATTTGGGCTAAAAATATTTTTAACCCTGGGTGTGAAGAAGAACAAAAAAATCTCAGTACTCAGGAGGCAGAGATAGGAGGGATCATCATGAGAGACCCTGAGACTGGGCATGTCAGGGCCTGAGTGAAACCCTACCTGAAGAAGAAAAATGTTTATTTATTTGAGAGAAAGACAAAGAGGGAGAGAGAGAGAGAGAATGGGCACATCAGGGCTTGTAGCCACTGCAAATGAACTCCAGACACATGTGCAACCATGTGTATCTGGCTTATGTGAGCTCTGGGCAATTGAACGTGGGTCCTTAGATTTCACAGGCAAATGCCTTAACTGCTTAGCCATCTCTTTAGCCACACATACATATATATTTGTTTTGTTTTGTTATTTTCAAGGTAGGTAGGGTCTTGCTATAGCCCAGGCTGGCCTGGAATTCACTATGTAGTCTCAAGGTGGCCTCAAACCATGGCAATCCTCCTACCTTAGCCTCCTTAAGTACTGGGATTAAAGGCGTGCATTACTATGCCCGGCTCTAAAAAATATTTCTTTAAGCCAGTCTGATATTACATAGTGAACTGCCTGGGCTAGGCTAGAGCGAGACCGTACCTCAGAAAACCAAAAAACGTTTTTCTTCTTTAATGTCTAGCCATTCACTTGGAGTTCAAAACTTGTACAAGGTCCTTGTCTCCTGTTCCCTAGAGGGGCACCCATGCAAACTGTAGGATTTATTTCCTTGGGAAGACAACTGTTACAGGTGTGTGTAATCTGTGGCCTGCCATATCTGTGGATGACAGTGTATCAAAAGGTTGGGTGCATTACCTGATGATTACCTATAGTAACTGGAAAATTTAAATGTAGAAGTTTGGGGATTAATAATAGAATTCAAGTTTCAGGTATATGGAGCTAGCCTCACAGGGCTAAGATTAGTCTTTTTTTTTTTTTTTTTTTTTTTTTTTCAAGGTAGGGTCTCACTCTAGCCCAGACTGACCTGTATTCTCAGGGTGGCCTTGAACTCAGGGCAATCCTCCTACCTCTGCCTCCCGAGTGCTGGGATTAAAGGCATGTACCACCACACCCAGCAGATTAGTGTTTTTTCTTAAGGTGGCTTTGTGCATATTGGAGAAAAATGTGAAGTATAAGAAAATGTAAAAGCTGGGTGTGGTGGCGCACATGCCTTTAATCCCAGCACTCAGGAGGCAGAGGTAGGAGGACAGCCATGAGTTTGAGGTCACCCTGAGACTACAGAGTGAATTCCAGGTCAGCCTGGATCAGAGTGATACCCTACCTCAAAAGAAAAAAAAAAGCAAAAATGCAGGGTTGAGGAGATGGTTGGGTGGTTAAAGGTGCTTGCTTGCAAAACCTGCTGGCCTGGGTTCAATTCCTCAGCTCCCATGTAAAGCAAATACAAAAAGTGGCACATGGATCTGGCATTCATTTGCAGCAGCAAAAGACCCTCCCCCCACACACACTTTCTCTCTCTTTTTGGTTTTTCGAGGTAGGGTCTCACTCTAACCAGGCTGACCTGGAATTCACTATGTAGTCTCAGGATGGCCTGGAACTCATGACAATCTTCCTACCTCTGCCTCCCAAGTGCTGGGATTAAAGGTGTGTGCCACCATGCCTGGCTTTCTCTCTCTCTTTCTATTGTGTATGTGCAAACAAAAAAAAAAATTTGTTTTTTTGAGGTAGGGTCTCACTTTAGCTCAGGATGACCTGGAATTCACTGTGTTGTCTCAGGGTGGCCTCAAACTCATGGCGTTCTTCCTACCTCTGCCTCCTGAGTGCTGGGATTAAAGGCATGCGCCAGCACGCCCGGCAAATAACATTTTTTAAAAATATAAGACATAAAGAAGAGAGTGACTATGATGTACCTCTACCACCAGAATATCTACTTTTGTTATAATATTTCCTTTTTTCCTACCTCTCTAATCTATTTCCTTTATCCTTCTGTTATGCTACAAATGGATATGCAGTTCTAAATTTCTCATGTAACATATTAAGATTTTATATCACTTAAGAAGACTTTGAGCCAGGCGTGGTGGTGCACGCCTTTAATCCCAGCACTAGGGAGGCAGAAGTAGGAGGATTGCTGAGAGTTCAAGGCCAGCCTGAGACTGCATAGTGAAATAGTGAATTCCAGGTCAGCCTGGGCTAGAGTGAGACCCTACCTCAAGAAACCAAAAAAAAAAAAAAAAAAAGAAGACTTTGGTAATTTAATGGAGGAAAATTAGTATTAGTTTTATTTTCTTAATGTTTTAGCAAATTAATATTCTTTTAAACATGCTTACTGTCTTCATATTTAGTAAAGTCACTGTTACACTTTGTATTTTCCTGGTTTCAGATGTCTTAAATGATGCCATATTTGATGAAGATCATGACGAGATGGTTATTGTGAAGGACATAGACATGTTTTCCATGTGTGAACATCATCTTGTTCCATTTATTGGAAGGGTAAGGTTTTCCTCATTTCCTAACACTTTTTTAAAAATTAATTTTTATTTATTTATTTGAGAGAGAGAAAAAGGTGGGGGAGGGGGAGGGAGGGAGAATATGGGTGCACCAGGGCCTTTAGCCACTGCAAATGAACTCCAGATGCATGTGCCACCTTGTGCATCTGATTTATGTGGGTCCTGGGGAATCGAATCTGGATTCTTGGGCTTTGCAGGCAAGTGCCTTAACTGCTAAGCCATTGCTCCAACCTGCTACCACTTTTTAAAATTTTATTTGTTAACTTATTGAGAGAGATAGAGAGAGAGAAGAAGAGAGAACAGGCATTCCAGAGCCCCCTGCCACTGCAAATGAACTCTAGATGCATATGCCACCTTGTATATCTGGCTTACATGGGTACTGGGGAATCAAACCTGGGTGCTTATCTTTGTCAGTGCCTTACCATTTCTCCATCCCTCCTAACAGTTTTATTTATTTTTATTTATTTATTTGAGAGAGAGAGAGGGAGAAAGAAGCAGAGAAAGAGAGAGACAGAGAGAGGCACAGCTAGAGAGTGGGCAAGCCAGGGCCTCCAGCCACTGCAAACGAACTCCAGCTGCATGCGCCACCTTGTGCATCTGACTTACATGGGTCCTGGGGAATCAAACCAAGGTCCTTTGGCTTTGCAGGCAAGTTCCTTAACTGCTAAGCCATTTCTCCAGCCCCCTCCTAACAGTTTTAAAAGGTGTAAGGAAAGCACTTGTCTAGCATGCTTGAGGCCCTAGGATCAACCTCAGGACTGAAGAAAAAGAAGGAAAAAAAATCACATTTATATTTACATTGCATCTGTTCATGTCCCTTAAGTATCCTTTCCTTTAAAATAGCCCTCACATCCTCCAGTGGAAGAGGCTTGGCTAGTTATTCTGTAGAGTGGTCCAACTCTCTGGATTTGTTCATGTTACCTCTGTATTTCCTGTTACCTGCATTAGATTTATATTAGGCTGAGTGTTTCTGACAGTAGTCCACAGGGTGCTAAGGACTTTGTATTATGTCCCATCAGGAGGCATGGAGGGCCTGGTGATCCACAATTAATGATAAGGGAACCTTTGAGCTCACCTCTTCCTTTTATTGCAGATGGGAAAATTAGGCTCTTATCCAAGAGCGTGTAGGGAATTAGTGGCCTGCCTGGGAGAGCCCCAAGGTGCTTGATCCTGCATTCAGCCTCTCACTGTTGCATCCTGTTCCGTCTGTGATAATGATCTCTGTGTTCCTGATCTCACTGACTGTGTCTCTTAGATAGTGTTTAGTGATGTTCTAAAATGGACATTCAAATGACAGGATCATATAAGTGTAAATATATATATTTTTTGTTTTTCGAGGTAGGGTCTCACTTGAGCTGAGGCTGACCTAGAATTCATTCTGTAGTCTCAGGGTGGCCTTGAACTCACAGCGATCCTCCTATCTCTGCCTCCTGAGTGCTGGAATTAAAGGCGTACATCACCACGCCCAGCTAAGTATAAATATTTTAAGTGGTACAGAAGATGATAGTTCTATTGGCTTTTCTTTTTTTTTTTCTTTTTTTTTGAGGCAGGGTCTCGCTCTAGCCCAGGCTGACCTGGAATTCACTATGTAGTCTCGGGGTGGTCTTGAACCCACTGAAATCCTCCTACCTCTGCCTCCGAAGTGCTAAGATTAAAGGCATGTGCCACCATGCCTGGCTCTATGGTCTTTTAAAAATTTTTATTTTTAATTTTATTTTTAAATGTTTTATTTATTTATTTGAGAGAGAGAAAGAGAGAAAGAGAGAATGGGTGTGCCAGGGTCTCCAGCTACTGCAAACTCCAGACATATGCGCCCCCTTGTGCATCTGGCTAATGTGGGTCCTGGAGAATTGAACCTGGGCCTTTGGCTTTGCAGGCAAACACTTTAACTGCTAAGCCATCCCTCCAGCCCCTCTATGGTCTTTTAAAAAAATTATTTAAAGCCAGGCATGGTGGTGCACGCCTTTAATTCCAGCACTCAGGAGGCAGAAGTAGGAGGATCACCTGAGTTCAAGGCCACGCTGCAACTATATAGTGAGTTCCAGGTCAGGGCTAGACTGAAACCCTACCTCAAAAAACTAAGAAAAAAAAAGTATTTAATAGAGATTGATTGAGCAAATGGATAACCAGAGCCTCTAACCAGTGCAAATGAACTCCAGATGCATGTGCTACTTCGTGCATCTAGCTTTACTTGGGTACTGGGGAATCGAACTTGAGTCCTTACGCTTTGCAGGCAAGTACCTTAACTGCTGTGCCATCTCTCCAGCTCCTTCTATGGGGATTTTTAATTCTTTAAGTTTTCTTTTAATGTCTGTTTATTTATTTTTATTTGTGAGATAGATTAGAAGAGAGTGAGAGGCAGACAAAGAATGGGCGTGCCAGGGCCTCTAGCCACTACAAACAAACTCCAGACACATATGCCACCTTGTGCATCTGGCTTACATGGGTCCTAGGAAATGGAATCTGGGTCCTTTGGCTTTTCAGGCAAGCGACTTAACCACTAAGCCATTCCTCCAGCCCCCAAATTATCTTTTAAATACCGAGCATTCAGGTGCTCCTTTACTTTTTCCTCCTGCCCACCAGGAAGGCAGTAAGGTAGAATTCCCAACCTGTAAAGCACAGTGCTCACTAAGGACCACTGCATGGATTTGTGGGCCTGAGATCTGCATTAAGTGAATGAATGAAAACTGTTCCATGCTGGCAATCCTGGTGCAGCAGCATCTGCAAGGTTATAGTTGGTTAAATGATTGCCTGCAAACAGCCAGCACTGTTTTAGTTTTTTTTTTTTAAAGAAAACTAACGTTTTCTAATACTTTATGCCTGGCTCAAAAAGAGGTGACATTTACACAGTGGATATCCGCTGATGCCTTTTAGGATGGTAGAAGAGTCATTTGCCTGTAGTCATTCCTGTAAGAACCTGGTTCACAGGGTTCATGTTCTTATGAGTGCAATGGTGGTGGTGTCCTTTTCCGCCTGTCACGATGACAGGGTGCTCCCATGGCTTAGAAGGGGCAGCCAAGCATGAAAGGGCATGGAGATGGTGTGCTATAGGGATTCTTCAGTCTCTGTGATGCATAGAATGGCAACATTTATATTTATAGTTTCTGCCATTTGAAGAATTGTCTCCTGGTTACAACTTGATGCTGTTCCAGGATCTTTTGCCCTTTCTTGAGTACTTTCTTCCTTCATCGAGATAAGACTTTCTTGTATTTTTTGTATTAAGAATTTAACTGTATCAGGGCTGGGGAGATGACTCATGGATTAAAGGCTCTTGCTTGCAAAAACCTGACAGTCCAATTTCAGTTTCCTAGCCATCCATGTAAAGTCTGACACAAAAAGTGGCATATGCATTTGGCATTTTGTTTGCACTGACAATGGACCCTGGCTCATGCACATACACACACGTGCACGCACACACGAGTGTATAAATGAAAAAATGTTAAATTTAACTTTACCAGGGAACATCACAACTGTACTTTAAATTTGTCATTTAATTATGATTAACAGATTGACAAGCTCATTCTCATATGGTTTCCTTTTATTGTTGATGTAATTTAAAAATATGTACATAATTACTTCATTTTCTAAGTCTTAAAGCTTTCAGATGTTTTAAAGATACATTGTCATTATGATAAATTTATATGCATGTATACCGTGGTCTTCCTATATTTCTTTATCTTGTCATAAAGAAGTGCTGTGTCTTTATGTTGTTGACACTTCCTGTCTCTCCTCTGAAGGTCCATATTGGTTATCTTCCAAACAAGCAAGTCCTTGGCCTCAGCAAACTTGCCAGGTAAGTGACAGGACGTGAAGAGGAGAGCAAGTTCATAGAATTGTCCCCATCTGCTGCAAATCTATCTCATCACGATTTCTCCCTTAGGAGTCATATGGCACCTTACAGTTGTAAAATCAGTCATACTTGGAGTCTAAAACACACAGATATCTGTCTTTTTCTCTCCCATTCCTGCCACCTTCTTTTCCCAGCTCATCCTTTTTGTTTTGTTTTATTTTGTTATGTTTTTCGAGGTAGGGTCTCACTCTAGCCCAGACTGACCCGGACTTGACTATGTAGTCTCAGGGTGACCTCGAACTCATGGCAATCCTCCTACCTCCATCTCTCATGTGCTGGGATTAAAGGCATGCGCCACCACGCCTGGCCGCAGCTCATCCTTGAAGTATCAGATCAAATCTTTCTTCTGTAGAGTTTTCTCTAACTGGAGAAGACCCAAGGCTACCACCAGTCCAGTTCTAGGTTTTAAGGAGAGGTTAGTTAACAGTGAGGGCTTAGAGGGGAAACATGGGCAGGGTCTTACTGTAGGTACTGTCTTCAGATTTTGGGAGTGGGCAGGGAGTAGAAAAGCTTCTGTATTCAGAGAGGCCCATGTGTCATTCATTGGAGGAAATACTTTAGTGTTTCTGTAATAAGTCTTATAGGCAAAACAAGTCCAGAAGACTGGAATTGGCTTCAGACTCAGCAAGGTCAAGGCTTAAGACACATGTCATCCACCTCCAAAAGCAGATGCTACTTCTCAGTGACTGTACACCAACTGAAGGCTTTTGCACATCCTTTGCATTCAGGGTTATCACCATGGGGTGCTCTTTTGTACATTCTCTGGAGTGCTGTGACAGTGCTGTCTTCCCATATTCCTTACTGGAGACTCTCTCCAGTGTGAATCTTCACGTTTTCAGACTCAACTGGATTGCCCGATGCTTTCCCGCATTGCTGATGTTGATAGACTTTCTCTCTTGTGTGAGTCCTTTCATGCCTGCAAAGGGAAACAAACAAAGTAGATTTCCCCACATTATTTATATACATAGGGATTCTCTCCACTGTAAACTCATTTATGTATTTAAAGATTACTGTTGCAGTCAGGTTTGCATTGCTGGAAGGAAACACCCGACCAAAAGCAGCTTGTGGGAAAAATGGTTTATTTTGGCATACAGACTCGAGGGGAAGCTCCACAATGGCAGGGGGAAATGACATGAGCAGACAGTGGATATCACCCCCTGGCCAACATCAGATGGACACCAGTGACAGGAGAGTGAGCCAAACACTGGCAATGGGAAACTGGCTATAACACCCATAAGCCCTTCCCCAACAATACACTGCCTCCAGGAGGTGTTAATTTTCAAATCTCCATCAGCTGGGAGCCTAGCATTTAGAACACCTAAGTTTATAGAGAACACCTGAATCAAACCACCAGCGTTACATATAGAACAAAACACATATATAGGATTTCTGTTTAGTGTGAAGCCTTTTGTGTATTTGAACAGAAAGAACTGGGACAAGGGAAGGATTTCCCTAATTCCTTACACACTAGGACTTCTCTTAGGACTTAGAAAGGAACAGAAATCACTAAAGGGGTTTCCACATGGCATACATTCATAGTGTTTCTGTCAGTGTGAGTCCTTTCATGTTGCAGAAAGCACTGGGGATAACTGAAGGCTTCCCACCTTCTTGTTTATTTTTTATTTATTTGAGAGTGACAGACAGAGAAAGAGGCAAGCAGGTAGAGAGAGAGAGAGAGAGAGAGAGAGAGAGAGAGAGAGAGTGGGCACGCCAGGGCCTCCAGCCACTGCAAACGAACTCCAGATCCTTGTGCCACCTTGTGCATCTGGCTTACATGGGTCCTGGTGAATCAAGCTTTGAACTGGGGTCCTTAGGCACAGGCAAGCACTTAACAGCTAAGCCATCTCTCCAGGCCCTTCCCACCTTCTTTACATTTGTTAGCTTGTCTCCATGTCCCTGATGCACATGTCGTTTGGGCCCAGCCTGGCTTCCAGTGGGCACCCTTAAGGATGAATGATCAATGAGGACTTTTATACCTACATGGCTTCTGCGTAGCTTTACCCCAGGAGGAGTTTTCTTATTCTTTATAGGGCCTTGGGTCCAGCGGAAGGTTCATGTGGACTCCCTTCTCTATGTACAGAGTCTCTCTGCCACTTCATTTCTTAGCTTTCTCTAGAAATTTTGTAGGCAACTTCAATGTGTTGGGTTTTTCTTTATTTTCCATTTCCCAGCTTTGTGGGGGTGTGTGGGGGGGCAGCATTCTTGAGCCCTAATCGAGACTCTTGGACATCAGCATGATGGAGGCTGGGCTGCTACACTGTCAGCCACGGAGATGTCTGAGTATCTGTTTTCAGACTTCTGATGGTGCATGCCTGTGGGAGCCTGGTCTCCACTCTGTCTTCCTCTGCAGCTGTGCCTTGGGTGTCTCTCGGGATCTGGATCCTGTAGTCTCATCCATTCACTTTTAGGTCCTTTTCCTCTGTAGACATAGGGCTCTGCCTCCCAAGTCTATGCTCAGCTCTATTCCCACTCTCTTGTTTCTCATCCTCTTCTCCTGTTTCTATCTTTTCTTTCTTTAATTTTTTTAAAAACTATCTATTTCATTTATTTGAGAGAGAAAGAGGCAGAGAGAGGGAGACAGAGACAAGGGAAGGAGAGAGCGTAGGCACACCAGGGCCTTCAGCCACTGCAAACCAACTCCAGATGCATGTGCCACCTTGTGCATCTAGCTTACATGGGTCCTGGGGAATTGAACCAGGATCCTTTGGCTTTGCAGGCATATTCCTTAACCATTAAGCCATCTCTCCAGCCCTTTCTTTAATTTTTATTTATTTATTATTTGAGAGAGAAAGAGATGAGAATGGGTGTGCTAGGGGCCCTAGCCACTGCAAATGAACTCCAGATGCATGTGCCACCATGCATCTGGATCCTTAGGTTTTTCAGGTAAGTGCCTTAATCACTAAACCATCTCGCCAGCTCATGTTCTCATGTTTCTCTCTTTTCTACCAGTGTCTTTTCTGTTTTTTTTTTTTTTTTTTTTTTTTTTTTTTTTTTTTCAGGTAGGGTCTCACTCTGGCCCAGGCTGACCTGGAATTCACTCTGTAGTCTCAGGGTGGCCTCGAACTCACAGCAGCCCTCCTATCTCTGCCTCCTGAGTGCTGGATTAAAGATGTGCACCACTACTTCACTTTTTCTTTTTTTAAAAAAATATTATTATTGAGAGAGACAGAGACAGAGGAAGAGGCAGAGAGAGAGAGAGAGAGAGAGAGAGAGAGAGAATGGGTGCACCAGTGGCCTCTCAGCTGCTGCCGTGAACGAATTCCAGACATGTGCGCCCCCTTGTGGGCAAGTCCCAAATTGTGTGCTTGCATCACTTTACGTCTGGCTAAATGTGGGACCAGGAGATTGAACAGGCGTTCTTAGGCTTGGCAGGCACACGCCTTAACCATTAAGCCATCTCTCCAGCCTGGGCTCTTCACTTTCTGTCTATCCTATACATTCATGCATTTAAAAAAACTTCCTGGGCTGGAGAGATGGCTTAGTGGTTAAGGCACCTGCCTCCTAAGCCTAAGAACACTGGTTCCAATCTCCAGGTCCCACATTTAGCCAGATGCAAAGTGACACAAGGGCACAATGCTGCACTTGACCACAAGGGGGCGCACGCATCTGGATTTCATTCGCAGAGGCTGACAGGCTGCTGGTGCACCCATCTCTATCTGTCTTCCTCTCCCTCTCTGTGTCTCTCACAAAAAAAAAAAAAAAAAAAAAAAAAAAAAACAACAACTTCCTGATCTGCCCCTTCTATGTGGGTTAGAAAGAAGAAGTGATATACATACATAGTCATTTTCAGTTACCTAGAAGTCAGTGTGAGAGTCTGTGGTCACATATCTCTGACAGGCCCAGCCACCAGTATCTTCTTGCTTCCAAATGTCTTTTTGTGTAGTAGTTTGTTTGTGTAGAGTTAGTGAATCCTAGGATAAAGGAAATACTGGTGTGTTGGGGGAGAGGGATGGGTTGGTTGGTTGAGAGAATTAACAAAATGAGGCTGGGCATGATGGCACACACCTTTAATCCCAGCATTTAGGAGGCAGAGGTAGGAGGATTGCTGTGAGTTTGAGGTCAGCCTGAGACTACATAGTGAATTCCAGGTCAGCCTAGGCTAGAGCAAGACCCTGTCTCATAAAAACAAAACAAAACCAAAAAACAAAAACAACAGCAGCAAAAGAACAAAATGAAGGGGTAGGTAATGAACATAAGGTCATTGTATTTACAGCTAAGTTTGGATTATGAGTTACAGTGACTTTGTCATACTTGGAACAAGTGAATCTCTGTAACCAGCTCAGTGGTCTGTGGCTGCTGCTTCTCTTGCACTTTGACAGTGGGACACAGTCTTGTTGCGGTGGCCTCCTCCTTGAGGTCCTTTCTGGAGTCTGTGCTAGCCACCTCTGCAGCCTGACAGCTGGGCTGTATAGCTGTTCTTTGTCTTTGTTTATCTTTCATTTTTTTCCTCATTCATTTCTTTTTCTTTTTCTTTTTCTTTTTCTTTTCTTTTTCTTTTTCTTTTTCTTTTTCTTTTTGGAGAGAGACACAGAGAGAAACAGAGAGAGGGAGAGGAAGACAGAGATGGGGGCGCCAGCAGCCTCTCAGCTGCTGTGAATGAAATCCAGATGTGTGCACCCCCTTGTGGTCAAGTGCAGCATTGCGCCCTTGCATCACTTTGCATCTGGCTAAACATGGGACCTGGAGATTGGAACCAGCATTTTTAGGCTTAGGAGGCAGGCGCCTTAACCGCTAAGCCATCTCTCCAGCCCTTCCTCATTCATTTCTTGTAGAAACTTGGGGAGAATAATGGATTAAAGAGAATTTTAACTTCCTCAGTTTATGATCACATTTCTGCTCAGCAACCATACCACACAATAAGGTTACTTGGCCCCATGAAAGAATGATACACCCTGGTTGCAAACATTTCATTAGCGATAAGGCTCTGCATGCAGATTCAAAACTAGTCTAGCTCCTCCAGTGATCTGTCTATGGTTGCAGTGCTAAAGGGTGGCTGAGGAAGGGCATTGTTCACTAATCTTACTGTAATTTTCTTGTCAGCTTCATGTTGCTGGGATGAACGTCCAAACCAGACACAGTTTATGGGAGGAAGGGGTTTATTTCAAGCTTTCAAATCCAGGGGCGGTTCCATCAGTGGTGGATGAAGCTGGCTCCCATTCATAATCCAAGCAAGGAGACACCACCAAACAGCCAGCAAACAGCAAAGAGCAGCAGGCAGGAACTGTGGCAGAGCTCGGACTTCTTTGCATACCTTTGGGCTAGAAATCAGATCTACCCCCAGTGACACCTCTTCCAGTCAGGCAGCTAAAAATCCAAGTTTTTTTTCTTTCTTTTTTTTTTTTTTTTTTGGTTTTTCGAGGTAGGGTCTCACTCTGGTCCAGGCTGACCTGGAAATCACTATGTAGTCTCAGGGTGGCCTCGAACTCTTGGCGATCCTCCTACCTCTGCCTCCTGAGTGCTGGGATTAAAGGCGTGCGCCACCATGCCCGGCCTCTTTCTTTTTTATTGAAAACTTTTATACTAAACAGAAGATCAGCCATGATATTTCCTTCCCCTCCCCCTTTCACCTTCACAACTCCACTCTCCATCATATCCCCTTCCTCTTTCCATTAGTCTCTCTTTTAATTTTAAATATTCTTTTTCTCTTATTACGAGTCTTGTGAAGGTACTGCTAGGCACTGCAAGGTCATGGATATCAAGACCAATTTCTGTCTGGACAGTTGCATTGTAAAGAGTGGTACCCTTCCTTTGACTCTTATATTCTTTCCTCCACCTCTTCTGCAATGGCTCCTGAGCCTTGGAGGATGTGATAGAGATGTTTCAGTGCACTATGTTGCCTTTTGGGTCATCCCAGTGGTCACCACCATCTGAAATGAGAAGCTTCTCTAACCCAAAAGTGAGAGTAGCATTAATATATGAATGTGAACATTAAGTGTAGTGCTTTAGGGCAGTTTGGTGGGAATAACATATACATTTAGCCAGACAAGAGCAGGCTTTATACCCCTAAGGCTCATGACCTCCCCTGCCATAGGCTTTTGATTAGGTTTTCAGTACCAGGCAGGCCTTACCATAGAGTGGGCCCTCAGTCCAATTAGAGAGCAGTTGGTTTCCCCCAGAGCAGACATGCCAATATTGCACTTGTTCGGTCATTTGGCCTGTTTGGCCAAACTTGAGGCTTCCAGTGTCCACTGTTTTCACCACTGATGGCTTCTGTTTCCCATAGGGCTGCATGCAGTGCAGCTTTTTCCAGCTTTCAGTTGGCTGGTCTACAGAGGGAGAAAGTTTTCTGCTCAGCAACAGCTTGATTTCTCAGTGACCTTGCCTCTCAGGCATGTGAAGTCTTCAGCAATAGAGTCTTACCATCTATTTCTCAAGGGAAACCAAGGGCCTTGACAATAGCCTGTAATGTTTCAGAGACAGCAGGGACCTCCCTGGCCAACAACTCACTGGAGGTATGCCATCTAGTAACAATTTATGGCTTCTGAATGTACCATTATTCAAAAAAGTAGGCTTTCATATGTCTTATTCAGAATATCTTGAATTTTGATCAGACCTTCCACCATGCCCTTCTTTTATACAATCTCTTCCCCTAGCCTCACTTAGGCCTTTCCCCTCCCTGTAATCTGTTCTTCTACTTACATATATACAATACCATCCCCTTAAGTCCTTCCTTGTCCTCTCTTCCTTATAGTCTTTTTCTAGCTTACTGGCCTCTGCTACTGATTTTTGTATACATTTGTAGCTAGGATCCACATATGAGAGAAAACATGGCAATGTTTGGCTTTCTGGGCCTGGGTTACCTCACTTAGTATAATCCTTTCCAGATCCATCCATTTCCCTGAAATTTTCATAATTTCATTTTAGAAATCCAAGTTTTAATAAAGCACCTGAGTCTATTGGGATACATACATTCAAACTATTGGGATACATACATTCAAACTACCACCAATTTTTTAAAAAAATTTTTATTTATTTATATGCAAAGCAGAGAGAGAGAGAGAGAGAAGAGAAGAGAGACAGATAGAGAAACAATGAGTACACCAGGGCTTCTAGCCACTGCAAACGAACTGCAGATGCATGTGCCCCTTGTGCATCTGGCTTATGTGGGTCCTGGGGAATCAAACCTGGATCATTTGGCTTTGCAGGCAAATACCTTAACCACTAAGCCACCTCTCCAGCCCTACCACAAATTTTTATTAATATCTCCATTCTCAGTTACTTATGCCCAAAGAGTAATAAAAGCCAATTTAATATCAATCATAAATAACAATATTTCTATGATTACAGTTTTATGAAAAAGCAGCGTGTTTACTGTGCAAACCTGGCCATAGGTTTAGCTGTCTGCTGCCCCCCACTTTGAGTGAGACTGTCAACTCTATACCATTCCCCTGGAAATTCTGGCTCTGCTGAGACTTAACAGACAGTCCATATGGGAAATGTGGAATGGATAGCTTCTGTGTTATAACAAAGTTTGTCTGATTCCTGTAAGCTTGGGCCTTGGTCCTCCACCCTTAGTGCTGAGTGGAATCCAGGAGCTCACTTGTTCTAGGCCCTGTCTGCCACTCCTCCTCTACCACTGAGTCACATCCCAGACCGTTAGGCCTGAGTCTTTATGTGAACAACCTTCTATAGAAGACCCATGAGATGCTGGTCATGGCTGATGCACTATGAGAAATGGGTTCTAGAGGGATCCAGTGAAATCATGGGATCAATGGTAACTTGGGGACAGAAGGGAAAAGATGTTAAGTGATAAAGTTTCCATGAAACAATACAAAGAAACTTATTATTAGTATGGGTATTTTTCCTTATACTAATAAAATGAAAACTTCAAGAATAGCCAAGCATGATGGTACAGTAAGGAGGCTGAGGTAGGAGGAGTGCCATGAGTTTGAGGCCAACCTGAGGTTACAGAATGAGTTCCAGGTCACCGTGAGCTAGAGTGAGACACTGCTTTGAAAAATCCAAAATGAGGGCTGGGGAAATGGCTTAGCAGGTTAAGGCATTTGCCTGCGAAGTCTAAGGACCCCGGTTCAATTCCCCAAGACCCACATAAGCCAGATGTCCAAGGGGGTGCATGCATGCAGTTCGTTTGCGGGGCTGGAGGCCCTGGCTTGCCCATTCTCTTTCTCTCTGCCTCTTCCTCTCTCTCTCAAATAAATAAATAAAATATTTTAAAAAAGAAAAATCCAAAATGAAAACCAACATCCCCCCCCCAAACAAAACCTTAAGAATAAAATAACACCAAACCACAGAACTTGACTGTATGCTACTTTCAGATATTTTGTAAAAATATTGGCTGAAGGGTCTGTTAAACAGAAAAGTAGACTAAGATTTTTCTCCAACTGCTTATTTCTTATGAGAAGGAAGAATATCTAGGGATTGGGGAGTAATAAAGAAAGCTGCATGTCTTAGCAAAACTCCCCTGCTCATTTTAGTCTTGTATGCGAAGTTTGTTATATTCTCACCTTTAAGCGAATGACCTTTCATTGCCAGTGAAGTCAAATATCAAACAGTAAAACCTTAAGTAACAAGAAAATGCCAGAAGCGAGTTGATCTCATTCAACTCTAGTTGAACTCTAGATTAAACAGAAATTTCTTTTATTGCTGAAAAGCCATTGAATGGCATTTTTTTTCTTGCTTTACAATAATGGAGTATAATGTGCTGTGATTGTATAGTGGTTAGGACTCTGCATTGTGAGTATAATGAAATCTTGAATTTGGAATGGTAGTTTTGGGGATAGTCATGTTGGGCACCTTCTGTGCAAGGACTCTGTGCCATCTCCTTGGAGGCCGAGAGAGAAGGGCACAGCAGCCGCCCGAGGAGAGTGCACAGGACAAGGTAGCAGGTGCTACAGAAATGCCTGCTTTCATGCCCAATGCCCTGGGCTTCATCCCAAGCACTGCCCCCCTCCCCACAAAAATCAAGTGTGCTTTGGAGGTCTTTCTGTCACTTGGCTGTTGTAAGTAGTGCTACGATAAACATGTCTGTGTAGGCGTCGCTTGTATGCTGACGCCGTTTCCCTCAGGTAGCTACCTGGGATGCTGTACCTGGAGCTTATGGTAGTTGTAGTTTAGTCTTGCTTGCCTGTTTGTTTTGAGACAGGGTCTCATCCAGCTTAGGCTGGCACTCACTATGTAGCTGAGGATAACCTTGAACTTCTGATCCTCCTACCTCTACCTCCTCAGTACTGGGATTACAAGCATGGGTCACCCTGCCTAATCTTTGCACGTAACCCAGGCTGCCTCAAACTCTCTGTGTAGGTGAGGTTGGCCTTGAGTTTGTGATCCTTTTGCTTCAGTCTCCTGAGTGCTGGGATTACAGACCGGGACCATCATGTCAGGCTTTATAGTATTATATTTCCATAAAGAAACATTACGTTTTTCTATAGTCACAGACTCTTTTCTTTGCTTGCATGGCCTCATCTTTACATTGAAATCTTTGCTCCCACCTGTTAGTGTTCAGAAGCAGGAGGGAGGGGAGTCCCTGAACACCCGCGGGCTATTCCTTCCTCCTTGCATTCACCCCAGCCCCACTGCCTGCCCTGCTTGCTCTCCTTCTACCACTCTCTGCTGAGCCTTTCTTCTTTCTCCCTTGGACTGTGGGTTAAACTCCCAGCCCTTCTCAACTTCTCCCCACTAGGGTCTTTAGATCGGCTGTGTTCTGGAGTGTTCTTTCTGAAGTGTGGACTTAATCGTGCCGTTCCTTTTGTGGCTCCCCATAGTTTTTTTGTTTGTTTGTTTGTTTTTTGTTTATTTTGGTTTTTCAAGGTAGGGTCTCACTTTAGCTCAGGCTGACCTGGAATTCACTATGTAGTCTCAGGGTGGCCTCAAACTCACGGCAATCCTCCTACCTCTGCCTCCCAAGTGCTGGGATTAAAGGCGTGCGCCACTACGCTCAGCCCCATAGTTTTTAAGATGAAGCTCAAACTCTTTGAAATAATTTTGAAAACTCTGAAAGAATAGAAATCATAAGTCTAGAAAATATTGTATCAGATTGTTGGGAAGTCTGATTAAAGAGACATTAATATTTAGGAATGAATGCTGGGCGTGGTGGCATGCCTTTAGTCCCAGCACTCTGAAGGCAGAAGTATATTACAGTGAGTTCAAGGCCAGCCTGGGGCTAGAGTGAGTTCCAGCTCAGCCAAGACTAGAGTGAGACTCCCCCACCCAATAAAAAAAAAAACAGCAAATACACACACACACACACACACACACACACACTCTCTCTCTTAGGAATGAGAAGCTATGTGACTAAAAAGATGCCTTAAAAAGGTTGGGTGTGGTGGCGCATACCTTTAATCCCAGCATGCTGGAGGCAGAGGTAGAAGGATCACTACTAAATTTGAGGCCACCCTGAGACTACATAATGAATTCCAGATCAGCCTGGACTAGAGCCAGATTGTACCTTGACAAAACCAAAAACATAAAATAAAAAAAATAAAATAAAATAAAATAAAATAAAATAAAATAAAATAAAATAAAAATAAAAAAAATAAAACTTTCTTTTGTTTTTTCAAGGTGGAGTGTCGCTCTAGCCCAGGCTGATCTGGAATTCATTATATATTCTCAGGATGGCCTCAAACTCATGGCAATCCTCCTACCTCTGCCTCCCAAGTGCTGGGATTAAAGACATGCACTACCACCCCAGCTGCTGCTGCTTCTTTTTTAAATAGGGTCTTACTGGTTTGTAGCCCAAGGTGGCCTTGACCTCATAATCCTCCTGCTTCAGTCTCCTGAGTGTTGGAATTGCAGGTGTGAGCACTTAGAGAAAACCTGGACAGCCAAGTGACAATCGGGGAAAGTCATAATGTTGAAGGTGAGGGAAGGGGCCAGAACCCCTCAGTTTCACAGATATTCCTTCCTACTTTGAAGTATCCACACATTTCTGTTATAAGTCAAGAGCATCGCAGCACCTGTAAACCACCCGAGTCATTTGGTAAAGCTGCCTGTTCCTGATAACAAAGCTTGGCAAGCCTCGCAAATAGCTATAATCTCGTTGAGGAATGCACTTGTTAAAATTATCAATGTCAAAAAGTCTTTTTCTAATAGGCTCATTTTAATGTAGTTTTCAGACCTGAAGAGGTTTATTCCAGTAAGTGCTTTACACAAAAATCAGCTGCTGACACTGTGACTGTGAGGAACGAGGTTGCGATGAGTGCCCTGTCGTGCTCTCTGGGGAAGCAGAAGTAACTCCAGTGAGAGTCCAGGGGGCCTGACCAGTGAAAGGACATGGTTTTTGATTGGGAAGAGCAGGCAAGAGGAAAAAAGACCCTCAGACATGTATTCACAAGCCCTGGCATCAGAATGATCATTACTTTATGCTTTCAAAATCTCAAGGCAATAATGTAGTTACAATGGAACAAAGGAGGTAGCCTTCTAGGTGGCTAACAGAAACAAGTCCATACTCTCTGAACTCCCCCCAGGTCCCCTCTGAGACAAGATCTTCCTAAGCTTCTTATGGAGTTCAGGCTGGCTTTGAACTCATGTACTATTGAACTCCCAACCCTCCTGCCTCGTCTTCTCAAGGGCTAGGATTGTGGGTCATTCCTTCTTTGATACACTTTTATGTAGGTTTCAAAATAATTTCTACAAAAGAAGTTGACATGAATTCACCAAAGGTAAAAGAAAACAAAAATACAAATGGACAAAGAGTGCAGAGGCCAGAATTTATCAAATACAGAATATGAAACAAGTAAATGAAAAACTGAGAGCTTGACAGAGGAATAAGGAACTTCAGAGTTATTGAGGCAGATTGAAAAAGAACCAAATATAACCTCTAGAAATAAAAAGATGTGATAAATGACAGCTGAGTCCAGAATGTTCATTAAACAACAGATAAAGCACAGATGGAGACACAGTGACCCCGTCTGAGGAGATTATGCCAAACGTAACACAGACAGGTGGACGGTATGGATGAGAATTGAAGAGGCAAAAGTCTGAAAAGGTCTAATATGCCTTCATTGGAGCTCTAAGAGATAACAGGTAATAGGGTAGATAAAATATTAGAAAAGATAATGCCCAGAAGGGTTTCCAGATCACATGCAAAATATTAACCTTCAGATTCCAGGCACATAATAAACCCCACACAAGACAAATAGATTTGAATCCCCACTGGATGTAATATAACACTGCAGAGAACACGTGCTCAAAGATCATAAAAGCAGCTGCAGAGAAAATATGGCAGCTGTGCTTAGGCTAACAGCTGGCTCGCTTGCAGTGACATTACAGGCAGATAACTATAGTGTCCAACTAGAACTCTTTTTTTAAAAAAAATTTATTTATTTTGGTTTTTCAAGGTAGGGTCTCACTGTAGCTCAGGCTGACCTGGAATTCACTATGTAGTCTCAGGGTAGCCTTGAACTGATGGTGATCCTCTTACCTCTGCTTCCCAAGTGCTGGGATTAATGGCATGCGCCACCACACCTGGCTTCCAACTAGAATTCTGTTCCCCACAAATACCACACAACACATTACCTTTCAAGAATGAGGGCAACAGCACTGAAACACCTCTGTCACACCCTCCAAGGCTCAGGGACCATTGCGGAAGAGGGGGTAGATAGAATGGAAGAGCCAAAGGAAGGGTATGACTCCTTATGATGCAACTGCCAGTGCCTAGCAATACCTTCACAAGACTCTCATAATAGAAGAAAAAGGTAATGAAATCAAATTAAAAGAGAGACTAATGGAGAGAGGGAGGGGATACGATGGAGATTGGAGTCTAAAGGGGAATGGGGGAGGGGAGGGAAATATCGTGCTTTTTTTGTATGTAAGTATAGAAGTTGTCAATAAAAAATATTGTTAAAAAATGAGTGTAAAAGAAATATTTTGCCTAACATGGAAGAACTATATGAAATGTTGAACAGACATGATACATTCCATGCCTACTCATTTGATTTCTTTTTTAAAAATTTATTTGTATAAGAGGCAGATAGAAAGAGAATGGGTGCACCAGGACCTTCAGCCACTGCAAACGAACTCCAGACATATGCACCACCTTGTGCATCTGGCTTACGTGGGTCCTGGGGAATTGAACCTGGATCCTTTGGCTTTGCAGACAAGCACCCTAACCACTAAGCAATCTCTCCAGCCCTACCCCTTACTTGAAAATGAAAACAAGGAATGAAGAATTTCAAGGTCTCTGGCACAATGAACATGTTGGCTGTGTAATTATGTAGGCACTCCATAAACCTCTATGTCCCCATCCCCCCTCTTCCTCAGTTCTGGGGATGGAACACAGGGCATTGCATGTGGAAGACAGGTGTGCTACCACTGTAGCAATTACTTTTTTATTGCTGGGACAAAAACAACCCCTGGCCAGAGCAGCTTGTGGAAGGAAGGGATTTTTTCTGGCTTACAGTTTCTGGGGGTGTGGGGAAAGTGGGTATCACATCTCCACATCAGCAAGGAGGAAGCAGAGAAAATGAGCCAAGTGTGGCAGGCAGGGTTGGGCTATAACACCCCCAAAAAAAAAAAAAAAAAAAACTGCCTCTAGCTACATACCTCTTCCAAAAAGGCTCCACCAGTTGGGGATTAAGTATGAAGCTTAATCACCAACCCATGAAGCTGTGGTGGACATTTTACATTCAAACCGCCATAGCTTCTGGGCTACACCACACCCATATGGATGCTCCTTTGCTGGGAGGAGAGCGCTCTTTACTAGAAAGAGGCAGGCACTTTGGGTGGTAAAAAGTGTTACAGGGCCTGGTGTGGTGGTGCACACCTTTAATCACAGAGGTAGGAGGATCTCAATGAGTTCAAAGCCACCCTGAGACTACATAGTGAATTCCAGATCAGCCTTGCCTAGAGTGAGACCCTACCTCGAAAAACAAAA
This sequence comes from Orientallactaga sibirica, assembly GCA_036365145.1. NCBI lineage: Eukaryota > Metazoa > Chordata > Mammalia > Rodentia > Dipodidae > Orientallactaga > Orientallactaga sibirica. The sequence continues at coordinate 20,346,645 of JAEOAD010000010.1, read as the reverse complement.
TGTTCCAAATATTCTTTTTTTGTTGTTTTCGAGGTAGGGTCTCACTCTAGCCTAGGCTGACCTGGAATTCACTCTGTATTTTCAGGGTGGTCTTGAACTCACGGCGATCCTCCTACCTCTGCCTCTCAAGTGCTAGGATTAAAGGCATGTGCCACCATGCCCGGATTCTTATTTTTAAAGTACGGAGCAAAACAATTCTCAATCTCACCACTGTCTAATGGTTTCTATTCTACTCAAGAAAAAAAAATCACAAAGGAATTTTCAGCGTTTTAAAATTTTATTTGTGTGTGCACATGCATGTGTGTGGACACTAGGACCCCTTGTTACTGCAAACAAATGGCAGGCCCTTGTGCCATGTCTTTTTAAATTAAGAATTTTAATACATGAACATACTGCAATTTGATCATATTCCCATCCCATTATCCTCTTTTGTCCCTCCCCATTCCACTGAGCATACTCCTTTTTCTTTTCCTTCCTCTGTTTTTGTTCTTTTGTCATCCTTCATGTCAAAATGTTTGTGTCTGGCTTATGTGGGTGGCTTGGGAATTGAACCCAGGCTGGCTGACTTTGCAAGCAACAGGCTTTAGTTACTGAGTCAACTTCCTAGCACCTCACAAGGAAATTCTTAACTTTACCCCACATCTCATACTTGTATGAATAGTTAATTATCTGAAAAACTGCCAGAAGTAACATATAAAAGCCATCCTTTCTGAGGTTTTTGTTCAAAATAACATAGTATATCTCTTCATATCCCATACTACTAGGGACATGAAGAATCAGAGCAGTTCTTGCCATGCTGAGTAGTAAATGGCATGGTGTATCTGTTACTGAGTGTGCTGGTGGTAACAGATATGAATGAACAAGTTGCCAGTTTTGTCCAAAGTGTATAGGTGGGGGGCAGGGGCCATAAAATGTCTCACAGGAGAAGTGACTCTTAAACTGAGTTCCTGTTCATGAGCAAATGGTCAAATTCTGACGAAAAGGCCCTTAGCATGAATTACTTCCACATACTGATAACTCACGTTGTCATCTTTGCCTTTCCTGACTAGAAAGGGGAGAATGCATCACCTGACAGATTGTATCATGAGACCAGGAAGCTCTGATTTTAGGGAAGTTAATCCTATGAAGTATTTATGTAAAACCATCCTAAAGAGAGAGAGACTTCTGAAGAAGTAATCTGCTCTAATCTCATTACCATAATAGAATTAGTTGGTGTAGTAGTTGACCTAAATTAATTAACAAATACCCTTTTTATTTTTACTTTAAGAAACAATATGATTAACTAATTAGAACACTTGAGACTTAACCTAAAACGGATGACTTGGGAGCTCTAAGATTTGTTCCTCCCCTCTAATTATGCTTTCTTTAAGGGAATGCTATACTTGGAGACTCAGTTCTCCCTCTCTCTGTGTCTTTGAGGACACCAGGAAGCAAGCACTACCGTGTTGTGGTTAGACTGCATCTGCCTGAGGGACTTGTATCTTTCTCACTACAAAAGTTTTATGGAGTTCTTTTCAAATAACGGGTGATTGGATGTGAGGGCGATCTGGCTGCGACATCTGTCACCCCATTGATTGCCAGGGTAGATTCGGCTGATCTGGCTGGCTAGACTTTAGGTGTCGCCTTCCTCCCTGACCACTCCATGTGCGTCCCCTCCTAAAGCTGCCCCCTTGTTGGTCGAAAAGGATGACCTTCCCCGAATAGAGGAGGCCTGGTCTTAGGACAAGGGTATATGAGTTACTGCGTTCCCCTGCTAGAACCTCCAAACAAGCTCTCAAATAATGCGTGATGAACTAAAGCCATTCTCTCTCCTAGGATTGTAGAAATCTACAGTAGAAGACTACAAGGTAAACGCTTACAATCTTTAGTTATAGAAAACGATATTTATATAGTTGTTATAGAAAACTTTATTTCTTACCGAATATGTATGTATGTTCTATTCAAAGTGTAATAAATGTGATATAGAAATGAAAGCCTTTTAGGATGGTAAAGAAGAAAGTCTGTTTGAAAACGAAAAAAGAAATCCCACATGCCTGAACATATACCAATGTTTTCAAATGAGACCGTTTATATTATATTTAGGCAAAAGTAGGCTTGTATTTTACATAATTGGCCTCACACCCCCCTGCTTTCTTTTTCACTCAACAAATCTTAAACATTCCCCTCCCCATTGTAACTATCTCGTTTATTTTGGTAATTTTGGAATTATAGTTTATATGCTATGGCTTGACTTAACCAGTCCTTGCTCTGATAGACATTTGGGAATTTATTATTTATTTATTTATTTATTTTTGGTTTTTCGAGGTAGGGTCTCACTCTGGCTCAGGCTGACCTGGAATTCATTATGTAGTCTCAGGGTGGCCTCGAACTCACGGCAATCCTGCTACCTCTGCCTCCCGAGTGCTGGGATTAAAGGCGTGAGCCACCATGCCTGGCTGACATTTGGGAATTTTTGACAATTTTCCAGCATATATATGTTTCACCAAACACATTTGTATGTATTCAAAGACAAATTGTTTTTTTAATATTATTTATTTATTTGAGAGAGATACAGAAATAGTCAGGTAGAGAGAGAGAGAAAGGCACGCCAGGGCCTCCAGCCACTGCAAACGAACTCCAGATGTGTGTGCCACCTTGTGCATCTGGCTTACATGGGTACTGGAGAATTTGGCCTCGAACCTGGGTCCTTAGGCTTCACAGGCAAGCGCTTAACCGCTAAGCCATCTCTCCAGCCCGACAAATTGTTTTAGTGAGCACCAGAAACTATGACTTAGGTTAAGTCATTGGTTTTTAACACTCAACAATTAGGTGTTCTGTTAGTACCATTGCAAGCTAGTATCGCACTTCTGCGGAGGTGCTTGTTAAACCGCATTTGTGCTTGTTGCTCAGGTAGGGGTTACCATCCGCAGAGATCCCGGCAGGGGAGGGGCCTCTTCAGCACCTAGAGTGCCTGTGAGAAGATTGACCCAGGGCTTCCTTGAGGCTCCGTTAACAAACAATAAACTGGCAAAAGCTGGTGTGTCTTGGCTCTTGAATCTCACAAAAAACTGCTTTTCTTTTAAAATTGTATTTATTAGAGAGGGGGCAGGGAGAGAATGGGCAAACAAGGCCTCTAGCCATTGCAAACTGCAGACGCATGCACCACCATGTGCATCTAGCTTACATGCATTGTAGGAAGTTGAACCTGCATCCTTAGGCTTCACAGGCAAAGGCCTGAATTGCTAAGCCATTTCTCCAGCCTGGAAATTGCTTTTGAACACTGCAAATATTCTAGAGGCTAAAAAGCTTCCAGCTGTTTCATGTGAGTCTTAAACTGAGCTCTTTGTCACATCCACAGTTCAAGAGCGCCTCACAAAACAAATTGCCATTGCAATCACAGAAGCCTTGCAACCTGCTGGAGTCGGGGTGGTGATCGAAGCAACGTAAGTCCATCCCGCCTTAATCATGTCACTTGTACAAACACCTGCCTCCACATTCAGTGTAGCTCAGTGTTTGAGGACCAGGTGATGTCGCAACTGTCACTGTGTTTTCCATTTCTGACCTTAAGGCCTTTCTCCTTTTTCACCCCCAGTGTAGCTGACACAGGAACTAGGGATGGGAGGAAACTTTTTCCTTTGTGAGCATTGTGGTATGTGGAGCCGTAAGCATCATTGCAGGGATTTAGATGATTGACTGTGTTCCTTTTTTAAAAAAATACTTTATTTTATTAGAGAGAGAGAGAGAGAGAGAGAAAATGGGTGCACCAGGGCTTCAGCCACTGCAAACAAACTCCAAATGCACACACCACCTTGTGCATTTAGTTTATGTGGGCCCTGGGAAATTAAACCTGAGTCCTCTGGCTTTGTAGGCAAGTGCCTTAACCACTAAGCCATCTCTCTAGCCTGGCTGTGTTCCTTTTTTAAAAAATATTTTATTTATTTACTTTTTTGTTTGTTTGTTTGTTTTTGAAGGTAGGGTCTCACTGTAGTCCAGGCTGACCTGGAATTTACTATGTAGTCTCAGGCTGGCCTTGAACTCACAGCGATCCTTCTACCTCTGCCTTCCAAATAATGGGATTAAAGGCATGTGCCACCACTCCTGGCTACAAAGCACATTCTTTTTTTTAAAAAGTATTTTATTTTTATTTATTTGATAGAGAAAGAGGCAGATAGAGACAATGGGCATGCCAGGGCCTCCAGCCACTGCAAATGAACTCCAGACATGTGTGCCCCTTTGTGCATCTAGCTTACGTGGATACTGGGGAATTGAACCTAGGTGCTTTGGTTTGCAGGCAAGTGCCTTAACCACTAAGCCATTTCTCCAGCCCACATTTTTTTAAAGTTTAGATAACATTTTTCTAAGAAGAGATGATATATTGATACATGTGGTAGCTATGATCTAAGATTACTCTTTTGCATTTTATTTAAAGAATCTACTACTTTTTGTTGTTTGTTTGTCTTTTGTTTGGTTGGTTGGTTGTTGGTTGGTTTTTCGAGATAGGGTTTCACTCTAGTCCAGGCTGACCTGGAACTTACTATGTGGTCTCAAGATGGCCTCAAACTCATGGTGATCCTCCTACCTTTGCCTTCCGAGTGAGTGCTGGGATTAAAGGCATGCACCACCATGCCTGGAAAGAATCTACTTCTTTAAATGACTTTTTAAAAAATATTTTATTTGAGAGAGAGAATGAGAATGGACACACCAGGGCCTTCAGCCACTGCAAACAAACTCCAGATGCATGGGCCATCTTGTGCATCTGACTAACACAGGTACTAGGGAATCGAACCTGGGTCCTTTGGCTTCCCAGGCAAGCACCTTAACTGCCAAGCCATCTAAATGACCTTTCTTATCTTGTCTTGTAGACACATGTGTATGGTCATGCGAGGGGTACAGAAAATGAACAGCAAAACTGTTACCAGCACCATGCTGGGTGTGTTCCGGGAAGACCCGAAGACTCGGGAAGAGTTCCTCACACTGATCAGAAGCTAACTCAGTGCACAGTGTGGCGTGCAGCTCCCACTGCCCGTGCATGGTCTGGCTTCATTGTGCATCCCATTTCCAGTTGGTACAGATGTGGACTTTATCCCTCACCACCATCGTATTTAAGAATTATTTATAGTCAAATAAAAAGAATCAAACAAGGGATGAACCCTTTACTTTCTTCTTGCCACCTTTTCAGTGGCAATGTTCAAGTGAAGTGCCAACAGTGTAAGCTGTATGCACCAACCACTCATGTTCAGATAGCCTGAGGGGATGGCAAGGAGGAGAATGCGTGAGTTTGGTTGAAATTGCAGGGCAATCCAACTCATTAGCAAAAGAGCTTGAGCATGGAGCGCTCTGGCCACTGCGCTGTCTTTTCCCTCTCCAGTGGAAATGGTATCATGTTGAAAGTGCTATAAACGGTTTACGTACAGGGTGCCGCATGGCTCTGTGAACTCAAAGTCACACAGGTCCCTCTCTGCTGTGGTCATGTCTATTATACCATCGGTGGCATTTTGGTTTTGATATATTAACTCTCCAGTCTGATGTTTGTGTCCCTGGGGAGGTGGTGAAGCATGTGTTTTTAATTTTATTGTGAGTTATTGAAAAAAAGGCATGTTCTTCTATCTTTTTAAATTTGAGTACAGGGAATTTGTTCCCGGTGTTGTTTACGACTTTGTTCTCATATCAACATACAGGGATTTAGACATTTAACTCTCTGTGCCTTGATGGGAATATCACACCATATAGAGTATAGATGCCTTTGAATTTTTTTTTAAAAAAGCAAAACATTACTTTATGTCTCAATGTTGACTGCAACAACCAGTTATCATGGTTTTTCCCCTTTAGAAGTTTCTTGTCAGTCTACTTGACATGTCCCAATGCCTCAAAGCATTTAAAATGTCTTATGAGCTATTTTTCAAAGTATTGCAAACAGTGTGAGGGTAGCCGGGCCGTCTAAGGTGCAAGACTCTTAAGCATTTCCGGGATCTTGTGAGCGTGCCCATTCCTTTGAGGTCTGCACAACCCTGGCTTTCATGGACCCAAAGGAGCACAGAGCATGCTGGCAGTGGCCTGCGTCCATTAATGCTCTGTCCACTGCTTTTGTTGAAGCTCTGCTGTGGTTGCGGGTGTCCTTGGAAATGCACTGGGGCTCTAGTTTTCTCCCTTCTGGTCCATGTGGGTTTTGTCTTCAGTGTAAGTCTGTTCAGGTGGTATTTTTTTAGTTAAGGAAACTTGCCTTACTCCTATTTCTCTTAAACTTTCCTCCACTGGGGCAGTACGGGCCAAGTTAAAACAAATTACCTGAACTCCCTTGCAAAAACACAAAACTCAGTTATTTCACAAAGAAGTCTCTCATTTGATTGACATACATTTATCTCATCCCTGAGCTTGCTTTAACAGTGACAGTATATCTCTGCCACAGAGATTCTTTTTTTTTTTTGGGGGGGGGGGCAGCAGGTTTGGAGGTAGGGTTTCACTATAGTCCAGTCTGACCTGGAATTCACTGTATTCTCAGGCTGGCCTCAAACTCATGGTGATCCACCTATCTCTGCCTCCCAAGTGCTGGGATTAAAGGTGTGCACCACCACACCCGGCCTCCACATAGATTCTTATTAGCTTATGATGAAGCAAGATGGCAGAGGTGGGTTTTTTTTGTTTGTAGTTTTAAAGTCTAGTACATTTCCCTGGCACTTTCTGTAGTTAGGGTTTCTAAAGTACAGTGGTGGATGAGTTTTAGTTCTGTATAAAATCCAACCTGGTAGAAGGAACATTCGTCTGTTTGCTATTTAGACCCTTGTAGGCACAATTCTAAGCGCTCAGTTCATGTTTAGTATTTTAAAGAAAAAACGAGTGGTGACTTGGAGGACCAAAGAACCTGTTAGCTATACATTTATCTGAGTCATTTGTATTCTTTCTGATGACTGTCTGTGGGGCTGTTCCCTAGAAGTGTTCTTACAAATGTTTGATGTAGCCTCGGCTGTTGTAACATTTGTATCTGTGAAGTAACACTCTTGTCTATTTTACTCTGGTCTGTAGTGCTTTGAAATTGTCTTTTCATCTCCACCACACTGAGTCTGTTTGGGGAGGATTTTAAATAATTGATGCACTTAAAATATACTGGTCAATTACATTGTTTGAATTTTCTGTATGTATATGTGTGTCTGGAAGTTGGTTCTATTTAAATTATTAAAGTGTTATAATTTTGTTCTTGTGACACTTTCTTTTTCAACAGCCAGTATAAGCATGACACGCCAATTCTGTCATTTTGGTTATGGTTAGCCAAGATACCCATTTTAAGAAATTTTTTCGTCCATCAGGCTGTTAGTCTACACATTTCAGTGGTAGCACAAAGCACCCTGAGGCTCTGACAGCTTCTCTTTGATGTGTGATTGGAGAATTACTAGCTCTAAAATCTTCCTGGTCGTAGGAAAGGGAGGTCTGGGGTGAGAGTTATGCCCCTCTTATCTCAACCCTAATTTATAATTTCAGTCTTTAGGGCGCTGGCACTGCTCCTGTGCCAGAGTTGTTGAGGAAGGAAGGTGAAACAGGCAGAGAGCCTACGGGTGGGGTCTGGATGGAGATTCCCTTCCCTTGTTAACGGGCCAAACCAACAGGGAGGGGTAAACGGTTTTGCTGACTCACGTCTGCCCAGTGCCAATGACCTTATGCCCTCTTGCTCCCCTCTCTCTTCACTCGACATGGCTCCCGCCCTTACTGGTCATCCATGTGTCTAGATGTTGGGCACTGGAATGGCCTCTGCTCCTTGACTGACCCTGCAGATGTTGGATATTGAATCCTATCACCCCAAGGAATGTGTACTGGTGTAAAACAGTCCTAAAACCACAAGTCACAGCCCAAGCTGTCACTTCTAAGTGTTTTTCTTCAAGTATGCCTAAGTCCCTTGTCACCTGAAGTTGAAATAAGGCTTTCTGTCCACCCAGATTATCAAGATGGGCATGATCCTTCACTGAGGGCAAGAAGAGGAGCCTCAGTAGGTGAATTGAAGGTGAAGTATGAAGCCCTAACCTCCCCCACTCCTCCCAAAGACACTTGATTTATTTTTATTGTTATTGTATAAAATAAAACATGCGTAGCAGTAGAGAGACTAGCGTATAAACTTCCAAGTACTTACCACACAGCTTCAAGAAGTCTCAACTCGAGCAGGGGTAGTGGCTCATGTCTGTAATCCCAGCTCTTGGGTGGTAGAGGTAGGAGAATTAAAAATTCAAGGTCAACAAGCTGGGTGTGGTGGCAGACACCTTTAATCCTAGCACTCAGGAGGCAGAGATAGGAGGATTGCTATAAATTTGAGTACACCCTGAAACTACATAGGGAATTCCAGGTCAGCTGAGCTAGAGTGAGATCCTACCTTGAAAAACCAAAATAAATAAAAAAATAAAATAAAATAAAAAAGAAATTGAAGGTCACACTCAGCTTCATAGTGCATTTGAGGCTAGTCTGGGCTACATGAGACTCTGGCTCAAATAACAAAACTCCATAAATTTCAACTCATGGTCATCTTGTTTACAATCCCTACACCTTATATCTCCACTCCATTACTGCAAAGCAATTCTGAGACTATTCCATCCATAAATATTGTATACGTGTAACTGAAATGGAATTGCATGTAATAATTGTACACCAAATACTATTCATTATCACACAAATGAGTTCTTTAATAGCAAATGTCCAGTCAATAGTCACTGTTCCCCTATTATAGCTCATTACTTTTTGCAAGTTTCTCTGAGATTTATACACTGCCATCGTTGATCTGTTTAACTCTCTTAAGAACTTTATGGATTTGCCTTCCCGTTCATTCTCTCTCTCCCATCTTGTTTAATTAGCCATTTGCTTTTGGAGAAGGGTGTGTGCACCTCAGCACACCCACTGCTGCAGTGTTTGTGGCTGTCAGAATGTAGTCTGGTTCCGGCCAGCTTTATTTATGTATTTATTTATTTATTTAGAGTGAGAAAGAGACAGAGAGAATGGGTATAGGGCCTCCAGCGACTGCAAACAAACTCCAGATGCATGCGCCCCCTTGTGCATCTGGCTTACATGGGTCCTGGAGAATCAAACTGGGATCCTTTGCCTTTGCAGGCATATGCCTTAACTGCTAAGCCATCTCTCCAGCCACTCCCTTTTTAAAAAATTATTTATTAGAGATGGGGGGGGCGAGAGAAAGTGAGAATGGGCATGCCAGGGCCTCTAGCCACTGCAAATGAACGTACTCCAGATACATGTGCCACCATGTGCATCTGGCCTACATGGGACCTGCAGAATCAAACCTGGGTCCTTAAGCTTTGAAGGCATGTGCCTTAACTGCTAAGCCATCTCTCTAGCCCTCAGTACAGCTTTTAACTTGTTTGTAACTCTGCTTTGTTTTAAGCTCAGATCCACACTTAGGTATGGGACAGAGTTCGTGTTTTTTTTTGGGGGGGGGAGGCTGTCCTTTTTAAAGTTTTTGACAATTTCATACTTGTATATGATGTGCTTTAATCACATTCACCCTCCTCATTACCCTCTTTTATCCCTCTTCCACACCCACTAAACACCTTCTTCCCAACTAATCCACTCCCTCCCTTCATGTCCTTGCTTGTGGGGACATTTAATGGAATGTGGGAACTTAACAGCGGCTCCACCGCTGCAGAACGTGACTCTTCCACGTGCTTCAGTCTGGTGACGTCCACCACACTACCACATCACTTCTTTGGCTTCAGCTTGCAGAGTTGCTTGGCTGCCAAGAATCTGGTCCAGCTAGAAGGCATGACAACTGGATATGATGAGTCCTAGAAGACTCCCCATTACTGAGGGCCTATGCCTGAGGAATTCTAGGATTTAGCTTGAGAGGCAGGAGTGACTGGGTTTCCGCTCCCCCCCCACCACCTCTGAATTCAGCCAAGTTTCCGTGACCACCTGAGCAAGAATATCAGGCTGGGGCTAGAGTGGGTGGGGAGGGAACTCACACATCATGTTTGCATTTAAACTGTCTTTTAAAAAAAGTTATCTTAAAATTTATTATGTATTAGAGGTGCATGCCAGGGCCTCTAGCCACTGCAAACAAACTCCAGATGCATGCACCACCACTTGCATCTGGTTTACTTGGGTTCTGGGGACTCGAACTTTGGTCCTTAGATTTCACAGGCACATGACCTGAACCACTAAGCTATCTCTCCAGCCCTCAGCTGTCATTTATTCCTCCTTTGAGGTACAGCTGGGACCTGCTTTAACTCCTGGCACATGCATTTCATATTCTTGATACCTCTATCCATGTTTCCTTCGCCCCCTCTCCCCTACTACATTCTACCATTTGTTTTGAACAATGTGTCCATAACTTGGACCTTTTGAGGAATCTCTTTTCTTCTGGAACTGACTGTGCTGCCCAGGGAAATGTGGTTGGAGTGTTGTGAACACTAGAAGGCTGTGGGGAAGGAATCCCGTGGTGACACGCTGGGTGTGTAGAAGACCTTCCGAGGCTGTTGTGTGTCTCCTGAGTTGAGCTTGTAGGTTTCTTCCTCTCCCTTCTTTCCTGGGTTTTCTCAAACTTGATCATAAGCTGATCACGTACACAAATGAATGGTTCTTTTCCTCCTCATTTGCCAATTTGGTTTTCCATTCAATGTGTGTTGACAAAAGTTTTTCTCTTTGCAGTGTCGTTTACTTCTAAAACAGAGGACTATGCTAATTACAAAAAAAAACCCTCCAACTGATGGCAATTTGGGTGGAGCGTTGGTGGAGGAGGTGTGTTTCTGGGGATGGGGTGGGTGAGCTTATGGATGTTATAGTCAACTCCCCCTGGGCAGAGTTCAGCTCACTTACCTGCTGTGGCAGAGGTGATGCGCAGCCTCTGCTCATACCCTGCTTTCCCCTACCATCATGAAAGCTTGCCCTTGAGGCCAAAAGAAATTCTTTCCTCCTATCAGCTGCTTTTGGTTGGGTACTTTATCTCAGCAGTGAGAAGGTAAATGCAACATCTGTTTGAAACAATTCTGAGTAGCAGGGACCATAGAATTATTGTACAACAGTCACCCCGGGATGTACCTTAACCAAGGACAACGAATCTCAGAGCAATGTTTTTCACTGGAGTCTCTTTTCTGGATGTTTGGAAAGATGATTTACATGTAAGCACCGAACATGTGAACATAAAGTCCTTTTCCAAATCTTATCTGAGCACCTGTGGCTTAATGGTTGTCAAAATCATCTTCCTTGGGGTTGAGGAGATGGCTCAGTGAGTAAGGCACCTGCTGCATAAGCATGAGCACCTGAGTTCAGATCCCAGCACCCACCTCAAAGCTGGGTATGGTGGAAAATGCCTGAAATCCCAGGGCTGGGGAGGTGGAGACAGGAAGATCCCTGGGGCTTGCTGGCTACCTAGTCTAGGTAAATCAGTGAGCCCCAGGTTCAGTGAGAGACCCTGCCTCCAAAACAAGGTCGCCAGGGATGGGGGGAGCAAGCCTTTAATCTCAGTAGGAGAGTCACTGAATTTGAGGCCAGTCTGGGCTAGAGTGAGACCCTATCTAGTATAACAAATTGGGTTACACACACACATGGAAAAAAAACCCTTCATTAAGTATTACTGATGAGAGCCAATGCCTGGCTTACATCGGGAGCAGAGGGAGAAGTAAAAATCCTTTTGGGACTGGAGAGATGGCTTTGTGGTTAAGGTGCTTGCCTGTGAAGCCTAAGAACCCAGGTTCGATTCTTCAGGTCCCATGTAAGCCAGATGCACAAGGTGATGAATGTGTCTGGAGTTCATTTGTGGTGGCTAGAGGCCCTGGCACCACACCCATTCTCTGTCTCAAATAAAAATAAAAATTAAAAAAAATCAAAAGAAAAAAAAAACCATCCTTTTGTTTCTTGGAACTTTGTGCTAAGCACATCCACCAGTTTTGGTTTTTCGAGGTAGGGTCTCACTCTGGTCCAGGCTGATCTGGAATTAACTATGTAGTGTCAGGGTGGCCTTGAACTCACAGCAGTCCTCCTACCTCTGCCTCCCAAGTGCTGGGATTAAAGGCGTGCGCCACCATGCCTGGCTACTACCAGTTCTAAAGTAATTTTATATAACTTGAACATTTATTTTGGTATGACCAGATGGAACAACGTATGCCACACAATGTGGCACTAAGTAGCCCAGTTTGACCTTGAACTTGCAATTCTTCTGCCTCTGTCTCTGGAATTCTGAAATTATAGGCACATAACACCACATCCAGCCTGTAATTATTCTTTTGTTGTTGTTGTTTGTTTGTTTTTCGAGGTAGGGTTTCACTCTAGTCCAGGCTGACCTGGAATTCACTCTGTCTTCTCAGGGTGGCCTTGAACTCGCAGTGATCCTCCTACCTCTGCCTCCCAAGTGCTGGGCTTAAAAGCATGCACCACCACGCCTGGCTTACTTTTTTTTTTTTAAATTGACACCTTCTATACTTACATACAAAAAACATATGATATTTCCCTCCCCTCCCCCATTCCACTTTAGAACACCAATATCCATCATATCCCCTCCCTCTCTCCATTAGTCTTTCTTTTAATTTGATGTCATCTTTTTTTTCTTCTATTTTGAGGGTCTTGCGAAGGTATTGCTAGGCACTGCAAGGTCATGGATATCGAGGCCAATTTCTGTCTAGGCCATTGCATTGTAAGAAGTCATACCCTTCCTTTGGCTCTTCCATTCTATCCGCCCCCTCTTCCGCAATGGTCCCTGAGCCTTGGAAGGTGTGACAGAGGTGTTTCAGTGCTGGGCACTCCTCTATCCTTTCTTCTCAGCACTCTGTTGCCTTTTGGGTGATCCCAGTGGTCATCGCCATCTGAAAAGAGAAGCTTCTCTAACCAGAAGTGAGAGTAGCATTAATATGTGAATATGAACATTAAGTGTAGTGCCCCCAGGGCAGCTTGGGGGGGAATAATATATACATTTAGTCAGATAAGAGCAGGCTTATACCCCTAAGGCTCATGACCTCACCTGCCATAGACTTTTGCTTAGGTTTTTCAGTACCAGGTATGTATTCCCTCCCATAGAGAGGGCCTTCAGTCCAAGTATGGAGCTCTTGGTTACCCCAAGAGTAGACATGCCACTATTGCACCCATTCAGTCATTGGGCCTGTATGGCCAAACTTGAATATTCAGTGTCCACTGTTTTCACTGCTGATAACTTCTGTCTCCCATATGGCTGCATGCAGTGCAGCTTTTTCCCGCTTTCAGTTGGCTGGTCTACAGGGAGAAGGTTTTCTGCTCCGCACCAGTTTGCTTTCTCAGTGACCTTGCCTCTCAGGCAAGAGATGTCTTCAGCAATAGGGTCTTATCATCTGTTTCTCAAGGGAAACCAAGGGCTTTGGCAAAAGCCTTTAATGTTTTGGAGGCTACCGGGACCTCCTTGGCCAACAACTCACTGGAAGGTATTCCATCCCAGACACTGAAAATTTTCTAGTAACAGTCTACAGTTTCTGGATGTGCCATTATTCAAAAAAGTAGGTTTACATAAGTCTTATTCACAATATCTTGAATCTTTTTTTTTTTTTTTTTAAATAGGGTCTCTCTCTAGCCCAGACTGACCTGGAATTCACTACGTAGTCTCAGGGTGGCCTCAAACTCATGGCGATCCTCCTACCTCTGCCTCCTAAGTGCTGGGATTAAAGGCATGTGCCACCACGCCTGGTTTTATTCTTGTTTTTTTTTTTAAATACTTTATTTATTTGAGAGAGAGAGAAGAGGGGTGGGGAGAGAGAGAAGAAGAAGAGGAGGCAGAGAGAATGGGCACATCAGGGCATCCAGGAACTGCAAACCAACCCCAGATGCATGTTTCATCTTGTGCATCTGGCTTTACATAGGTTCTGGGGAATTGAACCTGGGTCCTTAGGCTTTGCAGGCAATCACCTTAACCATTAAATCATCTCTTCAGCCCAGCCTGTAATTATTCTTTTTGGTTTTATTTTTCTTGTTTTTTTTTTTTTTTTTTTTTTTTTTTTTTTGAGGTAGGGTCTCACTCTAGCCCAGGCTGACCTGGAATTCACTATGTAGTCTCAGGCTGGCCTTGAACTCATGGCGATCCTCCTACCTCTGCCTCCCGAATGCTGGGATTAAAGGCATGCATCACCATGTCCGGCCTTGTAATTATTCTTAAGTATCAAATTTATATTGTCAAAATAATTCAACATTGATACAGAAGTCACTCTGTTCTTCCTCCTTCACAGGAAGTGAAGCATAGACTGGCCTCTCACAAGCCTGCCTCTGCCTCTCCCTCTGCCTCTTGAGTGCTGGGATGACAGACATAAACCACCACACTCAGCCAGTGGAATTCTTTACTTTTATTGCAGACTGCGAACCCTTGTCTCCTCCTTGTACTTCCCAGTAGTAAAATGTTTGACTCTAAAATGGGAAGTGTCTTCTGTAACAATCAGATCTTACAGATCCATTATGTTTATTTCTGGAGCTCTAAAAGAGTCATTAGATGCTACTGTGAACTTTTTTGTTTTGTTTTGTTTTTCAAGGTAGAGGTTTCACTCTAGCTCAGGCTGACCTGGAATTCACTATGTAGTTTCAGGGTGGCCTCGCCTCAAACTCAGTGATCCTACTACCTCTGCCTCCCGAGTGCTGGGATTAAAGGCATGTGCCACCACGCCCGGCCTTACTGTGAACATTTTAAAGCAAAAAATATCTGCAAAAGATGTGTTGGGGCTGGAGAGATGGCTTAGCGGTTAAGGCGCCTGCCTGCTAAGCCTAAGAACCCAGTTGCAATCTCCAGGTCCCATGTTTAGCCAGATGCAGTGACACAAGGGTGCAATGCCGCACTTGACCACAAGGGGGCGCACACATCTGGAGTTCGTCCACAGCAGCTGAGAGGCTGCTGGCAAACCCATTCTGTCTCATTCTCCCTCTCTGTCTGTGTCTGTCTCTCTCTCTCTCTCTCTCTTAAAAAAAAAAAAAGATGTGTCCACTTTGCAACACTTTGATTCCTCTAGGAGGGTGCCTAAAGCAAAACCCCTTCTAAAGCCTGGTTTTCTTTCATTTTCATCTTATGTGATTATGTAATGTACACACTTCCATAAAACTAAAAGGTCAAAAAACAGGTAGTGAAAAGTCTTTCTCTTTGTTACTGTCACCCAGGTCCCTCTCCTGAGCTGACCAGTGGACTTAGCCCACCAGGAAACCAGTAGCCTTTTACCCAGGTAATCTGGACAGAACAGCCATCTGTATGGATTTGTGTGTGAACAGTCTGTTCCAGCATTCACAATTAAAGCAGTTAAGGGCATCTGCATCACTCAGTCTAAAGACAAGTGTCCTCCTAAGAGGAACTATCTCCAGATTAATACAATCATCTTTGCAATTACCTGTGTGTGTGTACTTTATTTTGCTGGTGTAATTTTTCTAAACAGTGTACTTACACCCCCTGATTCTTATCATTGTTCATCATAAAAACTTAGAGGAAAGTGACAAGAAAAAGACTATGGGGTGCTGGAGGGATGGCTTAGTGGTTAGGTGCTTTCCTGCAAAGCCAAAGGACCCAGATTTGATTCTCCAGGACCCACATAAGCTAGATGCACAAGGTGGTGCATGCATTTGGAGTTTGTTTGCAATGGCTGGAGGCCCTGGTGTGCCCATTGTCTCTCTCTCTCTCCTTTCTCTCTGTCAAACAAATAAAAAAATAATATATATAAAAGATTATTCAATTACATACCTACACATTATCAAACCTTCCCTAATTCACAATGACTAGTTAGTATCTGATTCTAATTCTGTATTGACCTTTTCCTAGATTGACTCAACTTTATTTTTAGAATTCACTGGAAATACTTTGATGTCTGCTCCTCCAGTCTCTGCTCCTACTTCTCTGATATAACTATCTGTGATACTTTGGAGAAACAACTACTGTTAATATTTGTTTTATTTTACTTTATAAATTGTGCAAATAATATATAAAAACTTCTGAGGATCTAAAAAAATCCATCCAGACATCCCGTCATCTGTATTTGCTTCGTTATGTATTACTAATGGATGAAGTAGACTTAAGTCAAAGCATATACATTATCACACCCTCCCAAAGTTAGATTATCTCAAAGGTCTGCTCCTCTAGTCTCTGATCCATAGCTCTTTTTATTTTATAATTTTCTTTTTTTTAAATTTATTTGAGAGAGAGAAAAAAAGAGGCAGAGAGAGAAAGAGAAAGGGAGAGAATGGGCACACCAGGGCCTCTAGCCACTGCAAACAAACTCCAGACACATGTGCCACCTTATGCATCTGGCTTATGTGGGTACTAGGGAATGGAACCTGGATCCTTAGGCTTTTTGCAGGCAAGTGCCTTAACCACTAAGCCATTTCTCCAGCCCATTTTTTTATTTTTTATATTTTTATTTATTTGCAAGCAGAGATAGAGAGATAGAGGAGAGACAGAGAGAGAATGGGCATACCAGGGCCTCCAGCCACTGCAAACGAACTCCAGATGCATGTGCCACTATGTGCATCTGGCTTACATGGGACCTGGGGAATCGAACCCTAGTCCTTTAGTTTCACAGGCAAATGCCTTAACCACTAAGCCATTTCTCCAGCCCATTTTAAACATTTTTTTTTTGAAATTCTGTTTATTTGAGGGGAGGAAGAGGCAGAGAGAGAGAGAGAGAGGAGAGAGATGGAGAGAATGGCCATAGTTCTTTAATACAACTATAACGCTTTGGAGACCTTACGGTCCACATAACTTTTCCTCTTCCATCTTTCATAGTATAAACACCACATGCATTAATTATTTTCATAATGATAGACCTCTGAATTGTTTTCAGATTATTATGATAAATAATGCTATGGTGACCATCTGTATTCCCAAATGATGGAGTCCTTGAAACCAAAGAAGCTATCCCTGGAGCTGGGAAGATGGCTCAGTGGTTAAAGGCACTTGCTTGCAAAGCTTTATGAGCCTGGTTTGATTTCCCAGTATCAACATAAAGCCAGTCATGACGTGGCGCCTGCATGTGGAGTTCATTTGCAGAGGCAAGAGCCCCTGACACACCCATACTCACTCTCCCTGCCTCTCTCAAATAAATAAGTAAATAACAAATAAATAGTTTTTTATTCTCTCCTTTTTGGGGGGAGGGGCTTCGAGGTAGTATCTTGTTCTAGTCCAGGCTGACCTGGAATTCACTATGTAGTGTCAGGGTGGCCTTGAACTCATGGTGATCCTCCTACCTCTGCTTCCCAAGTGCTGGGATTAAAGGCATGTGTCACCACGCCCAGCTTGCTTGCTTTCTTTCTCCTTTTTCTCCTCCTCCTTTTCTTTTTGCATAAAATAATTTTGTAAAAGAAGCTATCTCCTTCTCTCTTTCCCTCCCCTAAGCATCAAGGATAGATGCCTTCAGGGCTGAGGAGATGGCTCTGTGGTTAAAGATGCTTCCTCACAAAGGCTGTAGTCCAGGTTTAGTTCCTTAGTGCCTGTGTAAAGCCAGAGACACAAAGTGGCGCATGCGTCTAGAGTTTGTTTGAGGTGGCAAGAGGCTCTAGCACACCCATTCTCTATCTCTTTCTTTGCAATAAATAAATGAATAAAAATAAAAATAAAAAAATAGTCACCTTCAGGTGAGTTATCTACCTCCCCCTGACTCTTGCAAGGTGTGGCTCTTCCCTTCTATCTTTTTGCTTTGTTTTGATATTTGAGGTAGGGTCTCACTCTAGTTCAGGCTGACCTGGAACTCACTATGTAGCCTCAGGGTGGCCTTGAATTCCCAGCATTCCTCCTACTTCTGCCTCCCAAGTGCTAGGATTAAAGGCGTGTGCCACCAGGCCTAGCAGTTCTCTTATATCTTAACTATCCTGCAGTTAGAATTTTTTTTTTTTCCGAGATAGGGTTTCACTGTAGCTCAGGCTGACCTAGTATTCACTATGTAGTCTCAGGATGGTCTTGAACTCGTGGCAATCCTCCTACCTTTCAATGCTGGGATTAAAGGTGTGCACCACCACGCCCAGCACGGTTAGAATTTTTAAAATTTTTATTTATTTATTTCATTTTGAGAGAGAGAGAGAGAGAGAGAGAGGAGAGAATGGGTGGGCCAGGGCTTCCAGCCACTGCAAATGAACTCCAGGTGTAGGTGCCACCATGTGCATCTGGCCTACATGGGTACTGGGGAATCAAATCTGGGTTATTCAGTCTTTGCAGACAAGTGCCTTAACCACTAAGCCCTCTCTCCAGCCTTATAGTTAGAAGTTTCATGGCTCACAAATTAATTGACACAGCATATCACTATCTACCCAGTTGACTTGTACTTACTTTTATACATTAAGTGCTATGATTACATCACCTGCATAGAGTCACAGTCAAGACTCTGAGCACCCGCCACACTGTCTTCTTGGACCCCAGTACACACATATTTCAGATTGCTTCCTGCAAGCATTGCTGACTCACACTATCCCACCAACTTTGGCTATCATTTTGAGTATGTCACATATTACTAAGGAGATAACATTTTCACTGTCTAGCCCAATGCTAAGGTTCTGTAATACATCTGTCATTAAATTCAGTTTCAAGATATCCTACAGGAAATGGGGCAGAGGCTTCACTACTCTGATTGTACAGTACTTGGAAAGATTGTTTTCAGTGACAATGCAATCAGTGAAGCTGCCAAATGCCACAGCAAACAGACTTGTGTCTTTCACAAAGCTGGTGCAGCTTTTACAAACACCACTTGAGGGGTTGAGGCAAGAAGCATGCATTTCTTCTTTCTTTGATCCCGGATCAATCCTAGTGCCTCACACATGCTAAGTGCACACTAAACACACACTGAGCACTGACTCTACCAGTGAGTTCCAACAATTCTTCTGTCTCTACTCCCCAGAGGACTGGGGTTTATCAGCATGTGTAGACATGCCCAGCTGTTTACACAGGTGCTGGGGAATCCAACTAAGGGAGAATCGGGCCCTTTCAGGCCCATGGGCAATGAGCACTCTTACCTGCTGAGCCATCTCTCCAGTTCCCTACTCCCACTTCTACTTTGATGTCTTTAAAAATTTTTTTAAAGATTTACTTTATTAATTTATTAGAGACAGAGAGAAGGAGATAGAGAGAAAGTGAGAATGGGCATGCGGGGCCTCCAGCCACTGCAAACGAACTCCAGATGCATGTGCCACCATGTGCATCTGGCTTATGTGGAACCTTGAGAATTGAACCTGGGTCTTTAGACTTCACAGGCCTTAACCACTAAGCCATCTGAACAGTTCTTAGACTTCGCAGGCAAGCACCTTAACCACTAAGCCATCTCTCCAGTCCTACTTTGATGTCTTTTTATTTTTTTTTATTTTATTTTTTTGGTTTTTCAAGGTAGGGTCTCACTCGAGCTCAGGCTAACCTGGAATTCACTCTGTAGTCTCAGGATGACCTCGAACTCATGGTGATCTTCCTACCTCTGCCTCCTGAGTGCTGGGATTAAAGGCATGCGCCAACATGCCTGGCTCTTTTTAAAAAACAAATTATTTGGGCTGTAGAGATGGCTTAGCCGTTAAGGTGCTTGCTTGGGAAGCCTAAGGACTCAGGTTCAGTTCTCTAGGTCCCACATAAATCAGATGCACATGGTAGCACATGCGTCTGGAGTTCGTTTGCAGTGGCTAGAGCCCCTAGCACGCCCATTCTCACTCTCTTTCTCTCTCTGTGTCTCTAATAAGTAAATAAATAAAAATAAATCTTAATTTAATCCTATTTATTTATTTATTTTGGTATTTCAAGATAGGGGTTCACTCTAGCCCAGGCTAACCTGGAATTCACTATGTAGTCTCAGGCTGGCCTCAAACTCACAGTGATCCTCCTACCTTTCTCCCGGAGTGCCTGGACTTTAATGTCCTTTGTGTTGGTGACCCACTGAGTTTAACTAGTGTTGGTTGCATGCACATGGGTGAGAGGCTGTTTACTCATGTGGGGACAACTTATTGGTGCTTGCACCACTCAAGAAAATGACCTTCTTTTCCCCTAGCAACCATTAACAGAGGCTTGGCTGGTTCTTGTTGAGACTCCTTCAACGTGCCATCAGCATCTTTTGCTTTCAGAGAATGGAGCCTGAGGCCAGGGAATATTTTGTTCCTTGTCAAAGTGTTTTCCAAACAGATACAGTAAAGGAGGCAGAGCCATCTCCCTCAACCTTTCCTCATGATCCTTTCCTCAGGATTCAGAGCAAAAGGTCCAAGCTGTACCTCTTGCAAAAACCGCAATGAAGCCAGGCGTGATGGCACATGCCTTTAATCCCAACACTTGGGAGGCAGACGTAGGAGGATTGCTGTGAGTTCAAGGCCAGCCTGACACTACATAGTGTCACTACATAGTGAATTCCAGAGCAGCCTGAGCTAGAATGAGACCCTGCCTCAGTACACTGTAAGTTATCAGAGCAATTTCATAGCTATAAATCAGCTTATGCAGTACAGATATTGCTCAAAAAATGAATTGTCTATTCAGAATCACAAGAAGTTAGGTAGAAGCTCCCACTCCTCAGTTTGTTGTTTTTTGTTTGTTTGTTTGTTTGTTTGTTTGTTTTTCTTCTTTGAGGTAAGGTCTTGCTCTAGCCTAGGCAGACCTGGAATTCACAATGTGTAGTCCCAGGCTGGCCTCAAATGCATGGTAATCCTCCTACCCCTGCTTGCCGAGTCCTGGGATTAAAGGTGTGCACCACCATACCTGGCTTCTTTGTCACTATTTGATTGGTGTGTGTAATATGTTATGCTGTATGTGTGGATGTGTTCTTGTAAGTGTGAGTACTGGCACGTGTGTGCCACAGTGTTTGTTGAGGTCAGAGGACAACTTTTGTGTTTTGGTCCTTGCTTTCCATTTTGTTTGGAAGTAGAGTTTGTTCTCTCTCTCTCTCTCTCTCTTTTTTTCCCCAGTTTTTTGAAGTAGGGTTTCACTGTAGCCCAGGTGACCTGGAATTCACTATATAGTCTCAGGCTGGCCCGAACTCATGGCGATCCTCCTACCTCTGCCTCCCAGGTGCTGGGATTAAAGGTGTGCGCCACCACGCCTGGCTGTATTCTCATTTTGATATCCACTGCTCCATTTGCTACTCTAGCTGGCCTTCGAGCTGCCAGGAGATTGCCCTGTCTTCACTCCCCATCTTACAGGCATGCTGGGAGTATAGAAACCTTTCAGCGTTTGGCTTTTGAGATTGGGTTTGGGGATATACACTTTAGTACTCACACTTGCTGGCAAAGCCCTTATCCACTGAGCCATCTCCCCCACCATGCCTAAGAATTTTTAAAAATTAATATCTGTAATTGCATTACTCAGGAGGCTGAGACAGGAGGAGTGCTGTGAGTTTGAGGCCAACCTGGGACATATTATAAGTTTGAGGCAGCTTAGGGCTACATAGTGAATTTGAGGCCAGCCTGGGCTACAGAGTGAGACATTGTCTAATAACAAACAACAAAAGTTTTATTTTGTTAAAAGTGAAAAAGAGGGCTAGAGAGATGGCTTAGTGGTTAAGATGCCTGCAAAGCCAAAGGATCCAGGTTCACTTTCCCAGTACTCATGTAAAGCCAGATGCACAAGGTGGCTCATGTGTCTGGAGTTCTTTTATAGTGGCTAGAGACTCTGGTGTGCCCATTCTCTTTCTCTCTCTGCCTCTTTCTCTCAAATAAATAAATAAAAATAATAAAAATTTAAAAAATAGTGAAAGAACTGGGCATGGTGGTGCATGCCTTCCCAGTACTAGGGTAGGAGGATCACTGTGAGTTTGAGGCCAGCCTGAGACTACATAGTGAACTCTAGGTCAGCCTGGGCTAGAACAAGACCCTACCTTGAAAAAACAAAAAAGTGAAAGAGGGGGCTTAGGAGATGGTTCAGCAGATGAAGGTATTTGCTTGCAAAGCCTAGAGTCCCAGGTTGAAATCCCCAGTACCCATGTAAAGGCTGATGCACAAAGTGGCACATGCATATGGAATTCGTTTGCAGTGGCAGAAGGTCCTGGCGTGCTCATTACCCATCTCTCATTTTCTTTCTATTGCTCTCTCTCTCTGCTTGCAAATAAATATTTTTTAAAAGTGAAAGATTGCCAGGTGTGGTGGCACATACCTTTCTTTAATCCCAGCACTCGGGAGGCAGAGGTAGGAGGATCGTTGTGAGACTACATACATAGTGAATTCACTCAGCCTGGGCTAGAGTGAGACCCTACCTCAAAAAAACAAACAAACAACAAAAAAAGTGAAAGATACATCTCTATCTGTATTTAATTGTAAGAATTCAAGGGAATAAAGATAAGCACCTGTCTATAGTGAAGTTTGAAGCATTGTTGACTATTATAGTTAACGTGATGTTTTGGGGAAAAAAGATAAAAGTAAAATATGTGAGTTCTGGGAGGAAATAAGAGAACCATTACTCTCATCTAACCTTATCTGGCCTGAATTTTTGTATCTTCATTTCTCTGTGACTCACAGGTCTTGGATTTTCTAGATCAGAAACTAGCAAACTTTTCCCAGAAAGTGCCTGGTGGTAAATATTTCAGGCTTTGCAGGTGACATGTTTTCTGTCACAACCATTCCACTCTGCCATTGTAGTGGGAAATCCACCACAGAAAAACATGTTAAATGAATCAGTGTGGCTGTACTCCAATATAATTTTATTTATGGACACTGACATTTGGATTTCATATAATTTATATGTTGCACAAAATATTGTTTTTTCAATTATTAAAAAATGTAGAAAGCATTTCATAGCTCATGGCCCATACAAAAACAGATGGCGGGTAGGATTTGGCCAGCAGGCTGTGACTGGCAGACTCTTGCTCTGGATCCAACACATTTGTGTGGTTCCCTCCCATGCATAGCAAAGAGCTGCAACCATATGGGCTGTTAGAGCAACTCTCTTCGGGTAGGTAAGCACTGGCTCCCAGCATCCACAGCCATGGATAGTATGTCTTAGGGGGCTTTGAGGTCCTGGTGGGCTTCAGGGAATGAACCTTCTCATGCCCCTGCTCTATTCTCATATATGTATAGCTAAGTGTAGAGACATCCCTGTGAATGAAGCCATAGTTTAGTGAGCACCTGATTATTTGACATTTCAAGGAGGGAGGGAGGAAGGAAGGATGAAGAGAGGGAGAGGGAGAGAGAGGAAGACGAAGAGGAGAGAGAGAGACTACAGATGGTTGGAGAAGTAGACTTGGTCTCTGTGTTCCAGGAGTGCTGGTTTGGGTACCTTAGCCCCAGAAACTTCTAAGGAGCTGGGCATTTTGGTATCCGGCTCTTTACACACTCATAGGTGAGCAGACTACATGAGTCCTAGGAGTGGGGTCCTGACGGCCCGGAGAAGAATGCCGGGTGACACCACCACAGCCTCCTTCCCATCACCACTAGCGGGAGGACACAGGTCTTCCTGAAATGGCTTAGTAACAGTTTTGTTCCCTTGGGTTTAACTGTGTGGTACGTGGGAGTATCAAGCTAAGGAAGACAGCCCTGTCAAATCTAGGAGGGCTGTGTGCAATGGAAACACATGTCTGAAGCATGTTAGCTAAAAAGCTCTAACACACGTGCGGACAAGAATGGAGATGTGAATAGACTTTTGTTTTGTTTTGTTTTGTTTTCCAAGATAGGGTCTCGCTCTAGCCCAGGCTGACCTGGAATTCACTATGTAGTCTCAGGCTGGCCTTGAACTCACAGTGATCCTCCTACCTCTGCCTCCTGAGTGCTGGGATTAAAGGTGTGCGCCACCACACCCAGCTAGACATTTTTTTTTATTTACAAGGACAGAGAGAGAGAGAGAGAGAGAGAGAGAGAGAGAGAAGAGAATGGACATGCCAGGGCTTCTTGCCACTGCAAACAAATTGCAGATGCAGGCACCACTTTGTGCACCTGGCTTTACATGGGTACTGGCAAATCAAACCCAGGCCATCTGGCTTTGCAAGCAAGTGCCTTTAACTGCTGAGCCATCTCTCCAGCCCTAGACAGAGTTTTGAAGAGTTGAATGAAGGCCAGATCACAGAAGACTTCACAGAGGCCATACCCAGGAACTGACCATGAGGCTGTGAAAAGCTCCAAGCAGGGGAATGTGGGCTGTAATGAGAGTTGGAGGATGCGCAGTTTAGGAGCAACTACTTGAATTCGGGGACAGTAATGCTGGCCACTGGCAAAGGAGGCTGCAAAGATGGTTTGGCAGAGATTTAAAAAGGAGACGTTGAAGAGCTTGTCCACAGGCGGATGAAGACCGGTCCATGACAATCTCATCTGGGGAGTTCAGGGCCTCGCAAATCACAACAGCACTGAGCACCAGGGTCAGGACAGTGACACAGATGGGTGTAAGTAGTTGCTTGTGTTGTCAATGTGAACAAACTCCTGAGAAGAAGCAACTTAAGGGAAAAAGAGAGGTTCATTCTGGCTCAGTGCTTGAGGGGACAGAATCCATGGTGGCCAGGAAGACATGGTGGTGGGATGCAGAAATAGAAGGCAACTTGCTTTCATCCCAGGGGTTGTGGAGCAAAAAGGTCAAGTTGAAATTGTGGATAGGCTTTAGTGCATAAGGCCTGTCTCCCACAGACCCACTCCCTCCATCAAGGCCCCATCTCGGAAAGGTGGCAGGTGGCTTATGACAGCAGGAAGGTGAGGCTGGGGCTTCTCACCTCATCATATCTTGGCAGAATAGGAAGCAGGGCCAGGCTATAAATCTCAAGGTCTGGTGGTGACCTTGGGATGACTCAGAAGGCACCATGGTGCTGAGAAGAAGGGACAGAGGAGTGCTCAGCACTGAAACATCTTTAACACACCTTCCAAGGCTCAGGGTCCATTGCGGCAGAGGTGACGGAAAGAATGTAAGAGCTAAAGGAAGGGTAGGACTCCTTACAATGTGCTCCTCCAGACACAAAATGGCCTGGATATCCATGACCTCGCAGTGCCTGAAACAACCTACACAAGACCATCATAACGGGACATCAAAATGAAAAGAGAGACTGATTGAGAGGGGGAGGGGATATGATGGAGAGTGGAATTTCAAAGGGGAAAGTGGGGGGAGGGAGGGAAGTACCATGGTACATTGTCTATAATTAAATAAAAAAAATAAATAAATAGAAAAAAAAAACCCTCAAGGTCTTTCTCTCAGAGATCCACTTCCTTCAGCTAGTCCCCACCTGTCAAATGTTCTACAACTTCCCAAAGTAATGACACCAGCTAGGGATCAACTATTTAAACACACAAGTCTATGGGGGCATTTAGATCCACGCTGTAACAGTAAGCTTGGAGGTCGTGTTGGGTGAAGGTGGGCAGGGAGCTTTCAGTTTCAGACATCCTCTCTGAGGTTCCCGTGGAATGCCAAGGTGGAGATGATCCAGTAATTAGCCGATGCTTAGGAGAGAGGGCTGGGACAGCCGCAGACCAACTCAAGTTGTACCTAGAGCTGAGAACAACCAGGATAGCAAGAGGAGCGAGGAGAAGGGAGAAATGAGACCTTCCCAAAGGCTGCCTGGATTCAGGACTCAAGAAGCAGTGGGAGATGGACACATACAAGGTGAAGAAGGAGGTTCCAGAAAGAACAAGAGTGATTCAAGGGGGGATGTGTGTGCACATGTATATCTATGAGAATGTTTATTTTAGAGTTGCCCAAAACGTTTGAAAGTTAAAACAACTTAAGTACCAACAGCAGGGAATTCTCATGGTATGTCCATAGGATGGAATGCCATGTGAAAAGTTAAGTGGTAACACTCACTACTTAGAAAATATTCATTGAGGGCTGGAGAAATGGCTTAGCAGTTAAGGCGCCTGCCTCCTAAGCCTAAGAACCCGGTTCCAATCTCTAGGTCCCACGTTTAGCCAGATGCAAAGTGATGCAAGGGTGCCATGCCGCACTTGACCACAAGGGGGCACACACATTTGGATTTCATTCACAGCAGCTGAGAGACGGCTGGTGCGCCCATCTCTATCTGTCTCCCTCTCCCTCTCTCTCTGTCTCTCTCTGTGTCTCTCTCCAAAAATAAATAAAATTTAAAAAAATTAAAAAAAAAGAAAATATTCATTGAGTAATTACATCTATCGGATTCCACAGGGGTTGGCCTGCAACGAAATCCTTAGAGGAGGCTGGAGAAATGGCTGGAAATGGAGAGATGCTCAGTGGATAAAGTGCTGTCTCACCATGCAAGTGTGAGGCCTGGTGTCAGGATTCCCAGCACCCACATGGAAGTGCTGGGTGGGCATGGCGGCCCACCTGAATTCAAAAACCAGGGACAGAATCCTCAGCGCAAGCTGGCAAGCTGGCAAGCTGGCTAGCTGGCCTAGCTGAATTGGCAAATCCCAGATTCAAGTAAGGGACCCTGCCAGGAAAACATCAGACATCAGCCTCTGTCTGGCTCCAACATGTGCACACTCAGGTGCGTGTATCTGCACACATGTGAATCCACACACATGTGAACATGCATATTTACACACATGCACATGGAAGAAAAGGAAAATGCTATTTTTAGCATTCACTTACAATGCCATCCTTATTTAGTAGTCATTTCTGTATTCATATTTGCCTTCTGTTTTTTCAACTTCTATACAAGAAACTTGTGTCACTGCTTTAGTCAGCTTTCTGTCACTGAGGGAAAACAAATACCTGCGAAAATCATCTTCAGAAGGAGAGATTTACTTGGCTCACCATCTCAGCTCCTGGTTTGCTGGCCCAGCTTTGGGTGTGAGGTGAGACAGAACTCGTGGTGGTGGAAATGTATGGTCTAGGAAGTTGCTCACTTCTTGGCAGCCAGCATGATGGGGCACTGGGGGAAAGAGAGAGAGACAGTAGGGAAGGCAGAGATGGGGATATGGACTTGGGAGGAGGCTGGTACAAACCGCAGCTCCTGAGAGCATGCCCCCAAGGACCTACAACTAGGTCCCATCACCTCTGGATAGAGCATTGATATGGAGGTCTGAGTCCTCATGGTTCATTTCCTTCCCCTAAACCCCATCTCTGCATGTTGTCCATTAGCAACCAAACCTTCAATACATGAGCTATTGAAGGACACTTCAGATGTAAGCCATAATGGTAACAGTGCAGGCAAATCCATCTAATGAAGCAGGATACCAACAGAGAATGGCCAAGGAGATTTCAGTGAGGTGGAGATTGTTAACCTGTTAGCATCGAAACGACTCAAGGAGTGAGCCGTGGTTGGGGGAGGAGGAGGGGGAGGGGAGAAGAGGGTAGTGACAGCAATAACGAACTGATTCTTCCGTGAAAAGGGCTGGCTATGGAGGGGAAGCGAGCAAAGGAACCATCCGTAGAATGGCCAGGGAGCTGTTGCTTTCTCAGATGGGAAAGTCACATGTTAAAGAAAAGAATTAGGGGCTGGAGAGATGGCTTAGTGGTTTGAGCACTTGCTTGTGAAGCCTAAGGACCCCTGTTGGAGGCTCAATTCCCCAGTATCCACCTAAGCCAGATGCAGAAGGGGGCGCATGCATCTGGAGTTCGTTTGCAGGGGCTGGAGGCCCTGGTACACCATTCTTTCTCTCTCTCTGTGTCTCTCTCGCTCTCTGTCTGTCTGAAATAAATAAAAATTTTTAAAAATTAAAAAAAGAAAAGAATTAGCTCATTCCTGGCACATACAAGGTCCAAGTTTCAATCCCCAGTGCTGCTAAATGAATAACAACATTTAGAAATCATTTCAGGTTACAGAAATGAAAGAAGATTGTTGATGGAGACAAGGGCCCAATGAGAATAGAGAAGTGTCTAGAACTTTCTTTCAGGATGACTGTGGGGGGCGGGTATGGAAAGAGAATGGAAAGGTGCAGATAAATTCCAGTGTGTGGGTTGTGAGGAAGAAGGTGAGAAAAGCTCTTCTTCTTGGTGTGATCACTGATCCTGCTGGGGCTTGGTGGTGAGGGCAAACAGGCTGGAATGAATGAAATAAGGCTGGTGTTGAAGCTGTGTAGTAGAGAACCACTATACAAGTTTGTGTATTTTTGAGAGCTTATAAAAAGTTTCTAAGGGGCTGGAGAGATGGCCTAGTGGTTAAGGCGCCTGCCTGCCAAGCCTAAGAATGCTGGTTCCAATCTCCAGGTACACATGTAGCTAGACCCAAGTGATGCAAGCACACAATGCCTCACTTGCCCACAAGGGGCGCACACATCTGGAGTTCATTCACAGTGGCTGAAATGGCCCTGGCGCACCCATTCTCTCTCTCTGCCTCTTCCTCTCTCTCTCTCTCTTTCTCTCTGTCTCTGTCTCTCTCTCTAAAAAAAAAATGTTTCTAAGATCAAGTAAAAAGAACTCTATTCTATTTGAGGATCTTAGTTGATTTGGATCTGTGCCCTCTGACATGTGCTGTTAACACAACTGGCTTGACTCACTTACCTCTTATTCCCATTCCACAGTAGAACCTTAGCCTTCCCGGCTGCCTGATTCTTACTGCCTCAACCCTCTGGGAAAGAGACTCAGGGCAAGCCCCTGCTGCAAATGAATATCAGTGTTTGCAGAAAGGGTCTATGGCCAAGTTCTGACAGTGGAAAAAACAAACAAACAGGATGATCACAGAAATCATCCTGGACCAATTCGTGTCCATGTATGGGGTCCAAAGGCAGTGGGCCTGTGTCACCCCAGAGTTCTCTCAACATAAATGTCCTGTGTGTTAAGGAGTGTTGCAGTCAGCTTCACATTGCTGGACAAATACTTACCCAAAAGCAGCATATAGGAGAAAAAGGTTTATTTCAGGCTTACAAATTTCAGTGGAATACCATCAATGGTAAATGAATCTGGCTCATTTCTACAGATCCAAGAAGATAAGAGACATCACCAGCAGCCAGCAAACACCAATACCAGCAAGCATGATCCATCAGAGCTCCAAAATTGCTGTCTCCACACTCTAGGGCTAGACTGAAGATCCACCCCCAGTGACATATCTCTGTCCCAGTCGGGCTCTGACCACTGGAGTGTCCAAGTTTCAAGCCCGAGTCTATGGGGCCATACATTCAAACTACCAAAAGGACCCTCTGGATTTAACTTCTGGGTCAATAATAATTCAGGTAAGAATGACTGCATGGGGGCTTGCTCAGCCATCAGATTCCCACCCCAGCTACCATGCCTCACTCTTAGAGACTTTCAACTTCCCATGTGATTTTGGTACCCAGATAAAAATGTGAGTTTGGGGCTGGAGAGATGGCTTATCAGTTAAGGCACTTGCCTGCAAAGCCAAGGACCATTCTCCAGATCCCATATAAGCCAGACACACACAGGTGAGGCAAGCACAATGTCGCACTCGCCCACTAGGTGGCACAAGCATCTGGAGTTTGATTGCAGTGGCTGAGGCCCTGGTGTGCCAATTCTCCCTCTCTCTCTCTCTAAAAATAAAAAAAAAATTAAAAATGTGAGTTTTTACCCCTTGAGATGGTACTTTTATTTGTTGATATTATTTTTATTTTTAAATTTTAATATAATTTTATTTATTTATTTATTGGTTGATTGATTGATTAATTGATTGGTTTTACAAGGTAGGGACCCATTCTAGCTCAGGCTGACCTGGAATTCACTATGTAGTCTCAGGCTGGCCTCAAACTCATGGTGATCCTCTTACCTCTGCCTCCTGAGTGCTGGGATTAAAGGCGTGCGCCACTACGCCTGGCTTATGTTAATATTATTTTTTAAATACTTTATTTATTCATTTGAGACAGATAGGAAGAGAGAATGGGTACACCAGGGCCTCTTGCTACTGCAAACAAACTCCTGATGTATGGGCCACTTTTGTGCATCTGGATTTACATGGGTACTAGAGAATTGAACCAAAGCAGTCAGGCTTCACAAGCAAACACTTAACTGCTGAGTCATTTCTCCAGCCTAAGATGGTGCTTTTAAAGTTTGGTACACGATGACTAGTCACTACATGCTAAGCCCTTGTCACCATCCCAGGACTGTGTAAAATAACAACATTTCAGAGCTAACCATGACCTCAGAGCTCATTCCCTCACATTCAACTCTACTAAGGACTGAATGGTCCCCCTCATTCATATGTTGAAACCTCAACCACAAGGTGATGGATTAGTAAATCTGGCTTTAGGAATTTAGTAATTTCATTGAGAGGCTGGGGCCCTTATGAATGGGTCCTTATAGTGGAAATCCCAGGGCGTTCTCCTACCCATTTTATCCTGGGAGTATCCAATGAGAAGTCAGCAATCTGCAACCCAGATGAGGTCTTCACCGGGGCCTGACTATACTCGCACGCTGACCTTGGGCTTCCAACCTCCAGGACTATGAGAAAGAAAATTGTATCATTTATAAGATCGCTAGTCTATGTTACTTTGTTACGTAGACTGAATTGTTTAAGACACTTTCATTTTGTATACAAAGAGACCAGGGCTGCTCCAGGGGATGTGTTCAAGGGTACACAGTTATCAGTGGTAGGGTAGATGATAAATATTTCTTCTTGAATATGCCAGCCTGAAAATCTAAACCTGCTAATAACCCTTGACAATCCTTGGCTCAAGTGGAAAGTCACATGGTAAAAGAGGCATATTCGAATACCCAAAGGCAATTTAAAAGGCAATCAGCTCAAGTCCATGGCTTAGACTTTAAACATTAGCTGAATAGGCTGGAGAGAAGGCTCAGAGGTTAAAGGTGCTTGCCTGTAAAGTCTGACAGCCTGGGTTTGATTCCTCAGTACCCATGTAAAGCCAGATACACATGGCACATGTGTCTGGAGTTTGTTTGCAGTGGCAGGAGGCCTTGGTGTACTCTTTCTTTCTCTTCTCCCACTCTCTCCTTTCAAATAAATAAATAAAAATAAAAAACCTAGCCTGGTGTGGTGGTGCACGCATTTAATCCCAGCATTCAGGAGGCAGAGGTAGGAGGATTGCTGTGAGTTTGAGGCTACCCTGAGACTACATAGTGAATTCCAGGTCAGCCTGGGGTAGAGTGAGACCCTACCTCGAAAAACAAAAAAATAAAAATAAAAAATAAAAAACCCAAATTAACAAAACAGCTTATTCATCTACCTTAATGGAGACTTGATTAATAACTCTTCATTCCCCTTTCCCAGCCCCTAACAGCCACCATTCTATTCTTGGATTCTATGAATTTGACTGTGTCAGTATCTTTAAAGAATTTTTTCCTGTGGTTTTTTTCTATTTTTTTTTTTTTTTGCATCTTTCTAGGTAGGGTTTCAACTCTAGCATTAATTTGACTGTGTCCATATCTTTTAAAAATATTTTACATGATTTTTTTTGTTTTGTTTTTCGAGGTAGGGTTTCACTCTAGCTCAGGCTGACCTGGAATTCACTGTGTAGTTTCAGAGTGGACTCGAACTCGTGGCGATCCTCCTACCTCCGCTGGGATTAAAAGCATGCACCACCACGCCTGGCAGAATCTTTAAAAAATATTTTTATTTGTTTGCAAGCTGAAAGATAGATAGAGAATGAGTATAGGCACACCAGGTCCTCCTGCCACTACAAATGAACTCCAGATGCATGTGCCACTTTGTGTAACTGGCTTCATGTGGGTATTGGGGAATCGAAACCTGGGGCCATCAGGCCTTACAAGCAAGCTCCTTTAACCCCTTAGTTATCTCTCCAGCCCTGTTTCAGTGTCTTTTATAAGCAGGACCTTATACTGTTTGTGTGTGACTGGCTTATGTCACTTAGCTTCTTGTCCTGAAGGTTCACCCATGGAGTTACAACACTAGAGAATGTCTTTATTTTTTTGAGTTGAATAGTGCTCTGTTGTATGCATACACTGCATTTTCTTTCTCATTCGATTGGTTATTGAGGTTGCTTCCATATCTAGATTATTGTGAATATTGTGATAGAATATTGTAATATTGCAGTGAACATGGTATCTGTTTGAGATCCTAAATCAATTCTTTTGAATAAATACCCAGAAGTAGGGTTTCTGGATCAAATATTAGCTACATTTTGAGGAAACTCCATATTGCTTTTCATAACATTCCCACTAATAATAACTGTGAGGAGTTCCAGTTTCTCTACATCCTCACCTTTCTGTTTCTCTCTTTCTTCCATAATAACTATGCTGACTGTTGTGAGGTGATTCTTTTTTCATTTGCAAGCAGAGAGAAAGAGTGAGAGAATGAATGAAAGAGAGAGAGAGAGAGAGAGAGAGAGAATGAGAATTCCAGGACCTCAAGCCATTGCAAGCAAATTCCAGGTGCCTGTGACACTTTGTGCATCCAGCTTTATGTGGGTACTAGGGAATCAAACCTGGGTTGTTAGGTTTTGCAGGCAAAGTTCCTTATAACTGCTGAGCCAGCTCTCCAGCCCTCATTATTTTTCTGTGCATGTCTATGTGTGGGTGTTATGCATGCATGTTCATATAGGTATGGACACACATCATGTGCAGGTGAGTGCATATGTGTGTGTGAACATGTGGAGGCCCAAGGTCAAGGTTAAGTGTCTTCCTCTGCTGCTTTTTATCTTATTATTGAAGACAAGGTCTCTCACTGAACGCAGAGCTTACAAATTCAGCCAGACAAGCTAGTCAGCAAGCCCGGGGGAATCTTCCCGTCTCTCTCTCCCCAGTGTTGGAATTGCAAACCTGGCATTTTACATGGGTTCTAGAATCCAAACTCAGGTCCTCATGCTTGCAAGACAAGCACTTGACCCATCTAGCCATCTCCTCAGCCCGTCTTCATTCTGCTTCATTTATTGCGTTCTCTTATTCTACCGACTGAATTATTTCTAGAGACTTGTGTTTGAGCTCGCTGATTCCTTTTGTCGGCTTGACCTGATCTGCTCTTGAGACCTTGGAGTGCACCATTCAGTTCAAGCATTAAATTCTTCAGCTCCATTATTTCTGTTATACTGTGTGTGTTATATGAACATGTGTGTGCAGATACATGCATGTAGAGAGGTCAAAAGGGAATGAATGAAGGTGTCCTTTTCTGTCACCCATCGGTGTTTTTTTTTTCCTTTCTTTCTTTCTTTTTCTTGAAACAAGTATCTCACTGATTCTGGAGCTTGCTGTTTTCATCTTCCTTCCTTCCTTCCTTCCTTCCTTTCTTTTTTTTCTTTCTTTCTTTCTTTCTTTCTTTCTTTCTTTATTTGTTTCCATTCTTTTTCCCACAAGTCTGTTTGATTCTGAGCTTGCTGTTTTTTAAACTCCCCAGTGATCTTTGGGTTTTGCCCCTCACAGGACTGGGGTTACGTGTGTATGTGACCGTACCCAGCTGTTTGCTTGGGTGCTGGGGACTGTGATCTCAGGCTTTCAACCCTGTTTGACCAGGAAGGAGCCATTTTTTGGCCTGTTGTTGTTTTTTTTTTTTTTGAGGTAGGGTCTCCCTCTAACACAGGATGACCTAGAATTCACTAGATAGTCTCAGGGTGGCCTCGAACTCACAGTGCTGCATCCTGAGTGCTGGGATAAAAGGCATGCACCACCATACCTGGTTCTGTTTGATACTTTTTAATATTGTCTATTTCTTTGCTGAAAGTTGTATGTATTTTATGCATCATTTTCTTTGCCTGACTTTTCATCTTCCTTGACATTTTATGCCTATGTATTGGACAAAGCAGGTACTTCTCCAGTTTTCACCCATTGGCCTTACAAGAGAGAAACAGCCTGACCAGAGATCTGTACATCAGCCCCAACCAGAAATTCTGGGGACCCCTATCAGATACTTTCCTTTCCTAGAGTAGAGGAGTAGCTGTTTCTCTCTCTCTCTCTTTCTTTCTCTCTCTCTCTCTCTCTTTGTGCTGCATTTGACCATGGGTAACTATGGCACCCACCAGTTTAAACCACTACCCCTGCTTTCCCCTGGTGGCTGAAGTGTATCAGGTCTGCAATAGCTCCAAGGCTGTGAGACAAACACTGGTTCTTTAGGAATCCATGGAGCAGTTGGGGCACAGGTTCCATGGATTGACTACTTCCCTTCTTAGGGAAAAGTTGAGAATTGGAATTATTTTTTTGGTCCACTCTGCCAAACAAGGAGGAAGATCTATGGCATTTACCAGTTCAAATTGCTGCCTTTATTTCCCCTAGAGGCTAGATCATGCCAAACATGAGTGACCCCTTCCCTCCTTTTGGAGAAGCTGGGTGGTAAGGGTGTTTTCCTAACTGTAGGGCTCTGTGGCAGGAGTAGGATGCTAGTAAGAACCTCCCCGCTGGTTTCAATGAGTCTGATTTTGCATTCCCCTGACTTGGTGTACAGAAGCATCTCGATTAGCTCTGGCTTTCTTGCAAAGGGAATTTATGGGGAATCGCTGAGTTGGAGAGTTTGTAAGAGGAAGGAGGATCCAGGGCTGCTTACGCTGCTATCTGGCAGCTCTTGCTCTGGCTCAGATGTCTTTATGATTGTGAAGAGTACCCCATTCCAAAAACCATAGAAATAATGGTTACATCTCCTGCCTTTGCCTACCACTTCCAACATGTCTCCACCTGCCCCCAGAACATGCCTCTCTGTAGTTCAAGTTCCCCTCCACACTCTTTCTGCCACTCTCCCTTCTCCCATACAGTCCTCATTCTGGCCCTTGATTTGATTCCCTTGAAAAGAAAGGATCCTCCCTCTAAGGGTGAGGAGAAGTGGAGGGGAAGTTAGACTGACAGTTACAGGGCAACCCCTGCCACCACACACAAGCTAGCAGAGAGAGAATGGGCATGCCAGGGCATCTAGCAGCTGCAAATAAATTCCAGATGCATGCGCCACCTTGTGCAGCTGGCTTACGTGGGTCCTGGGGAATCAAACCTGGGTCCTTTGGCTTTGCAGGCAAGCACCTTAACTGCTAAGCCATCCCTCCAGACCTACAATATTTCTTTTTTTTAATTAATTTTTTTATTGAGAACTTCCATAATTGTACACAATATCCCATGGTAATTCCTCCCTCCCCCCACTTTTCCCTTTGAAACTCCACTCTCCATCATATCCCTCCCCCCTCTCAATCAGTCTCTTTTATTTTGATGTCATCATCTTTTCCTCCTATTACGATGGTCTTGTATAGGTAGTGTCAGGCACTGGGGGCCCCTATCCAGGCCATTTTGGGGAGCACATTGTAAGGAGTCCTACCCTACCTTTGGCTCTTACATTCTTTCTGCCACCTCTTCTGCAATGGACCCTGAGCCTTGGAAGGTGTGATAGAGATGTTTCAGTGTTGAGCACTCCTCTGTCCCTTCTTCTCAGCACCATGGTGCCTTCTGAGTCATCCCAAGGTCACCACCATCTGAAAAGAGAAGGTTCTCTAACCAAAAGTGAGAGTTGCCTTAATATATGAGTGTGACCATTAAGAGAAGTGCTTACCGGGCACTTTGGTGAGCATGGTATATACATTTAGCCAGACACCAGCAGAAATTACACCCCTAGGGCTTATGATTACTCCTGTTGTAGGTTTTCAGTATCAGGCATGTAGTCCCTCCTGTGGAGCAGGCCTTCAGTCCAATTAGAGAGCAGATGGTTTCCACTATAACAGACATGCCACTATTGCACCCATTGGCTCATTTGGCCTGACTGGCCAAATTTAAGGCTTGCAGTGTCCACTGTTGAGTATCTCCATTGGTAATTTCTTTCTCTCCCATTGAACTGCATGCAGCATAGCTTTTTTCTAGCTTTCTGCCAGCTGGTCTACATGGAGGAGGCTTTCAGCTCAGCTCCAACAGGATTTCTCAGTAACCTTGCAGCCCAAGTATGTGGAGTCTTCAGCAATAGGGTCTTACCATCTATTCTTGGTGGGAAACCAAGAGCCTCAGCAATAGCCTGTCATGTTTTGTGGGTATCAAGGACCTCCCTGGCCAACAATTCACTGGAAGGTATCCCACCCCTGGCATTGAAAATTTTCTAGTAATGCTCTATGGCTTCTGGGTATTCCATTGTCCAAAAAAGTAGGTTTCCATATGATTTATTCATAGCATCTTACATTTTTATTAGCCCTCCCCCCACCTTTCCTTTACTCAATCTCTTCTCCTGACCGCACTTAGGCCTTTCCACACCCATTATTCTGTTTTTCTACTTACATATCTACAGTACCATCCTATTAAGCACCCCCTTTCCCTTTCCATTCCCTTTCTAGATTACTGGCCTCTGTTATTGAGTTTTATTTCAACTCACATAAAAGTGTAATCATTTGTAGCTAGGATCCACATATGAGAGAGAACATGTGATGTTTGGCTTTCTGGGCCTAGGTTACCTCACTAAGTACAATCCTTTCCAGATCCATCCATTTTCCTGCCATTTTCCTAATTTCATTTTTCTTTACTGCTGAGTAGAACTCCATTGTATAAATGTGCCACATCTTCATTATCCACCCATCAGTTTACGGACATCTAGGCTGGTTCCATTTCCTAGCTATTGTAAATAGAGCTGCAATAAACATGGTTGAGCAAGTATCTCTAAGGAAGTACAACGAGTCCTTAGGATATATGTCTAGGAGTGGTATAGCTGGGTCATATGGTAGATCTATATTTAGCTGTCTCAGGAACCTCCACACTGATTTCCACAATGATTGTACCAGATTGCATTCCCACCAACAGTGTAGAAGGGTTCCTCTTTTTCTGCATCCTCACCAGCATTTATTGTCATTTGTTTTCATGATGGTAGCTATTCTGACAGGAGTGAGATGGAATCTCAAAGTAGTTTTAATTTGCATTTCCCTGATGGCAAAGGATGTAAAACAGTTTTTTAGATGTTTTATGCCATCTGTATTTCTTCTTTTGAGAACTCTTTATTTAGTTCCATAGTTCATTTTTTAATTGAGTTTTTTGAGTTCTTTGTATATTCTGGATATTAATCCTCTGTCAGATATATAGCTGGCAAAGATTTTCTCCCATTCTCTAGGTTGCCTCTTTGCTCTATTCACAGTGTCCTTTGCTGTACAAAAGCTTTGTAATTTCATGAGGTCTCAGCAGTTGATCCATGGTTTTATTTCCTGAGCGATTGGGGTTATATTCAGAAAGTCTTTGCAAGACCAATATGTTGAAGCATATCCCCTACTCTTTCCTATAGCAATTTCAGTGTTTCGGGTCTGATATTAAGATCTTTGATCCATTTGGACTTAATTCTTGTGCATGGAGAGAGATAAGGATCTATTTTCATCCTTTTAGAGATACATATCCAGTTTCCCCAGCACCATTTGTTGAAGAAGCTGTCTTTTCTCTAATGAGTATTTTTGGCATTTTTATTGAAGATCAGGTGGCTGTAGCTGCCTGGACTTATACTGGGATCCTCTATTCTGTTCCATTGGTCTACATGTCTGTTTTTGTGCCAGTACCATGCTGTCTTTGTTACTATGGCTCTGTAATATAGGTTAAAATCAGGTATGGTGATATCATCAGCCTTATTTTTGTTGCTCAAAATAGTTTTAGATATTCAAGGTCTTTTCTGTGTTTCCAAATGAATTTTGGGATTTTTTTCTTTTTCTGTGAAGAATGCCATTGCAATTTTGATAGGAATTGAATTTAATGTGTAGATTGCTTTTCGTAAGATTGTCATTGATTCTTCCAATCCAGGAACAAGGGATGTCTTTCCATTTCCTAGTGTTTTCTAAAATTTCTACCTTGAGTGTTTTAAAGTTTTCATTGAAGCAATCCTTCACTTCCTTCTTTAGGTTTATTCCAAGGTACTTTATATATTAAAAAAATTTTTTTTTTCATTTTTGGAGAGAGACACAGAGAGAGACAGACAGAGAGGGAGAGGGAGACAGATAGAGAATGGGCCCTCCAGCAGTCTCTCAGCTGCTGTGAGTGAAATCCAGATGCGTAGGACCCCTTGTGGGCAAGTGTGGCATTGCGCCCTTGCATCACTTTGCATCTGGCTAAATGTGGGACCTGGAGATTGGAACCGGGTTCTTAGACTTAGCAGGCAGGCGCCTTAACCACTAAGCCATCTCTCCAGCCCTATATTATTTTTTTGATGCAATTGTGAATGGGAGTGATTCTCTGATTTCATCCTCTGTGTGTTTACTGTTAGCATATAGCTTCCTATATATGTTACTGATTTCTGTGTGTTTATTTTGTATCCTGCTACATGGCTTTAGGTGTTTATCAGCTCTAACAGTTTGCTGGTAGAGTCTTTAGGGTCCTTTATGTATAGAATCATATAATCTGCAAATAATGATAACCTGATTTCTTCCTTTACAATTTGTATTCCTTTTATGTGTTTCTCTTGCCTTATTGCTATGGCTAAGACTTCCAGTATATATTAAATAAAAGTGGGGACAGTGGACACCCTTGTCTTGTTCCTGATTTTAGTGGAAAAGCTTCAAGTTTTTCTCCATTTAGTATTACGTTGGCTGTGGGTTTGTCACAAATAGCCTTTATTATGTTGAGATATGTTCCTTATATTCCCAGTTTCTTTCTCTCTCTCTCTCTCTCTCTCTTTCTTTTCTCTTTCTCTTTCTCTTTCTTTCTTTCTTTCTTTCTTTCTTTCTTTCTTTCTTTCTTTCTTTCTTTCTTTCTTTCTTTATGGTTTTTCAAGGTAGGGTCTCACTCTAGCCTAAACTGACCTGGAATTCACCATGTAGTTTCAGGGTGGCCTCAAACTCACAGTGATTCTCCTACCTCTGTCTCCCGAGTGCTGGGATTAAAGGTGTGCACCACCTTGCCCGGCCTATTCCCAGTTTCTTTAGGACTTTTATCATGAAGGGATGTTGGATTTTGTCAAATGCTTTTTCTGCATCTAATGAGTTGATCATGTGATTTTTGTCCTTCAGTCCATTTATATAATGCATTACATTTATCAATTTGTGTATGTTGAACCATCCCTGCATCTCTGGGATAAAGTCTACTTGGTCGGAGTGAATGATCTTTCTGATATATTCCTGTATTCTGTTTGCCAATATTTTGTTGAAAATTTTTGCATCTATGTTCATAAGGGAGATTGGTCTGTAATTTTCTTTTTTTGTTCTATCTTTGTCTGGTTTTGGTATCAGGGTGATGGCTGGCTTTGTAGAAGGAGTTTGGTAGGATTCCTTCTTTTTCTATTTTATGGAAAAATTTGAGAATCATTGGGGTTAGTTCTTCCAGGAAGGTCTGGTAAAATTCACCAGTGAATCTATCTGTGCCTGGACATTTTTTTAATTGGGAGATTTTTAAATAACTGTTTGGATCTCCATACTTGTTATAAATCTATTTAAGTGGTTAATCTCATCTTGATTTAATTTTGGTATGTCATATAAATCAAGGAAATCATCCATTTCTTTCAGATTTTCAAACTTAGTGGAATATATGTTCTTATAGTATATCCCTATGATTTAAAAATTTCTCTGGTATCTGTTGTGATGGTGCTTTTTTCATCTTTAATGTTATTAATTTGTGTCTCATCTCTCTTTCTTTTGGTCAGATTTGCTAAGGGTTTATCAATCTTATTTATCCTTTCAAAGAACCAACTCTTTGCTGGGTGTGGTGGCACACATCTTTAATCCCAGAACTTGGGAGGCAGAGGTAGGAGGATTGCCATGAGTTCAAGGCCACCCTGAGACTACATAGTGAATTCCAGGTCAGCCAAAAGAAGAAGAACCAACTTTTTGTTTCATTGATTCTTTGGATTTTTTTGTTTCTATTTCATTAATTTCTGCCCTAATCTTTATTATTTCTTCCCATCTACTGATTTTTGGTTTTCCTTGTTCTTCTTTTTCCAAGGCCTTAAGGTGAAGCATTAAGTTGTTTACTTGTAACCTCTCTAATTTCTTAATATAGGCACTTTAAGCTATAAGTTTCACTCTTAGGACTGCCTTCATTGTTTCCCAAAGTTTTGGTATGTTGTGTTCTCATTATCATTTGATTCTATGAATTTTTAAATTTCCTTCTTGAATTCATCATTTACCCATTCATCATCTAATAGTGTTGTTTAGTTTCCATGATTTTGCATATGCTCTATAGCTTTTCTTGCTATTGCTTTGTAGTTTAATCCCATTGTGGTCACATAGAGTACAAGGAATTATTTCAGTTTTCCTGTATTTGTTAAGATTTGCTTTGTGTCCTAATATATGGTCTATTTTTAGAGATTGTTCCATGTGCTGCTAAAAAGAATGTATATTCTGCAGCATTTGGGTGAAATGTTCTATAGTTATCTGTTAGATCCATTTGTTCTATGACCTCATTTAATCCAGATGCATCTCTGTTTATTTTTTGCTGGGATAACCTGTCAATTGATGAGAGTGGGTATTGAAGTCACCCACTACAACTGTGTTTGTTGTCATCTGTGACCTTTATCCTAATAGTGTTTGTTTGATGAAATTGGGAGCCCCATGTTATGTGCATATATGTTTAGCATTGTAATGTCCTCCTGTTGGAGCATTCCTTTAATCAACATAAAGTGACCTTCCTTATCTTGCCTAACTAATGATGGTCTGAAGTCTACCCTGTCAGATATTAGAATAGTGACACCTGCTTGTTTTCTAGGCCTATTTGCTTGAAACACCATTTTCCAACCTTTCACCCTAAGACAGTGTCCATCGTTTGTGGATAGGTGAGTTTTTTGGAGGCAACAAATTGTAGGATCCTGCTTTTTAACCCACTCTGCAAACCTGTGTCTTTTGGTTTGGGCATTGAGGTCATTGATATTAAGAGTTATTATTGAAAGGTGTGTATTTATTTTTGCCATTTTTCTTGTTTTGTAGTTCTTCTGGTTTTACCTTTGCTCTCTTGCATTAACTAGTATTGGACTATGGTTTGTGTATGGGGATTAAACTAAACAGATAATTCAGTAAGACCAAAGTCTCTAAGGATGTGTGTTGCTCCACACCCTTAATCCTGTCAACTAGGAGGTTGAGATTTCTAGTCTGAAATGGTTCCAAGTCAGCCTGGGGCCAGTTAGTCCCTGCCCCCAATAATGACAGAAGAGAAAGACAAAGTCCCTAAAAATTCAGAAACATCAAAGGCAACAATAGTCAACACCAAAATATAGCTTATTTGAGAAGGGTAAAGCCAACCAAGAACATATCGTTCAAATGTAATACATAACCTTTCCTGACATGGAAAGAGAGATTAGCACTTCCAGTGCAGGCCTATGTATCTGGCTTTGTATAAGTAGGCACTGTTATCTTTTGTGATGACCTCCAATCTCACCAATGCTAAGTGCCCACCTTGGTCTCTCTTGGTGCTGGGCAGCCGGGGGTGAATGAGTTCTCTGGACATTCGCGGCCCTGACAGTTGGGGGATGGGAGACTTTGCAGGGTCCCTGGAGTCATACTGGAGCTGATCAGCTGGTCTCATTTGTATTCTTCTTCAGCAGCTGCTCAGCTGGTCTCTGGTGTCTTCTCCTTCAGGTTTCTTGCCTTTTTGAAGGGGCTGATGTGAGTGGAAAATCCTCTCACCTTGTCTTTACTCCTCCTGCCTGTGCTACCAGCCAGGTGGTCTTGCAGATTGGAGCTGCTGCTAACTCAGAGGGATTCTGGCCCGTTTCTTCCTTTCTGGAAGATCTTGGTCTCCCCTGCTTCTATGCTGTGGTTGATAATATCTTATACATCTTCACTTTTCAGTAGAAGAGTGTGTTTTGTTGTATTTCCCTCCCTAGGCTGCTTTGGTGTGGCTAGTATGCCCCCATCTTACCCAGAAGTCCTCAACATTTCTTATAATAGCCAGAGAGTAGACCTTCTACGTGTCAGATGCATAGAGTGAAGAGGAAATTATGAGACCAACATGTGTGCTTAAATTAGTGAATGCTTAGGGACCTTTCATTCTCTCATTTATTTAACAGTATATATGCCCTAGACATCAGAGAGAGAGCAGACAGGAAAGATGTTCTGATGGGGGATAAAGTATATGAGCTGATAGACATAGGGGGGTAGCAGAGGGAAGTGGCAAGGAGGGATGCAATTGCTATTTTTAAAAATTTATTTATTTATTTGAGAGAGAGAGGAAGAGGCAGAGAGAAAGAGAGAATGGGCACACCAGAGCCTCTAGCCACTGCAAAGGCACTCCAGATGCATGCACTACCATGTGTCTCTGGCTTACATTCTAGGGAATCAAACTGAGGTCATTAGGCTTCTGAGCCAAATCCCTTAACCACTAAGCCATTTCCCCAGCCCCTAAGATTGCTATTTTGTACAAGTTGTCCAGGAATCTATTTCTAACTAGGTGGAGACTAGGCAGAGCAAGGAGAGGGCATGAGCCAAGAAGATACCTGGATGAATGTTTTTAGGGGGAGTTGTGACTGTCCAAGTCCGGAGCACAGTCAGTGAACTTGAGTGACAGCCAAGAGGAAGCCACGTGTCTGGAGTGCAAGAGAGAGAGGTGGTAGGTAGGGGTGTTCACAAGGGGCCCTGTGAGTACTTAGGATGGTGATTTTCACTCAGTGAGGTAGATCTGCCGGACTGAGTTGAACTGAGAGGTGGTAGATCTGGTTTAGGTTAAATAGAGGCATCTGGGCTGCTAAGGGAGAAAGTGAGGATAGCTGGTGGCTGTGACATCCAGGTCAGACATGATGGTGGCTTGGACTAGTTAGGTTGGAGCTGTGAGAAATAGAAGGATTGTGGCTACATTAAAAAAATTTTTACTTATTTATTTACTTACAAACAGAGAGAGAGAGAGAGAGGGAAGAGAGAGAGGAAGTGGACACACCAGTGCCTCCTGCCACTGCAAACAAACTCCAGATGCATGCGCCACTTTGTGCATCTGGCTTTATGTGGGTGCTAGGGCATCGAATCCAATTCATCATGCTTTGTAAGCAAGTGCCTTTAACCACTAAGCCATTTCTCTAGTCCCTGGGGATGCACATTTTATATTTCTTTATTTTTATTTACTTACTAGATAGATAGAGAGAGAAAGAGATACATGTGCCACCATGCACATCTGGCTTACATGAGTACTAGATAATCAAACCTGGGTCCTTAGGCTTTGCAGGCAAGCGCCTTAACTGCTAAGCCATCTCTCCAGGCCTGTGAATCCATTTTTTTTTTCTGAGATAGAGTCTCACTCTCTAGTCCAGGCTGACCTGGAATTAACTATGTAGTCTCAGGGTGGCCTTGAACTCACGTTGATCCTCCTACCTCTGTCTCCTGAGTTCTGGGATTAAAGGTGTGCACCACCATGCCTGGTTTTGCGGACCCATTTTAAAAGCAGCGCAGGCAGGTTCTGATGACAGTTTGCCTGTGAGGTGTGAGAGAAGCAAGGGGACAAGGAGGGACACTAAGGTCTTTTTAAAAATATATATATATTTTATTTTATTTATTTATTTGATAGAGACAGAGGGAGGGAGAGAGAGAATGGGCACGCCAGGGCCTCCAGCCACTGCAAACGAACTCCAGATGCGTGCGCCCCCTTGTGCATCTGGCTAATGTGGGTCCTGGGGAATCAAACCTGGGTTCTTTGGTTTGCAGGCAAGTGCCTTAACCCTTCAGCCATCCCTCCAGCCCGACACTAAGTTCTTTAGCTGGGGCAGCAGGAAGGACAGTGTTACATGGAAGGACATAGATGAAGGGAGTGACACTCATAAGACTGGGGCACTAGCCATTCATGGAAGCAAAGATCAAATTGGAGTGAACTGTTAAAGAACATGCCTGCTTGTTCTAAACTGGAGGAGATTATACTCTGGTGACCCCGGGCAGACATGTTGGGTTTTGTTCTCATGATATCCATTAAACAACAGAATTAATTGCCAACATTTAAAGTCATGGAAGTTGAGCCAGGCATGGTGGCGCACGCTTTTAATTCCAGCACCCGGGAGGCAGAGGGAGGAGGATCACTGTGAGTTCAAGGCCACCCTGAGACTGCATAGTGAATTCCAGGTCAGCCTGAGCTCAAGTGAGACCCTACCTCGCAAAATCAAAAATAAAAACAAAAAACGCTGGATTTCCTGCTTCTTATAGAAAAGTGAAAGGCACGGCCATGCTGGTTGGTGCTGCACATTAGTTACGCCCGTGGACTGTCTGTTCAGTGGGCCATCATGTTCTTTACCCTCTATTGTCTTAACTGCTGGCT
This sequence comes from Orientallactaga sibirica, assembly GCA_036365145.1. Lineage (NCBI taxonomy): Eukaryota > Metazoa > Chordata > Mammalia > Rodentia > Dipodidae > Orientallactaga > Orientallactaga sibirica. The sequence continues at coordinate 20,302,946 of JAEOAD010000010.1, read as the reverse complement.
GCCACCCTCTGTGTCCCGGTTTCTTCAGTGGAAAATCAGTCATGGTAGTGCCTACCTTCTCAGGATATTGGGGGGAAAATGACTGATCATTTATGTAAAATCCTGGAATAATGTTTACCAAGTGCTCAAAACTACTGCTATGGCTGGTATGATTGTTATTTTATCCCCATGATTGTTGTTATTACTTTTCTGTCTGATCTCACTGTGGGCATTGGACTTGCAAGGAGGAGTCCAGACAGCTGGAAGGTAATTCTAACAGGACTTGAGAGGTGAGCGAAGCTTCCCTTAATGAATGATGGCAGAAAGCAGGAGGGAAGGAAGCGCAGCTCCCAGACGCTTGGGAAATTGTGTCCGCCACAGCAGTATCGGCCCTGCACATCAGAGATCATTTCTCTCCTTCCGCAGAGCTCAGCACAGTGGCCTGGATCACCCAGTGAGTCATCTAATAGCCCCATGAGTTTGCCCAGCTTGTGGCCTCACAAATTACATTTGCAGCCTCCTTATCAGGCTAGCTAGGAAATTAAACCTAAACGGCTATGGTGTTGCTAAGTAATATGGCTGCATGCACAGACACCCGAGGCTAGGACCATCAGAGCCCCATTAAAGCATCATTTCCCACTGTGGCTAATAAGGTTTGAAATCTTCTAAGGAAACCCGCTGTTCATTTTTTTTTTTTTTTTTTTGGTCAGCAAACAGAGTAATTTGGTTATAAGAAAGAGATAGAATTTCTTTTCCTAGATGCGTGTGTGTGCGTGCATGCACAGATGCACGTGCTTGTACGTGGCTACACTCTCCAGTACTGTGGTTAACAGATGTGGGGGCCGGGGGAGATGAAGACAGCCATGTGTTCTCCCTACACCCTCGAGAAGGCTGGGAGGCCTGGTCCAGTCAACCTCTGTGTCCCTCACTTGCACTCAAAAGAAGTGTTTGCTGAAATTCTAAGGACTATGTGGCACCAGGGATGGCAGTCCTGGCGGTTTCTCCCTTGGGGTGTTTTTTTGTGTGTGTGTGTGTGTGTGCATCTGGTTTACGTGGGACCTGGAGAATCAAACCTGGGTCCTTAGGCTTCTCAGACATGCGCCTTAACCGCTAAGCCGTATCTTCAGCCTAGCTTTTGTCTTTCTACAACAGGGCCCTAGGCACTTGGTCGGCTGAGCTGGACCTGCGTGTAGGCTTCCTTTTCCATTTCCCATACCCAGCTCCTCTGAGTCCATTTCAGAGTGTAGCTCTTCACGGCCCCACAGAGATCAGAATGGAAGGGCACAGTTCTAGAGAATGGGAAGTAACTGACGGGTCCCTTCCTCCACACGGGCTTGGGATTTAGTGTGCTTGTCGTCCTCCCAGTGCGGCTCTGCCATGGCCCCATAGCCGTTCTGGACAGTTGTGTTGGATGTACTGGGGCTATGTGGTCAGGGGCTCAGGGCATTTGGCGTCTACGGGTCTTTCCAGCTTGCCTTTCCAGGATACCCCCAATTTCTCTCACCTGAGCTCCTGGGCGGACTGGTTTTTCGAGGTAGGGTCCCACTCTAGCCCAGGCTGACCTGGAATTCACTCTGTATTCTCAGGGTGGCCTCGAACTCACAGCAGTGCTCCTACCTCTGCCTCCCAAGTGCTGGGATTAAAGGCATGCGACACCATGCCTGGCTGTTTTTTTTAAAATATATTTTATTTATTTATTTATTTATTTATTTATTTATTTATTTATTTGAGAGAAAGAGGGAGAGAGAAAGAGAGAGAGAATGGGCACGTCAGGGCCTCCAGCCACTGCAAACAAACTCCAGATGCATGCACCCTTTGTGCATCTGGCTTACGTGGGTCCTGGAGAGTTGAACCGGGATCCTCTGGCTTTGCAGGCAAATGCCTTATCCGCTAAGCCATCTCTCCAATCTGAATTTCTGTTTCTTAAAAAATATATTATTTATTTATTTATTTATTTATTGAGAGACAGAAAGAAGGAGGGAGGGAAGGAGGGAGGAGAGAGAGAGAGAGAGAGAGAGAGAGAGAGGGAATGGGCTCATCAGGGCCTCTAGTCACTTCAAACAAACTCCAGATGCATGTGCCACTTTGTGCATCTGGCTTATGTGGGTACTGGGGAATTGAACCTGGGTCCTTAGGCTTCACAGGCAGGTGCCTTAACTGACTACTAAGCCATGTTTCCAGCCTGAATTCTGGAATTTCCTATAGCGCTTGTTGTGTGAGGAGAAACAAGTCTGTCCTCAGAGAGGATAAGGACTTTCAGGGTGTCTCCAAAGCAAGCCTTTCATCAAGTGCATGCCACACATTTCGTGGGTCTTCTGCAGGCCTGGGTCCATCTACCTGGGGAATAGGGTACTGTGCTGGGCCTAGACTGACCTGTGACACCACATATTGATCTGACCAATTCTCTCCACCCTCATGTGTCCCTCTATCAGGGTGGATGACACATGTCATTCCATGAAACACTGAACCCAGCAGGGGTCAGATTTCTATGGGGTATTTTGACTTAACAAGTCATTAAGTAGTTTAAATATTGACATCCACTGACTAAATGTATATATTATTCCCACCAAGCTGCCCTGGGGGCACTACACTTAATGTTCATGTTCACATATTAATGCTACTCTCACTTCTGGTTAGAGAAGCTTCTCTTTTCAGATGGTGATGACCACTGGGATCACCCAAAGGCAACATAGTGCTGAGAAGAAGGGATGGAGGAGTGCCCAGCACTGAAACACCTCTGTCACACCCTCCAAGGCTCAGGGACCATTGCGGAAGAGGGGGCGGATAGAATGCAAGAGCCAAAGGAAGGGTATGACTTCTTACAATGCAACTGCCCAGACAGAAAATGGCCTCGATATCCATGACCTTGCAGTGCCTAGCAATACCTTCGCAAGACCCTCAAAATAGAAGAAAAAGATGATAACATCAAATTAAAAGAGAGACTAATGGAGAGTGGGAGGGGATATGATGGAGATTGGTGTTCTAAAGTGGAATGGGGGGGGAGGGAAATATATGTTTTTTGTATGTAAGTATAGAAGGTGTCAATAAAAAAAATAAAAAAAAATATTGACATCCAATCTTTTTTTTTTTTTTTTCCCTGAGATAAGGTCTTGCTCTAGCCCAGGCTGACCTGGAATTCGCTATGTAGTCTCAGGGTGGCCTCGAACTCAAGGTGATCCTCCTACCTCTGCCTCCCAAGTGCTAGGGTTAAAGGCTTGACATCCAGTCTTTCAGTGACCACGATTTTCCATTCTGGAGAGCTTTGCCAATCTTGGATAGCTGTAACCTATGATTTGCATTGTGTAAGTATGCCCTAGTGCTTGGGTGGCCTTTCCTTCCTTCCTTCCTTCCTTCCTTCCTTCCTTCCTTCCTTCCTTCCTTCCTTCCTCCCTCCCTCCCTCCCTCCTTTCCTTCTTTCCTTCCTTCCTTTCCTCCCTCCTTCCCTCCCTCCCTGTTTCTTTCTTTTTCCCGAGGTAGGGTCTCACTCTAGGCTAACCTAGAACTCCATTCTGTATTCTCAGGGTGGCCTCAAACTCATGGCGATCCTCCTACCTCTGCCTCCTGAGTGCTGGGATTAAAGGCATGCTCCATCATGCCTGGTTCCAGAGGTCGTTTTTCTTTCCCTTTTAAATTTATTTTTATTTATTTAAGAAAGAGAAAGAGAAAAGAAAGAGGCAGACAGAGAGAGAGAGAGAGAGAGAGAGAGAGAGAGAATGGACATGTCAGGGCCTTTAAGCCACTGCAAACGAACTCAGATGCATGTGCCACCTTGTGCATGTGCAGTGGCCACTTTTCATATGACTGTTCCTGCCAAGTGTTTCACTCCTAAGTTAAATCAAGAGTTGTATGATTGTAACCATTATTTCCCTTCAAGGAAATTTGGCCGTATGGAACATCACTCATTTATTTCTCACTTGCTCGGTTGAATGTGTGCTTTCCTTGGACGGTTCTTAGAATTTATGTTGATATTACTGTTGAAAAAAACTTCCAAAGAAAGGGCAAGTTAGCTCCAAACCCAGTGTATCCAAGACAGTGCTGACCTACATCAAAAATGTGTTGCGAAACACGTATAGCTGCAGGCCTCTGCACTTGCCTGGGTCTGAGATTAGCAGTTCTAGCTGAACTGCCTTGGTTCCTTTTGTGACAGCCACGTTAGGCTCTTCTAAGAGGAAGGGAGATCTTGACTCCCACTGCTCAGGTCTCAGGGTAGAGCACATGGCCAGGGCACCCTGTTATCTGAGAGCCTCACCCGCCTTGTATTGCTCCCAGCTCCTCCTGTGTTCTCAGGGCACTCCCACCTCATTTGGACTTGTTTTTAGCTCTACCCCTGTTAAAATGTCCCGACCCTGTCTCAAGCTCCCACCCTTCCTTCCTTCCTTTACTGAAAAATGAAGAGTGGCCAGAACCTTAGAGATGCAGATTTAACAGTTACGGGTTTTAGAAAAATATGTAAAAATTCTGAAAAAAAATTGTTGCACATTCATGGTGGAAAATGTTAAAAACAAAGAAAAGCTCTATGAAAAAGTAAAATCAGAAAGCTGGGTGTGGTGGCTCAGCATTCAGGAGGCAGAGGTAGGAGGATCACTGTGAGTTCATAGTGAATTCCAGGTCAGCTTGGGCTAGAGTGAGATCCTACCTTGAAAAACTAAAATAAATAAGATAAAATAAAATAAAATAATAAAATAAAGCTGGACATGGTGGCACACTCCTGTAACCCCAGCAGTTAGAGAGGAAAGTAGGAGGGTTAGGTGTTCAAGGTCAGCCTCAGGTACTTGGTGAGTTCAAAGCATGCACTACATGAGATAATGTCTTAAGGCAATAGTGAATCTTGTCATCCACAACCCACTGTTAACCCAGACAGCTGTCACTAACCCTTCTATTTCAGATGGTCTTACACATAGTTATATACAAATTCTTATAACATATATATATATAGGTTTTTCAAGGTAGGGTCTCACTACAGCCCAGACTGACCTGGAACTCACTATGTACTCTCAGGGTGGCCTTGAACTCATGGCAATCCTCCTACCTCCGCCTCCCAAGTGCTGGGATTAAAGGCGTGCGCCACCACGCCTGGCTATTACATATATTTTTAAGTTTTTTTTTGTTGTTTTTTGAGGTAGGGTCTCACTCTAGCTCAGGCTGACCTGGAATTCACTATGTAGTCTCAGGGTGGCCTTGAACTCACAGCAATCCTTCTACCTCTGTCTCCCGAGTGCTGGGATTAAAGGCGTGGACCACCACGCCTGGCTATATATATTTTTAAAGTGTTCATGTTTTATTTTCCTATTTTGTAGAATGATTTTTATTTTCTTATTTTTGTGTGTATGTGCTCATGTATGCACATGTGTATACATGTGTGTGTATGTCTGTAGAGGTCTGTAGGGTGCCTTCTTCAGTATATTTTGACTTATTTTTTTATTTTTATTTTTGGTTTTTGGAGGTAGGGTCTCGCTCTAGCCCAGGCTGACCTGGAATTGACTATGTAGTCTCAGGGTGGCCTTGAACTCACTACGATCCTTCTACTTCTGCCTTCTGAGTGCTGGAATTAAAGGCGTGTGCCACCACACCCAGCTTTTTGTTGACTTTATTTTTAGTATATGTGCTGCCGAAGCGGGCACTGTTGACTTTATTTTTGAGAAAAGGCTTCTCACTGAACCTGGAGCTCCCCAATTCAGTTAGACTAGCTGGCCAGCAAACTCCAGGGATCCTCCTGCTTCTGCCTTCCCAGTGCTGGGATTAAAGGCATGTGCCACTGTGCCCAGCATTCTATGTGAGTGCTGGGGATTCAAACTCAGGTCCCTGTGCTTGCATAGCAAACACTTTACCCACTGAGCCATCTCCCTAGTCCTTCATATATGAGAAGCAGTGCTTCTCCATGTCATGAAATAATTCTGCACCACCAGTTTGGTTGCCTGTCACTCATGAAAAGGAAAGGTTCTAGTGTATTTAGCCAATTTCTGTTGTGTGAAATTCAGGTTCTCCATTATTTGTCCTTGTAATAATCACTGGTGAACATTCTTGAGGTTTCTTCTTTTACACAGAAATTTAGTATATTTTTTTCTAAAAAAAGGCTTTTGTTTGATATTGCTAAATATGCTCCTCAAGGGCTTTATGTATTCTTCTTTATTTTTAAATACTATATTTATTTATGTGTTTCAGAGAGAGAAAGAGACAGAGAGAAAGAGACAGAGAGAGAGAGAGAATTGGTGCACCAGGGCTTTCTAGCCACTGCAAATGAACTCCAGATGTGTGCATCACCTTGTGTATTTGGCTTTACATGGCTACTGGGGAATTGAACCAAGGTCCTCTAACTTTGCAGGCAAGCACTTTAACCGCTAAACCATCTCTCAGTCCCCATCCCCCAACTCCTTTTTTTAAACAGATTATTTACTTATTTATTTATTTATTTGAGACAGAGAGAGGGAAAGAGAGAGAGAGGGACAGTGAGAATGGGCATGCCGGGGCCTCTAGTCACTGCAAACGAATTCTAGACATGTGCGCTCCCTTGTGTACCTGGCTTATGTGGGACCTGGAGAATCAAACCGGGGTCCTTAGGCTTTGCAGGCATGTGCCTTAACCGCTAAGCCATCTCTCCAGCACCCCCAACTCCTTTTTTTTTTTTTTTAAACACACGGTCTCAGCATGCTGCCTTGGTTGTTCTCCAGTCACTGGTTCCAAGCCATCCTTCCCATTTTCAGCCTACAGGGTGTTAGGACCAAAGGCGCACACCGTTGCATCTTGTATGGTTGGACATATTCCTAACCACAGCTGTGTGTGATTTCCTTTCGTTACAATGGAAAACCTGTCAGTTTGATAGGTGGAAGTGGGCATTTCGTTGTTAATATCTTGGATTACGTGAGGTTAAGCATTCGCCTTGCGGATAATTGCTAGCAGGGCTATTTTGAGCTCCACAGTTTCCAGACATAGGAGTTTAAGTGCTGTTAGTTAGCACTTAGGAAGATAAAATTGGGGTGTGCTGTTAGAGTGATTGCATATTAGCCTTCTGAGCCTCGGATCCATCTGCCTAAGTACCTGTTTTCAATCACCATGAGTGGGTCTTCTAATCTAAGCCTGCCTTGTAGGCCAGCCCTGCACTGGGCAGGGACTTAGTAGGCCTGGTAGCTTTGGGCTATGGTCCGAGCCTGACCAACTCAGGGGTGGATTTTTCTGCACCTCCAACTTTCCCCAGACCTCCACCTGTCTCATTTGGGGGCCTGAGATTGGTGAACACTCCTGGGTAGAAGGCTTCCAAGTGTAAATAGTGCTGGGCCTCCATGGTTTCCAAAGGTATGGGGGCTTCCAGGTGTGGGTAAGTGGAGAGGTCAGAGTGGGGAGCCAGACTGTGGCCTGGGCATGGTGGGCAGGGCTATGCCTGCACTGGATTAGGCCTGCAGCTAGGTGCTATCATGGGAGAAGCAGCTGGTATGGAGGGGCCTCAAGAGCAAGTTGACATGTGCTCTTTTCACAACACATACACGTGGTGGTACCATCCCTCACTGTACTTAGAAGAACGAGGGATGGGTCTGCTTGCAGAAAGACAAAGCCAGGAGGCGCTTGGCCAGCTTCAGTGACCCAGTTGGTGATAAGGAAGGCCCCAAAGCCTGAGGCAATGCTAACTTTTCTCCAGCCAGAGCCGGCCTGGGTAGCTGCTTTCACAGAGCCAGGGACACAACAGTCCTTCCGTTACTCCTGATTGACAGGTTCTCCCAGAAGAGCTCCAAGGAGTGAGAGGAGCTGTTTCCTGGAGTGCGAGGAGGAGACTGGTTGTTTCATATACAATTTCCAGTCACATAAAGGCAATAAATCACCCAGAGAGTCAGCCAGTGGGAGACTCAACGTGACTTGCCTGTTGTCGCAGAGGCACTGGAGGCAGGGAGGAATTCAGATTGCACTCTGCTCGTGGGGCTGGGATTCTGAGGTCACCTGGCCAAAGCTGACCATACTCATTTGAGGAAAGGGCCTGCAGGGTGACATAATGCTTTGGGGATGATTTCCACAAGGGAAAACTCTGGTTTGGCATTGGTGAGCCCTGCTTTCTTCTGGGGTGAGAGCCTCGAGCTCTTTGCTGAGTTCTTTGGGGATTTAGAGGAGTCTAAGAAATATGGGAACACCGTGGTGAGGCTTTCCATCAGCTGTCTGGTGGCAAAGGGACTTTGAGTCTCAGTGTTGGGTTTGCAGTGGTCAGAGGAGAGGCTTTGAGGAGACAGGGTGACATATGCAGCTGGCTTCCGTGGCAAGGAGAACCACCTTTTGGAAGCATCCAAAGGCATTTTGATCAAAGTAGCAGTGTGCTAACAGTTCTTATTAGTTAGGGTGCAATAGCTTTGCATCGTTCATGGTGCTTCTTTTGTAGATTGGACTTGATATTCATAATGTAAAATGTCTTCCATGGGCTTATTGAATTTAATTGTTTCGTATTTGAAAACCTGCTCAGCTTCATGAGGGTGTGTCTTATAGTAGGTTTTATAGTAGGAAGCTAAGCTATCTTACAGGTCATAGTAAAAAGGTTGAGGAGGGCTGGAGAGATGGCTTAGCGGTTAAGGCACCTGCCTCCTAAGCCTAAGAATGCCTGTTTAATTCTCCAGATCCCGTATTTAGCCAGACGCAAAGTGATGCAAGGGTGCAATGCCACACTTGCCCACAAGGGGGTGTGCGTGTCTGGAGCTTGTTCACAGTGGCTGAGAGGCTGCTGGCATGCCCATTCTCTGTCTCCCTTTCCCTCTCTGTGTGTCTCTCTCCAAAAAAAAAAAAAAAAAAAAAAGTTTGAGGAGCTGGATGTAGACCCTCAGTCCTGATGGAGGCGCTATGGGGCAGTGATGGGAAGGATATGGCAGAGAGAGTCTCTCAGGCCACAGCAGGTGTCATTATGAAGGGTTAGCTCCCACTCCACCTCAGGGCAGCAAGGCTTGGTGTTCTGTTCCAAGATTTGTGTGTACCTAGAGGAGACCTATCTTAGCTGAGACCTGTTGTCTTTACTGCATGGTCTGTAGCAGGTCATTGAGCTCTGCAGGTCTTCTGGTTAACAATAACATCCATACCAGGGAGTTGTGTCAAGATTCACTTATCTATTAACAAAAAAGAGCATTCAATGTACATTAATTATATTTAATTTTTATTTTATTTACTAGAGAGAGAAAGAGGCAGAGAGAGAGAGAGAGAGCAAATGGGCATGCCAGGGCCTCTAATCACTGCAAATGAACTCCAGATACATGTGCCACCTTGTGCAGCTGGCTTTCATGGGTTCTGGGGAGTCAAACCTGGGTCCTTAGGCTTTACAGGCAATTGCCTTAACTGCTAAGCCACCTCTCCAGCCCCAATGCACATTCATTTTTTTTTTTTTTTGAGGTAAGGTCTTACTCTAGCCCAGGCTGATCTGCTTACTCTGTAGTCCCAGGCTGTCCTCAAACTCACAGCAATCCTCCTACCTCTGCCTCCCAAGTGCTGAGATTAAAGGCATGCACCATATTAATTATTATGCCAATGGTAATGATAAGTCATGATGCCCATGAATTTTGGATTTCACAAACAGAAGCAGTGGGAGTGACAAGTTTGTTTCCTAACACAGTTCCATCCAATCCCCAGTCTTGAGCCAGGCATGGTGGCGCATGCCTTTAATCCCAGCAAAGAGGTAGAAGGATCTCTGTGAGTTCAAGGCCACTCTGAGACTACTTAGTGAATTCCAGGTCAGCCTGGGCTAGAGTGAGACCCTACCTCAAACAAACAAACAAAAAACAAAACAAAAAAAAACCCCAAAATCCCCAATCTTACTCTGACCTGAGACATGGTGATGAACATATGTGGTAATAGTTGTTAGTGTGTCTACTTCCAAAAGACCCTCCCTTCCTCCCTTCCTCCCTTCCTTCCTTCCTTCCTTCCTTCCTTCCTTCCTTCCTTCCTTCCTTCCTTCCTTCCTTTTTCCCTCCCTTCCTCCCTTCTTTCTTTTTTCCTTCCCTCCCTCCTTCCCTCCCTCCCTTTTTTCCTTCCTCCCTTCCTTTTCCCTCCCTTCCTCCCTCCCTGTCTTCCTCTTTCCTTCCTGTCTCCCTCTCTCTAGCCAGAGAGATTCCCCCCCAGCATACTTATCATCATCCGAAACCATCTGAAGGTTCTCTCAAGTTTTAAAGGACATGGAAAAGCCTAGCATTGAATTTTTCTAGTTTCCAAAGTGTAGGTAGAAAAAGTCAAGGGGGCAGTGTTGTGTTGAACTGGCTAGCCCACCCGGTCTCCTGAAGAACACATAAATGACAAGTGATGTGGGTGGGAGAGAGAGAGAGAGACCTTGCCTTGATGTGAGTGTCACACCAGCCTGGAGGCACCGAGGTGTTCAGGGAGCTCTGGAAGATGTTCTGCTTTTCTTTTACTGACCACTCTTGTTAGACCCACACTTCTTGTTTTAACTACCCCCACAAATTTGTTAAGAGAAAATTGATAGAAGCCGGGTGTGGCGCACACCTTTAATCCCAGCACTCGGGAGGCAGAAGTAGGAGAATTGCCACCCTGAGACTATATAGTGAATTTCAGGTCAGCCTGGACCAGAGTGAAAACCTACCTCGAAAAACAAAAAAAAAAGGAGAGAGAAAATTGATAGAAACCATGTATGGTTAAGATGCCCAGTTGGTGAGCTTTGGCTTATATAATAGCTGTGAGATCACCATTACTGTCCAGACGGTGAGCATGTTCTTGACCCCTTTATCCAAAACAAACTCCCAATCTGCTATGCTTTCTGTCACTGGCTTTCGAAAACCATATAGCAGCATGCGTCCTTTTGTGCCTGGCTCTTCTTTTTTAAAACATTTATCTATCTATCTATCTATCTATCTATCTATCTATCTATCTATCTATCTATCCATCCATTCCTCTTGTTGCTGCAGAAAAACACCACACACTTAATTAACACTTGTGCCCCTTTTTTCATCCACCTTACATGGGCAGCTTGGGAATTGAACCCAGTCTGGCAGGCTTTGCATGCAAGTGCCTTTAAGCACTGAGTGAGCCATCTCCCAGTCCCTGGGCCTGACTTTTTTTTTTGGCGGGGGGGTCTTTTCTGTTGTGTGTATCAATAGCTTATTCTCTTTCTACTGCTAAATAGTATTCCATTCCATCTTACAGATATGCCATCACTCATCAAGTTAGCTGTGGATTGACACATGGCTTATTTTTTAAATTATTTTTATTCAGTTTCAAGGTTTTACAGTGATAAAGCTGCTGCTATGGTATGGACACTTGTGCACCAGTTTTTAAAAAATATTTTGTTTTTATTTATTTATTTGAGAGAGGCAGAGAGAGAGAGATAGAGAGAGAATGGGCACACCAGGGCTTCCAGCCCCTGCAAATGAACTCCAGATACATGCACCACCTTGTGTATCTAGCTTATGTAGGTACCAGGGACTTGAACCGAGGTCCTTTGGCTTTGCAGGCAAGTGCCTTAACCGCTAAGCCATATCTCCAGCCCCTGTGCACCAGTTTTTATGCTTTCATTTTTTTTCTGGATAGTAGAGATGCTTGGGAATAGAATTGGGCCATAGGGCAGGTAAAGCTTTTTTTTTTTTTTTTTTGGAACGAGACACAGAGAGAGGCAGACAGAGAGGGAGATAGATAGAGAATGGACTCGCCAGCAGCCTCTTAGCCGCTGTGAACGAACTCCAGATGCGTGTGCCCCCTTGTGGTCAAGTGCGGCATTGCGCCCTTGCTTCACTTTGCATCTGGCTAAACGTGGGACCTGGAGATTGGAACCAGGTTCTTAGGCTTAGCAGGCAGGCGCCTTAACCGCTAAGCCATCTCTCCAGCCCAGGTAAAGCTTTTAAACACCGCCTTTGCTTCCCAATGTGTTTGTACCTGTTAAGATTTTGGGGTTCGCAATGCAGGTTCTTGGACCTAAGACTTTTTAATAATGGAGGAGAGGAGAAAGGGGGAGAAAGAGAAGAGGAAGAAAGAAAAGAATGGAGAGAGAAGAGGGGTGTGTGTAATTAGATGAGAGAGGGAAGGGGGGAGAAAAAGAATGATACACAATCCTGTTGCAAGACAGCAGTGAGAGTGAGGGTAGGCCAGTGAATGGGTTTTATGGAAAGATGTGAGACACTGTTCTGTGAGGGAGGGGCCTTGGGTGGTGGGCAGAGGAGAGTCTGGAGGAAGGTGGGCTTCCTTCCTCTTAGCCCAAAGGTGTGCCAGGAGGCAGTCCCAGAATCTCAGAGTTAACATGGTCAGGTGGTAAGGGGAGAGTGAGAGGAGATAGGCGGAGAAGTCGTAGAATCAAACAGTACCATTTTACCTTCTCCCAGTTCGTTGTACATTGTCCCCGGCTACATTTTCTATTTTTCTCTGTATAGTAAAGTCAGTGCCTTTCAAACTTTTAAAAAAATTATTTTTTGAGACAGGGTCTCATGAAATCCAGGCTGGTCTCCAACTTGCAATGTAGCTGAGGATGACCTTGAACTCCCAGTTCTTCTGTCTTCTCCTCCCTTCCCCACAAATGCTGGCATTACAGGCATGTACCAACCATGCCTGCCTAAAATAATTTTATTTTTTTTTTCTAAAGAAGTAGAAACTTAAATGCTTAGGTATGATAGTGTCCAACTGGGGAGTGTGAGACACAAGGATGGCAAGTGAGGCCAACAAAACCCAATCTCAACAAAACAAAGCAGATGTGGTAGGTTGAATGTATGTCCCCCAATATATTCAGTGTTTTATTAGTTATAGTTTTCATCTGCAATCACCTTGCTAGAGGCAATGTCACTAGGGGCCGGTCTTAAGGTGTTAATGGTGGGTTTGAGATTCCATTGTAAAGATATGCAAAGTGTGCCTAGCAGGAGTTCCTGAAGTATGCTGTGTGACTCTTTTGGCTGTAGTTTTTGCTCTGTGTGCTGTGTGGCTGGTTGGTTTTTCTCTCTTGCTTGGCTCTGTGAAGGCAGGCCAGCTTCTTCTGCCATTATGGAACTTCCCCTGGATCTGTAAGCTTCAATAAATAATATCCCTTCCTCCATAACTGTGCCTGGTCTGGAAGTTCATCTCAGCGAACCTGAAGCTGTCTGCTACAGCAGACAACCCAAAAATAAACAAAACAAGAAAGAAAGAAAAACAAGCAGAAACTTGAAAGTGTAAACCTGTCATTCCTAGATCAGCTCCTCCGCCACAATGAAAACTCAGTTACAAAGGTGCATGCTTTGTTTGAAATCTCAGGAGCTGTATGGAAACTGAAGGGTTCTTTTGCCAGCCTGGGCCCCAGGAACACACATGAAGGCAGGGTAGAAGTGGCAACCACAGTCCGGCTGAGTCACATTTAAGTCTCAGTTGGGTTCCAGGTCAGTGTGGAAATCATTGATGCTGTCTAGCCAGGGCTGCTCAGGTCTCAGCAGGAACCATTCCATCTACCAGCCAGCTCCTTCCCCCAACCCTGCCCCGCATAGGTCATCCCAATTGAGGAGGCCCTGGAGGCTGAACTGCAGTGGCCTGGGGCAAGGAACCCTCTTGAAGGATGGAGTAGTTTCTTGGGACATGGATGTTACTTTTCCTCCACCACGGTCTGTCCGTTAAGCTTGCTTGATCTTGGAGACAAATAATCAGAAATCGCACGACTCCAGATATTAGGGACAAAGACACAAGTTGGGAACATTGTGCTCAGAAAAGATTTTAATAAAGATTGGACAGGCTTCATGCGTCGATCCTGTCACTCTTATTGTGAACCCGACAGTGATGCCGGGTGAGAATGAATGGACTGCTGAGGCGGTTCATGTTCCCAGCGCTGCAGGGGCTCAGCTGGCCTGTTTGCTGGTAATCAAAGCGGTGCCTTCCCTTGCGGGCTCCAGGAGCTCTGCCCAGCCCTGTCTGTCTCTCCCCTCTACCTCAGCCCCTTGGGTTCAGGGTCTTGCAGCTCAGGTTCTCTATCTGCTTACTGGAACTTGAGAACAGATTCTTGGGCCCTTGACCTTCATTCTGCAACACCCAGCCAGGCAAGCGATGCCACTCCTTTCTCTTTCTTCTTCAGCTCCTTTTTATTACACAAAAATGTGGGCATATACCACAGTAGACAGAATGGCATAATGAACCCCTCCCAAGATACAGATTTTCACTCATTCCTCTTCTCATACTGCTCCCATATTATTTTGAATCAAATCTCAGATATAATATTACTCCATCCATAGACAGCTTGGTAAGAACGAGCTGAGGCATAAGGTTATTTTATTTGTTTTTCCAGTGTTGAACCTCCTGCCTCAGCTTGCAAAGTGCTGGAATTTGAAGTGTGCACCACCACACCCAGCTTTAGTGTTTCCTCTTTTTAAAATTGATTCTCTCAACTATTTTTTCACAGTGATGGAAACTTTATGCACCTTCTATTTTATTCTCCTTTTCCATTCTTTCTTGGTGGTGGTGGTTTGTTATGTAGTGTCACGTTATGCAGATCTGTCTGACCTTCAACTCACTGTAGAGTCCAAGCTGATCACAAGTTTGAGGAGATCCTCCTGCCTCAGCTTTCAGAGGGCTGGAATTATAGACATGAGCCACCACACTTGGCTCTATTTCCTTTTTAAAAATATTTTATTTGGGGGCTTGAAAGATGGCTTAGTGGTTAAGGCATTTGCCTGCAAAGCCAAAGGATCCGGGTTTGATTCCCCAGGACCTACGTAAGCCCAATGCACAAGGGGGTGCATGCACCTGGAGTTTGTTTGCAGAGGCTGGAGGCCCTTGCGCGCTTATTCTCTCCCTCTCTCTGCCTCTTTCTCATTCACTCATAAATAAAAAAATTCATTAAAAATATTTTATTTTAATTTAGTTATTTGACAGAGAGAAAGGGGGGAGAGAGAGAGAGGGAGGGAGAGAGAGAATGAGTATGCCAGGGCCTCCAGATGCATGTGCCGCCTTGTGTATCTGGCTTACATGGGTTCTGGGGAATTGAACCTGGGTCCTTTGGCTTTGTTGGCAAGTGCCTTAACTGCTAAGCCATCCCTCCAGCCCTCTATTTCCTTTAAAAAAATTTTAAATTAATTAATTGATTTATGAGAGAGAGAGAGAGAGAGAGAGAGAGAGAATGGGTGCACCAGGGCCTCTAGCCACTGCAAACAAACTCCAGAAGCATGTGCCACCATGTGCATCTGGCTTACCTGGGTTCTGAGGCAAGTGGCTTAATTGCTAAGCCATCTCTCCAGCCCCTATTTCCTTTTTTAAAACCCATTTTGTATGTTAATCTACAGAGCCTCGGGAAGTCACTGTTGAGTTCCCTGAGGAACATTCTCTAGGGGCTACCAGTATGATGTCACACGTGACTATGTTTTTTTTTTTTTTTTTCTTCTTCAAGGTAGGATTTTGCTGTAGCCCAGGCTGACTTGGAATTCACTATGTAGTCTCAGGCTGGCCTCAAACCCACAACGATCCTCCTACCTCTGCCTCCTGAGTACTGGAATTAAAGGCATGTGCCACCAAACCGAGCCATGACTATGTTATACAGTCTGGTATTTTGTGCCTCTGCAGTTTCCCTGATGTACAGTTTCCTCATCTGTGTTATGAAGATAATAGCATTTTACCCATAAGCTCTCAGCAGTGTTTGCACAAAAGAATGACAATGGGGGGCGGGCTGGAGAGATAGCTTAGCGGTTAAGCGCTTGCCTGTGAAGCCTAAGGATCCTGGTTCAAGGCTCCATTCCGCAGTACCCATGTAAGCCAGATGCACAAGGTGGCATATGCATCTGGAGTTCGTTTGCAGTGGTTGGAGGCCCCAATGCTCCCATTCTCTCTCTCTCTCTCTCTCTCTCTCTCTCTGCCTCTTTCTCTCTCTGTTTCTCTCAAATAAATAAATAAAAATAAACTTTTTTTTTTTAAAAGAATGACAGTAAAGGACACGCCTGCCAACAGGGTGGATGCTAGATGGGTATAGGAAGACTGGACCCAACTTTCTTGCTTCCTGTGTTCACAAGATGGTCTGAGTTTGGCCTTCCTAGGAGCTGGTCAGATGGCTACAAGACTCCACCTTTATTTATTTATTTATTTATTTATTTATTTATTTATTTGACAGAGAGAGAGAGATAGAGAGATAGATAGAAAGAGAGAGAGACAGAGAGAGACTGGGCACGCCAGGGCCTCCAGCCACTGCAAGCGAACTCCAGATGCATGTGCCCCTTCATGCATCTGGCTAACGTGGGTCCTGGGGAATCGAACCTGGGTCCTTTGGCTTTGCAGGCAAACGCCTCAAATGCTAAGCCATCCTTCCAGCCCAAGACTCCACCTTTATGAGGAGACGATGGTAGGGGGAGCAGCTGGAAGTCAAGGTCTCCTCTTACCCTCTGTCCTCAAGGTGCAGGCGTGCTGCTCAGCAGTAAGCAACAGGAAGGTGGTCCATTGGCCACTGGGAGGACAGAGTTTAAAGTCTCCTGTACCAGGACCTTGCCTCTCACTAGCACTGCGATGTGTATTGACTCTGGACAGTGGCCAAGGGAAGGTATGGTTTTGCAGGCCTGGGCTCAAAGGCTCTTTCTCTGCCTCCTTTAGAAGCATGGGGCAGCTTACGTGCACACTCTGCTCCAGGACCACTTGTCCAGAAGCTTCGACTCACTGGCTAGGTGGGCATTCTAGCCTGACGGTCAGGAAGACAGCCTCCTGTGCCGAGCCTGGGACTCAACGGGTGGCTTTCAAGTGGCACTGCCATGGGCTGCGGCAATCCGGACACCTGGGATTGTCTGACAAAGTCCTAACCATGACTTGAGGGTTTGTCAAGGAGGCATGGGTGATGGAGATGGCCTTGGCCTTGGCTTTGTTTGGCTTCAGGAGATCCCAGGCTCCACTTCCTGCCAACAGGAGGGTCAGTCAGTAAAAAGAGGGAATTTTGATACCATTTGTCAAAAATAATCACATTCTCCTTGACTCCCGAATTTTACTTAAGTGGAAGGATTTATGTAGAAGGAGACTGATGCACTGAAGAGTGGGTGTGATAGCAGACAACTTGTACAGCTGAACACCCATCAGCAGGAGGCAAAGCTCTTACGGTATCCCATATGACGGACTCTTCCAAAGAATGAGCTGTAGACACTTCGGTTCAGAAGGATCTTCAGTGGCGATATTGAGTGAAAGGTAAGGTCGCCAACAGTGTGTATCCTTTGTGCTTAAAAACCCTATTATGGGGCTGGAGAGATGGTTTAGCGGTTAAGGTGTTTATCTGCAAAGCCTAAGGACCCAGGTTTCATGATTCCCCAGGATCCATGTAAGCCAGATGTGCAAGGTGGTACATGTGTCTGGAGTTCATTTGCAGTGGCTAGAGGCCCTGGTGCAAGGCATTCTCTATTTGTCTCTCTCTCTGCATCTTCTGCTGATGCTGAGGTCTCACAGCCTCCATCTCTCCTTCACTTTCTCTCTCTGTTTCTCTCAAATAAATAAATAAAAATAAACTTTTTTTTTTTTTAAAGAATGACAGTAAAGGACACGCCTGCCAACAGGGTGGATGCTAGATGGGTATAGGAAGACTGGACCCAACTTTCTTGCTTCCTGTGTTCACAAGATGGTCTGAGTTTGGCCTTCCTAGGAGCTGGTCAGATGGCTACAGACTCCACCTTTATTTATTTATTTATTTATTTATTTATTTATTTATTTGACAGAGAGAGAGAGATAGAGAGATAGATAGAAAGAGAGAGAGATGGTAGTATAGCAGAGACTGTGGGGCACACTAGGGCCTCTCCAGGTAGCTACTGTAACGAACCCAGATGTGCAGTGTGCCTCATGCACACCCATTAATGCGGTCCTGGGAATCGAACCTGGGTCCTTTGGCTTTGCAGGCAACGCCTCAAATGCGTTATCCTTCCAGCCTTGTCACTCCACCTTGTAGTAGAGGAGACGCGTGATATGTAGTGTGTGGAGCAGCTGGAAGTCAAGGTCTCCTCTTACCCTCTGTCCTCAAGGTGCAGGCGTGCTGCTCAGCAGTAAGCAACAGGAAGGTGGTCCATTGGCCACTGGGAGGACAGAGTTTAAAGTCTCCTGTACCAGGACCTTGCCTCTCACTAGCACTGCGATGTGTATTGACTCTGGACAGTGGCCAGGGAAGGTATGGTTTTGCAGGCCTGGGCTCAAAGGCTCTTCTCTGCCTCCTTAGAAGCATGGGGCAGCTTGCGTGCACACTCTGCTCCAGGACCACTTGTCCAGAAGCTTCACTCACTGGCTAGGTGGGCATTCTAAACAGGACGGTCAGGAAGACAGCCCCGCCAGGCCGAGCCGCTCCGGACCAACCAGGCGGCTTCCCGCGCACTGCCATGGCCAACCCGACATCTGGGATTGTCTGACAAAGTCCTAACCATGACTTGAGGTTTGTCAAGGGCTTTGTTGGCAAGTGCCTTAACTGCTAAGCCATCCCTCCAGCCCTCTATTTCCTTTAAAAAAATTTAAATTAATTAATTGATTTATGAGAGAGAGAGAGAGAGGAGAGAGAGAATGGGTGCACCAGGGCCTCTAGCCACTGCAAACAAACTCAGAAGCATGTGCCACCATGTGCATCTGGCTTACCTGGGTTCTGAGGCAAGTGGCTTAATTGCTAAGCCATCTCTCCAGCCCCTATTTCCTTTTTAAAACCCATTTTGTATGTTAATCTACAGAGCCTCGAAGTCACTGTTGAGTTCCCTGAGGAACATTCTCTAGGGGCTACCAGTATGATGTCACACGTGACTATGTTTTTTTTTTTTTTTTTATTCTTCAAGGTAGGATTTTGCTGTAGCCCAGGCTGACTTGGAATTCACTATGTAGTCTCAGGCTGGCCTCAAACCCACAACGATCCTCCTACCTCTGCCTCCTGAGTACTGGAATTAAAGGCATGTGCCACCAAACCCAGCCATGACTATGTTATACAGTCTGGTATTTTGTGCCTCTGCAGTTTCCCTGATGTACAGTTTCCTCATCTGTGTTATGAAGATAATAGCATTTTACCCATAAGCTCTCAGCAGTGTTTGCACAAAAGAATGACAATGGGGGGGGGGGGCTGGAGAGATAGCTTAGCAGTTAAGCGCTTGCCTGTGAAGCCTAAGGATCCTGGTTCAAGGCTCCATTCCGCAGTACCCATGTAAGCCAGATGCACAAGGTGGCATATGCATCTGGAGTTCGTTTGCAGTGGTTGGAGGCCCCAATGCTCCCATTCTCTCTCTCTGTCTCTCTGTCTCTCTGCCTCTTTCTCTCTCTGTTTCTCTCAAATAAATAAATAAAAATAAACTTTTTTTTTTTTAAAGAATGACAGTAAAGGACACGCCTGCCAACAGGGTGGATGCTAGATGGGTATAGGAAGACTGGACCCAACTTTCTTGCTTCCTGTGTTCACAAGATGGTCTGAGTTTGGCCTTCCTAGGAGCTGGTCAGATGGCTACAAGACTCCACCTTTATTTATTTATTTATTTATTTATTTATTTATTTATTTATTTATTTGACAGAGAGAGAGAGATAGAGAGATAGATAGAAAGAGAGAGAGACAGAGAGAGACTGGGCACGCCAGGGCCTCCAGCCACTGCAAACGAACTCCAGATGCATGTGCCCCTTCATGCATCTGGCTAACGTGGGTCCTGGGGAATCGAACCTGGGTCCTTTGGCTTTGCAGGCAAACGCCTCAAATGCTAAGCCATCCTTCCAGCCCAAGACTCCACCTTTATGAGGAGACGATGGTAGGGGGAGCAGCTGGAAGTCAAGGTCTCCTCTTACCCTCTGTCCTCAAGGTGCAGGCGTGCTGCTCAGCAGTAAGCAACAGGAAGGTGGTCCATTGGCCACTGGGAGGACAGAGTTTAAAGTCTCCTGTACCAGGACCTTGCCTCTCACTAGCACTGCGATGTGTATTGACTCTGGACAGTGGCCAAGGGAAGGTATGGTTTTGCAGGCCTGGGCTCAAAGGCTCTTTCTCTGCCTCCTTTAGAAGCATGGGGCAGCTTACGTGCACACTCTGCTCCAGGACCACTTGTCCAGAAGCTTCGACTCACTGGCTAGGTGGGCATTCTAGCCTGACGGTCAGGAAGACAGCCTCCTGTGCCGAGCCTGGGACTCAACGGGTGGCTTTCAAGTGGCACTGCCATGGGCTGTGGCAATCCGGACACCTGGGATTGTCTGACAAAGTCCTAACCATGACTTGAGGGTTTGTCAAGGAGGCATGGGTGATGGAGATGGCCTTGGCCTTGGCTTTGTTTGGCTTCAGGAGATCCCAGGCTCCACTTCCTGCCAACAGGAGGGTCAGTCAGTAAAAAGAGGGAATTTTGATACCATTTGTCAAAAATAATCACATTCTCCTTGACTCCCGAATTTTACTTAAGTGGAAGGATTTATGTAGAAGGAGACTGATGCACTGAAGAGTGGGTGTGATAGCAGACAACTTGTACAGCTGAACACCCATCAGCAGGAGGCAAAGATCTTACGGTTATCCCATATGACGGACTCTTCCAAAGAATGAGCTGTAGACACTTGGGTTCAGAAGGATCTTCAGTGGTGTTATTGAGTGAAAGGTAAGGTCGCCAACAGTGTGTATCCTTTGTGCTTAAAAACCCTATTATGGGGCTGGAGAGATGGTTTAGCGGTTAAGGTGTTTATCTGCAAAGCCTAAGGACCCAGGTTTCATGATTCCCCAGGATCCATGTAAGCCAGATGTGCAAGGTGGTACATGTGTCTGGAGTTCATTTGCAGTGGCTAGAGGCCCTGGTGCAAGGCATTCTCTATTTGTCTCTCTCTCTGCATCTTTTAAAAAAAATTTATTTATATTTATTTATTTGAGAGAAAGAGAAAGAGGGAGAGAGAGAGAGAGAGAGAGAGAGAGAGAGAGAGAGCATGCCAGGGCCTCCAGCCACTGCAAACACCAGATGCATGCACCACCTTGTGCATCTGTCTTATGTGGGTTCTGGGGAATCGAACCTGAATCTTTTGGCTTTGCAGACAAGTGCCTTAACTGCTAAAGCCATCTCTCCAGCCCTCTCTCTGCATCTTTCTCTCTCAAATAAATAAATGAAATATTTTTTAAAAACCCTATCATGTGCATAGAGTCCACATAGAGAAGTTCACAAGAAACCAATAACCAAGCTTGCCCCCGTGGCAAGTGACCACTTGTGCATGTGAAGATGTTTTCACTGTGGACTCCCTGGTAAAATGTGAGCTTGTGACATTTGTATGTATTTCAAATACATTTAAGCCACATCTCTAGCATTTGTAAACTTTGTGACAGGGCAAGTCACACCTTCCCTGAGCCTGAGCTGTGAGGATGAAAACAAGTGGCTAAAAAATCACCTCTAACAGATTGTAGACAGGGAATTGATGAGCGGAGCTTCCAAGATTGTTTATTGATCGTGTGTAAATTACCATCACAGGCTAGACAAGGCCGTGACCTGAGAAACTGTGTCTCAAGGGCGAGGATAGCATCTTTCCCATATCTCCATTCCTCCGCACGGCGCTTGGGACGGGGCAAAGCAAACCTGCAGAGGTATCAGTTGTAGACTTTGCAGCTGCTGCCTCGGGAGCAAATGCCAAGGTGCCAGAGGACACTGTCCACCAGAGGGCGCCAGCTGCCTCGTGGCCTTCCCGCTCTTCTTGGAACTTCTTAGGCTGCCAGAATGTGGCAGATTTGCCAGGGGAAAATGTGTACGGTGACCTTTTCCCTCCTTTGCTAAGGCCATGAAATACATTGCTAATTAGTTCCTGTTCGGGAACTTGTAGGGGCTTCACCAAAAAAAAGCTGCCGAATGGAGGAGCTGGGGGATGTAGCCTTAACATGTGCCAGGCTATGGGGTTCTTTCCTCAGCACCGTGGGGGGTGGGGCGCTGCAGACCTAGCCTAGCAACTGTAGGGGTAGGCATGTAGTGTGTATGGGCATGCATGCTGTGCATGCGTGCGCGTGTGTGTGCACATGGGCTTGCACTTGCATGTGTACTTATGTTGTGAGGTCCGAGGTTGCCTCTGTCTGGAAGATTCACTCAGGAAATGAGCTGAGCTGCCTGCTCTATGCCCCAGCCAGCCACACCTTAGCAGCGTAGCTTACATTCTCACATGGCCCCGTCTCACCCTGGACCACTCCAGCTTATCCCACCCACCCTCCATCATTCCACACCTCCTACAGCCCTGTTAGCAACCACTTCCACGATGGGAGAAGGAAGGACTCTGTGGGAGAACTCGTGTCTAGGGTCATCCTTTCCACATTCTCTTCTCTGCAGGATGGCGCCCCTTAGTCTTTTGCTGGGCCTGGTCCCATCGCGTAGGCTGTGTCCACCTCTCCAGTTAGGTCAACACAGAGGGGCTGGAGGACTCTTCTCTCAACAGCCCCAGGCGACAGAGTCAGGGGAGCTCATGGCTCCCAGGTCTTGGATCCAGTCTGCAAGTGGGGTCCTACAGCAATGGTTGTGTCTTCTCGGGACACGGAGAAGAGGTTTGCCCACAGGATACCTGCATTTTATGGGTGCTTCTGGGCCAGGAAGGTGCTCGGAGTGGCTGTGGGTTCCGACTTGGTGGCTAATGCCTCTTTGCCACTGGCTGTTGATGTGTGGACTGGATAGTCCTTTGGGGGTCTATAATCATGGGGACAGGAAAGTATGTCACTGATGCTCAGGAGCACACCCTATGTGTCAACACTGCTCTGGATATTCTGCCCATGTGAAGGCATTTTCATCTTGCTGAACATCCGCCTCACTGCAGAGCACGCTTGCTTCATGGATGAAGAGAGTGAGGTTCAGAGAGGCAAAGTCACTCACCTGCAGACACCCAGCCGGGAGCGGCCAAGCTGGGAATTTGAAGTGGTTCACTCAGGCTCACAGCACATCTTCATCTGCCAGATGGGAGAAGTCCCTGTGACACAGGAGAGAGCAGCTAGATTCCAACATGGATACAGGTGTCTAGTTAACAAGGTTCTTCTAAGGACTGGGTTATTCAGTATAACCGTTAAGAGAAAAGCACTGCTGGGTGTGGCGGTGCACGTGTTTAATCCCAGCACTGGGGAGGCAGAGGTAGGAGGATCGCTGTGGGTTCGAGGCCACCCTGAGACTATACAGTGAATTGCAGGTCAGTCTGGGTTACAGCGAGATGCTACCTTGAAAAACCAAAAAAAGAGCCAGGCGTGGCGGCGCACGCCTTTAATCCCAGCACTCAGGAGGCAGAGGTAGGAGGATCGCCATGAGTTCAAGGCCACCCTGAGAATACAGAGTGAATTTCAGGTCAGCCTGAGCTAGAGTGAGACCCTACCTTGAAAAACAAAAAAAAAAAAAAAAAGAAAAAGAAAAACCAAAAAAAGAAAGAAAGAAGAAAAAACACACTCTAACACTCTGATATGTCTGTGAGTTGGGTTGGGGGCTGCAGTGGGGGAACATCTGGGTGGAGCCCAGTGCAGGGCCTTTCCCTTGTGCCCACAAGTCACTGGAGCAGGGCCAGGCCCAACCTGGTCAGGACTGGTAGCAAGTGTGTGGGGTTTTTGTATGTGGGGAGGCATGCATGTGTGGTGTGGTGTGTGTGAATGTGATATGCGTGCATGTGCATGCATACATGCGTGACTGTGAGTGCATGTGAACTGAGGCTGTTTCCTAACCTGGTCAGGACTGGTAGCGAGTGTGTGGGGTTTTTGTATGTTGGGAGGCATGTGTGTGTGTGGTGTGGTGTGTGTGTGTGAATGTGATATGCGTGCATGTGCATGCATACATGCGTGACTGTGAGTGCATGTGAACTGAGGCTGTTTCCCAACCTGGTCAGGACTGGTAGCGAGCGTGTGGGGTTTTTGTATGTGGGGAGGCATGTGTGTGTGGTGTGGTGTGTGTGAATGTGATATGTGTGCATGTGCATGCATGACTGTGAGTGCATGCGAACTGAAGCTGTTTCACTCCCGGCGCAGCTCGTGGAAGTGGCGAGAAACTGTGGCTGGCCCTTCTGCACTCCATCAAATGTTTCTTTTTCATTGTATTTTTGGAGGCAGTCCTCAAAGGCTCGGGCTTGCTGGCTTCCTGCCGGCTCTCCCCTGAACCAGACTTTGAGCGGGAGACTGAATGAGAGCAGCCTCAAAGGGGCCCTGAAGGTGGGGGACGCGGCTCAGAAGGCACCTGCACAGCAGTGTGTGCCCAGAGTCCAAGTCTTTGAACTGAAGTGAGCCACAGGTTGCAGCCCAGCTGTAAGGGCGTGATAAAGGAAATCAGTAGTCAGGGGTTGGTGGGACCTGACAGAGGAGGGCTGGACCAGCATGAGGTCAGGCCTGGCTCTGAGACTGGTGATTCCATAGTGTGGTGGGGTGTGACAGCTCACCCAGCCATCCAGGACACCACCTCACCCAGTGATGTCACAGCATACTCCTCCAGACACCGAGGGCAGGCAGAGAAGTAGTGAACCTGCTGGCCAACTGAACAGAGTTTGTGCTTGGAATGGGACAGTGGCTCCCAACAGTGGGGCAGACAGGGACGCTGGTGGGAGGATGCTTCTCAGACCCCCCCCCCCATGAAATGCAGCCTCCTGACTTGCTTTGGTGAAGTGTGAGCAGAAGAGGGTGCATTTCACTTCTGGTGGAAGTCATATCCTTTCCCACCCCCACCCCCCCAGCCTAGCAAATAGCAATACTGTAGTGGAGGGTGGATGGCTAGCCTGGTGAACATGCAGCCCAGTGAAAGGGAAATCTTTTCCATTTTAAGCCACGTAGGTTTCGGGAGTGTCTGTTAATGTAGGACAACCTAACGCGCCGACAGATACGTGGATAATCAGGTGGATGAAGATGCACTACAGGACTTCGATGCAAAGTCATTCAGGTATTGTGCCCTGTGTCCCAGAGAGCTAACATTCATTAACCTAATTAAAATCACAGAATTTACAACATTGAGTCTTTGTGGCGAGTCCCATTGCAAGCTAGGGGGCAGAGAAATTTGAGAAGTGGCTGGAGGGCTGGGGAAATGGCTTAGTAGTTAAGGTGCTTGCCTGTGAAGCTTAAGGACCCGGGTTTGATTTCCCAGAACCTACATAAGCCAGATGCATATGGTGGCGCATGCATCTGGGGTTCATTTGCAGTGGCTAGAGGCTCTGGTGCGCCCATTCTCTCTCTTGCGTGTGTGTGTGTGTGTGCATGCTCTCTCTCTCTCTCTCTCATATAAATAAATAAATATTAAGAAATTAGTGGCTTGAATGTGCCAAGAGCCCACTGCTTATTCTACCTGGCGAGGGGGATCCTGGGAGGCAGGGCACCTAAGTGGTGTAGGGCAGGTAATTGTTCTTAATTCTCTCATGAGTTCACATCAACAACCCCCACTCACCCTGTGTCCGAGCGGCAGAAGCACTTCACCTACCCGAGTATCTCAGGGGCTTCCCTGGCTCTCACCCTTGCTACTCATCAGAATCACCTGTGCACTCAACCCCCCTGCCCAGGCCACATCCTCAGACCACCAAGCCAGAGCCCCTGGGATGGTACAGTACACAGGATCAGCGTTGGTTAAGCCACGCGAGATCTAACGGCCAGCTGGCTGCAGCTCCCAGCCATGCGGGCTTCTCTCCATCAGCCGAGGCTGTGTTTGACCAAAGCCCTGAGATGCTGATTTTGCAGAGATCTGCTGCCTCCAACGCTCTGCGACCGAAATCGGAAAGGGAAGGATTGGAGACTCACTGCTGTGTCCTCACAGTGAGTTCTTAGATGAAGACCCCACAGCCCAAGGACACCTGTCATGGTTGCCTGCTGGCAGAATTTGGGGTTGACACATCTGGATTTGAGCTTGATACCTGGTCTATAACCTTGAACAAGTTGTTTAATAGTTCTGAGACTCAATTTCCCCATCTGGCCAACTTACTAGTTTTGGATTGTTCTTGCTTTTGTATTTCCTTGAAGTCCAATGATGGATTGTTTATTGAAATCTGTTTTTTTTTTTTTTTTTTTTTTTTTTTTTTGCAGGTGTGGTTGGGGGTAGGCATTGATTGCTATAAATCTTCCTCTTAGGCAGTTTTTTTAAAATGGTATCCCACAGGTTTTAGTATGTTGTATTTCCATCTTCATTTGTTTTCAGAAAATTCCAAAGTTCCTTCTTAATTTCTTTTGGACATATTTTTAAATTATTTATTTATTTATTTGAGAGAGAGAGAGATACAGAAATAGGCAGAGAGAGAGAGAGAGAGAGAGAGAGAGAGAGAATGGGTGCCAGGGCCTCCAGCCACTGCTAACAAACTCCAAATGCATGCACCCCCTTGTGCATCTGGCTTATGTGGGTCCTGGAGAATAGAGTCTTGAACCGGGGTCCTTAGGCTTCACAGGCAAATGTTTAACCACTAAGCCATCTCTCCAGCCTTGGACATATTTTTTTTAATGTGTTACTCCAGACAGTATCCCGAGAGGAGGTGTGCCATCTCGTCTCTGGGCTTTATGGAGAGTTTTTTTCTTTACCTTCTGTGTTAGTCTCTTAAAGTACTGCAGCGACCTTAACAGAGTACAGGAAAGGGCCTGGATACGTTATTTTAAAGAGTAAATTCTTTAATTTCCATGTATTTGTATAGTTTGTAAAGTGTTTTTTTTTTTTTTTTCTGGTAGGGTCTCACTCTGGTCCAGGCTCTCACTATGTAATCTCAGGGTGGCCTTGAACTCACAGGCCTCCTACCTGCCTCCAAAGTGCTAGGATTAAAGGCGCACTATGCCCAGCTAGTTTCTAAAGCTCTTGTTGATTTCAGGCTTTGAGGCCTTAGAACTGACCTGGAATTCACTATGTAGTCTCAGGCTGGCCTCAAACTCACGGTAATCCTCCTACCTCTGCCTCCAAGTGCTGGGATTAAAGGTGCACACCACCACACCTGGCTTGATTTCTACTTTTATTGTATTGTGGTAGGAAAAAAAAAAAAAACTTTGCTATAGTTTCAAGTTTTAAAATTTTATTGAAGCCAGGTGTGGGGGCTCATGCCTTTAATCCCAGCACTCGGGAGGCAGAGGTAGGAGGATCGCTGTGAGTTCGAGGCCAGCCTGAGACTATGTAGTGAATTCCAGGTCAGCCTGAGCTACAGTGAGACCCTACCTTGAAAAACCAAAAAAAAAAAAAAATTGTTGAAACTTGTTTTGTGGCCTAACATATGAGATCATCTAGAGAACATTCCATGTTCTGTTGAGAAGAATCTGTCTGTCTGTTGGATGGAATATTCTGCAGATGTCTGTTGGGTCCATCTGGTCCAGGGAGTAATTTAATTTTGCTGTTTCTTTGTTGATTTTCTGTCTGGGCGACTTGTCCATTACTAAAAGTGTGTTGCTAAAGTTCCCTACAATTACTGTTTTGGAGTTTACCTCTTCCTATAGGTATATATTTGCCTTATATACATAGGGGCTCCAATATTGGATGCATATGTTTTACAAGAATTATTTTTAAATTTTTTTAAATATTTTTATTTATTTGTAAGAAGAGAGATAGAGAGAATGGGAGCTACAAACAAACTCCAGACACATGTGCCACTTTATGCATGGCTTTATGTGGGTACTGGGAGTCAAACCCGACTTGTTAGGCTTTGCAGGCAAGCACCTTAATTGCTGAGCCATCTTTCCAGCTCTTCTTCTTTGATTTGGATTCCATTTTGTGGAATATTTTGTCCATAGATTCACATTCAGTTGGCACTGTCCTAGAGGTGCAGGCAGTATATAGTTATGTTCATTTTTTTATTGACAGCTTCTATACTTATAGACAATAAACCATGATAATTCTCTCCCTTCCCCCACTTTCCCTTCACAAATCCACACTCCATCATATCCCCTTCCTCTCTCCATTAGTCTCTCTTTTATTTTGATGACATCATCTTTTCCTCCTATTATAAGGGTCTTGTGAAGGTAGTGCTAGGCGCTGTGAGGTCATGGATATCGAGGCCAATTTCTATCTGGACCATTGCATTGTGATCAGTTCTGCCCTTCCTTTGGCTCTTACATTCTTTCTGCCACCTCTTCCTCAATAGACCCTGAGCCTTAGAAGGTGTGACAGAGATGTTTCAGTGCTAAACACTCCTCTGTCACATCTTCTCAGCACTATGTTGCCTTTTGGGTCATCCCAGTGGTCACTGCCATCTGAAAAGAGAAGCTTCT